>OX465191.1:20812400-21439177 GCA_949987655.1 Polymixis flavicincta | reverse complement strand
GAATTGTAGCTAATTAATAGCAGCCTCACGGGTCGGTCGATCAGGTTAAGCAACGGTTACCGCGGTTGGTCCGTGGATGGGTGACCGTTTTATTAAAAAAATCTATAAAACAAGGACGTTAAGCGTTGGTCCTGGCTGTCATTTGTAGATCTTTGACAGTAGTTATGGGACGTCAGGAGACTAAAAGTCTAACTTATCAAGTGGTATTGTATCACCCAGTAACTGGGTGGTGGAGGTCAGATAGACAGCCGGTCCATGTAAAATACTGGTACTCAACTGCAACCGGTTACACTGGAACTACGTCTTGGGTATGCGTGGGTAAAGTATTGCCAGTGAATTTAATTTGACTCTGTATCGGCATAATGTAAAAACTGCTTATTTTATTAGAAATATTTGGATGACCGAACTTGGCTCGGTTCTTTATTATTGTTTGACATTTTCTAAAAATGAAACCTAGCTACATCGATTTATCGCCCCCGAAACCTCCTGCACACTAAATTTCATGAAAATCGTTGGAGCCGTTTCCGAGATTCACATTCTTTAAAGGAAAAGTTTTTATCCAGCGCGCAAACTGTAACCATGAATTCATTTTTTGTATAACCGGCGAAAAATTTCTGCTCTAGAGAAGGGAGGGTCTAGAATAATACGCTGAATTCATGGTTCAAATTTGCGCACTGGATAAAAACTTATCCTGTATGCAAGAATTGCTCGTTTAAAGGTATTAGGTGAAGTGTTTTATTTGTTTCTCATCGTGTCCAGCATGGGCGAGGCCCGACGCGCCTTCGGGCTGTTCCTGACGCACGTGCTGAAGCGCGTGTCGTCGCCGGCCAACGAGCTGGGCGTGGCGCACGCCGCGCTGGTGCTGCGCTTCCTCAAGCGCGCCTCGGCCTCGCTGCGCATGCCTTACAATGTAAAGGTGACGAGCTATACGCATGCTGCACACGCTTCCACACTTAACACATTAGGGACTAGTTTTTCAATAGTCAGAAATCTTTTATCTGAGGAATAAAAATGTCGGTTTGACAGCTTTTGTATAGAAAATAATATGCCAAACTGTCAGATATATTCTCCAGATAAAAGTAATCTGACTATTGAAAAATTAGCCCTAAAATAAATTAAAGTAACCCTATGTATCGTGTATTTCTATCTATGTTTAGTCGAACTCGCCATTGCTTTACCACTTTTTACAAAAGGCTCCAGGAAATTTGAATCTATAATAGCCTACGTTTGCACGAACGTAAAAATATCGTGGTGCGATTTTATCGCGCATTTGAGTTTCAACTCTCGATGTTAAACTGACCGTTGAGAATCTAACAGAATATATTCCAGCGCGTCGAAACAATACACTTTTGGATTTACAAGTCTCAGCGCCTTAGCTTATAAGTGATACTATCTGGAACATAGACAAACTAATTTTGTCGATTTAAAACGTGCTAATAAGAGCAGTAGTGAGCAGCTCCGACTTACGAGTTGTAGGTAATTCGAACCCGAGCAGGTACTTTACTTCGTATATTTAATTTCATCACCACTGCTCTCAAAACGGTGAAGGAAAACAAAGTGAGGAAACCGGCATGTCTTAGAACCAAAAAATTGAAGATGTGTGACATCCACCGACACACACTGAGCCCGCGTGGTAGATTACGGCCCCTCCTTCTCACAGAGAGGAGGCCTGTGTCCCAGTAGTGGGAACACAATAGGCTAATGATGTTGAAGTGACATTCAACTTTAGGGTGATAAGGTAATAACGAGGTCAACTATACCTATATCTTTTATACAGGGTTGATATTAACTGGTGAAACTTGACAGACGTTATGGGAGTCGATCTATGGAAAAAATCTAATTGAAAGCTCAAAAAACCATATGCAGCCGTTGGCCCTGTAATCAGCTGTAGTTCATCAATATTAAAGTAAGCGCATATCGCCGGGGCAGGGTATTTTAAATTTACCCTTGTTAATTCGTACTTATCTAAATGGGAACAAGATATAGATTCCAAAGCTAAGAGACCGACCACTGAGCATCAATGTGGATTTCTGTCTGCGGTATTAAAGAGCGCTGGAAAATTACTGAGACGGGAATGTTAAGGGATGTGTGGTGTTATCTACAAGAATTGATATAATAAGAAATAATTACATAAGAGGAAGTTTGAAAGTGGCACCGATAGCTGAAAAGTTGAGTGGAAATCGGTTGTCATGGTATGGGCATGTGATACGGAGGAATGAGGACAATGTCGTGCGGAAAGTTTTGAGTATGAATGTCGATGGCTATAAGAGTAGGGGGAGACCAAAGAAACGATGGATGGACTGTGTGAACGATGGTATGGTTAGAAAGGGTGTGACTACGGAGATGACGACTAATAGAGAAGACATGTTGCGTCGCCCCTAAATAAATTGAGATAAGGGCCAGAGATTGATGAGCAAATGATGTATTGAAGAGCGCGCTGAAGGATACCGCGGTGAGATGCGACGGTTTGCGCCGCGGTCCGCTAGCATACGGTCCCGAAGAAGGGGCAGTGCCAGTGGGTCCGGGGCATACCGCGGGGTGGCGCGGGTACTCAAATCCTCCTCGATGCGGTCCGCCGATGTCCGGTGGCCTTTAAATATACCGAGCAAGTCTGTGAAGTTTTGCCAGCTAATTTAATTTAGTATTGTAATAATAAATTGTTGTAATGTATTTATTCAATTGGTTGTTAGTTTGTGTTCGTTGTTTTCTAAGTGTGTTTAGAGTAATAATAATAATATCGTATTTATGTATTGTGACTAATCTAACTATGGTCGCATTCCGAAATTCAACAAAAGTGATAATATCGCGAAGCCAACCAAAATAAAAATCAGTACTAATGATCTGATAGCTCTTAAAATATTTTGACTATTAAATTTGGTCGGGTTCGCGATATCATCACTTTTGTTGAATTTCGGAACGCGACATATGCCTGTGTACTAATGTGTTCCTTTTCCCGCTGTCTGTCTGCCTACCCGGCAAGTGGCCTGGCTTGACGATATAAATGTATGTTTGAAAGGTTATTGTAGCATATAAGTGCCGGTTCCTATTGTGAAGTGACAATTTTCTGTAATTAGACGAACTTATGTTCTGTTATTGGTTTCAGTCTTTAAAACCCCGTATTTGTAATTAAAATAAGTAACTAGAAACATGTTTCTAGCAACATTTCTTGCTTCTAATGATAATCAAGTGTTTCCAACAAAAAAAAAAAACTTAGCTGTAACTACCTATATTGTGCAGCTTTTCAGCTGAAACTCGATGTCAAAAATCTGTACAAAAATAAATCAATTGTCTTACGGTAATCTCGCAAAAATTAAATTTCTTGAAAACGGCATTGCAGCGCTTGCTAGTAACTAATAAAATTCACAGTAAAATAATCATGAACGACAATTTATCGTGCCGTGGTATATGAAAGACATTGAACAGGACGACTATCTGAAGGCCAATTCACGTAATTGAAAACTTTCAAAATCTAGTTGCTGTCTCATCTTGGCGGCGATCAAATGTCAAAATTTATTGAAAAGGTATGTTTGATAGATGGAGGCTGAGATCAGATTATGTACGTTCTTAAAATTACGAGAATTGCCTGTTGTCACGACAATGGGAACCGACTCTAGCACGCTCCACAGTGCCCTTGCTTAGTAGCTCATCCACATTACTATCATGTTGGCTACACTCCCGTATAGTATCGTGTACCGCAATTTATTTATTTATCACCATTTCGATCATTAGAACCGCCCGAATCACGGAATCACATAACCAGTAAGTGGCGGTGCTTGGGGACGGCCTATTTCCAGCAATGGACGTCTATCGGCGGAAATGATGATAATTTCACGCATACACTCACGTTAAATCCATCACTTATACAATCTGTTTTTAAAATGTTTGATAGAATTTGACTTTATTTTTGGCCTCCGAATTTTTTATACCATATATTTTTTTAAAATATGAACCGTATTTATTTGGAGTGGTAGGGACATCGACTCACAACTTGTTACCGTGGATTCAGTAATTGGGGGTCAATTACTCTATCCACGGTAACAAGTACTACTACTGTAGAAATTTTAAGTCATTTGTTAAAATATATTCCAGCTGTTTCATATAAAAGTGCAACAAATTATTTTTTAAATAAGGTTCTCAAAATTCAATGGGGTTCAGAATCATGTGCTTCGTCCATGGTGACAGGATTCGCGTCGATATCTATGCCTGTATAATGTTTATGCACGTACTCGTAAGCAACGCTTGAACACAATAGGGATTTTCCAATTTATTAAAAACTATTTCATATTAAAGATTGGGACAACAGAAAAATAAATTGATTTAAATCCATTTTCTCAATTAAAAACTATTAAAATCAGAATAATTTTCTTTGTTATGAACTTACTGCCAAAACGCTCCTTGCGTACGATGACTTTTTTTATCACGTGACCACTCGTGATGTCAGATTAGTTGTAAAAGGCACCGGTAAAAATACTTTGTGCGGCGCAGTTTTAGAAGTATTTGTGCACAAACGCATCGCACATCAGTAATACTCCACTTTCTATCTATTAAAAATCTTGTTAATTATAAACTCGACATTCACTTGTTTACAACTACTTTAGTTTACAGAAAGTTGACGTCACATGTGGTCACGTGATAAAAAAAAGTTCATCGTAAGGAGCGTTTTGAGGCGGTAAATTCAAAACAACGAAAAAATTATGTTTGATTTAAATCGTTTTTAATTGAGAAAATGGATATAAATAAATTTTAATTTTATTTTCTGTAACATATTTCGTCTCAATCTTCAAATTAAAATAGTTTATAATAAATTGGAAAATACTCTATTGCTTTTGGGAATAAAAAGGTTCAAGTTACAGGAATATAAATCTTATCGCTTGAATAAATTCCGAGTGATCTTTATAGATCTCAGTCTAAACCATTCAAATCAACTTCTTTAGCCCCAGCTCTAACATCCTTCCCCTATCGTACCGATTAATTCTTGAGCTCTCAGGGTCCTCCGGCGAAGATGTGCGACAAAGACCGCTGCGCCGTGATCGCCAAGCAACTGAACGACTTCCTGTACATGTACTACCGGGACACGGACCTGTACACGGACAGTGAAGATAAGGAAGGTTGCGTGTCTAATATACACTTCGCGCAGTTCTTGTACTCGGCTAGGTGAGTATTTTCATCACACTCATATTTCCCGTCTCGTTGTCCTGGGTTCGATTCATATTTCGGGCAAAGTGGTATTGGGTTTTTCTATCTGGTAATTCTCAGCCCGTAGTCTGCATTTCTGGCCGGTTGATGGCAATAGGCTCGCCGTCTATTACTTGGAATTCATACATAACTGGCGAAATGTGAGTGTACTGTATACCACTATACTGTAATTAATAACAGTGTCAGGGCCTTATTAAAACTTCGTCAATATACATTAACTCGAAAATACGTTATAGTGAACAATTGCCGGAGATATCGCGTAACATTATACAAAATAAATACAGTCGAATTGAGAACCTCCTACTTTTTAAAGTCAGTTAAAATCATCTGCATCCGGTTAGACTGGAAGCCGCCCCAACATAGTTAGAAAAAGAAATAAAAAAATAAAAAGTAAAAAAAATTTGGCGCCTGAGTAACATTGACAGGGGGCATTGTTGGTAAACATTTGTGAAGTTTAGACAAATTGTTTAGCGGCAACACGGTACATCGCTTCATGCGAACTACCCATTTCACTGACGTCACTCAAAATCCTGCATTACGCAAACTGAGCAGAGTTTACCGCGTCCCGCCTTCAATGGTCGGCCTACCAGACACAACACCCGTTTGGCTAGAGATCCTACCCTTTCTATGTAGTTTGAGTCAATTTTAGCTCACGTTCCACGCCCCACGATTTTGCGTGACGTCAATGCGTTGAGTAATTCGCATGTGGCGATGTAGATGTCGCCACAGCGGAAATTGGCCTTCAATCTTTTGTCCCGATATTTCTGAAGTCTTTAATTAACAGTTTTATTCTTTCAAACATGATGTGTGGAACTTAACTTTCATTAACAGCGAGGCTGATTTAGAAGACGTGCTGCTCCTACAACTGCAGATGGAGAACTACCAGACCACGTTCCTTGGCGACACCCGCAACACGTTCTGCGTAGACCTGCCTCCCACCAAGCTGTGTGTGGAGCCCACCAGACACACGCTGCTCAAACATCTGGCCTGCCTGTCTCCTAACAACACTCGAAAGTACAGGTAACTAGGCTGATAGTTTCAATCGGAATCTTAGATAGTTATAAATCCATTGAGTTTTTTGCCCGTTCTTCTCTGCAGGGTGGGTAGGGTGCACAACCTGCACGAGAACCGCACAGAAACGTTTTGTTGACGGAAGAGTAGACAAAAATGACGTTTACGTGTAGAAAATTGACAGTTTTGTACCGAGAAATGTAGACAAGCGATTTCTATTCTACACTAGAGTAGAAATAGAAAGCGTCATCTGCTGTAACCTTGACTTCAGTAATTCCGAATCCAGACGTGTTCGGAATCATGACAAAATGGCTGAAATTTTTCGTCGGTTAATTAATTTGATTTGTTTAAAAGATTCTATTTTATTTATGTGTTTTTCTTTTAACTTTAGGTACATAGTTTTTAATTGGTGGAAGCTTATAATTGGGAACTAAACGCTAAATGTACATTATTTACCTAGATATTGAAGTGTAAGCTTCCTGAAAATTAAATTGATAAATAAAAATTTGCTGTACCATACATTTTGACCTCGCACCTTTGAAGAAAATAACTTTTTTTTTTTAAATAACTGACGCATTATTTAATCCCAGAGTGTTCAGAATCATGAACTGAATCCCGGGTTTTCCCTGCCACTCTGTATAGGAACCTACTACACTTTGGAATGAATAAATAGATTCATGTTCGTGAGTGACTGACTCCTTGACAGTAAAAGAAATGCTTTAAGTTTGAAATTGCATGCTTTAGGAACACAAACCCAATTTTATTCAAGATAAAGTTCAAATTCCATTGCAACTGAAATTTATTTAAGATATTTTACTACATACGGTCAATCATAAATAAACTGATGTTTAAAGAACACTGAACATAACAAAGATTGTGTGATACACTCGATCGATTACATATTTTGAGTCACATTATATGGAAGCGATCTATATTGACCTGGTCTGCAGTCTAGTGACACGCTTACTCTATAATAATACTTTACTTTTGAAGGGGAATAATCACAGTACTGATACGTCAATAATAATAAATTAATAGTATAAAATCGTCCTTATAAACTACGTTGGACTATTCGCAAGTTATGTTTAAATTACTGACGAAATGTGGGTACTATAAAGGATTATTTTTTAACCAGTGCGCAAACTGTAACCATGAATCAAATCAAATCAAAATATTTTTATTTCATATAAACCTGCATGGGCACTTATGAAACGTCAGAAGCTAGGTGCACGGTTCCATATTGTTGTTTCCTATGAATTCAGCATATCATTCTAGACCCCCAGCGCAAAAATTTTTCGCCAGTTAAAAAAAAAATCTGCTATTTCATAGAAAAGTGCAATACCTACGCGGTCAAAATGTATGGAACAGCAGATTTTTTTTTTTGTATAACCGACGTTAAATGACTACGCAGTTTGCGCACTGGATGAAAACTTATCCTGTAGATACACCTCAACCTACCCCTTCGGGGAAAGCTGGCGTGATGTTATTTTATTATTATAAAATAGCGGTCTCTCGGAGTATCTCGATGCTAATACATTCGCTCTCTGACCCTCAGGTCTGAATGGATGACGTGGATCAACACGGCTGCTAAATTGGGGTACTCTAAATTATTTATGCTTGGAACTAAAGATTTATTTTTTTCAAAAATTCTTTCAACCTTTTTGCATATTTTTTTCTCTTTTCTTCAATTTTATATCTAACTATATTTGTGTCGATGTGCTGCCTTTTACGATAGCGATTCTATTTGCGCACTTGTTTTCAAAATATTGTTGTCTTATACAAGCAGATGAGTTTTATTTTATTTTTGTATGCTGACACATCTCATCTGCCTTTTCTCAACTATTTTGGGGTCGTCTTCCAGTGCAACCAGATGTTGCTCTATACCAGTATTTGTCTGACTGACTGTCTAGTATTTACTAAAAATTTCTTTACTAGTAAGATAAAGGGGGCTTGTGGCTAAATAACAATAGCTTCACGGGTCGATCGAACAGGTTAAGCTACGCTTGCCGCGGTTGGTCCGTGGATGGGTGACCATCTTTACATACCAATACCCCTCCGTGCCTCGGAAAGCACGTGAAGCCGTTGGTCCCGGCTGTCATTTGTGGATCTTTGACAGTCGTTACGGGTCGTCAGAAGCCCGAAAGTCTGACAACCAGTCTTACCAAGGGGTATTGTATTACCCAGTAACCTGGATGTGGAGGTCAGATAGGCAGTCGCTCCATGTAAAATACTGGTATTCAGCTGCATCCGACTAGACTGGCAGCCGACCCCAACTTAGTTGGGAAAAGGCTAGGCAGATGATGACTAGTAAGATAAAGATAACAATTTTTTTCAATGAAGGCGGTGCGCTTAGGTATCCTTAACAATCTTTGAATGTCAAGATTGGCTTATGTTTGCTTTAAATGTTAGTTTTTCTTTCTTTATGATAAAAGCCGTTTTAGGGTTCCGTAGTCGAATGATAGATAAATGTTTTATAATGAGTTAAAAATACTCAATGATTTACTTTCAAAATAAAAATATTTTAACTGAATGGTACAGCTCGATTCAAACTTTATGGCGGCTCGGAACACGAGGCGAGTCGCTGCGCAGTAACAAATTCATGGGTCAGCGGGGTTGAGGGGTGGGGTACTGCGCAGCGTGTAGCTCACTTCAGAGCCGCCATTAAGTTTGACGCGATGTATAATTCAAGTGTTGTTTAAAGTCTGTTGTTCGTCTGGATAACATCAAGTAAGTTTACCTGACAGATCATCCTATAAAAATTCTGCAAGGCAGTGCCACTCTCGACACTTATAAACAGGCCCTAAATACTATAACTACAGAACCCTACAATACAACTCTTACCGGTCATTTCAGCTATACGAATAACTAAATTGGAGAATATTTTGGTGTTTAAATTATAATAAAGTAATGCCCCCTAGTTATCCGGTTGGGAACGGAGATCTTTTAAGTCGGGGTCTCGACAAATCTGTGAAGCGGGGAAAGAAAATAACAGCGTAAAGACAAATCGTAAGAAAATTATCAAGACTGTAAGTCGCGGTTTGATTTGTTCGTGTGGCTTTAATTAACAATATTAACAGCAAAAGATGTGAGGTAGCAACTAACGGTGTGAATGCATGCAACTAATTATAACTACAGTAATTCTAGACTTGGTTCTTAATACTATGGTCTGGCCTACAAAAAATAATATGTGAAGAAAGTGTGCGGTCGGGTTTCCCCCGTCAGTAACAAAGTTCCTTACGCGAGACTCGCACGCACACACTCGAATATAATAGAAAGATTCAGAGAGAGAGAGATGGTCCCATAGAAGGAGCATAACGCTTTTTCAGTCACCAAAGCGCGGTTCAAAAACGGACCCACAGAGGTATAACCGTCTCATGAGCGCCGCCAAAACCCTTTAAAGGACCAAAATCGAAACGGTATCTGTATAGGAGTAACCTTTCTTCACATATTTATTATTCGTAGGGCCCAGCCCACTCCACAATTATTGTGGCAAAATCATTGCAACGTATTTGAAAACACTTCACTTTGATCACTTATTGCACACTTATTTCCTTCACATAAGCACTAGCACCGCACAAAGTGTAATCTACCGAATTAAACTTTACTTGTCTGACCTAAGTTGTGTTGTGTTTTTATGTTGCGGGAAACATGTTGCAGGTAACAGTTCAAAACTTGTTTCCAGCAACAAAATGATGTTGCAGCAACGACATGCGTCATTGAAAATGCTGTGTAACTTTTCCAATGAGTTAGTACTCTGTTAGAGCCCAGTGGATTTAGGAGATTAGAAGATTTAGCATACATAAACCAATAACCTATTTAAAAAAACTTCAAACAATCTATTTGACCTGGACAAGTACAGATGTTGCATTCCACGAACGCGCGTCAATCGATCTAATTTATGCCTTATAACAATGAATATTAAAGTTTAATGACGCACGCTGGGTTTGTTTACGATGAACAAAAACATGGACAAAAAACCTAGTCTGAAATAAACTTAATTTATTTTTATTACTTATTTTAATTCCCCACCTCATTTCCAGGAGTTCAGAGTCTCCAAGTCAGGCGGAGACAGACACGGAGAGCGATCAGCCATCCGCGCCCTTTACCAATTCCGACCTGGTCCTCAAGGAGTCGCTGAAGGAGGAAAAGCCTCTGCTCCAAGCCCTGAAGTATGCGCGATCATAACGGCGTTAGTATACCAACGTGTTTCTCCTTTTATTCTGGCTAGAGATTTTGAAAAATGGTTTTTGGTCGGTGATAATGATCCCACTGCTGGGACACAGGCCTTATCTCTCTTGAGGAAGAGTGGGCGGTGATCCACTACGCGGGCCCAGTGCGGGTTGGTAGATGTCACATGTCTTTGATTTTTTCTAGGACATGCCGGTTTCCTCACGATGTTTTCCTTCACCGTTTTGAGAGCAGTGGTGATGGAATAAAATACATAAAGTAACGCGTCTGATTGAGTTTGGACCCACGACGTACAGCCCTCTGCTCTACATGATGGCTATAACATAATAAAAATAATGAGGAATTAGAATAAGCTGTGATTTACATATGCATAAGCCCCACAGTCGAAGTGGAGGAGTCTGGGGGAGGCGCATGTCCAGCAGTGGACGTCTTTCGGCTGAAATGATGACGATGAAGCCCCACAGTCTGCAGTTGTTTTGGTATTTTATTACAAATACAGACTAGGACGAACGTACTCTCAGTTAATGTTATTTTTCTTCAAAATCTCTAGTCAGTAAGGCGTTAACATAACTCCTACTAGTCATTCCTTGCTAGATCCCTGCGTTCCCTGCCTTTGCTTCTATCACCTTCTATCCACTATAAGATCCCACTAATAACACAATTGTCCTCATGTCCCAATGAATATAAAGAGGCCAACACATCAAGCTACCACAATCTGTCAAATTTCTTTGATAGATTTTCAACTTTATTACGAAAGTATAAGGTTTACGTTCAAAATTAGATATTTTGGGATAGCTTGATTTGCTGGCGTCTGTATAAATGATACCAGCATAGCTGTTCACAAGCATTCGAAACGCTATCCTGTTGAAAATGACACATTTCGAAAACCTGATTATACCTTCAGCTGTCGGAGGAATACCAGTCGTGTTTTTTTTATCTAAACTGACAATTTTCAGGTTTTTAGACCTCCTAGGGTAACGTTGATTGATGATCGATTCGATACATAAGCTTATCGAATGGTTATGAACAGCTAAGCTCTAGATTAAATAATAATGTACAAATTGTATTGTGAAAGCTAACTATGGACCTGATGGCTGAATTCTCAAACCGACTCTATTTTATGTAGTAAAATTTATGTTTTCCGAGTTTGTCGATGAATTCTCAATTTAAGCTCGTGTGTCTTCAGAAATCTATCGAATTAATAGCACTATTGATTTGATATCCGCTAAGCAACCTCAGAGACCGAGGGCTAGCGTAGCGGTAACACGGAAACTTTCAAGAGCGTGTTAAAGTGTCGTTTGAGAATTCGGAGGTAAGATTTATCATCAGACGGTAATATGAAATTAATACCAGAAAAATAGAAACGAAAATATCACTAGTTAAGTACAAAAAAAAAAAAAACATAATGATCTGATGATAGATTTGGTCTATAGTAAGTTACAACCATCCTTATTGTTAAATAAGATAGAGATAGGAAATTATTTATGATTCCATCTCTTTCTGTCAATAGTTAAAATAGTAGTGCGGTGAAATCATACGCGCAACCCATAACGTCTGCCTTCCTTAATAGTACAATCAATGCACGATTTGCCTTCTAATGTTAGCAATAATTAATATAAAAACATGGTATGTTATATTTACTGCGTACCTGGCACTAGATATAATGATCTGACGGTGCTATGTTTTACGAATCTGTTAGTAGATTAGGGGCGATCATAAACAAGGCTACTAGCAATAGACAACATCGTTATCTGCCTAGGGTTTTTCCAACTGCCCAGATTTACTAAGAAAATTTTGCGCTTCGGGAATCTTCGTCTATCATCGTAAATACGAACGCATGATTATGAGATCTATTATAGTGGTGTTACTACCATGGAAGTACCTACTAGCCTATTTCGTATAATTAACAATATCTGGTTGACTGTTTTTTTTTTTACGTTTTAAAAAATGAAACCTATGCTAGATCGATTTATCGCCCCTGAAACCCTTTGCGTACTACATTTCATGAAAATTGTTGGAGCGGAAGAGAAGGTTACCGAAGCGCATTTTTTTTTTTTTTGTTTAACTGTATGTTCAGGTCGGCTTCCAGTCTTACCATATGCAGCTGAATAACAGCATTTTACATAAAGCGACAACCTAGCACTAGACTACGGTAATGAATACCGTCCCAGTGATACCTTCTTTCAATGTTATTATTTCTTCAGGTCACTGGTCATCCCACATTTTAGTAGTCATTTGAACCAAACCAAAACCAACCTTACTGCTTTGCTATAAAACTACTGTCTTTGTCTAATTATGACCATGAAAGTTCGGCTTTCACTTGAATGTTCAAACAACTGTTCTTCAAGATCTTTGACCCTTTAAGTAACACTTTTATTTAACATGTGAATCACTTAGCTCGATTGATCTGAATCCTCGTTATTTTCGGCCAGCGAATCATTGATCCGACTCTCAAAAAAGTGGAGGTTCTTTTTCTTTTTAATAAAAGAATTATTAATGTTCCCTTTTACTACATCAAATTTATTTAACTATTGGCTCATAAAAAAAAGTGTAATCGCACTAGGATACCCCGTGTCGTAGGAAATCAAGTCATTCAAGCGGAGTAGCGTTTAGGGGAGGGGGGGGAGGTCGAGTTAAATCTCACCGTATCTCACGTGGGGGAGAGAGGAACTCGTCAAATATCCTGTAATTTATATTTTACACATAAGAAATATCAATAAAAAAAATACTATAAAATATTTTACTAAGAATGTACTACTACTCATGGTATTGAACATGTTAAAGAATTATCAGGTGATAGTGTCATTGCACAGGGTGGTGTGGAGTAGGTGTCGCTGGGAACTATATCTACCTTACCTTATCTATATACTAGCTGACCCGGCAAACGTTGTTTTGCCTTAACCCTTACCACTTAGGGGTATGAAAAATAGATAGTAGCCGATTCTCAGACCTACTGAACACGCATATAAATCGGTAAAGCCGTTTCTGAGGAGTACGGTAACTAACATTGTGACATGGAAATTTTATATATTAGATATATCTGTCTTTTCACAACTATGCTGGGTCCGACTTCCAATCTAAACGGATGCAGCTGAATACCAGTATTGGGACTGCCTATCTGACCTCCACAACTCAGTGGGTAACACAATACCCTTTGGTGATACTGGTTGTCAAGACTTTCTGGCTTCTGACGACCCGTAACGACTGTCAAAGATCTTACCAATATTAATCTATTGTACTTGTAGAAACTATTTTAACTTCCCACCTTTGTTTTTGGCAGAATTCGACTTTACTAGACTTCTCTAGATGTTGTCTATGTGCTAGTTGCATCATTGTGATCGCCTATCAAGGATGCTATAGACTGAAGTAGCGATATGTACTTACAAACAGCTCTCGACATTGTGATTTCAATAATTATATTGAGGTAGCAGTTTAGCTTGCTTTATGAACAGATTGTAGTCAATATGGTTTCATGTTGTTGAAAGTTGAGAAGATGTAGGACTCCAAGAATAAGCACAGCAATTCATACAAAGGCCAGGTCAAATGAGGACCATATTTCAGGTCCCAGAAGTTACCATTCTCATTAATATCTTCGATACATTTGTCAAGACATCGAGCTCTTGGAATAGGTACTGGGCTTGAGTGGCTCCTCTCATACATCATTAGTTCTACTTTCTAATAATATTTAATAATTAAGAGTGTTCAAGAGGGAATATACTCGGGCGATTTTTTTTTTATATAATGGCAATTTATGAATAAATATGTGCTACTTCTTTTGAATTCAAGAAGTCTTAAATGAATTGTTGATATGGGCAATATACAGGGTGGTAGGAACATCTACGTGCAAACTGTTTAGTACTATGAATTTAGCACAGGATTCTTGAAAAATTTCGTTGTAAAAAAAATGCTGTCTCGTAGAAAAATGCAAAACCTACGCGGTCTCAATGTACTGAACAGTTTGTGCGTCGATGGCCCTGTCACCCTGTAGGTGTGAGAAAGGATGAAAAAATACATCAATTTGAACATGTCATTAGGAATGTAATGACATTTAATTAATACCTATCCGTTTTTATATGATTCCGCGAGTGTTTGTATGGCGCGCATTATCCTTATGTAGTATTATAACTCGTTGTGATTTGACAACCTATGCTAGTCGATATGGTCACACAGTGCGCAAACGCCAAAGTATCGAATTATTTATTGTATTATTTAAATGAAATATGTAGCTTATTTATTAATATATATTTGAAATTCTCACGAGTTTTTAAAGTGATTATGTCACAGTCGTAGCTGTTATAAAACTTCACAACTATTATCTTCTACAAAAGAATTAAGAAATTAGCAATAATATTTTGTGTACTGTCAACGATTTACCGTCCACTGCGCGTGATCGCATTTTATTTATGAATCTCATAAAATTTTAATTTGTATTGATATTTTTTTAAAGTATTACTAGTTTTTAAGCGAGCAGTGTTTGTAAATTATTGTTTACTTTAAAATCTGCAATGACTGTTGTGGAGACTACTGCACCTAGAGTGATATATTAAGCATTTATGGGCAGCATTACATAACGATAACCAGCAAATTCAGATATGTAGCAAACCTAAGCATGTCTGTTAAAATTGTAGCTGTAACCACCGTTAATGACCCCACTAAATACCGATCTCTTATATATTTCGTATTATTATTTTAATATATTCGTTAAATTACTTTTATTTGCAGCTGAGCTGTTTTAGATATTCCCTTATTAATTGATTAAATATTTATTTCTTATTTATATGTTTTTACCAATAATATCAATGATTTTTTAATTTAATTATATAAATGCTTGTTTGTAAGAACTAGTGCCATATCCCAAAGATATAGTCGCAATGAATTTTGTATTATTCTTGTCACCGATGACTTAACGTGTGATGCTTAGCTTGAGTACAAAGTGTGAAATAGTGAGATACATCGGCAAAGTTTTAATCTCATAATAATATATATTACATGAAAATATATTTTGAATATGCTAAATAAAAGTTGGAAGCCATTTTCTTTGTTTTATTTTGGAAGGTGTGGAGTTCCTCTTTATAACCGTATTGAGATACGAGTGGGCAAGCAATGGTTATGTGACAAGTGTCGCTGCAGCTTCTTCCGGCCCGATGTGGTAACTACAAAATCAAATAAAAAATAATTAACAACAAAATACCAGACTGCCTAAAAAGTGAACTTTAATTTAAAAAGACGAAAACAAGAAACTTGTTTTAAAAGGATGACTACTACTACTACTACTACTACTAGACTGAATACTATATCTCATTCAGTGGGAGGCATATCGATACCAGAAGTATCAATTAATGTAAGGGACAAACCACGGTTTTTCAGGAAAACCAAAAAACTATTTTTATTTTTTTATCTTTCTATAACTTTTTATTATCTGCTCCGATTTCTATTGTGTCTAGAGCAAAGTTTATTAGAATTTTCTCTTCTTTCATACTATAAACGAAAGATTTAGGAATTCCCAGTGGTTTAAAATATAGCATGTCCCTTACGTTAAAAAAAGACGTTTAGTTGTGCCTTAAATTACTAATATTTTATGAGTAAACCGTCGAGCATAGTGTAAGCAGCAAGAGAAATAGAAAATTATACGTACTTCTATTGTAAAGGACTTTTACAGTGTTGCAATTTGATTTAGGTAACTATATAGATTATCTACTAAAATTGATTGTAATTTAACACCATGGAAATGCTTTGCATGATTAATGTTGGTATGAATCAACATTATTCATTCAAAGCAAATCTAAACGTTACTTTCAGGTTTTACAGCTTAACTATCATAGATTTAAATGAAATTTAGGGATGCAAAAATAAAACAATTGTTAGTAAATTATTATTATTTTCGACTTTTATGTCTGCGTAATTATTATAAACTCAACACACTAAACAGTCTATAAAACTTCGTATTAAATTTAAAAGTTCTAAAAGTGTTCTAATTTACAGTCTTATAAACTCTGTACTTTTAATCATTATTATCTGGATAACCGAGCTTAGATCGATTTATCGCCCCCGAAACCCCCTGCATACTACATTTCATGAAAATCGTTGGAGCCGTTTCCGAGATTCATATTACATATACATATATTGCGCACTGGTTAAAAACTTATCCTTTTTACATATATACAAGAATTGCTCGTTTAAAGGTATTAGATGTTAAATTGACTCTATGATCTCTTATAATTTGTTAATTATCTTACAAATTCGGTACTTTTAATAATTATGTTTAATTTAAGTTTTATTATTATAGCCACGAACTGAATAAAATAAAATGTTTTCTCAGACTTAAGCAACACTCTTATTTATTATTAGCTCTTGCCAGCGGCTTCGCCCGCGCGGAACTTTCATCCCTTATTTCACTCCCTTAGGGGTTGAATTTCTAAAAATCCTTCCTTATTTCTTGTCTAAATTATAAAGGGAACCTCTGTGCAAAATTTCAGTTTACTAGGTCCAAGGGTTTGGGCTGGGCGTTGATGAGTCAGTCAGTCAGGACTTTTTTTATAGTCATATATACTTATAGATAGAAGTAATTGAATGATTGTACTGGAAAAAAGACCGATGAAAAAATGGAATATGAAAATGAAATATATGAAATATACATTGTTGTGGCCGATTACAATACTAATTACTTGGAAATGGGCAGACAGTGATGTTAACTAGGTAGTAAATTAAGTTATTTATAAAAAAAAAAATGTGAAATTGATATATTTGGAACAACTTTTTCTAGTCATCATCATTAGCTGTCATCACATCTTCATCGTCGTCAGTTTCATTGAGGCTATCTTTAACTGGTGATTTATTCGGAAGGTTCAAATATTCACCAAGAAATATTTTTGGTATTATACTAGGGATGCCCAATTTTTTGCTTTGAATCGATCTTTTGGATCGTAATGGATCGTAACCTCGTGAATCAATTCACGATCTTAATCGTATGGTATCGAATCGATCTTCCAAGATCGAGTAAAATCGTATCGTAATTTTACAAAAATAATGAAAAGCACAGTAAGTATGCATTCCAAATTATTTATTTTAACTTAATCTACATAATATATCTATTACAAAGTGTGCCACGGTGCCTTTGTGATGCCGTCTGAGTTTTTTATTTTTTTATTGGTATTATGTAGGTATTTCCTTTCGTTTTAACAATCTGTTTACACAATTTACATTATCCACCCGTGTGTGTTTAATAAAAATGTCCAAACGTTTGATTTTGCTTGCGTGGCCATATTAAAAAAAAGCATTTTGAAATTATAGGTCAGCAAATACGAATTTAATTTCTACTTGTTAAGTAATAGGCGTATTACAGTAAGCAGCATTAAAATAAACATAGTTTTTAGAGATAATAATGTAAGGGAATAATTCTTAAAAAACTGTAATGATTAATTAAAGTAAGGAACATGTTATTTAAATTGACTGATTTGAGGTTTAAGGTATGGGTGTACATTATTTAATACGATGGCTTACTTTATTTTTCTGAAAAGAAGTAACATTTTTGACTGTTAAATCATTTTTTCTGTCAGAAATCGTTTTACGCAGTTCAAAAATTTGTACTGTAAGGGACATTTTTTTAACGATAGATAAATTTTAATAATGCCAATCGATAGAGCGGGAAATTCTGAATCCAACGATATAAATAACTCATTTTTGCCAAAATGTCCCTTACATTAATTGATACTTCTGGTATCGATATCTTCTTAAATTTAACAATAAAGACCTTTATTGCCTCCGATTGCTATAGTATTCAGTCTAATAGTCATCCTTTTAAAACAAGTTTCTTAAAAGTTCACTTTTTAAGCAGTCGGGTTTATTGATTTTGTAATTTTTTATCTTTAATTCATCGTTTTTAGTTAATATAATAATGAGACCTATGAAACCCTTTTTATTTTGATACCACACTCAATAGGTTTTGGGGTTTTTTTTTTTTTCAAAGACAATATTGCGCCAAAATCGGCCATTTTTTATTTAAATATAGGTACCCAATGTCACTCAATTAGGACGAATCTTAAGGTAACTCTCAAGCTGAATTCGATCAATCCGTTTAGGCTACAGAGCGTACTAAAGCGTACTCGAAAAACATAACCGTCCTTCTGGCGCAGTCGGGTAATAAAATGTTCACGCAACGCTGTTTTCGACGTGGTTACTGGCTAGTGGCTAGACGCTCGCTAGCGCTCGGTCCCTCTGTCGGTATCGCCCATACGATTGATTTTGACGGCTAAAAGTGGTCCGTGTGAATAAACTATTCATTTTATACAAAACGTCCTACCATGTGTTGTTGTGGTCCGTCTTAATTCTACTCATTGCTAGGATTTAATTGTAAGAAAAACACGAAATTCTTATATTATAAACATTTATTGCATCATAAAAACACTCCGTACATGGTCCTTTGTTCAACAAGAGGGGAGGACAAGAAATTCTTCCAGTATGGTCACACTGTTGAATCTTGAACATTCTCATCAAGGCGCCCAATCCCTGTGGAACATAGAAATAGTATGAGCACCAGATAAGAAAATCTAAAGCATTGTAGTGGCGTTAAGGTGTATGGTAATACAAAGAGATAAAACGGAACAGGTGAATCTGATCCAGTCGGTTTTAACTGTTTGCTTGCAGATACACGAAATGATCGGGTTCTATGGTTTCCACGACTTGTTTTTTAATCGTTCCGGCCGTTCTTCGTAGACGATTGATGTTGCCACACATGGTACGAATTTTGGTTCCCGATCTGACGGATCTAATATATGGACCATGTATGGTGTATGCTATATGATGATATGCCTTGCCAGTTTACGGTTGAACGTTTACGTAACTTTATTGAAGATAGTAGATTGAAACGCTGAATATTAAGGACTGGCAGTCATTGTCATATTATACAGGTATCGTCGGCCATGTTCATGTGTACTGCAGATTAATGCGTATTACGCAATTGTTGTTCCGTAACAAAACTCGAAATTTAGATCGAATGTGCAACGTTGTTGTTGAATTATAATATAACGCATTGTGTGCACATTTAGACTTTAGTAGATCCGACTTGCGAGCTCGTGGCTCTGTAACGCACGCCGTTAACGTCTGGTTTTCTCAGCCGTACTTACGATTTGTAATTTTTCGCATTCCTGTGTCTTCTGCCGTTGTCGCCTAACGTATACAGCGTAACGCCGTCGCTTTAGCATCGACTACGCATCGCCGCCGTAAGCTCGTCATCGTCATGCCGCATCTAACTATCTGAAAGGACTCGCACGCACTCTGTCGCCGTTCGACAATGTTATGTAAAGTTAGCAGAGCCGGTCATGTCGCCCTAAGCGTCACTCGCTCCGGACTTGTCGTTATGCTGTGATCACGTATCGGAGCCAAGCAGAGCAGTCAGCCTGGGGTGCGTTCGCATGGAGTTACGTGGACGCAATTTTAGAGTATTTCTCTGGTTGTTATTTTGAGTGTAGGTTTAGAGGCGGGGTTTAAGTAGCCTAAAACGAATCGTATCGAGTTCTAAGTTTTAAGAGAGATTTTTTTTTATATCTATAAGAGACTAGAGATTAAGAAGATCGTTAGATGTCAATGAACGCACCCCTCTACGCATCACTGCCTGCAACAGTCATACATTTGCAACAACCCATGTCAGATATCGGTCAGCCCGAGCCGACCGCGCGACATTAAGGCATCCTGCAATAAAACCACAAATTTTAAACAGAAGTACCGCAACCAAGGAGAAGCAGTATTCGAAGCCAAAGATCTCAAGGGTAACATGCATGAAGAGTTTAGTGCCGGTAGGAGAGTAATTAAAGTAAAGATTTATTTCTAAGGAATTTAATCTAAAATGTAAATATACAACTTAAACAAAATGTACCTTAACATTTAGACTTATCATTATCGAAATTAATCCAAACAATTATATAAAACTAATTCGATCGTAAATGTAACATGGAGCATGTCATCAATCAGCGGGTGAAATGAAAACGTTCCGTCAATAATATCTCTCATTTATTACAATATAAAGTGATTCACATAATTTTTCACTCGTAATGGACTTACAAGCTACGTGTCCGGGACGCTCGCGCGCTCGCCGCACGCACTGCGTCGCATCGCATCGCGAATGCGGCTAGTTCGACCGTCGCGCGGCACTAGGTACTGATTTGTTCGTGTCACGTGGTACTACTACGACTTAGCCTAGCGAGATGGCGCGGCGTCGCCGCTAGTACCGGCGCGGCCCGCCCATGCCGCTCAGCTCCCGCCCCCGCGCCACGCCGCCCCCGCTATACAAACAACACGACATCACGACCGACTCCAGGGGAACTGACCACACCGCCTTAGCTCATAGTGAAACCGCACCTCGACTACACCACGCACTATCGTTACTGTATCATCAATTTTATACAACCGTCCAAAGTTTTGCATGTCACGTTTAATTCACTACAATCTAAGAGGCGTTACAGTTATCTGGGAGCGAGCGTCGATCAACAATGATAATAAGATAGAAGTGACCTCATCTTGTTCAGGCCCACGTTACTTTAGCAGCTATGAAAGTATTAATAATGTTGATCATGTTGTACGAGATATTTGCAGATAATTATAGTATGATCCATTATGGTGACGATGCCGTGATGCATGGAATGTAACAGTTAACAAGAAGTAGACAGGTGATTAGCGAGTAATTTTATACGAGGTCAGTCTCACGTGATATTAATGTATGGCATACATGTTTGGCCTGTTTAGATATGTTTGTTCCAAGAACTTGTTAGCAAGTTTTCCTGTTTGTTCAAAATATTGTTGTTGTGGCATATTTTAACTGTATCTTCCCTCTACCTTTTGCTATAGTAAAATGATTCCTCGGGATCACGCAAACGCAACTTTAACACGATTCTCCATTATGTCACGCAGATCTACTTCCGGGTACACACGGGTTGAAACCCTTGCTAGTTGGGATTACCGTAAATATAAAGCGTAACGTCACGACACTGTCGTCGCATTAGTCAATGCACGGTCGCCGAGTAATCGTTCGCATGATAAGAAAGTCTTAAATCCTCCACTGGAGAAACAGCGTTCTAAAGGACATCATTCAGGTTTCTAATATTATGTACCCAAAAAAGTACCTGGCCAGAAAAAACAAACACGGGTTTCTCTTATGGAAAACCACACCCTCAACATTATTTTAACAGCAAGCGAGAGCATACAATTACCCTTCCGCTGTTGAGTGTGAAAATACTAAAAATCTTACTTTAATTACATATTGGCTTAATATGTAATTAAAGTAAGATTTTTAGTATTTTTATATTACATTATCATGGGCAATAATTGTAAGACTCTTTAAACAAATGTCCAAAATATTGTTGGCAAAAATATGATTTCTCTGGTAGTTTCAAAGTCACATAGCAACCAGGAGATCAATCGTAGACCTAAATTGTAATATAAAAAATATTCAAAATGTGAATTCTCATGAAAACAGAACTGTAGTCTTTCTAGCCGGTACTGTTATTTTTAAATAAAAATTGAATGTCTTTCCATGTAGTTTTAAGGTTGTTTTAAATTAGTTATGAACAGATAGGAAAACATGTAATTGCAAGAGTGACTGTATACTCCATGCCAGCTGTTACAAGGATAATAAGTGTAAGATCTTACCGTCCCATGGGGGGGTACTGCTGCGCGTAAGGGTCTCTGTCATATCCGCCGGGGGCTGCTCCGCGCCTGAAATGTTACAAGTAACATCTTGAGTATGTAAGGTAACTAAATCACCAGTTTAGTTTAATTAGACAGACAAACAAATCAGACAATATATAATTAAATAAGTCAAAACTGTACATCAGGTTTAAAAAAAACAGAACCGGACTGTGAAAAAATTTAACTTTCAAAAGATGGAAACAATAAACTTTTGTTTTAAGAGGTTGACTATTACTGAATACTTAATGCAATGTCATGCAGTTGGAGGCACCTTTTAAATTTTATAATAAAGACCTTTATTGCCTCAAATTGCATGAGATTACATAATGTATTCAGTTCAATAGGCAACATCCTTCTGGCGCAGTCGGGTAAAAAGAATGTAGATGCGAGATGTATAAATGTGTCTCATAAACAGTGATAGGAATAGGTAGCGCCTATCTGCCTAAACTTCGAAGAACAGAGACAAGAAACGGAGACTTCCTTAGGACTAAATATTTTTTCCCGGGATTCGGGAAAAATCTTCAGTAAGCTGAAAATAAGCTTTATTTAAGATGAGCAAAAGCTATTTTTAACTAAACTTGCAATTACCAAATTTTCGGGATTTTCAAGTATAATCCCGAAATAAATAATCTAGCTTTAATTCATGTATTCGAATTATATTTACGATCCAACTAACCGTTGTATCAAATCATGAATTAAAGTTAGATTATTTATTTCGGGATTTTACGTGAAAAAGCTTAAATGTAAATGATAAATGATTTTATTTCTGTAAGTAGGTTTGTACAAACACTTTTACACGTCAATCATATTTTTTAAACTAGATGAGGTCGGCGTTTCCTATCTGACTACTCTGAGAAGAAAGGCCGAAACAAACTCAGAGGTCACAGTCTCTTTTAAAGTCCAGACATAATCTTGGTCAGATCATGTGAAGACCATGTGGATTGGTGTCTGAAATGGTCTTTTGAGGAAAGAACCACACAGGTTGAGTGGACCTGTCCATTCAGTGCACGCATGTATCAGTAATCATACGGCTCAACTCAGAACTTGAGGAGCTCAACGATTTGACGAACAATACCAAAGAAAGGACATTTGGGTAGGCCGCATAAAGTACTCAAACTGCCAGATTAACATTAAAAACGAACTGAGAAAGAGACGAAACACGAAAACAAAAATACCACATAGTCCTCACATTCACAATAATTAAAGCAAAAATAATATTATACTTCTCAAAGTAAATATTCATGTCAAAGTGTATATTATAATAATCAAATGTCAAAGTGTAAATAATAATAATCAAATGTCAAAGAGCAAAACAAAGAAAAAACAACATTCAGTATACAAAATTGGAGCAGGTCAATCCCAAGCTTTTTTGTCCTCAATATAATCTTTAACGGTATAAAAGGCTTTCAGGCACAACTTACGTTTGATGAATGATTTAAATTTATTGAGACTTAGATCTTGAACATGGCTTGGAAGTTTATTATAAAAGCGTATACATTGACATCTGAATGACCCACCTATTTTCTTGAGCCTTGTTGATGGTACAACAAATTTGTGTTTGTTCCTAGTATTTATACTATGGATATCACTGTATTTTTTAAACAATTTAATATTTTTATGAGCATATAAAAGATTTTCATAAATATACTGTGAAGGCACAGTCATTACATTTATCTCCTTAAATCTATCTCTGAGAGAGTGTCTCGGACTTAATTTATAAATTGATCGGACAGCTCTTTTCTGCAAGACAAAAATAGTCTGAATGTCGGCGGCATTTCCCCACAATAGAATACCATACGACATTACACTATGAAAATAGCTAAAGTACACTAAGCGGGCTGTCTCTACATCAGTTAAATTACGAATTTTCCTAACAGCGTATGCTGCAGAACTTAGCTTTTTCGACAATTTAGCTATATGTGGGCCCCACTGAAGCTTGGTATCCAAAGTTAAGCCCAAAAATACAGTGCTATCTTCAGGATTCAATTCTTCGCCCTTTATCAACACATTAGTTTTCACCTGCTTAACGTGAGGTAGCGTAAACTTAATGCATTTGGTCTTTTTTTCATTAAGAAGCAAATTATTAGCATTGAACCAGTGAACTACTTTTAAGATTGCGCTATTTACATCGTCATTAACAAGTTGCTGACGTTTAAGTCTAAACAAAAGTGAAGTGTCATCCGCAAACAACACTATATCATGATTATCCTTTATGAGGTAAGGCAAGTCATTAATATAAATAAGAAACAAGAAAGGACCAAGAATTGTAGCTTTTGCACATCTTAAATAAAGCTTATTTTCAACTTACTGAAGATTTTTCCCGAATCCCGTGAAAAAAAGTTTAGTCTCAGTTCTTCGAAGTTTAGGCAAATAGGCACTACCTATTCCTATCATTGCTCATAAATGTTGATGAAAAGATGGATGAAAATAATTATTAGATAACTATAAATATTTTATTTTATATCATCTGATTGCATTTTATTTATTTTTGAAGTGTTATTGTTGATACAATAACACTGCTATGTTGTTAATTTTCTTGTGTTTATAGTTCTTCTCTCAAGATTACATTTGAGATTTTCCCTCAGGAAAATCGTAAGATAAAAAAGTGTTGAAGATATAATGATCAATGATTTGTCTCTCATTCAGGTAAGCATTCTGCTCATCAGTCAGGTTAGCAAAATGTTGGAAGGTGTTGCATGACTACTAGAGCAAAGCAGTACACAATAAACTCATATTGAAGAATTCTGATGGAATTCATAGTCAAAAAATGCATCAGTGACCACATAGTTTACAAACTTGCAAGATACATTGGTGTGAAATTTGATCTAGTAGCAATCTTCAACCAATCACAGCGTTTGAAATTATGTGTAAGTCATAGATAGGAGGTCAAAGTGAGTCATGGATAGGAGGTCATAGTGAGTCATAGTGCTAAGTTAGGGAAGTAGCAAATTGATGCAGCAAAGAGCAGTGGTGGCCCAGTGGTATGGGCCATGTCTTACAAATTGTAAGACAGGGGTTCGAACCCAGACAGGCACTTTACTTTTTGTAAAGTATTTCATCACAGTGGCTCTCAAGATGGTGTAGGAAAACATTGTGAGGAAACCGGCATTTCCTAGAACCAAAAGTTTTAAGACATGTGACATCTACCAACAACTCTCACTGGGCCCACATGGTGGATTACAGCCCACTCCCTCTCACCGATGAGTCCTGTGTCCCAGCAGTGAGAACATCATAGGCTGACTATGCTATTTGAGTAGCAGGTAACATTTTGATACCAACATCAAAGCTATGGATAGTGGAGGAGCCTGGGGGAGGCCTATGTCCAGCAGTGGACATCTTTCGGCTGAAACCATGATGATGATCAAAGCTATGTATACACCTTTCTTGGGGTTTAATACTGACGAAATTATTTGAATATCAGCAAGTACAAGTTTCACAACTCACATAGGGGAGCGCCTGCTGAACATGTCACCGTTGGGCATCTGCTGCGGACGCGGTGGCAGCGACCGCTCGTACGGCATCTGTTGTGGTGCCGCGCGCATGGGAGCGCGCCGGTCCATCATGTCGCGCTCGTCCGCGTACATGGGCCCGCGACGGTCGTCGGCGTACATGGGGGGCAGCTCGTCGTAGCGCCTCTCCTCCGCGTACATAGGTGCTGCGCTGGCGTATGGGTCCCGCGCGCCGCGCTCCATCAGAGCAAACCCGCGTCGGTCTTCCCCGCCATAGCCGTTGTACCGGTCATCGTACGCGGGCGGCGGCGGGCGCTCGGCGCGCTCGTAGGGCATCTGGGGCGGAGCGCCGGGTGGCGGGCCGCGCGGGTGCGAGGGCCGGTCGCGCGAGTAGGGTGAGTCGCGGGGCGGAGGCCCGCCTCGCATAGGCCCGCCGCCACGCCTGTCCATTCCTCCGCGCATACCACCCCTCATGCCGCCGCCGCGGCCACCACCGCCTCCTGGCCCTCCACGCTGGCCGCGCTCCTTGATGCGCCCGCGCTCTACTGAGATAACGCCGCCGTTGAACGACGTATTATTGAGCGCACGAATAGCGGCCGAAGCTTGTTCTTCAGTTTGCATGTGCACAAATCCACACCGGTTCATTATATCGCATTCCGTCACAGCACCGAAGCGCTCAAACAATTTCCGAAGCTCCTCCGGCTTCGAGCCCTGCGGCAGGCTGCCGACGAACACCTTCGTTTGCTGAAACGAGACGAAATTTATCAAGACAAGCACAACAGATAGTAAAATTTGTTGAACAAACACAATAACTTTCACTCACCGGCACCATCGTCTATTTATTTCCTAATTTAACTTAAATTTCTTAAAAATTCACCGCTGCTATTTTAGCGCAATACAACGAATCTGCCTTCCGATCAAAATGGCGGACCCAGACCGGAACTTGCAGAATGATGCTAACCTCAATAACGTCAACGACGCCATTAAAGTTTTGAGAAAGAAGAAATATTATTGGTTAGTTTATTTTGCCTCCTAAAATTAGAATTGTGATTGGTTGTAAATTAACGTCATTTTCAGTTCGGCCAATACAAAACAAGCATTTAGGCTGTGGTGCCGCCACAGCCTGAATAAAATACCATAGATGAAAAGATTTATAGTTTTATTTTTTGGACACAGCGCTACTATGTTATTTGTTGCGTCCACACCAAAAGTCCATTTCTAAAATACATACAAATTAATGCTTTCGTTAGTAAGCAAATTGACCGATTCGGCTAGGTTTTATTTTCAAGAGTTTTTAACGGACCGAATTGGGTTTTTACAGGAAGGAAAATGAGGATTAAAACTGCCACTTGCTCAGTTCAGATGTCACTGCCATCTAACGTCCAACACGACAGCTAGCTGTTATACGCATAATTATTAATTCATATTCCCCGCTGCGAAGCTATTGAATGTAAAAAAAACGGGGAGTCTTGCATTTGCTAAAGATGTAAGACGAAAATTGTGGGAGAAAGCTCTCCGATTTTTTTTTTAAATCTGATATTTCCATTGAGACTTGTGTTATTTTCTTACCTTAAGACTTGTGGCAGAAAGGATACAGGTGATGCTCCCAATAGAATTAACTCAATTTTTTGTACATACCTACAGATATTGTGGTGTGCTATTACCGAAATTATAGTAATAGATGTGTTTGTTCCATACTTAAAGATGTTTTTATTATGATATTATTAGATCAGTGCCAGAATTAATACATACACACGTGACACAAAAGTACACAACATCAACAAAATATTGGCGATTTGTAGACGTTGAAGTGTGCTGCCATCTATGACTAGTTAACAGTTTTGGACCCAATTGGATAACTTTCCCGAAAAACTGTAACATTCAGGAATAACTGAAGATGGTTTTGTCAATGGGATTTTGGTATAAATTATTGAAATTTGAACACGATAGCTTCGGTTCAGCTGGTTAGTACCTAATGAATATATCAAAACTTGATGAATTCACCTGTCAACGTTTCTTCAAATCCGACAGACTTTTTACCACAGAGTAAGAATGCTCAGCAGTTATAAATTCAGTAAGTACAGAGGCCAGCACATCAAGCTACCCCAATCTGTCATATTTCTTTGATAGTTTTTCAACTTTAATACAAAGGAATAAGTTTTATGTTCAATTGGGAAAATTTGACAGTTTGGGATAGCTTGACCTCCTGGCGACTGTACTTACCAACGTAAACGAGGCAACAAGAGTATTTAAGGTAAGAATCGTATGTCTGTAGTTTCTGCCTAAACCAATGGTGAAAAGGTGTGAGCTTATTTTATGTAGGTATCTAACAAAGACCTAACAAAGATGGTTACATTCAACAATAGTGCCTGTTCCACTTATTACCCACTAGCTTTTGCCAGCGGCTCCGCCCGCGTGCCGGTTATCGGTACCGTAATGTCGGTTATCGAGTAAAAAATTAGCCTATATCCTTCTCCATATTCCAGGCTAGATCTCTGCCAAATTTCATGACGATCGATTTAGCGGTTTAGGCGTGAAAGCGTGACAGGCAGAGTTACTGTCGCATTTATAATATTAGTAGGTAAGTAGGAATTAGTAGGGAGTAGGGATTAGGTACAGACGCCAGCACATCAAGCTACTCCAGTCTGTCAAATTTCTTTGATAGATTTTCATCTTTACCCCAGTATAGGGTTCATGTTCAATTGGGAAAATTTGACAGTTTGGTGTAGCTTGATGTGCTGGCGTCTGTACCTTAACTTACCTATCATTTGCCTAGTCTTTACCCAACTATTTTTGGAGGCTTTCAGACTAACCGAATGGTACTGGTACTCAACTAGTAGTTTAATCTGACCCTTGTTACTGGGTAACACGGTACCCCCAGGTAAGACTGGTTGTCAGACTTTCGGGCTTCTGACGACCCGTAACCACTGCCAAAGTGCTTTTTAACGCATGTATATAACGATAGTCACCTATGCCTGGACCGACCGGGGCAAGTCGATCGACCCGTGCAGTTGATGTTACTTGGCTACGAGCCCCTCTCCCTAAATATCTAGATCTACACATAATGTGTCTATAGAATGATACTTACTTAATGATAAAGTCATGGCGAACAAATACCTACTATTTCAGTGGAAAGAATCTTAATAAAATATGAAGAATGTATGATTACTCAACCTTTAATTCCATATATTAATCAAACTACTACTAAGTACTTGTATTCACAATTTTTATTATTTATTCATAAGGGGATTGGAGAAGCACCGAGCAGCTTATGTTTTTTGCAATAAAATTTACAGATCTGGCACCCTAATTGCGTAACTCACGATTCATCATAATCTGTTTCGCTTTGAAACGGATTGTTAAACCATTGCTTCATACGTTCGAAAAATGTTTCTGCTCAACAACGTAAATAACGCATTGAATATTGTTGAACTGTCAAAACGAAACCGATTCTGATTAATCGTGAGTTACGCAATTCGGGTGCTGGCTGTATATTGAGAATATGATTTGCGGCCGTATTCTAAGTTTCCTTCGCGAATCATATTTTAATCAACGTAGGTATAACTTGACGCTGACCTGCACCCTAATTGCGTAACTCACGATTCATCATAATCTGTATCGTTTTGAAACGGATTGTTAAACCATTGCTTCATATGTTCGAAAAATGTGTCTGTTCGACAACATAAATAACGCAATGAATATTGTTTGTAATTATGATCAATCGTGAGTTACGCAATTAGGGTGCTGCACCCTAATTGCGTAACTTACGATTGATCATAATTGGTTTCGTCTTCACAGTTAAACAATATTCATTGCGTTATTTATGTTGTCGAACAGACACATTTTTCGAACATATGAAGCAATGGTTTAACAATCCGTTTCAAAACGATACAGATTATGATGAATCGTGAGTTACGCAATTAGGGTGCTGGTGTATGGATGCTATCGACTGATAATTATATTCCGGTCACAGACATACTTACATTATAAAAACATATTTTTTTAGAATACGCTCTTCGTTATTTAACATAAAGAGAATAGGCAAAAAGGCTACTATTTCACTCATTTTGATCGGGTAGAAATTGTATGGGTCAGCTGATTTCCCACATTAAAAGTTACTGCTATCCATATTACAGTCGAGTTCAATAATATATTGGCATTTATAGGATTAAAAATATTGTAAGTGTTGGATACTTAGCTCAATTTCTATAGAACCTATAGATCAAAAATATGTCCTCATGTAAACGGTTCAGTAAAATATATGCTGTGCATTAGGCAATCATATGAAAAATAATGAGCAAAAGCAGAATGTAAATTTTGATCACAATTGAATGATGCGCATAGTCGTCGTTTTTTAACATTAACTTTTTTGACGTTCATATATTTTTGAAGCCTGAAAGTGCCACTACACAGGTGTGGGGTAAATAGTGGTCCACCGTTATAATTATTTTCGAAATCCTTGCGTAAAAATGGTTAAAATTGTAATATGCTATAGTAAATTATCTGGTAGGTACAGTCGCCAGCAGGTCATGCTATCCCAAACTGTCAAACTTTCCCAATTTAACATAAACCTTATTCCTTTGTATTAAAGTTGAAAAACTATCAAAGAAATTTGACAGATTGGGGTAGCTTGACGTGCTGGCCTCTGTACTTATATCGAATCCTTAACGGTGGATCACTATTTACGCCACACCCTGTATTAATGAACTCGACTGTACCTACTATCAAGCTGCAAATTTCAAATAAAATAAATATTTATAATATATCCTACTTATGCTAAATATGATAATATCCTGTTTGTAGAATATTCATACAGCGAAACTTTGCCTTCACGGACAGTTTTTCTTTTCAATCCTAAACAATAATGTTATGTAACTTTATAGTTGATATTATCAACTCTTCGAAATAAGTTATATGTATTTCGCAAACAATGGAAAGTGAGTACACCGAAGTAACAAATTAAAGTCTATCTATTATCAACCAATGTCAGCTAATACTATCTAAATATACAGACGCGTTATTCACGGCTTTCATTAGCTTCGTGACTTGAAAATTAATCGAATTCTTTACAAATTCTGCCAGGTTATATTTATTCAGCGTCCCGCATAACTGGCTACAGTTGAATATGTCTAACAATCTTAATTGAATCTTATCCGGTTCGTTCTGATGGATCAGTTTCGGTGGGATCCTTTTAGCCTTTTTGTAAATACTATCTGCAATGAGCGTTAGGTTGTAAGTCAGCATGTCGTTGGTTTTTCTTGGTGTCTGACGAGCCACTCGCCCCAGAAGATAGCCTGAAAACATGATAAATAAATAGTATAGCTTATGGGGTTAAGTATTGAGCCAGACTGTACCTATTTTATACTTGATTGCTAACATCATCTTAAGACTGAAATAGTAGGACTGCAATCCCCGGGCGTGCACCGGCGAACGGTTGATTTAAAATTTAAATTCCGTGGTCAGCAATAGAGAATACTCAAAACAACGATTTTGTATAGAGTCCGTTCAGCGTTCTACGGCTGAACGCATCTCATACAAAATCGTTGTTTTCTATGGACAAAATCTGAACAGAGCTGAATATGTGTGAGTAGTCACATAGTGTGTAAATTCGTTAGTAATACGGCACGTGCGCGTCCGTAATATCACGCACCGTGTGAGGTCTGCTTAATGTACAGAGGCCAGCACATCAACCTACTCCAATCTGTCAAATTTCTTTAATACATTTTCAACTTTATTCCAACAGTGTAAGGTTCAATTGCAATTGGGAAAATTTGACAGATAGGGGTAGCTTGATGTGCTGGCGTCTGTACATACCTATTACGCTTTGTCAAAGGGTCAGCGTAGACAGCAGTAAGTCGAGATTTTAGTGAAAATATGCGCAAGCGTACTAAAACACGCGCTGCGCGCTTCAGGGAATCATCAAATGCACTCTATTTTGATAGAAATTTAGTTTGATATCAACCTGCTATGACTGCTTATCTACCGCCATACAGGTTCAATTCAAAATTATTTCAGATATCATAAAGGTAAGGCTAAGGTATTTCATTCATAAACTCGTCAACTTATAATTTCTCCTCACTTAACCAATAGCCGGTCGTCGCGGCGGGCGTTGTGAATAACATCACACTTGTATCACATAATCTATACATATAAAATGCTTTGTCGTGAATGACTAACTGACGCGATGACGGATCAACGCACAGCCTAAACAGCTGATCGTGGAGACCTGCAACCTAATTGCGTAACTCACGATTAATCATAATCGGTTTCGTTTTGACAGTTCAACAATATTCATTGCGTTATTTACGTAGTAGAGCAGACACATTTTTCGAACATATGAAGCAATGGTTTAACAATTCGTTTCAAAACGAAACAGATTATGATGAAATGTGAGTTACGCAATTAGGGTGCTGAAACTTGAAGGGCGATAAGAAAGGATTTTCCGAAATTCTACCCCTAAGGGGCTGAAAAATTGGGGCAAAGTTTGTATGTAACAACGTGATTCCTTGGTCCACTCTACTTCAAAATGACTTCAAATTTTGCCTATACATTCTCTAACAGAAATGATGAAAGACGTGTTTCGTATTTTATTGAAACTCATCGCCTAACGGGGTTAAAAAAGGGTAGAAAGTTATTTTGTGCATATTTTTTTTTTTTTTTTCATTTAGCCTACACTGTCCCACTGCTGAGCAAAGGCCTCCCCCAAATCCTTCCAGACATCCTTTTCCAAGGCCTCCTCGATCCAGCCCTTGCAATACGCGTCTAGGTCGTCACGCCACCTTTTTTTGGGCCGGCCTCGGCGCCGCCGTCCATCCTCAGGCACCCAGTGTGTGGCGACAATTGCCCAGCGGTCGCTGTGCATGCGACTAGTGTGACCCGCCCAGTCCCATTTTAGCCTGGCAGCCTAATAATAATAATAATTGATTTAAATTTAAAAGATGGAAACAAATAAGAAATGTTTACTTTAAATAAATAGATCTTTTGTAAATTGGTATTCTGCTCAAAGTACCAGGTTGTCATAACTTGATAGGAGCTCACTTAACATAGTTACGAGTATGTCAGCTAAAAAACGCTTTATGCCTTCGAAGTACCAGGTTGGCATGAATCGGTAGGAGCACACTTAACATAATTGTGTCAACTTGAAAACGCTTAATTTTGGTGTTACTATGGACAGGTCGTTAAAATTCAATAAAAACTGCAGGAACATCAAGCAGAAAGTGATTGAGTGAGTGAGTGAAGTGAGTGCGTATTGAGTATTGAGTAATATCCTCTGACTCTTTGTCTCATCAAAGTGGGGTGCTTCGCCTGACGTTATGCGGACTACTGCGCTGGCGCTATCTTTTTCTGCAGGTGAATTTTTGTGCCCCGTATGAGCCATTCAGCTCATACAAAGTTAGTGGATACAGCTCTAAATGAAACGTCAACGATCATGACTGGCTGCCTCATACCGACCCCGGTGCAATTGCTGTATCCACTAGCTAGTATAGCGCCACCAGAAATTCGTAAAGCGGTGGCAAGCTCAAGCGAAAGAGCCAAGATGGCTTCTGACACACGACACCCTATGCATAATGTTATGAGCTTGGGGTTCGTGACCATTAAAAACTGCCGATATAAATTACCAAAAAATTACAATTTAATTAATCACACTAATTACACAACACAATTGCACTACTGATCACTCTTAAGTCGCACTTGAAGATCGCATTAGATGTTCTCGCATGTATCGCTTAGCAAAAACTAGCTCGGAATTGGGTTGTCGCAACGGAAACGATACAGTGGTCCGTAAAAACGGACCAATCATTGTGGTAGCCCTCACTCTCATGGGCTGTCGGTATCCGTAGCTGCTGCTCTTCCACTTCCGCGTGTGGGCATCCCGGCGATCAGTCGACGCCCCGGCGTGCGACGATACGCACTGGGGGAACCGCGCTGCACCACGCAGTTCGACCCTGGCGTCAGTCACCCTGGAACCGGGTGGACCCGTTAGGGTCCTGCAGCCGACGATCAGCAACGAGGAAACCACCGAGCAGTAGAGCGGCCCCAACTCGGGACGCGCTCCGGTCCCGCTTATATAGGGCCCTCGGATAGTTCCAGAACATTCTACCGTAAAAGCATCTAGAATGTTCGAGTACATATCGGCCCTGACTGAACAGATGTCGATAGTTCTAGAAAGTTCTAGCGTCGAACTTTCTAGAAAGATCTTGACCATTAACTCCGCTACTCGATACGAGATGTCGCTAGTGGCAACCAAACATTAATTGTGCCGCGCAACACTGCCCCCTCCTAAGAAATGCTCGTCTCGAGCATTATCGGCCCCATAATAACGCGCCAGTCGATCCACATGGACTATATTAGGAGTACCTCTTGCACCTTTCTGTATCCGGTAGGTAACGTCATTGATCTTTGTCACAATCCGGTACGGTCCGTCCCAGTTAGCTTGAAGCTTAGGAGATTTCCCTTGGCTGTGGACTGGATTGTGCAACCACACTAGTGAACCTTCGTCAAACCCTTTATTGTTCATTTTGCGGTCATAACGGGTTTTCATCTTTTCAGACATTTGCTGGCTTGACTGTCTGACGTGCTCATAAATGTCATTCATCTTGTTCCGCAAGTCATTCGCATAATCGGTTATACTGCTTGGGGCATCAGGTGGTATTCCGGTGATCAGGTCTGCAGGCAGCCGTAATTCCCTTCCAAAGTTAGCGAAAGCTGGTGTCACCGATGGGCTTTCGTGAACAGCGCTACGATATGACAACAAAAACGGTTGTATGTGCTTTTCCCTATCTCGTTACCGATTTTCCACAACTTTTGCTAGGTAGTCGCCAGCAGGTCAAGCTATCCCAAACTGTCACATTTTCCCAATTGAACATAAACCATTATTCCTTTGTGAAAAAGTTGAAAAACTATCAAAGAAATTTGACAGATTGGGGTAGCTTGATGTGCTGGCCTCTGTACATACCTCTCTAATGTCTGATTAAATCGTTCCACCCATAGACTACAATTTATACTAACCCATAGACTACAATTTATACTAGAGAGTTTCACCATTCCATCTGACTGTGAGCTTAGAGCATTTATCCTAACTGTGGGTGGTAAGAAGTTGTTCACAGAGCATAATATTGTTACGAGCTAGGGGTTCGTGACAATTAAAAACTGCCGATATGAATTACCAAAAATAACACTTTAATTAAACTCACTAATAACACAACACAATAGCACTACGGATCACTCTTAAGTCGCACTTGAAGATCGCTTTGGATGTTCTCGCATGTATCGCTTCCAATAAACTACCCCGGGACGCGCTCCGTTCCCGCTTATATAGGGCCCTCGGATAGTTCCAGAACCTTCTACCGTAGAAGCATCTAGAATGTTCGAGTACATATCGGCCCTGACCGAACACATGTCGATAGTTCCAGAAAGTTCTAGCATCGAACTTTCTGGAAAGATATTGACCATTAATTCCGCTATTCGATAAGAGATGGCGCTAGTGGTAACCAAACATCAATCGTGCGGCTCAACACTGCCCCCACCTAAGAAATGCTCGTCCCGAGCATTATCGGCCCCATAATAACGCGCCAGTCGATCCACATGGACTATCTTAGGAGTACCTCTTGCACCTTTCTGTATCCGGTAGGTAACGTCATTTATCTTTGTCACAATCCGGTATGGTCCGTCCCAGTTAGCTTGAAGCTTAGGAGATTTCCCTTTTCTGCGAACTGGATTGTGCAACCACACTAGTGAACCTTCGTCAAACCCTTTATTGTTCATTTTGCGGTCATAACGGGTTTTCATCTTTTCAGACATTTGCCGGCCTGATTGTCTGACGTGCTCATAAATGTCATTCATCTTGTTCCGCAAGTCATTCGCATAATCGGTTATACTGCGTGGGGCATCAGGTGGTATTCCAGTGATCAGGTCTGCAGGCAGCCGTAATTCCCTTCCAAAGTTTGCGAAAGCTGGTGTCACCGATGTGCTTTCGTGAACAGCGCTTCGATATGACAACAAAAACGGTTGTATGTGCTTGTCCCAATCTCGTTGCCGATTTTCCACAACTTTTGCTAGGTACCTCTCTAATGTCTGATTGAATCGTTCCACCATCCCGTCCGATTGTGGGTGGTAAGAAGTTGTTCTTGTTTTATGAGTACCCATAACTCGACAAGTTTCCTGGAATATTTGGGACTCAAAATTCCTTCCTTGATCACTGTGAATCTCTAAAGGTACTCCAAAACGACAGAAGACTTCATGAACTAATTTATCTGCAACTGTCGAAGCTTCTTGATTTGGAATGGCGAAGACTTCCGGCCACTTAGTGAAGTAATCCATCACAACCATGAAATACTTGTTACCACTTTCACTTTCCGGAAACGGCCCCGCAACGTCAAGGGCTATCCTCTCCCATGGTGCACCAACATTGTACAATTTCAATGCACCTCTGCTACGCGTCTGAGGTCCCTTTACAGCTGCACAGCTTGTACATTTGCGACACCAGTCCTCGACATCGTCCCGACAGTGGACCCAGTAAAACCGTTCTCGTATCTTCAGAAGAGTCCGTTTTACTCCCAGGTGACCTCCTGAACAACCATTATGGTACAGCTGCAGCACATCCGGTACTTGTGATTTAGGGACAACCATTTGCAAGTGACAGCTGTTTCCCCGAGCATTTTCCCATTTACGGCACAGGACTCCATCCTGAATCACCAAGCTGTCCCATTGGGCCCAATAGCTCTTTGTGATGGAACTCATTGCTGAGACGTCGCTCCACCTGGGCTTAGGAGCTTTGGCCTTCATCCACTCCAGAATCGGCTTGATGTCCGAATCTTCCTGCTGTGCACTTTGTAGGCTTTCCTTCCACTCGTTGCTGAGGTCTGTCCTGAGCATCCTCACAGGTACCACTTCCTTACTCTCTTGCCTAGTACAGTGCTTGCAGTCTTCAGGACAAGGTCTTCTTGACAATGCATCTGCGTTGCCATGAGATTTCCCGCTGCGATGTTCGACCACAAAGTCGTATTCCTGCAGTAGCTCAATCCATCTCGCAACTTGTCCTTCTGGATTTTTGAACTGTAATAGCCATTTCAGTGCAGCATGGTCGGTTCGTAAGTGGAATTTCCGACCCAGAAGATATTTGCTAAAATGCTGCAATGACTTTACCATAGCAAGCAATTCCCGTCTCGTGACACAATAGTTCCTCTCCGGCTTTGACAACGACTTGCTGAAGTACGCTATCACAACCTCTTGATCACCATTCCGTTGAGACAACACACCACCAAGTCCTATGTCACTTGCGTCTGTGTCAACTATAAATTCCTTGCCTGCATCCGGGTACCCCAAAATAGGTGTTTTGCATAGTCGGTCCTTTAACTCCTGGAATGCGATATCGCAACTTTCATCCCAGCAGAAATATCGCTTCTCTTCGGTTAGCTTATGCAGGGGTTTGGCAATATCCGCAAAGTTCTTAACAAATCGCCGATAATAAGAGCACAACCCCAAAAACGCTCTGACCTGCGTCTTGTCTTTTGGAACTGGCCAATCCTTGACAGCGTCGATTTTCTCTGGATCCGTGCGGATACCTTCTTCTGACACTACATATCCCAAAAAGCTAACTTGCCGTTTGAATAGTGAACATTTCTTCGGACTCAACTTGAGGTTGGCACTCTGGATCTTCATGAGCACGCGTTCCAGGTTTTGAAGATGTTCTTCAAACGTACGGCCTACGATGATGATGTCATCCAAGTAGACCAGACAGGCATCGCCAATCAACTTAGTTAGTACAAGTTCCATCAACCTTTCAAACGTTGCCGGAGCGTTGCACAATCCAAACGGCATAACTTTAAATTGCCACAGACCCTTTCCTGTCGAGAATGCTGTTTTCTCCTTGTCCTTGGGGTCAATTTCAACTTGCCAGTAGCCACTTTTCAGGTCCAGCGTGCTAAACCACTTTACTCCAGTAAGCATGTCCAAAGTGTCATCAATTCTTGGCAAAGGGTAGCTGTCCTTCTTCGTAACGTCATTCAGACGACGATAGTCAACACAAAACCGCATGCTGCCGTCCTTCTTCCTTACCAGCACTACCGGTGAACACCATGGACTAGATGAAGGTTCAATAACACCATCCTTCACCATTCCCTCAATCATGGTTTCTACTTCCTTTTCACGCGCTACCGGCAATCTCCTTGGCCGCTGACGGATAGGCAACTCTTCTCCTGTATTTATTTTGTGTTGAACTAAGCCAGTCTTCCCAATGTCACTATCGTTTAGGGAGAAAACTTCGGCGTACTTCAGTAACATCTTCTTCGCCTTGCCCATCTCATTTTGAGACAGAGCGCTGCGACACTCTTCTAAAAGTGTGGTCACTCTCGTTTGTGCATCTTTGCTGGGGGTCCCAGTCGATAGATATTGGCATTGACGCAGCCAATCCACTTCCTCGCAAGTACCAATCAGTGTGCCTTTTTCAATAGTCTGTTCCTGATCACAAAGGTTCAGCACACGTACCCCAGAGATGTCGGTGGCTCTGACCAAAGTTCGTGCCACTTTCCATGGAAGGTCATTGTCTACCCTTTCCACGAGTACACAACGATGAGTTTGCCCAGAATTCCGAGGAAGACTAACCGGCACAATCGTTTCTGATCTCGGAGGAAGAACAATTTCCTTAAGGCTGTACACATTCCCTGATAACGCCCCTTCCATAAAAAGTTCCTCTCGTCCACATTTCATAACTCCCTGCTTGACGTCAATCTCGCAAAAATTCTTCCTCATAAAGTCAAGACCCAGGATGCAATCGTCCATTATATCAGCCACGATGACATTATGCAGGTAGGTCCTGTTGCCTAGCTTCAACTCCATTTCCTTCTCTCCACGGACGGGTATGCGCTGACCGGTGGCTGTCACCAAATTAATGCATTCCCGGTTGTATGTGGAGTCCCCAAGGAGCCGACTCATAACTTTGGAACTGACGACCGTACGAGAGGCTCCCGTGTCTATGGTCAGCTTACAGGGCATTCCGTTGATCTCACCCTTGATGATTAAGGTGTTCCCGTCATGGGTTTGTGTGATCGAAATCCTTGGGGCTCTTTGAACATCAGCCAGCACCCGCCCCGCAGTCCTGGCTATTACTCGTTTCCCTGCTGCTGCTGGGTAGTGCTGTTAGCCGCGCTACCCTCTGGAGACCGGCCATCTTCCCTTTCTGTAGTTCGCTTAGGGCAACTGGATCGAAGGTGGCCCCTTTCCCCACAGCCGTAGCACCTAGGGCTGTATCCTTTACGATCGCGAACTGTAGCTGCTACAACCTCCCTGACGCGATGGGAACGATGATCCTGCCGCACAGCTTCCACCTCCAGTGCATGGGCCAAGGCGTCCTTAAGCGTCCCGTGGTGACCGAGTCTCACAGCAGCTCTAACTTCAAGGTCCCGGATGCCGTCGATGAATGCCTGCACCAGGTTCCCATCAATAAGTGCAGGTACGGACTGGTACGCTTTTCGAACCAGCTTCTCCACTTCAAGGGCCCACTGCTGCAGGTTTTCGTTACTGCGTTGCACACGATCCTTGAGCTGCGCACGAAACACGTGTTCCAGGTGAGCGTCGCCATATCTAGCCTCCAATGCCTCGAGGAGCTGCTCGTAAGTCACTTCCTTACCGAGAGCTTCCAGCACATTTAAAGCCTGGTCACGCAGGCCTAGGGTGAGGGCAGTCATGGCCTGACTTTTATTCCACCCGTTCGCCTTCATGACAGCCGCAAACTGAATTTTGTAGGCCGACCAGGAAGAAGTCCCGTCGTACGGCGGCACTTTGAATCCACGTAGCGAAGGTGTTGTGGCTACGGGAGCTGCGATTCCATCCCCAAGTTTGAGGTTACCCAACTCTTGCTTCACATCAGCAATGACGTCACTAAACTTGCTGATCTGAGTTTCAGCTTCTGACAAGCGGTTGTCATGCTGGGCAACCTTCTCCTTCACCTCCTTCATGTCTTTCCCGAAGGTTGCGTGAAGGTCCTTTATGAGGAGCATCTGCTCTTCCTGGCGGTGCACCTGCTCCTCCTTATCCCGTTTGAGCTGTTCTTCCAATTGACGGGCCTGCTCCTCCTGTCGGCGAGCCTGCTCCTCCTGTCGGCGGGCCTGCTCCTCTTTATCCCGTTTGAGCTGTTCTTCCAAACGGCGGGCCTGTTCCTCCTGTCGGCGAGCCTGTTCCTCCTGTCGGCGGGCCTGTTCTTCCTGTCGGCGGGCCTGCTCCTGCAACATCATCATCAGAGCAGCAAAATCTGGTGCTGGTGATGCTGGAGCAGCTGTGGACGGGCCGGCCTCTGTGGTTGGTAGCTGGCCCTCCGACGCCTGTGGCATTGTTCCACCAAATCGCCTCTGGTCCGTCTCCTGCTGGCGTTGACTCCGGGTACGGATACCCTCCGTGTCGTCTTTAGGTAAAATCGGCATGATTTTAATCCTTGCTTCTGACACCAATTGTTACGAGCTAGGGGTTCGTGACAATTAAAAACTGCCGATATGAATTACCAAAAATAACACTTTAATTAAACTCACTAATAACACAACACAATAGCACTACGGATCACTCTTAAGTCGCACTTGAAGATCGCTTTGGATGTTCTCGCATGTATCGCTTCCAATAAACTACCCCGGGACGCGCTCCGTTCCCGCTTATATAGGGCCCTCGGATAGTTCCAGAACCTTCTACCGTAGAAGCATCTAGAATGTTCGAGTACATATCGGCCCTGACCGAACACATGTCGATAGTTCCAGAAAGTTCTAGCATCGAACTTTCTGGAAAGATATTGACCATTAATTCCGCTATTCGATAAGAGATGGCGCTAGTGGTAACCAAACATCAATCGTGCGGCTCAACAATATTGAAGTTGTTCTTGTTTTATGAGTTTAATTACCCATCATTCGACAAGTTTCCTGGGCTTGGATCTAGTATCGTTCGGCAGGAGTTAAGGGGTAAAAATGGTTAAAACTGGTAGGGCTTTTTTTTTTTTTTTTTGGGTGGGAAATCATCAAATAGCTTCTCCCGCTCTGGGTGGAGCAGGAGGGCGTGTCAGACTTTTACTGACTAAAACCCACCCGTGTTCCTTCAGTAGCCCTTAAGCCAGGGGCTGTGGTGTCTCTTTCGAACAAACCCGCACCCCTGGCAGGCATCGACCCTTGCGGGTCCCATCATTTTTTGTGCTGACATCTCTTTGAGGCGCGCGTGGAACACAACGCGCCGTCGACTTGGGCTTGGTCCTTACCGGACAGCGAGCTACCCATTACTCGCCGTCCGCAAGCCCAGGCCTACGGTGGCCGGAAATCGGCCTGGGATTCCCGACGCCCAGGGCGTCTCCGTATCCTGCGGCGGCTGGGGTCGCGAGGGCGCATATGCTGCCTCTCCTTCACGTGCGCCGCCTCCCTCTTCGCGAACATCACTGCTTCGCTGAAGGAGGTGACGGCTCCCCATGCCCTCTCGCTCCGTACCATGGCCTGGACCAGGGCCGGACGCGAGAGATCGCCGCCGCCGATCGCCTCCACGAGGAAAACTGGTAGGGCTTGGGTACCCGGTTATAACGCTACCACTCATATAAGATAATGCATATTTTTCGAGAAGATTACATAATAAGTTTTTAACCTCAAATCAAATAAAAACGAAAACGGAACGTTAAAATGGGTGATTGACAACCAAATCTGACACAAGACACAACATACTGTGGTCGCGTTCCGAAATTCAACAAAAGTGATAATCTCGCGAACCCGACCAAATTGAATAGTCAAAAAATTTAAGAGTTAACTAACTTTGATTTATGCTTCTATCTAAGAAGAAGAAATGTGAGGTGTATACAAGTCTAATATGGTGAAAATATGTTTTAACGTTCAGTGAGCACTTTTATCGCGATCACGAGCGTTCCGTATTGATGACAAAAATGACGGTTCTTAACTGTCAGAATCGTGACATATAACTCGGAACGCAAAATATCGATGTGAGCGCTCACAGGCCACAGCGCTATTTTTCAAATACGGAATGCACCCCTTGAGTTGCGTGATTGTGGTCTCGAACCTACCGATTTTTCGGTATTTCTACCGATATGGGCTCTGTTCTACCGAAATATAACGAATATTCTACGATTTCACAGTACACATGGAAATTCTCCCGATTTTACACTTTTAAGTTGGCAACCCTTTTCATTTATGTTTAATGTTACGGGGAAGCCCTCAATAGTATGGACCTAGTGCAGAATGTAATTCATATATTTTGGGGAATACCCTTGTGTCCTACAATTCGATGTTATAAGGGGCTTCCCGCTCGAGAATTTACCTGTATAGTCTATATAAACAGGGTTTCGGTTTTATTTTTTCATTAATTTTCTTAATTTTGAAAAGAAAGTACCTAACCTAAAGAGTGCCTACAAAATTAGATAATTAAGTTAAAATGTCGTCTGACGAGGAGCCAAGTACAAGTGCGAGAGTAAGAAGAAAAAAATATCTACAATATTATAGAAAAGAATGGGAAGAAGAATTTCCAGGTTGGCTGCAAGATAGTCGTAAAGGCGAAAGCTATGCCTATTGTAAGAGTTGTAATAAAGATATCATCATAACATCAGGAAAAGACGCTTTAAAGAAACATACTTCTTCACAACTTCACAAGCACACTCAGTATCATCAAAGAATATAAAATTACAACCGAAGATATCATCATTTACTGTGACCAAAACTCAAAAATCTGATGTACTGGTTAAGCAAGGTAATTTTTTTTAAGTTATTTGTTTTACTACTTAAGTACATTGTTATATTATTTTGTTTTCTACTTATCGGTTTATAAAAGCAGTGGATATAATTATACCCATTAGGGTATAATTCGCTACTAGATATTCCAACATAATTTTAATTCTTTATTTTTAATTTCAGGTGAAATAAGATTAGCCTCGTTTGTTGCTGAACTACCATTCACTATTATGGAGCACCTGGGTCATTGTCAAGCACAGCGTTTTTTTTTTGCGAAAAAATTAAACACGTTATTTATAAAAATCAAAGGTGTATTATGACTCTGACTTTACGTAACAACAAAAGTGAGCATCAGTCTGAGATCAATAATTCGAAAAAGGCAATTTGTAAGGAAATAACAATATTTCGGTTCCACCGAAAAGACTGATATGTCCACCGAGTGGACTAAAATGTTAATTATTGAAATAAAACAAAACAAAAAGTGATTAACATCTTGAACAAATATAACGTTAATGCTATCTTCACATAATCACAAACAAATAAATCACTTAAAAGCATTCAAAAAGTAAATAAAAAATGTTTTGTGTCGGTCCACCGAAAAGACAATTCATTTCGGTGGTCCAAATATATCTTCGTCGTCAGAAGACCAGAAGCGTTCAATCCTGAACGGATTGAACGCTTCTGGTCTTCTACGTCTAACGCTTCTGGTTGGCCAGAGAAAGGGGGATTGGTGGCTTATCTGGTTTTGACGTTGACGTATCTGAGCTGTCAGAATATACGTCCGAAAATTGTATGCGCTTTGGACATAACCTCCAATCAGCAGTGATAGACTGGTTGGGGACTGGACTTTCAATGGTTGCTGCATCGAGCCACTCGCAATTGGACTGATCCATCGGGTTGCCACTGGACTTTGCATAGGAGTCAAAGTTGGACTCGGTGAATTCATCCTTTCGGCGGGAGCTGGTGTGTCATTCCGAGTAGGACTGTGCAGAGGAGTCGCCAGGGCTGGACTTGATAGAGTTGGTACATTATTTTGGAGTGGCCTGGGACATAATGCTACGTCAAGTTTTTTGCTACCTAAACCGTAATGTAGAACCTTCATTTTTTTTGTACTTTATTTGCATCCTTTCGTTTCGTGTAATCGCATTCTGTACTTAGCAAGTTTAAATTCTAAACTTATCAGCTTCTTTTTCAGTAAAACATTCTCTACTTTCAACCTCCTTCTGTTTCTCACTGCAAAACGTGCACCCATTTCAGCTCTTGATGATACTGAAGTTACTGGACTCGAGGGCGGCGTTTCGCGTGCAATGTACTTTTCAGCTTCTTTTTGTGTTTTGACTTTTTCTCAGCGTCTTCTTTTATCCTCTCTCCATTTTCTCCTCATTTTTTTGCACATCTGGCAAATCTTCTACAGTTTTAATTTTCCCTTCGGATTTCTTCCGATAGTAATATTCTCTGTCCTTTCTTCGCTTTTCTTCTAAGGCTTCAGGATCCTATTTAAGTTTTTCACGCGCCTTCCTCACACTCAGTCTTTTCTTCTTCGTTCTTTTTACTTAGGTTTTTTTCTGGTTATCGGTAAGTTTACTTCCTGTTTTCGCGATCGCCTGAAAAATCACAACAAGCAATGCACACAAACGAAAAGAAAGTAAAGCTGAGCAAAGGAAGAGCAGGAGATTTTGTTAGTAAAAATGTTTGCATCAGGGAAACGACCGTGACTATGATTTTTTTTTATCCCATATCGTTGGAAATTTTTACAGGTGCCAATCATTGTTAACTTAGAGTATGTAACTATGGATAACTACATTAACTACAAGTCGACATGGTGTAGAAAGGTGTGAGGGAAGTGGTGGTTTAAAACATATTTACTCATAAAAATAAAGCGAAAATGAAATAGAAATTGGTAATTAGTCCTTAACTGATAAACACAGCAGTAATCAGAAGCAGTTTTATAAGTTATGATAACTAAATTAACCCACATTCAAGAAAACAATTCACTCGGTGGACATCTGTCGTTTCGGTGGACAACTTTCCACCAAAAAGATGTCCACCGAATGGACTTTTTTTGCAAAGACATTCACGCTTTGCGCTTTTTATAGGTTATGTCAAAAGCCAAGGTATATTAATAAAGTTTCATTGTTTAACTAGTTATTAAAAATGTTTGATGAATTTATAGTGATTTACTTACCAAAATACAGCATTAACCGGAAAGACAACTCAACTTTGACACTACCAAATTTTTTTCTTAGTCCTACAACAACGTTTCCTGCGTACGAGTCGCGGCAAAATAGCCTCTGACAGGGATAGTACGATAATGGCTGGGTTAAATTTTACGTTCCGTTCTATCATTTGACATTTACTTCATTTTAGTCAGTATCGACAGTAATGTCCACCGGAAAGACAAAAAATGTTGTTACAAGATTGAATGATGCAAAAAGTGTGTTTTATTTCTATCATTTTTTTTAATACTTTTAACGTTAAATGGAAAACATACGTAGATTAGCAAAACATTTCATTTTTGTAAAATAATAAAAAACACGTATTTATTAAATGCTCCATTCTATTGAAAGGTAGAATCCGAACAGTCCACCGAAGTGGACAATTCGGTTACATGGTGGTGGATAAATTATAAAATAAGTAAATTTATAGTAAATCTGTTACAGTTATGGTCTAGTACGTTTTGTTTACTTTATTATTATGATGTAAAATTAAGTCGCAATTATTAAAAGTGTCCTATGAGTTCGTATGAACAGTTTTTTTAGGGTTATGACAATGACCCACCTACCGAAGTTGATGCAAGCCGTTTGTCCTGATTCAAAAATAGCAAAGGAAATAAAATGCTCTTCGACCAAAACTCATGACATAATTGACCATATTATAGGTAAAGAAAGTTTCAATAATTTATGTGAAGATCTAGGGCAATCTAAGTTTTCGCTTATTATTGACGAGTCCACTGATCTTAGTACAACCAAACACTTGTGCTTAGTTGTGAGATATGCGAAAATTAATCGTATTAAAGATAGGTTTTTAGCATTAGAAGAAGCTAATGCAGCAACCTTATTTGAACACATTGTAAACTTTTTTAGAAGCAATAATAATTCTATATAAAAATAATCTAATAGGTTTTGCATCTGATGGGGCAAACGTAATGATGGGACGTAATAATTCTGTTGTAACATTGCTGCAAAATGAAATTCCCAATATTTTTATGATTAAATGCGCCTGCCATTCGTTTCATCTTTGCGCATCGTATACTTGTACCAAATTGCCACGCTTTATAGAGGATCTTGTGAGAGACATTTACAACTACTTTTCTTCTAGCCCAAAAAGAGTGGCAGAGTTTAAAAACTTTCAAATGTTTTGCGACTTAAAAGTACATAAAATACTTCACCCCTCTCAAACACGCTGGTTATCAGTACATGCAGCAGTGAAGAGAATATTGGAACAACTCTCTGCTCTAAAATTATTTTTTATAGACCAAATCTCTAACAATGATCATCTTTTAGCTGCAGAACATTTATTACAGAAGCTCCAAGATCCCACTACGATATTATTTTTGGAATTTTTAGATTTTGTATTGCCATTATTTACCAATTTTAAATAAAGAAATGCAAGCAAACACCCGAAAATTCATAATTTATATGAAAAAAATATCTGGAACATTAAAAACTATTTATGATTGTTTTTTAAAAAGAGAATATTTAACTAGCACTCCCAATCGAAAATGTTGATTTTATGAATCCCAGAAATTTTATGGATATTGATGCCGTATACCTACTATGTATGGTGCTGCTGCGTCTAATACACTATTAAAGTAGTTCAGAAAATCTAACCTCAGATCAAGTAAATTTGTTTAAATGCAGATGCCTAGATTTTTATGTCGAAGCTTGTAAGCAAATAACCACGCGGTTTCCATTAAAAAATAACCCAATAAAAGATTTTGACATAATTGATCCAAAAAATGTTAAAATTGGCAAAACTGCTTCGATAGTTCCTGTGAGTAGGCTCTTTCCCAATATTGTTCACAGCAATGATTTCCAGGAAATTGATACAGAGTGGCGCATTTTAAAAAATTGTGAACAAATCAAAACACATGGTATAATAATATATTAGGTCTTTACCTATGAAATTGCCGTTCTGCAGTACTGGCCATTTCAAATCAAAATAATTTTTGTTTGGCTAAGAATTCTAATTTCAAATTAATTTTATTTTAAAAACATGGATTTTTTTTTCTAAAAGTAGTCATTTCTTTATTGATTAGTGTTACATTTTCATCGCATTTCAATCTTTTTCGTCATCATGGATACGTTAAAAATTCGAGTAATTATGGAATATGAGTACCGTCGTGGCAGCAACGCGGCACAAGCGGCACGCAACATCAACGACGTTTACGGAGCTAACACTACAAACCAACGCACCACCTGTTATTGGTTTGCTCGCTTCCGTTCTGGAAATTTCGACCTGAAAAATGAACCTCGCGGTCGTCCGAAGACTTTGGTCGACATTGGTGCCGGTTCTGTTGTACACCGAACTAAACTAACTAAACTATAACTAAAATTCCTTACTTTTTACTATGAGAATCTAAACGCTATTCTGCAAAAAAATATCTCTAAATTTAAAAACTATTTTGACACAACTAAAATCGAATTTGACAATCGCGACTCGCACGTGGTATGTTTTGGCTTCGCAACGTGGTACTTGTTTGCCCTACCCCGTGTTTTTCTTTAGAGCCAGCAGCGCGCCGGGGTCGGCAGCCTCGACGTGATTTATTTGGAATTCTCACTTTTTTCATGGAAAATATGAAAAATTATTATCCACATGTTGAGTTTTACATGTGTTTGGGGCTTTATAAAGGGGGTCGAAATTTTCATTATTTTTGCGATAGGACACACCGTTTTCGAGATATAAGCAAAAGAAAAGAAAGTACTATTTTTGCACCAGAAGTCGAGTTGTCGGTGTGAATTTTAGTTCTTGACAACTAATTTTATTCCACACCTATTTAATCGCGATTAAAAATAGTCAGATTTAGTTAGAAAACCAAAATGTTAGGTTGAATAGAATAATGAAATTGACAACAACCGAATAGCAAAATTACCATTTTCACTAAACTAATATTTCAGTGCAATCTTAGTGCTGTCAAACTAAAATATAGTTAAGTTGTGTCACTTTAGTCAATTTCAGAATAGGAAATCGTCGTTTGACAGGAATAAACTAAATTTTGGTGATTTTTAGTCTAGTTTAGAGAATTTTGTGACAACAGAATCGGCACCAATGACGAATTAAAGGCGATTGTGGAAGCTGATGATACACAATCTACGGCTGAATTAGCAGCAGCTTTCGACGTTAGCGTCAAAACAATATTGGTCCATTTGCGTCAAATTGGCAAGGTAAAAAAGCTTGACAAATGGGTGCCCCACGAACTCAATGATCGCCAGCGCGAAGTACGCGTCGAGACGTGCCTTGCACTGCTCAACAGACACACAAATGAAGGAATTTTGAACCGCATTGTTACCTGCGATGAAAAATGGATTCTGTTTGATAACCGTAAGCGCTCAGCAAGTTGGTTGGATCCTGGTTCAGCACCTAAACAATGCCCTAAACGAAAACTTACCCCTAGAAAAGTGATGGTCACTGTTTGGTGGTCTAGCGCCGGTGTGATTCATCACAGCTTCTTACCAAACGGGGTGAGCATTACTGCAGATGTGTACTGTGAAGAACTGAACACAATGATGGAGAAGCTGGCGCATCTCCAACCAGCATTGGTCAATCGCTCGTCTCCGCTGCTCCTGCACGACAACGCGCGACCTCATACTGCACAGCAGACGGTCTCCAAGTTGCAAGAACTGGGGTTGGAAGCTCTCCGTCATCCGCCCTACTCACCAGACCTTGCGCCTACAGACTACTACTTTTTCCAGAATTTGGATAACTTCTTGGCGGGAAAAAAATTTAATACCCGAGAGGCAGTACAAAATGCCTTTGAAGAATTTGTTGCCTCCCGTCCAGCTGATTTCTTTAAGAAGGGCATCAATAAACTGCCACTGCGATGGCAAAGATGCATTGATTGCATGGGTGATTACTTCGATTAATACAAATAAAAAATTCATGAAAAAAATTCGTTTAAATTTTTTCATACAAAACGGCAATTTCATAGGTAAAGACCTATTACTTCCTGATGATGTAGAACTAAGTACTCGTAAGTTTACTAAAGCGTGGCGATGAAACTCAAATGTTTCCTTTGTTATCTAATTTCATCTTTAAGGGCACACTTTGCGCGGGCTCGAACTCACTGGTGGGCCTGGCTAAAAATCACGCTGTCTCACCAGGCTTCGTACCCGACAGAGATAGTATCAGTGGTGAGCAGTAAGACTCTAGTCTACACGCACAACGTTATTGAGTGAGATGCAGGAGCATTTTTGGCAAAAACATCGCGAAAAAATTAAGAAAAGTCCTTCAGTAGATCGGGTTTTATGAAAAAACCATTGCATAAATCAATGACCAATAAAGTTTATTAAACTTATTGTTAATTGAACTTTGTCGGTACCGTCTTGGTTTTCGAGATTTTATACTCCTTTTATTACTTAAACACGCTCAAAGTTAGGTTAAAATAGCAAGAAAAACGAATCTTTGTTGGCTCATAACTTTTTTGACTTTTTCAAATTTTTGATGTACATAGTCAGACAGTGGAGTAAAACCCTCCCGAAGTTTGTATGGAAAAAATGTGGACAAGTGTCACCTTAATATTTTATCACTTCCCCATTCATCCGCTAACGTTGAACGCATATTTTCACATTAATCTTTTGAAAACAAAGCAGCGAAATAGGCTGTCTACTGAATCAATCACTGGTCTATTACATTCTCAAAACGACTCTTTAAAGCTAATTGTTATGATTTTGAAATCAATTCGAAGATGACCGCGGCTATGGCCAAAGAATATTATTGGTATCATAAATAATTATACCTATGTATGATTGTTATAAATTAGTCTGTAAGTTTTTTTTAAATAAATAAACGAATTTGATTTTTGATTGACTTTTTTTTTGTCATTTACCGATTTTGGGTACAAATATACCATTTTTAGCTGGCAATTCTAGTTCTACCGATCTCGCTATACGACGTTCGAGAATACTATGCATAGATTAGAAATTGAATGTGTATAAAAGGCAGTTATTACAATACAATACAACTGTTACTAGGAATAGGAATACTTAGGATGCAAGAGCGAGGTTAGGTTAGGGTTATTTTATTTTTCAGACCCTTGAGCCCCGCGAAGTGGGGCTCCAACCACGCCTTTTAGGCAACTTTTAAGTGTTTTGGAGGTTAGGTTACAGAAAATATTTTTTCTCGGAAACCGTGAGTTACCTTTCCATAGGAGTGGTACCAAGGAGATGGGGAGATACCTCCGCACTCCCACTCCCCCCTGCCAAACGATACTAAATTTTTACTGTTTCCTGGAATATTTGAGACTCAAAATTCCTTCCTTGATCACTGGCAAGTTTAATGACGTCATGCTGATGTGAAGCAAGAGTTGGGTAACCTCAAACTTGGGGATGGAATGGCAGCTCCCGTAGCTACAACACCTTCGCTACGTGGATTCAAAGTGCCGCCGTACGACGGGACTTCTTCCTGGTCGGCCTACAAAATTCAGTTTGCGGCTGTCATGAAGGCGAACGGGTGGAATAAAAGTCAAGCCATGACTGCCCTCACCCTAGGCCTGCGCGACCAGGCTTTAAATGTTCTGGAAGCTCTCGGTAAGGAAGTGACTTACGAGCAGCTCCTCGAGGCATTGGAGGCTAGAAATGGCGACGCTCATCTGGAATACGTGTTTCGTGCGCAGCTCAAGGATCGCGTGCAACGCAGTAACGAACCTGCAGCAGTGGGCCGTTGAAGTGGAGAAGCTGGTTCGAAAAGCGTACCGTCCGTACCTGCGCTTATTGATGGGAACCTGGTGCAGGCATTCATCGACGGCATCCGGGACCTTGAAGTTATAGCTGCTGTGAGACTCAGTCACCACTGGACGCTTAAGAGTGATCAGTTGTGCAATTGTGTTGTGTAATTAGTGTGATTAATTAAATTGTCATTTTTGGTAATTTATGTCGGCAGTTTTTAATTGTCACCAACCCCAAGCTCGTAACAATAATACATCCTCGTGTCACAAAGGCTGAAAAGCCGCAAAAGCTATTTAAAGTGTCCCCCCCCCTTGTGTCCCCTCTCACTGGCGAACGGTCTAAGGAAGTCTAAGCCTAAGTCTCGGCTAAGCCAGTAGCGAGACGGTGCTTCCTTGCCAGACCCATTTGTCCTACCCGCAGAAAATCACGCACCTGGATATGAGTTGCCTTGGCTTTCCTGGAAGTCTTTAAATAGACTCCGGACTCAGGTAGGCCCTGGAGTGTAAACGTGGTGCTGTCCCGGTCAGTGGGTCGTCTTAGGGGCGGAGTTGTAGGAGTTGGAGTATACCCTTAGGGGCACTATGACCAGCAAAGAAAAGAAAAAAAAAATTTTTTTTGAAGAAAACTTTTTTTTTCTGAAATTGCTAATTTTTATTGCAGTATCGGGTTGACCTTAGCCATAAAAACTATTTCGGTTCTGAGAAGCATGGCCCTACAACGCACCGTTTTCGAGTAATAGGCCTTCGAAATGTCTATTTTTTTAACGCTCTATATTTCCTAAATGGTCGCTCGGCTGGAAATATTTGCAGGAAAGAAATTGTTGCTCTAGTGGAGAGCCATGACATGATGTAAAATACCAGCGAAATTTGTTTTAGCGAATAAGTCCGAATTTTTTTCTAAGTGTTGGTCGCTCTTCCAGCTTGCGTATCCTTAGGGGCAGAGGACTTGCACAAATATTGATTCAAAAAACTATTTTTCGCGGCTTTTAATTTGAACGTAATATTTTAATCAGGGCATTGTCAAGTCGGGGGACGGTCAATGAAAACGCCAAACAGAGGCCTAGCCGTCCCCCGACTTGACAATGCCCTGATTAAAATATTACGTTCAAATTAAAAGGCCTATAAATATTATTTTTTACTTTTTAGAGTTTTTGTTTGGGTCGGGGGTTTTTTAAATTTTTAATTTAATTTTTATTTCTTGCTTTTTAAACTTAATGTCTCCCTTAAATCACCATTTATCTATAATCTATTCATTGAGACCTTTTCAATGAGCCCAAACACGATACTTCTGCTGTTTGTTGGTGAATAACTTGGGTTTCTCCAGCATCAGTTCAAGGTTTTTTTTTTCGTCTAATATCATTGAAGTAATAGAATCCCAAATTTTGAGTTGATCAGACCCATGGAAGAGGCTAAAATCCCTTTTTCAACCAGAAAAGAGCTGATAATCTTCAAACGGCTGAACCGATTTTGATTAAACATATCTAAGAACACTCCCGACTAATACACCGTTCAAACAAAAAAAACTAAATCAAAATCGGTTCATCCGTTTGGGAGCCACGTTGCCTCAGACAGACAGACACACACACACACACACACACACAACCAGACACACACACACAGACACGTCAAACTTATAACACCCCGTCGTTTTTGCGTCGGGGGTTAAAAACGGTGCGTTGTAGGGCCATGTTTCATAGAACCGAAATAGTTTTTATGGCCAAGGTCATCCCACCAATACTGTAAAAATGTTGGACAATTTCAGAAAGTAAAAAATTGCGAATTATTTCTAAGTCCTCGCTCCATAGTGCCCCTAAACCAAAGCTCCTAACTCGGAAACGGTACGTCGTCGGAGGGCCATGCTTCTCAGAACTGATATAGTTTCTATGGCGAAGGTCAACCAGAAAATTGCGAAAAAAAAAAAACCAAGTCTTTGCTCCATAGTGCCCCTAAGGCTACACTCCAACCGCTGTCCGACAAACAATGGGGAACTTATTATCTTGTCCAGCGTGTCCTGCTGTCTCCACGCTGCAAGGGCTAATGGACGCTGCTAAAAGTGCTAAAATTGTAGCCTCTGTAAATTCTGGGCTGACTGTATTTAGATTGCTATCGACACGCTAAGAAGAAGAAGAACGCTTAATGCCTTTGAAGGACTAGGTTGTCATAACTCAGTAGGGGCACACTTAACAGTTATGTCAGCTAGAAAACGCTGTATGCCTTCGAAGTACCAGGTTGTCTTAACTCTGTATGGGTACACTTAACATAGTTATGTCAGCTAGAAAACGCTTTATGCCTTCGAAGTACCAGGTTGTCTTAACTCTGTATGGGTACACTTAACATAGTTATGTCAGCTAGAAAACGCTTTATGCCTTCGAAGTACCAGGTTGTCATAACTCTGTATGGGCACACTTAAAATAGTTGTCAGCCAGAAAACGCTTTTTGCCTTCGAAGTACCAGGTTGTCATAACTTAGTAGGAGCAGTTGTGTCACATAGCAGCGTTTCTTTCAATTTTATGAGGAGACCACAGCATGCACAATACAGCTAACAAAGTAAACATACTAATTACTTATTGGTAAAATTTGGAAACAGATAATACATTTTTAAATGAAACACAAAAAAAAAACTTTACACATAGTACGTTCCCATGGGATAATTTCCGATCGCCGCGCGGGCAAAGCCGCTAGCAAAAGCTAGTTTAATCATATACCCGTACACTCCACCCAACACAGTTATTATTCCAATTATTATAATTTATGACTGACATCCAACCATCCAAAACATTATTTTTTTAGTAAATCTAAAGGCGTTCTTACCTCCGAACAAGCAAAGCAAGCCAGTTAACAGCACTATGATGGCTAGAAGGCGTTTGGTGACGTGTGGAGCCTGGCTCACGCACGACCTGCGCTCGATACTCATATTTAAAAAAAAGTAACTTTATTAACTAAATATTCGCGGCACTCGAGTCGTTTCCCGCGTGAAATGGTAATAATTCGTGAGCCGCGGAGGACGGCCGTGATTCCTATTTTATTTTTAGATAACTGTGCATGTAGTGTCTCCGCCGGTGAATGATCTGTCCGTCTTGATAATTTTTGAAGAATTCCTGAGTGATTTCGGTTTCCTTTTCTGTGTTGTGACGCTGGGTTTATTTTTGTTATGTATTAGGTGTTTCACTGCTTTTGTTGTGCGTCACTCTGTTGCTGTATGTGGACGTGCGGACCATGTGGTGTCGGTCAGCTAAGGCCTGGAACTAGGGGGAATAATTAAGATAAGAGTTATGATTAAATCTAGCTGTGATTCCCACAGAAATCATAATAATAAGGCAAAGATTTCTGTGGCGATTCCCTAAAGGTAAAAATGTACAGTCGCCAGCAGGTCAAGCTATCCCAAACTGTCAAATTTTCCCAATCGAACATAAACCTTATTCCTTTGTTATAAAGTTGAGAAACTATCAAAGAAATTTGACAGATTGGGGTAGCTTGATGTGCTGGCCTCTGTACTTCCATACAAACTCAAACTTTCATTCCCTATTTAAAATCCATTTTGGAGATGCATAAAAAACTCGTGTGCAAAATTTTCGGATAGTTCCACCAGCTTAGGTTGTGCAGTAAAAATGGAATTCAAGTTTCCAGAGAATAAAAATAAAACGGCAATATTTTGATTACATAATTATTTATTCTAAACAATATTATAATCAATAAAATCATACAAGTATCAAAATAATTCTTTAAGCCTATATCTTACAACATCATACTCATACTAATTATTAAATGTAAATGATAAAACAATGTCATTTTGAATTAAACATAATTTGGTGGTCCCTGCCATTTGCAAACAAAAATGATGTTTGAATAGACAGATGTACGGAGCGAGATCTTGCTGTCTCCATCCATTTATGAAAGAGTGGTTGTTTTGGTCAGTCGTAACAGAAATTTAAAGCCAGATTTATTGATCAAGGACTTAACCAAGTTTGGAGTGCAATCAAGTGCAGTTGAATATGCCTGTCCAGTATGGAGCCGATTTGCCCACGGCAAGTTAGCGGATACAGCTCTTAGGGCTGATTTTGCAAGTCAGATATTTTTTATTGGATGAATAAATATGTTGGTTTGACAGCTTTTGTATGGAAAATATTGCAAACTGCCAGATTTATTCTACAGATAAAAGATAACTGACTATTGAAATATCTGCCCTTTAGGAGACAATCGAGATTATTTCTGGTTGCTTAAAACCGACCCCGTTGGTGATGTTGTATCCACTAACAGGCACCACGTCTCCAGAAATTAGCAGGTCTATGACCAGCTGCATACATTAGGAATGCGAAGCAACAGCCTACGGCACTCAATGCACAACTTTAATCTAGTACCACAGAGACATAAAAGTCGCCACATTTTTCTGGATGCGAGTCCAGTTCACAAAAGTACGCAAACTTGATACTTTTGTGCATGTTATTTTACTATGTGTATTTCTAGCCCTATGGATGCTCGCATTATAACATTTCTTTATCCATTCATCTTACACGTAATATCATAAAATCTACAATAGTTTAAAATGGCACATAATAATAATTATATTCAAATTCGATGCAAATCAACAAGGGTGGGATACCCTGTTGATTTGCATCGTTAAAAACTTTAGTCTTCTGAGTGCCAACCACACAATTAAATGTAAATATTAGCGGATGTGACACGATGTAATAATAATAAAATGACGGAATTTGTACCGTTTCCACGAAAATTGCGAGATCTGGAGCTATATATACAGTCAACCGACCCCACAGAGGTAATACTTGCATCGAAAACCGCCTTTACTGCTACGACATAAAGGCGCTGACCATGGCAAATTGTTATATTCGATTCTATTTTATATAATGGTAAGCAAAGCTGATGTCGACCATTCTGCCAATGTCGTAAGTGAGTTGGATCAGCAAGTTTACATGAGAAAGATTATTTCAGAATAAAAAAACAACCGAAGACAAATAAAATACTTCGATTGATACAGTTGACCACAATATCGATATTGTTTTGTTACCACTGGTGTGCGTTTGACTGGACCCTTGAAACGGGTGTGTTAAGAGCGAAGCGCCAGGGTAGACCACGAAAATCAAATTTTCTTACGTTTTGTGTAATTTGCAGGTATTGGACAGCCTGTTGGCTGAACAAAAACCGATTCGCAACCGTTACACATATGGATTTACACAATAGGATGTTTTCCAATTTTTCAAAAACTATTTTAATTTGAAGATTGGGAGTATTGGGACGAAATATGTAAAAGAAAAATAAAAATAATTGATTTAAATCCATTTTCTGAAGTAAAAACGATCAAAATGAAATTATTTTTCCGTTGTTTTGAATTTACCGCCAAAACGCTCCTTACGACGACTTTTTTTATCACGTGACCACACATGAGGTCAGCTTTGTGTAAACTAATGTAGTTGTAAGCAAGTACATGTCGAGTTTATAATTAACAATATTTTTAATGGATAGAAAGTGGTATTACTGGTGTGCGGTGCCTCTGTGCACAAATATTTCTAAAACTGCGCCACGCAAAGTATTTGTACCGTTGCCGTTTACACAAAGCTGACATCACGTGCGGTCACGTGATAAGAAAGTCATCGTAAGGAGCGTTTTAGCGGTAAATTCAAAACAACGAAATGTAAATTTCATTTACAACGTTTTAAATTGTGAAAATAGATATTAAATCAATTATTTTTATTTTTCTGTTACACATTTCGTCCCAGTCTTCAAATGTACATAGTTTATAATAAATTGGAAAATACCCTATTCTAATAATTAGTCATCAATACAACCTTCTTAGTTGAATCCAATTGAATGTCTTTTTCATGACATATTGATTCAACGGAATCGAATCACTAATCACATTTTCAATAACCATACCTATACTCTGACCTGCATATTGTAGGAAACGTAAGAAAATTGGATTTCTCGGGCTTCCTTACCGCATTAACAATTATAAAAACAACATTTTTAAGTAACAAAAACAGATCTTAATAGAAGATCAAACAAAATCTACTGGCCCATATTGAACAGCAGTTTGAGGTCTTCAATAGTGAGTTTGGAGTTGTTTGTGTTCTTGGCGCCTGTCAGCACGTTGTCTGCCAGCTCCAGCTTGGCTAGCTGCAGCTTTCTGATCGACTGCTCCACGGTGTCAACGCACATAAATCTGTGGGAGAAATCGGTCGATGAACATTTGTGACTTATGGTCCCGATTGTTTTCTTTTTTTTTTGACACAGGCCTTCACTCTGTGAAAGGGAGTGGGCTGTAATACACTTAGCGGGCCCCAGTGCATGTTGCTAGTCACATGTCTTCGGATTTTTAACTCTAGGACATGCCGGTTCCCCACGATTTGTCCGACTCTTCGCCGTTTTGAAACTAGTGGTGATGAAATAGGGTATTTGACTCTATCATCATCATCATCATTTCAGCCAAAAGACGTCCACTGTTGGACATAGGCCTCCCCCAAAAGGGTGTTTTGCATAATTGCCACGCTTGGCAGGCGGGTTGGCGACCGCAGTATGGTGGTAAAATGCATACGAGAACGCTGCTGCCCATTCTCTGGTAAGTCCCTTAGTCGCCTTCTACGACACCTACGGGAAGAAATGGGATGGTGCTATTCTTTACGTCCGGCACCACACGGTACTCCGGGTACTGGGTCACTTTACTTAGTGTAAATTATTGCAGCACTACTGATCACGAAACGGTGAAGGAAAACATCGTGTAGAAACCGACATGTCCTAACAGACATTCGTAGACATGTGACATCTACCTATCGCACTGGGCCCGCCTGGTGGACTACATCCGCGACCACACGAATTACGTCATACAGCGTGTCAATTGAACAACTTTGTAGTTTTATTATTTTCGTAACCAAAGTAATTTTTATTTAAATAATATTTTGCATTCAGAAACAGCAAACCAACGATAAGTAGAATAATAAATCATATTTTTTAAATTATAAACAATTATCATATAAAATAACAGCGCATTTGTCTATATAGCAAACTGACGTCATACCTACAGAGCAATATGGCTTCCACTGCGTCCAGCGTTTTCGTCAAATTACGCGCAAAAAGTGAAAATGTATAATTTTAATGCATTTTTACGGCAGTAATCGATTAAATAAAAATGTTGTTTTTTTTTGTAGTTTATTAGCACTTTAGAATCTTATTAGGACACTTCCAAAATGGGTGTGATACCCTATTAAATACACTAAGTAAAGTCCTGCCTGGATGACCTGTGATTTACAACTCGCGGCCGATACCACTGGGCCAACACTGCTTACATATTTGGTTGGTAAAGATGAAGTAACGCCCACATTCGGCCAGTTTATATAAAGTGCTAACGTACAGAGTATTTTTTTTTTTGGGTGGGAATTCATCAAATAACTTCTCCCGCTCTGGGTGGAACAGGAGGGCGTGTCAGAATTTTACTGACTAAACCCACCCGTGTTTCCTCAGCTGCCTGTGTGCCAGGGGCGGCGGTATCTCTTTCAAACAACCCGCACCCCTGGCAGGAACGTACAGGGTGGCAGCAACATCGTGCTTAAACTGAAACCATGAATTCAGCACATGATTCTAGACGTCCGCCTTTGCGTAAAAAAATTTCGTCGAACCACATCATCTCTTAGTATCAGGTGAGATAGAAGTGGTCTAACGAGCGTCATCAGTAGTCCCATATAGCAAGGGGCGAGCCTATCGCCATTAATTAGGCACTCATCCAGACCTCGGGCAGCAATTGGGAAATTCCACTTGAAAAATTCAATAACCCGTACTGCCCAATCTGCGGATCACACCTAGGAACCCATGGTCAGCAGTCCTAAGCAAGGTGTCAAATTCACATAAGCGTATAATTATGTTCAACTATTTACGTTAATTCGGCAAGACAAAATATACTCTATGCACATTTTAATTCAATTTGTTTTTGAACTAGCAAAATAATGAGGATATTTGCACAAAAAGCCAAGTGAATTGGTCAAATAGCAGGAATGCGCCAATCGTTTATTATTATTAGGTAATTGGAGCAACAGTGTTCTGACGTCACAGAGTACTCGGCGGGGTAAACATCTGGCATGCGCTCTCTTCGGAAAAGGTGTTGTTTGGCTAATTAGCGAACTTGGCAGCTAGTCGAGTCGTGTAATCACAATGACTTTCAAACGCGCCTGAGATAATACTGCGTTGCGATGCGCGGTGACTAACATTCTATCCGATTTTTATTTAGATAATTCTAGCGCCTGCTATCGATTTCGTCCGCGTAAAATTTCTTGTCTTCACATAAAATATTCCAGAGATAATCCCTCCCACACTCCCACCCTCTCACAGACAGGAAGTTGTGTCCCAGCAGTGAGAATATTAAACAATGATTATGTATGTAGGTACATAAAATATCTCCTATGACACTCAGCAATACTGTAGCTTCGTTCGTGAAAGAATTTTCGGAATCGAATCAGCGGTACCAGTGGCGGATTTACCAGTAGGCTGAGTAGGCTGGAGCCTAGGGCGGCAAATTTTAGGGGGCGGCAAATTTGGTTATTTTTTTTTATTTTTATAAAAATAACTACATGATTATCTAAACGGAGAAAATAAATCTCGAACATTTAACAAAATTGTAATATTTTAGTACTATAGAATATACCGAATACTGTATCTGTATATGAAAAAATACTAGACGCTGTGAAAAGTGGACTCAATTGAAAATTTGTTTTTTTTTTAAGTCCAATAGCGTTTCAATGTTTATATTTATTGAGACGGATTTAGACGGAAAAAGCCAATGTCTTGGAAAAAGTTTATTGTAATGATTTAGAAAGTGACTTAGTTCAGGAATGCTTACACTTTCAATGTCATCAATAAAACCAGGTTCTGGATCATTAACGTCTATCATCGTTCCTGCTAAAACAGAATTTGGAGAACATTATTGTCTAAAAATCGATATAGTACCTACTTCGCATGGCTCTATATACACCAGCAACAAATTGTTAGGGTGGGTGAAGCTTTTCTTGTTTTAAACGCGTGAAGGACTATCTACGATCGACTTTAAGTCAAGAAAAGCTAAACGCTTTAGCTCTTTTATGCATAGAGTCAGAACTGCGGCGGTTCTCCGCCCAGACAGGGCAGACCTCCACCGTATGCTCCACCGTGTCCTCCAGGCGATACACACGATGATGACATCTAGGGGTTTCCTCCCGCTTTATCCGGAACAGGAACCTTCTGAAATAGCTGTGTCCGGTGTGAACCTGCGGAACGCGGAAGGTGAGGACGCCGTAGCGCCTTTCTAGCCACTCCTCAAGGAGGGGAATTACCACTGCAATTGTGACGTGCCCAGCACTGGGTTGTGACAATCGAAATCTATGACGCCATGAGATCTCGCAGCAGCTCTATCAGCTGTGCTGTGATTTCTCGCGGCACAGCGGATGTTTTGCCTCCTCGCACTACTCCCACATATGCGCGAGGACTATTGGCTCCAGATTCCGTTATTTGGGAATCCGACTGTGGTGCGTTCAGAGGACTATGAAAATACATGGCCTCAAACTTGTGCAGGGCCATCTCGAGTCACAATTGCCAGATCCTTTCGATGATTGTCGCAACCCCGCGTGTCGCTAGTTCGGCCACCGCCTGGTGCAACCTCTCCTGTGTCAAGACAAGGACCGTGGCAAATCACGCTGACGCCGGTAGGGACCCGATTTCCCACAGGTGCGGTCCCATGGTACGGACCGAGGGTACATGGGAAGCCGTCAGTTCCTTCTGCGAAGTGGTAATGCTCTTGAAGGAGAAGATGGAGAGCATGAGGAAGAGGCAAGGATTTCGCCTCTAGCCGCCGCAGGAGTCGACCTGGGCTTTGGGAGTCCATAGCGGAGTCCCGACCACCGTAGGGGCGGGCTTGCGGACTTCGAGCAATGGGTAGCTCGCCGTCCAGTGAGGACCAGGCCTCAGTCAACGGAGCGTTGTGTTCCACACGCGTCGAAGAGAACAATTGACTGATGGGTCCAAAGAAGATTCATTGATTGATGGGTCCGCTAAAGCCGATGCCCGTCAGGGTCCCGGATTTGTTTGAAAGAGTTACCTTGGCCCTGGCACAGGCAACAGGAGTGTACTGTACCAAATCGAATGCCAAAAGAACACAGTTGGGTTTTAGTCCATAAAAGTCTGACACGCCCTTCCGCTCCGCCCAGAGCGGGAGAAGTCATTTGACGATTTCCCATCCAAAAAAAAAAGACGTTTATCGACTTTACATTATTTTGTGTAAGCTGTGTTCAAATTGTGTAAGTAGTTTTAAGGCTTTCCTTATCCCAGCATAATTATAAGTAGTGCATGATTTAATTTTTCTTAGCTCAGAAATATACCCAAAGACTATTTCTTGAGTAAATTTCACTGAATCGTGAGTTGTAAGAATAATCTAGGTACTGACACAACAGTGCCTTAGTTCACAATCATACTAATAAAATGGGAAAAAGCTGAAGTAATGATGACGATAGAGCACAAATCATAAAATTGCAATATTATTGACAAAGAAATTTACGTAATTAATATGATTGTAAACTAGTGTATTGAATTGCAGAGGATAGTAGGGGCGGCAAAAATTGAATAGTTTACTGGCGGCAAATGTGTAAATCCGCCACTGGCGGTACCGAATATTTCCCCCTACATATCAAATATGTTACTTCTTTTTAATATTCGTATAGACTAGCGATCCGTCCCTGCCTCCTCTCTGTTAGAGGGAGTACCTCTGGGAGAGGTAGTCCACCAGGCGGGTCCAGTGCGATAGGTAGATGTCACATGTCTACGAATGTTTCTTTCTTAGAACATGTCAGTTTCTACACGATGTTTTCCTTCACCGTTTCGTGATCAGTAGTGATGAAATAATTTACACTAAGTAAAGTGACCCAGACAGGTTCGAACCTACGACTTAACAAATCGTAAGTCGCGGCCACTGAGCCACTATTGCTCTTTCTGTCTGGCTTTAATGCTGAAATGGCGCAGTCGTAAGGCACAACTGTTCTTGTTGAAATATTTCACTTATTTGGTGTTTCGAGTTACAGTTACAAAAAAAAAAGTATTCTTTTTCTTTCGTTTACCACCAATCTCCATGGTTTTGACATGATTTGATCAAGATTATGCCTGGAATTTAAAAGAGACTGTGGCTTCTGTGGTTGCTTCGGCCTTTCTTCTCAGAGAGAGAGGAAACGTCGAACGTATCTAGTTTTTAAAATATGATTGACGTGTAAAAATGTTTGTACAAAGTTAGTGCAGCAGGTATTTGCCGTAGTGACCTGTATATGTGGACATCCTTGGCCTGCCCCACGCGGTAGATGCGGTCCTGCGCCTGCTCCTCCAGCTGCGGGTTCCAGTGCGGGTCCAGCAGCAGCAGGTGGTTGGCGCCGCACAGGTTGAGGCCCACGCCGCCCGCGCACAGGGACAGCAGCATCACCTGCACACACACGCATTGTTGCTCCAGCTCACTGGTACCAGACTGGGGACCCCTCAAATTTGGGTATTTTTTTGTTTAATTTTGAGCGGAGTTTTGGAAAGAAAACGCTGGGTTTGGATGGCATTGGGGGATTTTTATTACCAAAACTGTAATCTAACCGAGATGATTTAACCAGTAGTTTCAAAAGATATTTTGTAGGTGATAACGCTTACAAAATGTCTCAACAAAATTGACAGCTTAATTCCTACTAACATTATAAATGCGAAAGTAACTCTGTCTGTCTGTTACGCTTTCACGCCTAAACTGCTGAGCCGATCGTCATGAAATTTGACAGAGATATAGCCTGGGATATGGAGAAGAACTATGTATACCTTGATATCAGAGTTCGGGTCGTTGATCTTGTCCAGCAACAGTTGCCGCGCCGGCACAGGCACACTGCCACTCAGCGTGACGCAGCGCACCCGCGCGCTGTGCAACTGTGCCTCCACCAGGCGCAGGACTGATGTCCACTGCGATACCACTACTGCCTTGTCGCCTATGGGGACATACTTATCTTATTAGGTATAAACAAAAGAGAATTATAAGTTATGCCATTTTTTTAAAATATTTCTCTTTGGTTACTATTTTATATTTTGCGGGGTGAAATTCGAAACTACGAGCTGAATTTGCGTTAACGGCCGCAAAATCTCCGACTGCTTAAGATACAGAGATTTTTTGCGTAGGTACGCAGACCTATAAACTAGGTAGTTTAAGAGCCCGGAAAGCTGACAAAAATGAGGGTTTTCTGAAATTACGTTCACTAGGTGGCAGCACTGAGACGTCAGGTCCGGGCACCTGTCATAAGTTTCAAAGCCCCTACGGACTGAATGGTGAACGAATGAATGAAACGAATTAAATCAAATATTTTAAGTTCATTGTCGAACTGGAAGACCTCTGGTCAAAGTGGCGCCAACTGTTGGCTTGAATATTCAAGAAAACCCTCATAAGTACAATCCAATGTTTCCATATGCTGTGACCGCTGCGCTTATGTAGGAAATTATAAAAGTGCAGCCGTCAAAATGTAAGGAGCTCCTTTTTGTTTTTAATAACCGACCAGAAATCACAACACAGGGGTGTCTATAAGGTGCGGGTTTGTTCGAAAGAGATACCGCAGCCCCTGGCATACAGGCTACTGAGGGAACAGGGGTGGGTTTTAGTCAGTAAAAGTCTGACACGCCCTCCTGCTCCACCCAGAGCGGGAGAAGTTATTTGATTATTTCCCACCCAAAAAAAAGGGGTGTCTAGAATCATGTACTGGACACCAAGTTCAAAGTTGCGCGTTGATGTGTCTGGTACCCAGTATTTGCTTTTTTTCTTAAACACCCTTCGTGTAGACAACAATTTGCTTCTTGAATTTAAAATATAAACTGAAATAAGTCAGTTCAAAGAAATTTTAACAACATAAAATGTGATTTCGTTATTTCATTTAATTTTAAAAGTTGACATTTTTATAAAGCTTACGCCTAAAAGATAATGGCCAAGTTAATAGGAGTAATGAGGATGAGGATGTAAGGAAACAACAATTTGGAACCGTGCACCTAGCTTCTGACGTTTCATAAGTGCCCATGCAGGTTTATATGAAATAAAATATAAAATGTTTGCCTACGTGCTTCGGAAAATTAAGACGTTAATCCGTTGGTTCTGGCTGTCCATTTGTGGAATTTTGACAGTTGTTACGGGTCATTAGAAGCCCGGAAGTCTGACAACCAGTCTTGCTGAGGGATGTCTTAGTTTTACTCAGTGTTAACTGGGTTGTGGAGGTCAGATAGGCAGTCGCTTCATGTAAAATACTAGTATTCGGTAAGACTGGAAGCCGACTTCAAAATAGTTGGGGAAAGACTAGCCAGCTGATGATGATGTTTGTATATGTGTACCACCGTACCTTTATTAGCGAACACCTCCTTGTTGAGGCAGTCCATGACGGCCGTGATTTTAGAGGACGGGTTGCTGAGCTGGAACACCGGGTTGTTGGGCGACAGCACCGAGCGGATGGCCTCGGCCGCCGTCGTGCCCTCCTGCGCCGGCCCTTCGTCCTCGTCCTCGTCATCCGACTTCTTACTGCGACTCTGCGACACAAAATATAAGGTATACATTTTTAAAGAGAGTTAAAGAAAAATTTAGTTGTTTTTAGAACAGAATCACAATAAGCTATTTTTCTTACTGCCGACTAGCGTACTTTTTAACCAATTTCGAATATCGATTAATAAGTCAACGACAGTGGTACATCCCTAGAGGAGGACGAAAAGTAATGACCTCGTTACGCAAATACAAGGTTAATTTTAGGTCGTTCTGGAACCGAAAGCCATGAACTCGATCATCGAACTAGAATCGATTGAGACTATTATTTTAAATAAACAACAAAAAAAAAAAACACGAATCATTAAATTTATTGTTTTCTTGAGTGAAATAATGAGAACTCGAAGTAACGCTTCCTTGCGATCAATGTATACGTGCGTATAAAACGTATCGACAAACGGCAACACATGCGAACGATATCCATTGAAAAATCCATTCATCGATCAGACAGCATGATCCGTAAGCCACGCCCCCGACCCCCGTCTAGCCGACCGCCCGCCCTTCCTTGTTCCGAATTCCTTCCCAGTATTGTGTCGCGTTTCGCTGTATTAGGTCACGTACACCGCACGCGCAACCTAATTACGCGCCAAAAATGAGTGCAATCTGTGTGTGAAATGTGGATTTTTATGGGATTGCGAACCATAGCTTGGAAGAGGCTAGAGGATTGTATGCTCAGCCGGAATACCTGAATTCACTGCGCGCACGTGGAATCAACGACCCTCAAGTTCCCTTCACCTCCACCATTCTGGCCGCAACTCAGCGCCTCCTCGATCATGGACAGTTTCGAGCGCCCGCACACGTGCAACGCGGACCGCGTTAGAGGAAGAAATACTGGAGTAGGTAGGTACTTCGAACGCTACCCACGTCGTAGTACCACAATGGCGGCCAGGCGATTCAATGTTGGCAAAATAGTCATCATTTCAGCCGAAAGACGTTCACTGCTGGACATAAGCCTCCCCCAAAAGGGGGGGTTTGCCATAATCGCCACGCTTGGCAGGCGGGTTGGCGATCGCAGTGAGGTGATCAAATGCATAGAGAACGCTGCTGCCCATTCTCTAGTAGATCCCTTAGTCGCCTTCTACGACACCCACGGGAAGAAATGGGATGGTGCTATTCTTATACGCCCGGCAACACACACGGGACCAATTAGCCAATAGTAAATATGGAAAATGAATTCGAATGGATTAAATTACATCCATAGGTACGTGTTTCTAAACCTGTGGCTGCCGTTTTACTATGTCTATTTATTTAAGCGTAGGTACCTAGTTCACAGATGACAGAGTTCGCTGATCGCCGCTACCTTTGCCTACGCGCCGACTTTTTTTAAAATAAATACGCAATCGTTAAATAGGTACACAAATAAAATAAGATAAGCGAATTTAGACTTTATTTCATAACCGTTAACGGGGAAAAATAGAAATTTCACCAAACTAGGTTAGTAGGTCCGCAGTTTACTAAAAATATTCTGAGAAATCTATTGTCTCGTGTCCGACCGGGCTGTACAAGGGTTCAAGGTTCACAACCGAATTACGCGGTTAAAGTGATTCAAATAAGGTCTTAATTCGGTTCAATATTTTCATAGTAAGGGACACCTCCAACTAATAATGAACTCTATGCAACTCACTAAACGATTCATTTTTCTGTTTGAATTGCCTGCCTTTGTAGAAGCCGCCGCAAGCATTGTCGCAAAAAAATGTTTTAGGCAGTATTTAGTATTATGGTAGGTAGGTACTTGTATGTTTATTAAGTACCTATTAGCTCGATTGGTCGACACTCGATTCAAGGCCTTAAATGCAACTCCCAAGCGTACTCGTCGTGTCTAGTTGACGGGTAGTACACACGGCTACACATCAAGCTATACATTTCCAGTATAAGCTGATCTCGCATTGTAAACGATTTTCGTATAGCACGAGATCAGCGTAAACTGGAAATGTATAGCTTGATGTGTAGCCTTGTGTACTAGGTGATATCGTGATGCGAGAGGGGTGAGTTAAATGTCAATTAATTTCTCTCGTTTACGAGGAGATTGTAAATCCCGTGCTTCCGATACAATGAGAGATGATGGAGGTAAATGAACTTACACCAACCAACAATTGAGGTTTGTGTAGGTACTTACTTGCAGCTGGTTTTTCGTCCGACGTCTATTGACCCACCGCGAGTAGGTACCTACGCAACCAACTGATTCGCACACGCACAGCTGTGCCGCGCTACGTCATCACCGAGCGGATCGCGTACGATCTTGCGTTTATGAATGAAATAGTGAAAGTGCTACTAAAATTTTACTCGAATGACAGAAAAAAAGTGATAAATTTCTAACTTCTTTATTAGACGTCTTAAAAATATAATAACAATGCCAATAGTAACTATTACTCATTTGGAGTTACTGTGTTTCGGCTCCAGAACGATCTAAAATTAGCCGTGTATACATTTTAAGACTAACGAATATATACAGCGTTAAATTGAATGCATTTATTATAGTGACATCTAGCGTCGGGTAGCGTAACTTGGTCAGGAAACTATCCCGTGTGCACTTTAAATGGAAAAGTAATAAATACGTAAACAGAGTACACAATAAGCAACTCTATAGTAATTTCACTGTGGTTTATTTTCAATTATGCGACAACTGACATATTTCCTACTATCATTCAATATTAAACTACCAATCAGACCAAAGATTTCTTAGTGTAGCGAAATACAATTAACTTGTATTCGTGTGAGTTTGGGTAAGCTGGTCCCGATACTAATGAAGTGTTATGCGACTTCTACTGTTTTTTCAGTTCTGTGGGTGTCACAACTATTTTTCAGTTTTTAGTTGTGGTACCTACCCTACAAAAATTCGTATATTTTCAATTGCTAAGTAAATAACAGTGACAGGAAATTATTATAACGTCATCACCATAAAATAAATGAAAACCCCCGACCCAAACAAAAACTCAAAAAAGTAAAAAATAATATTTATAGGCCTTTTAATTTTAACGTAATATTTTGATCAGTGCATTGTCAAGTCGGGGGACGGCTAGGCCTCTGTTTGGCGTTTTCATTGACCGTCCCCCGACTTGACAATGCCTTGATCAAAATATTACGTTAAAATTAAAAGGCCTATAAATATTATTTTTTACTTTTTGTTTGGGTCGGGGGTTTTTTAAATTTAATATTTAATTTTTATTTCTTGCTTTTTAAACTTAATGTCTCCCTTAAATCACCATTTATCTATAATCTATTCATTGAGACCTTTTCAATGAGCCCAAACACGATACTTCTGCTGTTTGTTGGTGAATAACTTGGGTTTCCTGGAAATTCCAGGTGTTGCTCCAGCATCAGTTCAAGGTTATTTTATTCGTCTAATATCATTGAAGTAATAGAATCCCAAATTTTGAGTTGATCAGAGGCTAAAATCCCTTTTTCAACCAGAAAAGAGCTGATAATCTTTAAACGGCTGAACCGATTTTGATGGAACATGTCTAAGAACACTCCCGACTAATACACCTTTCAAACAAAAAAAACTAAATCCAAATCGGTTCATCCGTTCGGGAGCTACGTTGCCTCAGACAGACAGTCAGACACACACACACACACGCACACGCGCACACACACACACACACACACACACACACACACACACACACACACACACACACACACACACACACACACACACACACACACACACACACACACACACACACACACACACACACACACACACACACACACACACACACACACACACAGACAGACACGTCAAAGTTATAACACCCCGTCGTTTTTGCGTCGGGGGTTAAAAAAAGAAAAAAAAAAAACGTATTGTTGAAGCTAACACAAAAGCCGATAATCAGAGATTGACCAAAATATGGCACCACTCAGGAAGTATATATACCCTTTCAAACCAAAGAACATTTTTTCAATTCGGTTCATAATGACGGACTTCTGAGGTAATAAAACCAAAGAAATATAAAATACAACCAAATCACCTTTTTTTAATTCGGGTAAAAAGTGAGTGAGAGTGGGCAAAAACTGAAACACAAAACCAAAGACTCCAACTTCCAATTTTTTTTCTATGTAGGTTCTTTTTTTAAATTGGTTGATAATTTTTTCGCCAGTCGAGGTGGTTTTACAATTTTTTGTTATTTCTTCTTACTTGCAATCTGCCTCTATGTGATACGACAAAAATATGTTTTTATGCAGTGTTACATGTCTCGCTAGGAATGCGTCCTTTAGACACATCCGGTTACTTATAGAAAGCATGATGCCAAGTACAAATAGGTCAGCTTCCTACCTTCCGCTTGTCGTCGAGCGACAGCTTGTGGAGCTCGTCCAGCAGGTCCTGGCCGGCCGGGTCGTCCTGCACGTCGTGCGCGCTGTCCTCGTCCAGCATGGCGGCGATGAGGCCGCAGTGGCAGCACACTTGCCGCAGGCGCAGCAGCAGGACCAAGATCTCGTGGGACTTCACTGGTTGAGCACCTGAACAACCAAAATGAAACATTTACTTTAATTTAAATATGGTTTCAGAAGTCGCTTGGCTTTCGCTTTGTTTGTTTTATTGGGTATTGCCGAATTGCCACAAACTGCTGAAACTTTTGAAAAAAACGTTTTTACTTTTTACTAATAAATGCCCCTTGCACTGCAAATCACATAGTCAAGCGCTTTTTATTTTTTGACGAAATTTGTGTCAAACGATTGACACAAATAGAACGATGTTTGTAAATTTCTTTAGCGCTAAGTGCGTTGAATGTTTTGTAGTGCACGTGGAGGTAAATAAATTATTATGTGGCAATCATCCTACTAGTATTAGCAATGTGAATGTTTGTATGTTTCTTACTCAATCACGAAAAAACAGCCGAATGGATTTGGATTGAATTTGGCACACAGATAATTTATAACCTGGATTAACATAGGAGTTTTAATCCCGGTAGTACGTCGCCATGTCATAATTTACGACCTCCACGATGGCGAAGCCGCTAGCAAATTTTTATTTATCATAATTTGGTCTATGTAATGGCTGGTCTGAACACAGAATGGCTCTCTGAACTTTCGCGCATGTTTCCACACTTATCTTATTCACGACACCATTTGGTTCCTAAAAATGTTTTTGCGCAGCCTTCTGATCAAAGTTCGCCTTGTTAGCATTCAAACAGAAATAGTTTATTTTGTCGAATTACCCAGAATTTTTTTTGAAATGTGAGAACGAATAAAATTATTTAATGAAGTAAAAACATCTTTAGGCGCGTTGAGCACTTTTTGGGTGAATAAAAATTGTGGAACTCGCGTCATCGTCACCGAACGCTTTCCATGAGCTATATGTATACTGTGTATGTATGTACAAGTTACTTAGTCTTCACTTCTATCGGCAGTCCACAAGGACTGCCCCGCATGTTTTTATACTATCTCAGTTTGGTTTCCTTTTGGTCATTCATACAGAAATGGGGCAATTCATATAAAAATCAAAAGTCATTTATTCAAATTAGGCTAAGCATCAGCAATTTTCGAACGTCAAACGTCAATTCAACGACATTGTGCCCCTAAAGGTTGCTGGCTTGGCAGCCCCCCCCCCCCACCTGGGTAGCCCCTAGCTACGACGCTGATTGTAATCAAGTTAACGTACCTTGCAAAGCGATCATTTTCTTATGCATCTTAGCGTAGGCGGTGTCTTTGCCGGTGGTGGTGAAACCTTCCGCGTCCGCATTCTTCTCCGCGCGCTGGTGCAGGAACTGAGCGAACAGCGTCTTGGAGAATATCAGCAACTGCAAGGGCGAGTGCGAATTGGTTTTAACAGTACCATATGTAGAAGGTTATGACAATAATAAGTGCGAGCTTCTTCTTCATAGCGTGTCGATAGAAATCTAAATACAATCAGTACAGAATTTTGCTACGAACTTGGCACTTTCAACAGCGTCTATCAGCTCCTGCAGCATGCAGACAACGAGACAAGCTGGACAAGACATTGAGTGCCTCAACATTCCAGGGCGGAGGCATGTGTGAATCTCCACCTGAGCAGGTTTCTTAGCTTCGGCCTATCTGAGACCGAAGTCTATTTAAAAACTTCCAGAAAAGCCAAGGCACTTAATTTTCGCGTGGGAGATTTCGCGCTGTTTTTTACGCGTTTGGCTGGAAAAGAAACTGTTGAGGGGCTAGTGGCTAAGTAAAAACCGCCGCACGGTTCCATTGATCAGGTTAAGCTACGCTTGCCGCGGTTGGGTGACCATCTCTACATGCTAATACCCCCTCCATGCCTCGGAGAGCATGTTAAGCCGTTGGTCCCGACATTCATTTGTAGATCTTTGACAGTCGTTACGGGTCGTCAGAGGCCCAAAAGTTTGACAACCAAGGGGTGTCATATTACCCGATAATTGGGTTGTGGAGGTCAGATAGGCAGTCGCTCCATTTAAAATACTGGTATTCAGCTGCATCCAGACAGATGACGATGGATAGCAAACCAACCAACGATTGTCATCTATGCAACACCAAAAGCCTCGCAGATAACGCTAAAAATAAAATGCCTCATGTTTCTGAACATCGGCTTTTTAAACTGCAACACACCAGCGGTGCTTGATCCTGGATCCGATATGAGGTGCAGAAAACCAAGTTCGTTGACATAGTCAGACAAAAAACAGAATAAGCAAACTGAATGTGCCATGGGCAGGCCATGTAAGTCCTAAACATTATATTGGAGTAGCAGACCACGAATAGGCTACCATAGACTAGGACGCCATGGCCTATACTATCAGTGCAGATGGAGAGTTGCCGAGGATCGGGTTTAATGGCGTTTGAATGACGAACGCAGTAGACGTTTTTCAGCTGAATGATGACGCATAATTCTTTTGAGTGAGTAAGTCCGCTGCAGCTATGAGAGTAGAGGAAGACCTAAGAAACAATGGATAGACTGTGTGAAAGATGATATGGCTTGAAAGGCGGTGATTACTGAGATGACTACAAATACAAGAATAGAATTATGGAAGAAAAATACATGACCGAACTGCAGCTTGTTGTACTGACCTTCTGATACACGTTCAACTCCCTGGGCGCCAGCGTGACCTCCTTGACGTGCGGCAGGCAGGCCAGCTGCCCGCGCTGCACCAGTTGCACCTTGGTGTACTGACCTTCTGATACACGTTCAACTCCCTGGGCGCCAGCGTGACCTCCTTGACGTGCGGCAGGCAGGCCAGCTGCCCGCGCTGCACCAGTTGCACCTTGGTGTACTGACCTTCTGATACACGTTCAACTCCCTGGGCGCCAGCGTGACCTCCTTGACGTGCGGCAGACAGGCCAGCTGCCCGCGCTGCACCAGTTGCACCTTGGTGTACTGACCTTCTGATACACGTTCAACTCCCTGGGCGCCAGCGTGACCTCCTTGACGTGCGGCAGGCAGGCCAGCTGCCCGCGCTGCACCAGTTGCACCTTGGTGTACTGACCTTCTGATACACGTTCAGCTCCCTGGGCGCCAGCGTGACCTCCTTGACGTGCGGCAGGCAGGCCAGCTGCCCGCGCTGCACCAGTTGCACCTTGGTGTACTGACCTTCTGATACACGTTCAGCTCCCTGGGCGCCAGCGTGACCTCCTTGACGTGCGGCAGGCAGGCCAGCTGCCCGCGCTGCACCAGTTGCACCTTGGTGTACTGACCTTCTGATACACGTTCAGCTCCCTGGGCGCCAGCGTGACCTCCTTGACGTGCGGCAGGCAGGCCAGCTGCCCGCGCTGCACCAGTTGCACCTTGGTGTACTGACCTTCTGATACACGTTCAGCTCCCTGGGCGCCAGCGTGACCTCCTTGACGTGCGGCAGGCAGGCCAGCTGCCCGCGCTGCACCAGTTGCACCTTGGTGTACTGACCTTCTGATACACGTTCAGCTCCCTGGGCGCCAGCGTGACCTCCTTGACGTGCGGCAGGCAGGCCAGCTGCCCGCGCTGCACCAGTTGCACCTTGGTGTACTGACCTTCTGATACACGTTCAGCTCCCTGGGCGCCAGCGTGACCTCCTTGACGTGCGGCAGGCAGGCCAGCTGCCCGCGCTGCACCAGTTGCACCTTGGTGTACTGACCTTCTGATACACGTTCAGCTCCCTGGGCGCCAGCGTGACCTCCTTGACGTGCGGCAGGCAGGCCAGCTGCCCGCGCTGCACCAGTTGCACCTTGGTGTACTGACCTTCTGATACACGTTCAGCTCCCTGGGCGCCAGCGTGACCTCCTTGACGTGCGGCAGGCAGGCCAGCTGCCCGCGCTGCACCAGTTGCACCTTGGTGTACTGACCTTCTGATACACGTTCAGCTCCCTGGGCGCCAGCGTGACCTCCTTGACGTGCGGCAGGCAGGCCAGCTGCCCGCGCTGCACCAGTTGCACCTTGGTGTACTGACCTTCTGATACACGTTCAGCTCCCTGGGCGCCAGCGTGACCTCCTTGACGTGCGGCAGGCAGGCCAGCTGCCCGCGCTGCACCAGTTGCACCTTGGTGTACTGACCTTCTGATACACGTTCAGCTCCCTGGGCGCCAGCGTGACCTCCTTGACGTGCGGCAGGCAGGCCAGCTGCCCGCGCTGCACCAGTTGCACCTTGGTGTACTGACCTTCTGATACACGTTCAGCTCCCTGGGCGCCAGCGTGACCTCCTTGACGTGCGGCAGGCAGGCCAGCTGCCCGCGCTGCACCAGTTGCACCTTGGTGTACTGACCTTCTGATACACGTTCAGCTCCCTGGGCGCCAGCGTGACCTCCCTGACGTGCGCGCTGCGCTGCGGCAGACAGGCCAGCTGCCCGCGCTGCACCAGTTGCACCTTGGTGTACTGACCTTCTGATACACGTTCAGCTCCCTGGGCGCCAGCGTGACCTCCCTGACGTGCGCGCTGCGCTGCGGCAGACAGGCCAGCTGCCCGCGCTGCACCAGTTGCACCTTGGTGTACTGACCTTCTGATACACGTTCAGCTCCCTGGGCGCCAGCGTGACCTCCCTGACGTGCGCGCTGCGCTGCGGCAGACAGGCCAGCTGCCCGCGCTGCACCAGCTGCACCTTGGTGCGGCGCAGCAGTAAGCACTGCAAGATGGTGTTCAGGCGTTCTTGTCCGCCCATGCTTTTGTTGTCGATCCATTTCTTCCACATCTGAGGACGAAATCAACTGTAGTTTATGAAACTTGTTGCTTAATTATTATAGTTCTTCCAGATCCAAAAGTACATAAATACTTTAGGAGCTTCTATTTCTCCCTAGGAAACCCATCAGGCAGGTGTGCCTGCCTGATGGGTTTGCAAGGGAGATATATCACTTTGAATAATTTATGTCATCACCATTGTTCTCCGAACGGTAAAGGAAAACATCGTGAGGCAAGTGGCACCAAAATTCCGAAGACTTGATTTATTTTCAATTTTATTTGGCTTTAAATCATTTAGGTGGAAAATGTGATTCGCCAGCAAGTAAAATCAGAATTTTATTGGCTCTAGAGAAACTTTATTTTTATTGGTTTTACCTAAACAGTCACTTACAATCGGGATTTCAAGTATTTTATTTCCTTCTAGAGCTCCCAGGCTACCTATCTGCCAATCGGTTTAAAGGTTTTGGTGTAAAAAGGTAACAGACAGGCAGATAGACAGTGTTACATTCGCATTTATACCTGTGAGTACGGTTTTCAAAGTCTCTTATTTATTCTTTAGATCAGAGTAGCAGTTGTGTATATCTGTATGTACTCACGGTGAGCTCATCGAAAGGCGAGCATCGCAGGAACTTGAGCAGCGCAAAAAGGTCCAGGTCCTTGTTCTGCACGGGCGTACCCGTGAGGCACCAGCGCCGGCGCGCACGCACGGCACTGACGGCGGCGCACGTGGCCGACTTGTGGTTGCGCACCACGTGAGCTTCGTCCAGGATTATGCGACGCCACGCTATGCGCATCAGGATTCCGTTCTGGACATCACAATTTAAATTTATTAAAAACTTATAATTATGCGAAAGTGTTAAAAAACTTTTTTACAGAAGAATCAGCAGCAAAAGCCTTGGTTAGAACGAAGTTCTTTAACACAGCTTGCGGTAAGAGTAAAAATTGTAGAAATCGGCACATAACGAATAAGGGTGCTGTTTACCCTAAACAACAACATGAGGTCAAAATGAAAATCCAAGATGGCGGCCGCGAATTTTTAAAATTTTTTCATCGATGGTGTCGTTTTCACGTTACTCGGGGATGCTGAAGCCGATTGTAGGGTTAAAAATAAAAATTCGAAATGGCGGCTGTGAAAATTTTCATAGTTGTCATCTTGGGTGTCGTTTTCATGGTTTTTGAGGGTGCTGAAGCCGTTAATGAGACGAAAATAAAGTTTGAGTATTTTAAAGATAGATTAAACGATGTTACATTCGGAGGGTAGACTTTTTTGTCTTTAGTTTTTCACTTACAAAAGTATTAATAATCCATAACCAGTTCCCAGATACAAGAAAATAAATCGCATCTAAGGAAAAAAAAAATATTTAACAAACAAGGAGTTTGTTACAAGACTGTTCTCATTTTTTTTTTTCTAGTAACATCACAACATTACGCCTGTATTCCCTAAAGGGGAAGGCAAAGGTGTTTACAACTGGCTAATTCGGCAGTAGAATTATGTTTAGGTTCCATGTAGCTAAGTAGACGGCAAGCTAATTCATTTTTAATCAATTTCATAAAAAGGAGGCGTAGATAGTTGTACATACCCCTTGTTTTTATGAACTTTTATTTTCACTTTTAAGTTGTAAAAGTAAATGAAAACTCTATTTAAAAAAACTTTTTTCAAAAAATAACAACCGACTTCCAAAAAAACACTACAAAATACAAAATAACTTTAATTTCGGAAGTTGGTGACTTTGGATATGTATTTTAATTATTTGTCACCGCCTTCCGAAATTAAAGTTATTTTGTATTTTGTAGTGTTTTTTTGGAAGTCGGTTGTTATTTTTTGAAAAAAGTTTTTATTTTTCACTTTTTAGTTACCTACCCAACACCAACTCGAAATTTCATCATCCTTGGGGTCAAACCAATGCAAATTTATGCGATAGCAACATTCGCGGTTGATTTGCTGTAATTTTTTGAAGAGTTCCGTTGTCTGTCTCCGAAACGCATCATCATATATGAAATTTTAATGGGACCATTTCGGAGTAAACCCCTTTCGAACAACAGAATTTTACGAATCCGTCTATATACGACGGAGTTATGCCCGAACATACATAAAAAAAAAATATAAACGTGTCGAATTGATAACCTCCTTCTTTTTGAAGTCGGTTAAAAATAGGACCGACTTCTAAAAAAACAGTACAACGTGAAAAATAACTTGATTTTTGATGTTGGTGGCAAATAAAAAGAAGACACCGACTTCCGAAATAAAAGTTATTTAATACTTTGTAGTGTTTTTTAGAAGGTGGTTGTTTTTTTTTCTTTCTTTGTTATAAGGACAATGTAAAATGATCGGCTGACGCGGCAGTAACACAAGTCGTTTCATTTCGCGGATAATTAGCTACGTTACCTGGGCACGCGCCAAAAGATCCGCTTTCAATACCTACCAGTGCAATTACACTACATGTAGGTGGCACATTCGCAACCCACTTAAATTAAATTACTCACAAATTATTTTTTTAAGAATGCTCGAAAAAACATTATTTTAATCTAAAAAAAGAAAACAATGGCTAAATGGATTTAGATAAAACATCTTTAAAATAAATTAGTTGATCGTTTATCTGGACCGTGTAGTATAGAGGCAAAAGCTATTTCGATAAAGCGTACTGCGGGTACAGTAAGCGAGCAAATGCGTTATCGACATGAAATGCGTTATCGACATGAAATGGGACGGCTCAACAAAATACCAGCTTGCTGCAGTTGACTTGGTGGAACGCGGAGCAAAAAGATTCACAGCCGACGAGGCGTAATGTTGCTAGCTTGTTGGTATTCTACAGACTATGCTTCGGAGTCTGCGCAGGATCCACGACCTGATCCCACCCTTTCACTACCGTTTTAGACGTACTGCAGAGCCATTCACCAAGTCAAAGCATTTATTTAAATTAGGCACTTGAAAAGGCAGTTTGAATGTCAACATTTACATCAAAATAGAATTGATTCTAGTCGCCCATTCCAAAATGTAGTTTCGTATGCAGAAGAATGGGCAAGAAACTCCACTTGGAATATAAACCGACTAGTCGTACTCAGCGCTTCTCCTCCACATTTATTATGCGCATGGCCAAAGTGTGGAATTTTGCAGCGTTTGTGTTCCCTTCCACGTATATAGAAAAGAACTTAGCAAAATGGATTAAAACATAGGGATTCTAAAGCTGGGTCTAGGAGGATTACATTTTGCGGAAACGTTCCTTTTAAATAATAAAGGTCCTCAAATATAATGAAATTCTTCCTTGGGAACGATACTCCAAAATTCTTCCCCGAAAGGGGCAAATAGGGAATGGAAATTCCTCAGTTTTGACGAGGAGGAATCCATCAGGAACACGGCTTGTTGAGAAAATAACTTATTAAAAAGAGAAAATAATTTTAGTTGAGATTTAGAGAAAATAAATTAGGGATAAAGAAAGAGAACTTTAAAAGGAGGTAAACTTAGGAAACATACAAGAGAGTAGATAATATATTCACATACCTTCTCGTTGTCGCGCTGCATGATGTTGTATGTGGTGAGCACCAGGTCGTACGTGGCCAGGCGGTGCGGCAGTGTGGCGCGCTGCGCGCCGTGGTGCAGGCACACGGACAGCGCGTGCGCCGAGCAGTGCTTGGTGACCTCGCCGCTCCACTGCTGCATGAGCGACGCCGGGCACACCACCAGCGTACCGCCTTTCACCACTGACACCAGAAACATATGCTCGTTTTACAGTTCTCATCGAACTCTATGCCATGCCGACATACACTTTGGAAGGGGGACTTCCAATACGTATGGCGGCATGGTGTATGAGTGAAATACATCCTGACTAACAAATTATAAAAAAAGACTCTTGTATTAGAAAACCAACTAATATGTTAATTAATCGTGTTTAAAACATACAACTGATTTAATTTTCAGTTTACTATGCTGTATTCAGTTAGAAAAACGTACTTTCAGCATCCCATAAGCGACTCCAGTGAGCCCTCCAGGAGGACTCACGGCACTGAACGTGTTAAAGTGGATGCGCTAAGGTGGGCCACGAAATTCAAAGGAGAATGGAATGGGAAACAAATGTATGGGGTCTGGGCCCACCCTTCAACAGTCACATTTGATATACCGTTGGATAAGGCTTTTTAAGCGGAGCATCAGTTACTAATAAAACTATGGTAGTATAACTCCGAAAGTACTGACTTTTAACCTTAGACGTAATATTAAGTTTTATCTGCATAAAAATACCTGTTCATTCATGAGTATATTTTTTCTATTGAGAGGTGGTCCCACCATTACTAATTGTCATTTTATTCCGTTTTTTTTTGCAATTTGCAGGTCACAGTGTCAGGTTGCGTGTTGATTAAAATATAATTCGCGACCTCAACACGTAAGTATTTACACAATTATAATAATGAAAATCACCAATCAATACAAATTTCTATGTTAATTAATCCCATCGAACGACTTTCTCATGAAATAGTCATTCAGTGAGATTACATAAACTAACTAAAATATTACTCTACATTCTAGCCCCGGATCTACGATTTTTTCGAAACGGAACAGAAACTTGATAATGGCGCCTGCGTCCCTCTCTCCAGCGTTTAATAAATTAATTAGGCGTGGGCCTTTGTGGCGCCTTTTTCTTACGAGTCGATGGTGAGCCGTATGCGTTCCGCTTTATGGAAAAAGTTTTTATTTTATTTTTAATAATTCTATAACTCTTATGATTTTGGCGCCCCCGGCCCCCGGTTGGAATTGTTCGCGCACTGAATTTTCAAGTCTCGGTGTTAAATCGAGCATTGCGCCCTAAGGACAACTGCCAGGGTGCGGGTTGTTCGAAAGAGATACCACAGCCCCTGGCATACAGGCTACTGAGGGAACACGGGAGGGTTTTAGTCAGTAAAAATCTGACACGCCCTCCTGCTCCTCCCAGAGCGGGAGAAGTTATTTGATGATTTCGCATCCTCAAAAAAAAAAGCTCTAAGGACAACAGTGTATTTGACTACTATCAAAAATATACAAGAATTATTAATACTTATGTTAAAGAAGAAAATAAGACCATTTATTAAAAAAAAAATACATCGATGGAAAAATTGATTAATTTCAAGCTTTTGCAGTTATTCTTCTATCATAATATCTTTTCTAAATTTCCTAGAACAGTTTTTGTGAAATGTCCGCGCGCACATTTTCGTATTCTCCGATGTTATCGCGGTCTCACTCGCTTGCATTGCGTAGAATAAAACAACCTACTTTTCAACCATCGATATACGGACCGGGAGGCCCTCAGATTTCAGTTTAATACAAATTACTTGTAGGAGATCCCTTCTTCCCGATCCCGATCCCGATCACCACTTGGTGATATGATAATGGGGTGATTCTATTGGGATGATGAAATAAAACCGACCGCCGTGAATGTTCGTTAAACACTGATTTATTGATATCTATTTTTACATATTATTTGCAATAATGAGTACAAGGTAAAAATGCTGTGGGTGCAGAATGCATGGCGCGTAATAATGCATGGCGAGTCTTTAAAGTAATGTACGGTTCCGTACATTACTCTAGAAGTACATAATCAATTTAATTATATTACTTACGTTTGCCTTTAGGGCGCGGGTCATCATCACCATCACCGTCTTCGTCATCATCGATCGGGCCTTCCTTGTCGCTCACGATCAGCGCTATCATTGTGATGGTCTTGCCGAGACCCATGTCATCCGCTAGAGGAGGGCAAAATTGTAGAAATTAATAAAAACCAGCGGCCAGGGTGCGAGTCGGATTCGCACACGAAAGATACCACAGTACAATATTTAACAAATACAGGATACGTTTTTATCCAGTGCGCAAACTGTAATCATGAATTCAGCATATCATTCTAGAAATTATGTATGTAGTGTTATTTATTTTATTTATTTAGTAAATATTGCATTCATACAGGATACGTTTTTATCCAGTGCGCAAACTCTAACAATGAATTCAGCATATCATTCTAGATCCCCCAGCGCAGAAATTTTTCGTCGGTTACACAAAAAAAAAAAACTGCTGTTCATATATACATTTTGACCGCATATGCACTTTTCTATGAAATAACATTTTTTTTAAATATAGAATGATACGCTGAATTCATTGTTACAGTTTGCGCACTGGATTAAAACGTATCCTGTATGAATGCAATATTTACTAAATATATAAAATAAATAACACTACATACTTATTTTTAAAACACGATTCTTATACAGGGTAAGTTTTTATCCAGTGCGCAAATTGTAACCATGAATTCAGCATATCATTCCAGAACCCATAGCGCAGAAATTTTTCGCCAGTTATGCAAACAAAAATCAGCTGTTTCATAGAAAAATGCAATACCTACGCGGTCAAAATGTATGGAACAGCTGATTTTTTTTTTGTATATCCGGCGAAAAATTTCTGCGTCTAGAATGAAAGTGGAGTCTAGAATGATATGCTGAATTCATGGTTACAATTTGCGCACTGGATAAAAACTTTTCCTGTATGGGGAACGCCTTAATTTTTAACTTTATTTCTGATAAGGTTTGCAGGGGCCAACACGGCTAGAGAACGCACAAAACATGGGAGGTTTGGAAGCAAAATGCAATTAGGGTGCTGATAACGGTAAAATGAATGCTTTGTTCTGACAGGTCTACTCACCCAGTATGCCAGCTCGTGGTTTCTGAGTCTCCCTCCACTGCAGCCAGGCCAGCGCGTGCAGCTGATGGGGCATCAGCTTGGACTTCATAGCTCTCGGAGCCGTCGCCTCCTGACTCTCGGCAGGACGGGAGCCCAGAGACTCGTATAAGTCGCGCAGACGGTCCAAGATCAGGTTGCGTTCCGCCATGTGGGTTGACATGGCTATAAACGCAGTCATAATTCCATAACAAGGTACACTTACATTTCGTCATTACATGGGACGCAAACATAGTTCACGTCTATGTATGTCCCTAGAATGGCAAGCTTATTGTCAGAACTAATTCGGATCGTGGACTACTAATGAAAAAAGTCTTAAGGTGAAACAAGTCCACAATTTTTCCATACAAACTTCGGGAGGGTTTTACTCCACTGTTTGACAGTGTACATCAAAATTTAAACATGGTATGATTTTGTCTCAATATTAATATTGTCGGTACGGAAACAGAATACTAAAATAAAAAGCCATTAAAAAGTTATGAGCCAACAAAGATTCGTTTTTATTGCTAATTTAACGTTACTTTGGACATGTTTGAGTAATAAAAGAAGTGTAAAATCTCCAAAACTAAGTCGGTACCGACAAAGCTCAGTTATCGAAAAGTTCAATAAACTTAACTGGTCATTGATTTATGCAGTGGTATTTTCAGAAAACCCGATCTTCCGGAGGACTTTTCTTAATTTTTTACGCGCCTGTTTTACTATAACTGATCCTGCAGCTCACTCAATAATGTTGTGCGTGTAGATTAGCGTCTAACTGCTCATCACTGATACTACGAGTACCTCTGTCGGACACGAAGCCTGGTGAGACAGCGTGCTTTTTAGCCAGGCCACCAGTGATTTCGAGCCCGCGACTAGTGTACCCTTAATGAAAAACCCCGATAGAACATTGTCCACTCTGGGGTCTCGAACACAGAATTACATTCAGCAGTCCGACAACTCGAATACCAAGGCAGACAACATAAGACAGACATGAAATCATACATTCAATTTTGATCATAATTGATAGCAATCTGAATCGCGATTTGCAAAGTAAATATATGCAGTTTTTTACTCCTAAGATTAACTGACTGTGTTAGATATGCAAATACACTCACCCTGCTTGCCAAACTGCCTCGGCTGGACAGCATTGCTGGCTTTCTGCAGCTCATCCCAGGTCATTTTCTTTTCAGAAGGGTTGTCTGACAGAATCGAATTACATATTAATAAGGGCATGTTTCAATGACATTTGAACAGTTTACATCTAGACAGTTTAGGGGGACTAAAGTGGTTTCACAATTCAGTTTTCAAATAACTGAATGCCTATAAATACAGATTAATTTTCGCTACTATTGTAAAATATTGATGAAATTTTCAAAATCATATTACAGTTTTGGCAAGTTAAGAATTAATTTCATTCGTTTAGTCATCTTACCTTCCTTTTGGAAGTAGTGTATCGAATAGCATAAGCAAAATAAGCCTACAATGTTCCCAATCTACTGGGACACTGGCCTCCTCTCTCTGTGAGGGGGAGTGGGCCATAATCCACCACGCGGGCCCACTGCGGGTTTGTAGATGTCACATGTCTTCGAATTTTTGTTTCTAGGACTCCTATGTTTTCCTTCACCGTTTTGAGGGCAGTGGTGATGAAATAATTTACACAGAATAAGGCGCCTGACAGGTTTCGAACCTACGACCTACAACACGTATGTCGCGGTCGTTACCGCCAGGTCAGGTAACTCTCAAAAATATAGGAACAAACTTACTGTTCAGAACGATAAAGCAAATTAAACTATAGGCCAGTAACACAAGAACTATTTCAGAATGACACAACACCCGACAACTGTTATTTTAACAAGAATTTTACGCAGTCGACATTGAGTTGAAGTTCCTTTACCTGGTTCCACCACCATGTTGGCGACCTTGTCTCCTTGGCGCCGTACCTGCTCCTCCAGATGCGTGAGTCTCTCGATGAGCTTGCTACCCCGGTCCGGGAGTGTGTCCACGTCCATCTCTTCCAGAAGGTACTGGAAATTGAAGTTGGATTAGAACTTTGAACTGGGCGACAGCCTCCGTCAGTCTAGTGGTAGCCAGCGCGACTTCTGTTTTTCGGTTTTTCCTGCAGGTACTTCTCAGTAGTCGATGATTGATGGCAATAGGCTCGCTACTGTTTACATGAGACTTAAGCATATCTGGCGGCAAACCTCTGCCTAACCATTCAGGAAAAATCGTGGTGATATTATGTTATGTAGTCCAAAAGAAAGTATGGATGCCGTTTAGAACGAATAACTTTGCTATTGGAAGGAACAAAAATTTCGTAAAGTAGTCAATACAGAGTAAAATTTTTACTAGTGCGCAAACTGGAGCCATGAGTAGACATTTTTCGTCGATAAAAAAATATACTTATACTGTTTTATAGAAAAGAGCAACTACCTACCCACGCGGTCAAAATATATGGAACAGTTATTTTTTTAAAACTTCGAATGTTTTTTTTTATATTAGGGGGTCTTGAACCGTAAAGCGGATTTTTAACCCCCGACGGAAACAGAGGAGTGTTATCAATAGTCAAATAACTTTTAAGCGAAGAACAAATACCCACGGGGATTTGAAATAAAATACCTGTTCAGCACAGACTTAAAGGCACACTGGTTCCATTAAAGGTCCAGTACCTACTTACTGTCATATCTTTATCTTTATTAACATAATTGTTTGTTTATATTTGACGCATAAATTCATTTTTAACCGACTTCAAAAAGAAGGAGGTTATCAATTCGACATGTTTATATTTTTTTTTTATTTTTTTATGTATGTTCGGGCATAACTCCGTCGTATACAGGGTAAGTTTTTATCCAGTGCGCAAATTGTAACCATGAATTCAGCATATCATTCTAGAACCCCTAGCGTAGAAATTTATCGCCGGTTGTACAAAAAAAATCACCTGTTTCATAGAAAAGTGCAATACCTACGCGGTCAAAATGTATGGAACAGCTGATTTTTTTTTGTGTATCTGGCGAAAAATTTCTACGCTAGGGGTTCTAGAATGATATGCTGAATTCATGGTTACAATTTGCGCACTGGAAAAAAACTTTTCCTGTATAGAGGGATTTGCAAAATTATTTTTTGTTCGAAAGGGGTTTGTTCCGAAATGGTCCCATATAAATTTCATATAGATCTAATGATGCGTTTTGGAGACAGACAACGGAACTCTTCAAAACTTTGCAGCAAATCAACCGCGAATGCGGCTATCGCATAAATATGCATTGTTTTGACTCTGAGGATGATGAAATTTCGAATTGGTGTGGCGTAGGTAACTAAAAAGTGAAAAATAAAAACTTTTTTCAAAAAAATATCAACCGACTTCCAAAAAAACACTACAAAGTGCAAAATAACTTTAATTTCGGAAGGCGGTGACAAAGAATTATAATACCTACACGTCCAAAGTCACCGACTTCCGAAATTAAAGTTATTTTGCACTTTGTAGTGTTTTTTTAACCGACTTCAAAAAGAAGGAGGTTATCAATTCGACATGTTTATATATTTTTTTTTTTTATGTATGTTCGGGCATAACTCCGTCATATATAGACGGATTTGCAAAATTCTTTTTTTGTTCGAAAGGGGTTTATTCCGAAATGGTCCCATATAAATTTCATATAGATCTGATAATGCGTTTCGGAGACAAACAACGGAACTCTTCAAAACATTACAGCAAATCAGCCGCGAATGCTGCTATCGCATAAATATGCAATGTTTTGACCCCAAGGATGATGAAATTTCGAATTGGTGTGGGGTAGGTAACTAAAAAGTGAAAAATAAAAACTTTTTTCAAAAAAATAACAACCGATTTCCAAAAAAACACTACAAAGTGCAAAATAACTTTAATTTCGGAAGGCGGTGACAAAGAATTAAAATGCCTACACCTCCAAAGTCACCGACTTCCAAAATTAAAGTTATTTTGCACTTTGTAGTGTTTTTTTAGAAGTCGGTTGTTATTTTTTTGAAAAAAGTTTTTTTGGAAGTCGGTTGATATTTTTTTGAAAAAAGTTTTTTTATTTTCATTTACTTAGCGTTGACATAATCATCATTACAATGTTTATTTTTAACCCCCGACGCAAAAACGACGGGGTGTTATAAGTTTGACGTGTCTGTGTGTGTGTGTGTGTGTGTGTGTGTGTGTGTGTGTGTGTGTGTATGTGTGTGTGTGTCTGTCTGAGGCAACGTAGCTCCCGAACGGATGAACCGATTTTGATTTAGTTTTTTTTGTTTGAAAGGTGTATTAGTCGGGAGTGTTCTTAGACATGTTTCATAATAAAAACTTTTTTCAAAAAAATATCAACCGACTTCCAAAAAAACACAACAAAGTGCAAAATAACTTTAATTTCGGAAGTCGGTGACTTTGGACTTGTAGGTATTTTAATTCTTTGTCACCGCCTTCCGAAATTAAAGTTATTTTGCACTTTGTAGTGTTTTTTTGGAAGTCGGTTGATATTTTTTTTTTTAAAGTTTTTATTTTTCACTTTTTAGTTACCTACGCCACACCAATTCGAAATTTCATCATCCTCAGGGTCAAAACAATGCATATTTATGCGATAGCCGCATTCGCGGTTGATTTGCTGTACAGTTTTGAAGAGTTCCGTTGTCTGTCTCCAAAACGCATCATCAGATCTATATGAAATTTATATGGGACCATTTCGGAACAAACCCCTTTCGAACAAAAAAATAATTTTGCAAATCGGTCTATATACGACGGAGTTATGCCCGAACATACATAAAAAAAATATATATAAACATGTCGAATTGATAACCTCCTTCTTTTTGAAGTCGGTTAAAAATCGGTTCAGCCGTTTGAAGATTATCAGCTCTTTTCTGGTTGATGAAGTGATTTGAGCATCTTCCACGGGGCTGATCAACTCGAAATTTTGTATTCTATTACTTCAATGTTATCAGACGAACAAGGTAACATTGAAATGATGCTGGAGTAACACCTGAAATTTCCAGGATGCCCAAGTTACTCACCAACAAACAGCAAAAGTATCGTGTTTGGGCTCATTGAAAAGGTCTCAATGCATAGATTATAGATAAATAGTGATCAGGACGAGGAATGAGTGAGAGAATAAATTAGTAAAAAACTTCACTGTGGGAAAAATACGCAACAATGCGCAGATTTAAGCGAGCGAGACTTACGTAAGTTTAAAAAGCAGGAAATAAAAATTAAATTAAAAATTTAAAAAACCCCCGACCCTAACAAAAACTCTAAAAAAAATTAATTAAACATTTAAAAAACCCCCGACTCTAAAAACTCTAAAATGTAAAAATAATAATATTTATAGGCCCTTTAAGATGAAGGTAATATTTTGATCAAGGCATTGTAAAGGCGGGGGACGGCTAATGAAAATGCTAGGCCTCTGTTTGGCGTTTTAATTGACCGTCCCCCGACTTGACAATGCCTTGATCAAAATATTATCTTCATCTTAAAGGGCCTATAAATATTATTATTTTTACTTTTTAGAGTTTTTAGAGTCGGGGGTTTTTTAAATTTTAAATTTATTTATAATCGGTTGTATTGCAAGATGTAGTTAGCTAGCAACCTCGACAATAATGATCGATTATATCTATACTAATATTATAAAGAGGAAAGATTTGATTGTTTGTTTGTTTGCATTAAATAGGCTCCGAAACTACTGAACCGATTTGAAAAATTATTTCACTGTTGGGAAGCTACACTATCCCCGGGTGACATAGGCTATACTTTATCCCCGTATTTCAACGGGAACGAGAACTACGCGGGTGAAACCGCGGCGCGCTGCTAGTCTAGAAATATTTTAATTTTATGTTTCGTATTACGTAACATAACAGACAGCTGTGCTGCTGGGGAGTTTGTTGCGCCAGTTCTTCTTCCCAGATAAAGCACTAGGAAGTGGTGAAGGGCGGGCGTTTTTTGGGGGACTGTCTTATGTAATTTTTGACGTTCAAAAACTGCTGACACCAGCCTAGTTTGAATAAATGACTTTTGACTTAGACTATCAATTGAGAAGAACAAAAACGTATATAAAACTCACCCTAATAGTCTTAAGATCTTCTTTCAGCGCCTCCAACTTCATGAGCTCAGCTTCCCTCACTTGCTTCTTGACATAGACGACCTGCTGGTTGGGATAGCTCGGAGGAGCGAGGTACTTCCTCATAGTTTGGGAGTCGGGCTGCATGCTCGTAGTCTCGTCTTGTTTAGGAGTCGGAGACTTGCGCGGTTTCGGGGACTTCTTTTCGGTAGACACCTGGAGAGATGAGATCAGTGTTACAGTAGATACTGTTTATGTTTTGGTATAATTCGTCGAAACGTTGAGCTCGTACGAGCCTATTGCCTTAAGTTCTGAGTTGAGCTGCATGGTTATTCAGAAATGCGCGCACTGACAGGACAGGCTACTGAATCTGTGTGATTCTTTTATCTAAAGACCATTTCAGACATCAATATACATGGTCTTCACATGATCTCACCAAGATTATGTCTGGACTTTAAAAGAGACTGTGACCCTGGTAGAACGGCTTCAAAGAGATGTCAGCACCAACTGGTGGGGTCTGCAAGGGCCGATGCCTGCCAGGGGTGCGGGTCGTTCGGAAGAGATACCGTGGCCCCTGGCACACAGGCAACTGAATCTGACACGCCCTTCTGCTCCACCCAGAGCGGGAGAAGTTATTTGATGATTTCACACACTCCAAAAAACAAAAAACCCTGGTAGAACTCTTGTAGAACACTATTAATTTTTTATAGAAATCAAAAATGTAGCGTTGCGGTTTCGTATCGCGCCTTTTTGAGGGGCTTTAGACAGTTCGAAATCTATGGGTATGGGTACCTACTAAAAATCTTAGAAAAAACTGTTAGAAGAATGTGAAAGCATGGACATTTTAATCAATTCAAGACACAATTGATTTTCTATTGTAATGGAGCCCCAAGGCTCCGCGTCGATGTCAACCGGTTAATATAATTTTCGATAGGTATTCTTCATTATACCTACCTACGTCTTACGTACTTCATTATCCTTCATTATTTTCTAATCATGTTTACTTACTGGTTTCGGAGTCGGGCTTCTAGGCATCTTGACTTAATTTCCACTACACAATTTATAACGAATCATTTACAATAACATTCATGCAATTATTATCACTAAAAAAAAACATTGAACAAACAATAAATCATATGCAATTTGAGCTAATTAACAGCTATAAATAAAAAAGTTACAGTATCAGAAAATGGCTCGCGAAAAAAGTCCGTTAAGATTGAAGTTTGTATTTTATGATACTGAATTTGACAGACAACATTTCCATCTACCTCCACTTTTTGATAATATTTATTTTAACAAGTACGCACCTACTTGTTTGCAATTCCCGTGTTTTTGGGACCATTCAAATTCAAATATAGATTAAAATTTTCTTAAATTTTTGACAAGTTATCTTCGCTGTGATGAGATTGCGACTGTTTTTAATTACAAGAATTGGCTTACAGATGAATTTCTTTCGTGAGAAAATGAAAATAAATTCGCTAATCGACCGAAGTGAAGGTAACATGGTCATCTCAGCTCGGAATCACCCACGGCTGGATATAGGCCTCCCCCTTTTTGCGCAAAGGTAGCATGAACAAATATTTAATCAATCTCATACTAGCTTCTGGACGCGACTGTGTCCGTGTTAAGCTTCTTGTTCCCCGACTCACACCGTCGCAGTGCGTCGGTCGCCCGGGCTGTTATCTTTTTCGCGCGTTTTTCCGGCCACCGTAGGCATGAGCTTGCGGACGGCGAGTAATGGGTAGCTCCCTGTCCGGTAAGGACCAAGCCCAAGTCGACGGCACGTTGTGTTCCACGCGCGCCTCAAAGAGATGTCAGCACAAAATGATGGGGCCCGCAAGGGCCGATGCCTGCCAGGGGTGCGGGTTTGTTCGAAAGAGATACCACAGCCCCTGGCATACGGGCTACTGAGGGAATACGGGTGGGTTATAGCCAGTAAAAGTCTGACACGCCCTCCTGCTCCACCCAGAGCGGGAGAAGTTATTTGATGATTTCACACCCAAGAAAAAATAAAGGGTGCTCTTACACGGGTAATAATTGGTCAATTAAGAGATTGGATCAATCTGGAACAATTAAGTGAGCAATCTGGAGCAACAACAATATAATGCGGATTTTTTTTCGGGAATACTGCTTCTGATTGCTCCATATATTTCACATTTCTCAATGTCGCCAATATGAGTTGCCGATTATACAATCAGTTTGGTTTTATTTTTTTTGTCAATTTTCTTTCTATCTCGTTTGTACGAGTAACTACATCTCGTTTTTGCGAGAGGAACCGGTCGGCGGCTGAGGCAGCGAGGGGGAGCGTATTGCCTAGTTTTTTAAGTTCCTCCATATTGCATGGTATTGTGTGGCCGTATCTCTGGCAACAGGTTGCTACATGTTGCCATTGCTCTACATTGCTGGATGTAGTCGTGACGTCATAGTTGACGAGAACTGACCAGGATTGAGCAATTTTAGTTGCTCGTGTAAGCGAACCTTTATATGTATAGCCTTATACCCTTTCTCAAGAATTGTTCTACCAAAGGCAAAAATAATTGTTAGGTAGTTTTGTGTAGTTAAAAGATCTAGGCGTAGAAACACGAAAAGCGACTTTGTTTTACACTATGTAGGTAAGTATAACTGAATAAGTATAATCATTATTATCATCAGCATTTCAGCCAAAAGACATCCACTGCTGGACATAGGCCACCCTTAAACCCATTTAATATAATAGATAAAGGTAACAATGCTGAAGAGATTTTTTTTTACTTGAACGCGGTTATCCCTGCAAACTATCAGTGGGATTTCAAAATTGTTTCTGCATTTGATATCCCAATTTCTTGAGGAAAGTTAGTTACGCTACCCATAAGGAGCCGAGCAAAAAGAAAAAAGTCACTAAGAACGGTAAGCGAAAGCAAAGTAAGAGGGGGCAGTGCGTTGCAACGCGCGGTGTGTCGGGGGCAGAGAAACAAATGTGGCTGTTATTTTAGTATATTGTGTATCATATGACTTCCAACGAATGAAGACTTAGTAAGATTAGCTATTATTTTAGTAAAATAAACCGGTTAGAAAAATAAAAAAGATTGGAAAGATGATCAAAAGATCGCGAGAAATTAAAAGAATACATGGTCTTTGCCCAGAAGTGCGACAGATGTAACAGGCAAGCAAAAATAAAATAAAACCTCACCACATCTTCATCATCACTGCTCAGCGCAATTATCTCTGGCTTCGTATCAATTATAGTGACGTCATCATCATGACTTATAAAATCGTCCCTCTCCTTCTTCGCTATCAAATGATTTAGCACTATATTCTTAAGGCTATTAGATGCAGTCTTCTCTGAATCATTTATTATAATACATTCGTCCTTATTTGCTAAGGACTGTCTAGCGTTTCTTGATGTGTTAGTTATATCCTGAAGTGGACTTGAGAAGGGAGAGCAGGTTATTTTTGAGGAGTCCAGGTCTACTGTGTTCTTTTCAGGAGTCTCCGCAGCTGGAACACCAGCTTCTGGGGGGTCCGTGAGGCTCACTGTGGAACCGTGGTTCGAATTTCGTGAACTCTGAAAGAAATATTGTGTTTGAAGTACAATTAACATTCAAAGCCGCCGAGAAGGCCCAAGGAATAGTACCTCACTTAGAGCATTTTTTCAAATACTCCCGTTATTTAGGCGATGCAGTATATTTAACCTATATTTATTATATAATATAATTAGCCTATAAGGTTGTCCCACTGCTGGGACACAGGCCTCCTCTCAGTGAGGAGTAGGCCCTAATCCACCACGCAGGCCCAGTTTGGGTTGGTAGATGTCACACATGTCTTCGAAGTTTTGGTTCAGGACATGCCAGTTTCCTCACGATGTTTTCCTTCACTGTTTTGAGAGCACTGGCGATGTGATAATTTATACAAAGTAAAGTGCCTGTATGGGTTCGAACCTAGGACCTACAAATCGTATGTCGCGGCCGTTGTTGCTGGGCCACCGCCGCCAAGCATAGTAAAAAAAATATATTAAGGACGACCTTCTACATAACAATGGCAAAAAAGCATACTCACATCATCGGACTGAATAAAATCTGACTCATCACTTTCATTATCCTTGGGCATCACACCCATGATACTCATACGCGTCGCTCTGGACATCACCATCTGATCCTCATCTGGACCATCGTTATCACTTTCTTCTTCATCTGCTTGATCTGTAGCTTCTTCGCTATCATCGGAACCATCATACTTTAGTGGAATAGTTCTATCAGCACTTTCATCTCTCTTTTCATCATCTTTGTGATCATCACTGTCATTACTTTCTGACGGATTTTCTTCCACCATACTAGATTCAAGTACTTTATGGTCTTTCCCGCTGTCAATTTTCAACGGTGTGTCTTTAATACATTGCAGTTTCTTATGCTTGTCATGTTCTATTATTATTGAGTTTTCTGTGTCGGAATCAATGAGTATCATACGTTTCTTAGTTCTACGTCCAATGATGGATTCGTTAGGGTTTAGAGATTTCTTCCGCATTGGTGGTCTTCGTTTTGGTACTATTTCTGGGGATACTTCATCTGTTCAGATAAATTATGGAATTGTTTAGTTAGTTTTCACAGCATCAGAAGTTATTTTGCATTTGCTTATAGCTTTAAAGGTAGGTGTAGGGTAATGGTTGTTATTTTCATGATCTTACAAATTTAGAATTTTTTACATGCCAGATTTATTTCGTGAATTTGTTGGAATTGATTCTACAAAAATTATTTAGAATGGGTTCATGGCTGTACTGTATCTAATTGAATTATTGGATAGGCACCAAGTTAATAATTTTATAACTACTTTAATAATCCATACCTTCTTCATCTGAAGAACTTAAAACAAGTTTACTGGAAGACTCTGATTGTCTTCTAATACTGCCCCTGTTGCTTGCATCTATATAGAATAAAATATGTGTTAAAATTGGTATAAGGACAATTTGCCAATAAGCTCTAAAAAGACAAATAATATACAGACAACTATGTTCGCTCATAGGTTCGCGATGATAAAACTTTTTAAGGCATTTTGCCAGTGATGTTATTAGATACATATTTACCTAAGTGTGCTTACATACAAGCAGAGTAGAACACTACTCTGCTTGTGTGTAAGCACACTTAGGTAAATTTAGGGTACATATAAAACCACCACCAAAAAAGTAGTACTCGGTACTCCTCCTCCACATTCATGATGGCCACGACCAAAGTGTGGAACTCTCAGCCTGCTCTAATCTCTCCACATTTAAGCCATCTGCCTTCAAAGTAAAAGACCTCATCTATTGTTTTCCATCAGCAGGCTTAGCACCAGAACCGTAGAGAAGCACTTTGTCAACAGAAGGGTTGGCAATAATGATGTTTCCGTGTAGACAATTGACAGTTTTTAGGGTTCCGTACCTCTAAAGGAAAAAACGGAACCCTTATAAGATCACTTTGTTGTCCGTCCGTCCGTCCGTCTGTCAAGACCGTTTTTCTCAGGAACGCGTGGAGGTATCAAACTGAAATTTCTATATGATACTTAGTTCTACTGTCCCTGGAAGCTGTAGAAAAATCAACCTTCTAAGTCAACGCAATCAAAAGATACAGCCATTTAGGCCGCAAATTTCCGCAAATTTTCGAAACTCGCACGGGAATCAAAACCTACAGGGTACTTCCCGTGAACTTAGAATCTTGAAATTTTGTACGAAGTCACGTCTTATAGTACAGATATAGGAAAAATTACGAAAACCGAAATTTTTTAGTTTCGTCATATAAAAAAAAATATTTTTGACAATTTTGAACTTTTACTTATATACCCACAGGTTTGTACGGAACCCTCGGTGCGCGAGTCCAACTCGCACTTGACCGGTTTTTTTTAAGTCTTGGAGTTTACCGAAGACGTCTTCTGGTATATACTGATCACTCGATTTTATTCTTCCTTTAAATACAAGTTACACTTACCTTCATCACTGCTGGATATGACATGGCTACCAGCAGCACTGCTTTGTTTAACCACTGACTTAGACACTTTCTTTGGTGCTCTCTCCTCCGGTTCACTTTCATCTAGAACATAATACCGTAAAGTAAAAATTGTTGACAAAACGTGTTGATTTATTTTTAGAGAAAAATTGGCTGAAGGCACACTTTTGTGGTTGTTTGCAATAAGTTATATGCACATATTGGTAAACGTCAATCATCTCTGAATCAGTTAAGTAATACTTTTTACTAAAATTAAATCTTCATTGAATGCTATTACAGCTGGAAACCACAACTTCTATTCTACTGAAAGACTATGACAGAAAATACTATGAAAAACCACTTTGAATCTTTACTGCTACACAAACGTACGCAATCAATTACCGTCTGTAGTAGATTCTTCAGATTCTGCTACAAAAACTGTGCGGTTTTTCTTCTTTATTCCAAAAGATTCGTCAGCTAAACTATTGTCAATAAATTCTGTTTCGGAACCGCTATCGGTGCCTGTCTCATTACGATATTCAAAGAATGAATTCTCCATTGTATTCACTAGTTAACAAATACTACGGTATTTCACAATACACTAATTTTCATTATTTCATGAAAATAAAAATAATCACCACCATTCAAAACAATTTTTGAAAGTAAAATTGTCGTTTACAATTGTACAGTACAGAGGCCAGCACATCAAGCTATCCCAATCTGTCAAAATTATTTAATAGACTTTCAACTTTAAAACAATTAGTTATGGTTCATGTTCAATTAAGAAAATTTTACAGTTTGGGATATCTTGATGTGCTAGCTTCTGTACATCTATGGTTTACCAATTCAAAAGTTACAACGTTTAGTTTTTGCTTCTCAATGCTAAACAGGTGAGGAAAGAAAAATGAAATTATAATTTCTTGAATTAATTATGAAAAATAATCGCCTACATTGATTACTCTAAAACCAAAGAAATATTAAAAATTAATAAATCAAGGTGATACATACTTTACCAAGAACGAGCAAATTTTTTTGTTCGGTGGCGATTGACATTTTTGCGTTCCAGAACGTGGATATGTCATATTTTGGAGCAACTCGGAACAAGATCAAAGTACAAAACTAGTGCTAAGTATCTGAGTACTGTGGCTATACGAAACGCAATCCTATTTCGTGTTTTGAATTTGATGCACATCACATCTGCTTGCTGCTGAATAGACGAATTGAAAATAATCTTTGAATCTGTAATATCTGAAAAGCTGTTTGCTTACTCCGTACATAGTAAATAACGATAGGGATCTAGTATCCTTATTAAAATGACTGAAGTTCAACTGCAAGAGTTCAAACTAGACCCTGATTCAGAGCTTAGATTTGAAGTTGAATCGAAGAACGAAAAAGTAGTTTTAGAGGTAATTTCTAAAGAAATCAGTGACAATATTCATGCCATATGGCTTGTTCCGGAATAGTCTTAAAACTATAGGTGTTTCGTAAATGTGGAACCTTATGTTAGGTTAATATGTGGTTCTAGGTCAAGAGTGGATATGCAGAGCTGTTTGGCACGGAGTTAGTGAAAGGGAAGCCGTATGAGTTTCACACTGGGGCGAAGGTGGCTGTCTTCACATGGCACGGCTGCACTGTGGAACTGAGGGGCCGCACAGAAGTTAGCTATGTAGCTAAAGAAACACCTATGGTAATTCATCAAACAACTATCATATTTTTCATATAATGTGTCTTTTTTTCGACCTTCTTCTCAATCATTTTCAAGGATGCTTCATATAAAATGATCTTTCTGTTAAAAAATAGGGTATTTCAATTCGATGGATGTCAAACTAAAGCTTAGCAAATAATCTTTCACACCATAGTTGTGGAAAATACATTGTTACACCAGTTTTCCTAGAGTTCGAGATTTTAATAATACATACTGTTTTATCATCTACCAAATTAATTGATTAGTATATGATACTGAACTGAAAATTGCTGTTCCATACATTTTGACCATTTAGGTAATGCAGTTTTCTATGAAAGATTGTTTTTTTTTTATGACGGACAAAATATTCTACAGGGGTCTCTCACTCATATACTGAATTATGGGGTTGAATGTCCCTGCTACCCTGTATTAGTTGACCCAATATACATTTTTTAATCATTCATATAATTATCTTACATATGGGAAAATGAATATTTTCAGACCTAATTAACTAAAAGAACCTCTTCTCTTTACAGGTTGTATACCTCAATGTCCATGCAGCTCTTGAACAGCAACGAGTGGCTGCAGAGCAGGAATCCACACGAGGACCAGTCACTATGGTTGTGGGACCCGGGGATGTGGGCAAGTCCACGTTGACCAGGATACTTTTGAACTATGCAGTGAGGATGGGACGGAGACCTATTTATGTGGACCTGGATGTAGGCCAGGGGCATATAAGTGTACCGGGCACTATTGGTGAGCAGTCTGGCTATTCTTTTTCCAAATTGCCCAAAAATCACTCGGATGACTAGCACCTGTTTTCTGGAATACATTTTTCGATCATTTTCGTTTTGTTCACTGCCTCGTTGGTGTAGTGGTTGCAAGCGCTACTGTTGAGAATGAGGTCCTGGGTTTGATTCCTAGATTGAGCAAATATTTATTGGGTTTTTAATCTGGAATTTCTCATTAGCAGCTTAGAGTTTCGATTCGGGCCCGGTTGATGGCTATAAGCTCATCACCTATTTATTACATTGGGCTTGGACATAACTGGCGAGATTAGGAAAATTCTAGAGCCGGTTAGAAAGAGGACAGCCACATTTTGCCAGTCCTTCCATTTGCTTCTGTGATATTAAACAAATATGCCATGAACAGGAGCACTCCTGGTGGAACGACCAGCGTCAATTGAAGAAGGCTTCAGTCAGCAAGCGCCGCTGGTGTACCACTTTGGTCACAACTCTCCAGGAGAAAACTTGGAGCTGTACAACACTATTGTGGGCCGGCTAGCTGAGGTCATCGCTGAGAGGTGTGAAAATAATAAGAAAGGTGATTCTGATCTTTACATAGTATAAAACAAAGGCGCTTTTCGTGTCTGTACGCTTAGATCTTTTAAACTCATCATCGTCTGCCTAGCCTTTTCCCAACTATGTTGTGGTCGGCTTCCAGTCTGACCGGATGCAGCTGAATACCAGTATTTTACATGGAGCGATTGCCTATCTGACCTCCACAACCCAGGGGGCCAGCTCTCTAAGCACGTACTCTGTATCACTTACGGACCTATGATTAGTTTGGGGTCCAAACTAAGAATTAATTACTACACGATTTGACAGCTGTCCCTTATGGTTTTACCCGTCCAAAAAAGTGAATTAATCAGCTGTAGGATCACGTCAAAGTTTCGAACTATTTTCGGACGGGCCCCTATTTTCGTTCACAGGGTTAGAGAGTAGCCCCCCAGTTACGGGCCAAACTTTCGGGGTATCTTTTAAACATCGCAACGGATTTTAATGCGGTTTTCGTCAATAGATAGAGTGATCACCGATAGCCTAGTGGTAACGGCTGCGACTTACGAGTTGTCAGTCCTAGGTTCGAAATAGGCGCTTTTAATTATGTCAATTATCTCATCACCACTGGTCTCAAAACGGTGAAGGAAAACATCGTGAGGAAGACCCTAGAACAAAAAATTCGAAAATATGTGACATCTATCAACCCGCACTGGACACGCGTGGTGGTTTACGGCCCACTACCTCTCACCGAGAGGAGGCCTGTGTCCCAGCAGTGGGAAGAATATCGGCTGATTATGTAGGATGTGAGTTAATCTCAATGATACAAGATCATAATAATGATACAACATCATCCCAGCGAAAGCACTAGGAAGTGAAGGGCGGGCGTTGGGGGGCTGTCTTATGTAATTTTGACGTTCAAAAGGAGCTGACTCTCAGCCTAGTTTGAATAAATGACTTTTGATTTTGATTGAGATTGTACTAAAGGGTTTGTCACACTGGATGCGTCCTGCGGTCTGCCGTCAGGTCAATGTAAACGAAATTCAACCGTTAAATTCACTTTGACCTGACCTCTGACCGCAGAACGTATCCAGTGTGACATATCCTTTAATCCCTGTTTTTAAGAAAAATATCAAAAAAAGCAAAAAGCTGAAAAGGATCTTTGACTGCCAATTCACTTAAGTATTTGTGTTACAGCTTCAACATCAGGAGTGATCATAAACACTTGTGGCTGGATCAAAGGTGCAGGGTACAAAGTGCTGACACACGCTGCACAGGCTTTTGAGGTAAGCAGACTTCCAGACTTTTTTAATGGTCCCAGAAGAGAATGTGACAGCCAAAAAAATCTTTTGAAAAAGTTGAGAGCCAAACTATTCTAGTAGCTCCTTGGCTATAAGAGCCTGATTCACTTATTATTGATTCTTTGGAAAACATGTCTGTCTTATGTTCCCACAATGTGTTATAAAAAACGTTTTAGAAAATAAAACATATCAACCAACTTCTGAAATTAAAGTTATTTTAAACTTTATTGTAATTTTCTTGGAAGTATTTTTTTTTGTTTCACTTTTTAGGTTAAGACACCAATTCGTACACCACTACTTGTTATGTAAATAACAGTCCGTTCACCGTTATTTTATCTCTGAGAGTAGCAACCTTATTGTAACTAGAATAAAGATCACTGTGATATTGAAAGACTTGTTAGTAACAGCAACCTTATTGTAGTTAGAATCTGGATCACTGTGATATTGACAGATTTGTTAGTAACAGCAACCCTAAAGCAACCTTATTGTAGTTAGAATCTGGATCACTGTGATATTGACAGACTTGTTAGTTGCAGCAACCCTAAAGCAACCTTATTGTAGTTAGAATCTGGATCACTGTGATATTGACAGACTTGTTAGTAACAGCAACCTTATTGTAGTTAGAATCTGGATCACTGTGATATTGACAGATTTGTTAGTAACAGCAACCCTAAAGCAACCTTATTGTAGTTAGAATCTGGATCACTGTGATATTGACAGACTTGTTAGTTGCAGCAACCCTAAAGCAACCTTATTGTAGTTAGAATCTGGATCACTGTGATATTGACAGACTTGTTAGTAACAGCAACCCTAAAGCAACCTTATTGTAGTTAGAATCTGGATCACTGTGATATTGACAGACTTGTTAGTAACAGCAACCCTAAAACAACCTTATTGTAGTTAGAATCTGGATCACTGTGATATTGACAGACTTGTTAGTAACAGCAACCTTATTGTAGTTAGAATCTGGATCACTGTGATATTGACAGACTTGTTAGTTGCAGCAACCCTAAAGCAACCTTATTGTAGTTAGAATCTGGATCACTGTGATATTGACAGACTTGTTAGTAACAGCAACCCTAAAACAACCTTATTGTAGTTAGAACCTGGATCACTGTGATATTGACAGACTTGTTAGTAACAGCAACCTTATTGTAGTTAGAATCTGGATCACTGTGATATTGACAGACTTGTTAGTAACAGCAACCCTAAAGCAACCTTATTGTAGTTAGAATCTGGATCACTGTGATATTGACAGACTTGTTAGTAACAGCAACCCTAAAGCAACCTTATTGTAGTTAGAATCTGGATCACTGTGATATTGACAGACTTGTTAGTTGCAGCAACCCTAAAGCAACCTTATTGTAGTTAGAATCTGGATCACTGTGATATTGACAGACTTGTTAGTAACAGCAACCCTAAAGCAACCTTATTGTAGTTAGAATCTGGATCACTGTGATATTGACAGACTTGTTAGTAACAGCAACCCTAAAACAACCTTATTGTAGTTAGAATCTGGATCACTGTGATATTGACAGACTTGTTAGTAACAGCAACCTTATTGTAGTTAGAATCTGGATCACTGTGATATTGACAGACTTGTTAGTTGCAGCAACCCTAAAGCAACCTTATTGTAGTTAGAATCTGGATCACTGTGATATTGACAGACTTGTTAGTAACAGCAACCCTAAAACAACCTTATTGTAGTTAGAACCTGGATCACTGTGATATTGACAGACTTGTTAGTAACAGCAACCTTATTGTAGTTAGAATCTGGATCACTGTGATATTGACAGACTTGTTAGTAACAGCAACCCTAAAGCAACCTTATTGTAGTTAGAATCTGGATCACTGTGATATTGACAGACTTGTTAGTAACAGCAACCTTATTGTAGTTAGAATCTGGATCACTGTGATATTGACAGACTTGTTAGTAACAGCAACCCTAAAGCAACCTTATTGTAGTTAGAATCTGGATCACTGTGATATTGACAGACTTGTTAGTAACAGCAACCCTAAAGCAACCTTATTGTAGTTAGAATCTGGATCACTGTGATATTGACAGACTTGTTAGTTGCAGCAACCCTAAAGCAACCATATTGTAGTTAGAATCTGGATCACTGTGATATTGACAGACTTGTTAGTTGCAGCAACCCGAAAGCAACCTTATTGGAGTTAGAAGAAGGATCACGGTGATATTAACAGACTTGTTAATAACAGCAACCTTATAGTGACGAGAATAAAGATCACTTTGAAATTGACAGAGACGAAAAAACAACAACATTAGAGGCAAAATAAGTGTGAATGGGCTGTAAACTACTAACTTTTAACTAAACCCGAAGAGCCCAATCAACGGCTGCGTACTGTACATTTTGTCATAGACAATATCTAAAGTTCTTTTACCCAATTTTTGTTCAGGTGGATGTTATTCTGGTGTTGGACAACGAGAGGCTATACAATGAGCTCAAGAGGGACATGCCGAAGTTCGTCAAAGTAGTGTACCTGCCCAAGAGTGGAGGTGTAAGTATATTGTATTTCATCATACAGGACATCGACGCGCAAGCTGAAGCCAGCACATGATTCTAGAGTGAAAATTTTACGTCGGTTAAAAACAACTGCAATTGCTTTCATTAAAAAAATGCAATTTGCGATCAAAATGTATGGCAGAGCTCATTTTTATTTTAATTATCGATGTTTTTTTTTTTATTGTTATTGACATTTTTGTTTTTCAATTAATCCATGGTAACAGGTTGTGCGTCGATGTCTCTGCTACCCTGTAATAGCTGCCTTGTAACCATGCAGTTTGAAGTGAACTGAACCCCGCAGGTGGTCGTCGCGCGTCGGATTGTCTGCCATCTAAAAACAAAGTAAATGAGTCTGTTCCCTGCAGGTAGTGGAGAGATCGTCGACGCAGCGCGCGGAGACCCGCGACGCGCGCATCCGCGAGTACTTCTACGGCAAGCGCACGCCCTACTACCCGCACTCCTTCGATGTCAAGTTCACAGATCTCAAGATTTATAAGGTTAGTCGATATCCATAATCTCCGGTAATCTCCGGAACGGTTGGGCCGATTTCAATGAAATTTGATATGGGAATATTTTGAATCCTGCGAAAGACATAATAGGCTTTGTCGACATACCACGCGGGTTCCGCCCGCGTGGTATGGCGAGTAATATTATAAATTTGAAAGTTACTCTGTCTGTCTACCTGCAGGCTTAGCACGAGCACCGATTTGTCGACGGAAGAATAGACATGACTATTGAATAAATGATGTACAACAGGACAAGATAGCTATGTTTTTCTATTCATTATCGCAGTTATGCATTCTAAACGAATCATGATTTTGTAGATAATCGTATATACTTTGTGACCGTCGAGTAGAAAGTTTTGTTGCGAGTGTGATTTTGACAGTTTGGGAAGAAATATTCTTCTGAAATAGTCTACATTTATAAGGACCTAGACAAATATCGTTAGAAGCGAAAGACTAAATGACCGATTCTAGAAGGAAATCTACGGTTTTTTTTTTTTTTTGGGTGGGAAATCATCAAATAACTTCTCCCGCTCTGGGTGGAGCAGGAGGGCGTGTCAGACTTTTACTGACTAAAACCCACCCATGTTCCTTCAGTAGCCCGTATGCCAGGGGCTGTGGTGTCTCTTTCGAACAAACCCGCACCCCTGGCAGGCATCGACCCTTGCGGGTCCCATCACTTTTTGTGCTGACATCTCTTTGAGGCGCGCGTGGAACACAACGCGCCGTCGACTTGGGCTTGGTCCTTACCGGACAGCGAGCTAACCATTACTCGCCGTCCGCAAGCCCATGCCTACGGTGGCCGGAAATCGGCCTGGGATTCCCGACGCCCAGGGCGTCTCCGTATCCTGCGGCGGCTAGGGTCGCGAGGGCGCATATGCTGCCTCTCCCTCACGTGCGCCGCCTCATAGAGCATCACTGCTTCGCTGAAGGAGGTGACGGCTCCCCATGCCCTCTCGCTCCGTACCATGGCCTGGACCAGGGCCGGACGCGAGAGATCGCCGTCGCCGATCGCCTCCACGAGGACACGGCGGTGCTCCGCCCAAGCAGGGCAGACCGCCACCGTGTGCTCCACCGTGTCCTCAGGGCGATCTTCGCAGTGGAAACACCCGGGCGTTTCCTCCCGCCCTATCCGAAACAGGAACCTCCCGAAACAACCGTGTCCGGTGAGGACCTGCGTCAGGCGGAAGGTGAGGACGCCATGCCGCCTCTCAAACCACTCCTCAAAGAGGGGACTTACCGCCGCAATCGTGGCGTGCCCAGGGATACCTACGGTGCGATAACAAAAATGTAGGAACGAAATATCACTTTGTATTGAAAAACTTTTTAATAAAAAAATTGAACCGCCGAAAAACCGAAAAATAAAAAATAATAAACTAGCTTTGTCCAACCCCAATAAATAAGTTCGGAAGGCGGTGACATATAATCAAATACATATCCAAAGTCACCGACTTCCGAACTTATTTATTGGGGTTGGACAAAGCTAGTTTATTATTTTTTATTTTTCGGTTTTTCGGCGGTTCAATTTTTTTATTAAAAAGTTTTTATTTTATAATTTTTTGTGGCTATAATCTACTAATTACTACATGCTTAATTTTTGATTTAATACACGACTCAGTATTAAAATCTGTGAGTAAACAATCAATCATCCCCTGTTTTCTTACCCTTAGGGTTGGAATTTTTCTTCGAAATTTATATGGGACCAACTTCGAGGTATACCCTTTCCCATAAAAAAAGAATTATCAAAATCGGACTACTCTGGAAAAAGTTATGCGTGGTCATACATAAAAAAAAAAAAAAAAATATACGCGTCGAATTGAGTAACCTCCTCCGTTTTTTCGTCGGTTCGAAAAGCATTGTCTATTCTTCGTAGAAATACAAAGCGTCATGCTAAGCCCGCTGATCTTTACCCATACATAAAGAAAAACCATGTTTTGTAATAAGGGGGTCTAAGTTCATTTATTCCCTTTGAATGACTTTTTGATTCACTCATTCAATGGAATTAAATGAACTTTTTGGAGTTAACTTCGATTAAGGTCACATTTTTAACAATTTTACTAGTATTAACCATCTTACCTTATAATAATCACCAAAAGACAATTGCCCAGCATCTCGTAATAAGGGTAATAAGTTTAAAATGAGAAAGTTGAGAGGCATGAGGGCTTCTAAACCACAGATATTTGTTCGGCCAGGTGGGCGCGCCGTCGCTGCCGGACTCGTGCATGCCGCTGGGCATGCGCGCGGAGGACGCGCTGACCAAGCTGGTGGCCGTGTGGCCGGCGCCCGCGCTGCACCACCGCCTGCTGGCCGTGTCCTTCGCGGCCGGGCCCGACGACGACGTGCTGCACTCCAACCTGGCCGGCTTCGTCTGCGTGTGAGTACTGCACGACACTACTGCTGAACGTCGTGGCTTGTGTATTTAAATAGAGGTGTTCACATATAGGACGACACAAGTAACTGTCGTCCACGACTTTTTTTGCAGTAACGACAGATTTTCAAGTCAATGGGAACGTGTAACACACGACAGTTGTAAAACGGTAAAAAAAACGTCACGACTTATCGTGATGGCAAATCATATCTCGTAAATACTAACTATCTGTCGTTTAAATGTGTTGTCTGGAGGTCTCATAAAAACGTCGTCACGATCCAATGGGAACAGCTAGATACGACAGTCGTTTAACGATAAAATATTTCGACAACACTGACGATAAGCAGTCGTTATAATGAGAACAGCTAGAGACGACAGTCGTCCAACGACAAATTAATCGTTACGACATAGTGGTAACGCGGGTTACGGGTGTAACAAGGCACTGAAGAACCTGATAGTACTTTTGTATAACCCTTCATTGTGAAAAAATTTTAAAAGAGTAACGGTGAAGTTTCTTGCCCATTCTTCTCCATACGAAACTACATTTTGGAAGGAGCGACTAGAATCAATTCTATTTGAATGTAAACTTTCTTCAAAAGTGCCTTTTATGTACCTATTTGAAATAAATACTTTGTCTTTGATAAGTTTTTTTGTACTGGACCCCTGGAAAGTTAGACAAGTCTTAAATTTTATAACTTAAGGTTGAAGCCCCAGGGCAGAGCGCGAATTTCAAATTGTCTTAAGGCCTTTGCAATTTGCAAGTCAACTCGTTCACACTACTATCGTGAGATTCCTTAAATGATTTGCTGTGTCCTCATGATTTCCATTATGTCGTTACAAACATTTCGTACTCACGCGATTCTTTATAAAATGTTATCAATTTTGATTAAAAAAAAAAGATTTTCGCATCGACTATTAATACTTACCTATAAATCACGAACTTTTTTTTTTTTTTAACGATTCTAATAAAAAAGCTTATTCTTGATTTCGCCCACAGCACGGCAGTGGACATGGACAGACAGATGCTGACGATCCTGTCCCCGCAGCCCCGCCCACTGCCCAACACCGTTCTTCTGCTGTCAGAGCTACAGTACATGGACAACCACTAGTCCGTGCTTTTTGGCACCCGGATGCGTCACCTTTACTCTAACATCTCGCTCTCGCATTGAGTGAGCTTGTCAACAACTGTGCTCTTTTCTTTTGTCATGTAGTCATCTGCCTAGCCTTCTAACAACTATGTTGGGGTCGGCTTCCCGTCTAACCAGATGGAACTCAACGTAGGGTCAACCACAAGTTCACGGTAACAGTGCCTTTATTTCGTAGCAGTAAGGGTGATTTTCGCGGTTCGAATGCTACTAGTGGACTGGTGTGCGTATGACTGTTTACAAACATTACTCAGGTTCCCTATTACTATTTAAATTTTGTCTTTTCAACATGATGAACACTCGATAAGAACTCAATTGACGAATTTATCTATAAAAATGTACTTACCAACGAGTTTTTTTTTTTGTCTTGGGACACAAAACTTCTACTATTGTGTTTCGTTCAGTTTCCTTCAACCGATTAAAATTATATGGGGTATAAAATTGAACTTAACATCAACAACTACATCGAAAAAAGAAAATGAGCACAATGACAATGATTGTTACAAAATGTTACGCAGCCGGGAGTCAAAATTGACGGACTTAAAATTATGTTTATCAATGTTTACGGAAGCTTAATTATTTATTTCGGGTTACCACGACTACTTTCGGACTTGCAGCGTAGCTTAATAATATCATCATTCGAGTTCGAAAAGTCAGGCAAACTCGATATAAATTGGGGAGTAAAACCGTAAAAGTTATAGACATAAATCTCACAAAAGTTAACAAAAAAACTTATAGTGATGTGGCGATGAGTGATACGATCCAATTGGATCTCAAACTGACTGTACATAATTATATTTAATTAGACTGTAATAAATAATAATAAATAGGTTTCCTACAAAACTTTGTGTGTTATTCGGATGGTATTATCAATTTATTATAGTGTATACAGGGTAAGTTTTTGCGCAAACTGTAACCATAAATTCAGTATAACATTCTAGACGAAATTCTACAAATTTTGTATAAAAACTTTTCTTGTATAGTCATTTGAATAAAAGTATCTTCATGTAGGAAGGATTTGTCGTGTTCATTTTCTGATTTAACGTACTATTTCGTTAACCCGAACTCAAATAATTAACACAATTAGAATAATTTTTAAAGATATTATAATCCACTGCTTCATATACATATTATGTTCGAAAAAATGTCTGCTTAAAAACGTGAATAACGCAATTAAGGTGAATCTAGTCGATTTTTTTTTCATACAAACTTCGGGAATGTATTACTCCACTGTTTGACAATGTCTGTACTGTTCACTAGGTGGCAGCACTGAAACATAAGGGTGCTACTCTCAAGCACCCAGGTCCGGGCACCTGTCGAAAGTGTCAAAGCGGCTACGGACTGAATGGTGAACGAATGACATCAAATATTTTAAGTTCATTGTCGAACTGGCAGACCTGTTTTCAAAGTGGCGCCAACTGGTGGCTTGAATATTCAAGAAAACCCGCATTGCATAACTATTAATCACAATGCTAATCCATTGCCATATGTTCGAAAAAATTGTCTGCTCAACAACGTTGAATGTTGTGTAACTGTAAAAAAAAAACCATTCCTAATGTTATTGTGCTGGGAAATTACCCCGCTGCCTGTATGGACATTTCTTTCCAAAACCCTTATCGCCCAAGAATTGTGTGAACAGTTTTTCAGACAAACTCGAACCTCGGATTTTGAAACACCGTCAAAATCACTGATCTTTTTTTACCCGACTGAGCCGACCGAAAGAGCGTTATGTTTTTTGAGTGTATATTTTTTTTGGCACGCTCTATAGCCTAAACGGCGTGATCGATTTCAGCTTCAGAGGTGCCGTTAGATTCGTCTTAATTGTGAGTGAAACTGGGTATAGCAAAATTGTAAAAAAATATGGCCGATTTTTGGCGCTATATTGTGGCTTCAATTTTTTTTTTCTTCTCAAAACGTATTATTGTGTGGGATATCAAAACAAAGGGTTTCATTAATAAGCACTAAATAAGTATCGTTAACGATTAATTAAAAAACTGTGAAAAATTAAATCAAAAGATTAATTACAAAATCAAAAAACCGATATGACTATAAGTTTGAATACTATAAGCAATCTCATGCAGTCGGATGCAATAAAGGTTTGTTAAATTTAAGATCCCTCCGACTGCATGAGATTGCATATAGTATTCTGTCTAATAGTCGTCCTTTTAAAACAAGTTTCTTGTTACCATTTTAAAATTAAAGTTCACTTTTTAGGCAGTCGGAATTTTTTGATTTTGTAAATTATTTTTTACGATAACGTTGCTGTTGGGGTATCGCTGTCTCATGTAAAATAGCTTTGAAAGGATTGTTAGTGCCCTCGGGATACGGGAAAACTTCCTTCTTTATATGGGTTACAAAATAATAATACAATTCGTTTGCAACAAGTTTTATTTTACAAAAATAGAGGTAGGTGTTATTATTTATTTACAGGAAGACTTTCAACAGTACATTTCGAATTCCATTCAAACTTCAATAACATTAAGGCAGTTCACACATAGGACAATATGTATTTCATCGGCTGTAAATACAACCTATCGCCCTGCTATATAAGGCTTAGAAAATAAAATACACTACATACCAACAAAATAAATACCATTTCCAAAACGCACATCCTAGTTTCGTCTCATAAATTATAAATAAAAATTATAACTAAATTATTGTATACAGAGCGAGTTTTTTTTTTCATACTTTATAATTTTATATAAAAAAAAAACGTTGAACTATATTTTTAGCAATATCATTTGGGAATCTGGGACGCAGAAAATGCTTTAACAAAAACATTTAGTTCAAAGCGGCTTTTCTCTATGTTAAAACAGGTAATATTGTAGAAATAACGAAAAAAAAAATCGATGTATATTAGTAACTCATCTTTCAAGAATGTTACGCCCAAATAAATTGAGTTTTAAACAATGTAACCGTATGGGGACAAACTAAATGCACAAAATATCAAATTAAACGCGTCGGGACTTTCAGTCATTGTAAATTACGAAGTTGATATTGCCCGACAAACCGAAATCAGTCAATTTCGCACAATGTCCCTGGTAACATAATGTGACGGGACATTTGGCCCGAAGAGTGAAGCATCGTATTTATTTGTAATCAAATGTCCCGCAACATATTTCGCTAAAGATGTCGGGCGAAATCAAGCGACATGTATGGCAACATCACAAACAATAAAAGCGGTTGGGAGACATTGCCTGGGGACATTGATCAACATCGCGCGACATCTCTAACAGCACATTTGTCCCTTTAGTGAGTGTAAACATGTCTATAAAGCGACCAGTTAATATTAATCCCCTCAGTGCGGTAGGTACAGTCTCTTCAAAGTGTAAGCATGATGCTCAGTTCTGTTGTCTATTCTGCGTACTTATAGAAGGTTCTGTGTTTTCTTTAACGTGGGACTGCGCGAATTTGATGGCGACGCGCATCGCGTCCTGGACTAGTTGCTCGCAGTTTATAAGGCTCACCTACCACAAAAGAAAAAATACATTACGAAAGGCTTATTTATGGGTCATAAATATTTGTACATACATATAGGACCGTCTTGTTCCTTTAGCAAGAAGTTGTTAATATTTACGAGTACTAAGTATCTCTCGTTTGGTAGACGTGAGACGGATTTACTTTATTAGTAAAAATAAACCTGTTGTAACCAACCATCTACCAAAAGTCAAAAAATTTACTCTAAATACAATTAAAATTAGCAGCTCTGAATACTTAAGGCCCACTCCCTCTCACTGAGAGGTGGCCTGTGTCCCAGCAGTGGGAAAATTATAGGCCGACTATGTTTATGTATTGTTTTTCATGCCTTCCGTGTCGCCTCGTATCCTGTCCACCTGCCAGGTGTCAGGGACGAATTCTCTGGCTGGTTACAACATGGCTTACCTTAGAAGGCGCCATCTCAGCGAGCGTGTGCCCGTCCCGCGCACGCACGGCGGCGCCGAACACCCGCGCGGCGACGGCCAGCCAGCCCGCCGCGCTGAACGAGCCCGACACCATGTCCTGCACACAAACGTATTACTTGACGGTTCAAAGAAAAATAATGTTACCATACTAAAACGTACATACTAAACCGGTAGTGAAAGATTTTGCATAAAGATCGAAACTTTAAAAAATCGTTTTTAAGATTAATATGAATAATAAGAAAAACATTTTATTTTCTTCTAATAGAAACAAACTACGAGTATGTATAAATAAATTACCTAACTACTGAATAAAAAAATGTAAAATTTTTAATAGTGCAATTCAATTCATTTTTACACCAGCCCACTATTTTTTTTTTGTCAAAATCTGCCCTTCAACTGTCAAGTTACTGACTACAATTAAAAGTCAAACTATAGTACAGTTCATGACGTCACCTGTGGCACAGTGCAGGCGGCTACAATAACTCCTCCAGCACAGCCCAGCACCATGGTGGGCATGCTGTGCCGCTCAGTCAGCACAGTCTTGACGCCGTCGCTGGGCATGAGGTACGAGCAGCGCAGGAAGTGGACGGCGAAGCGCCGCCCGTCTTGGGCAGCTTGGGACACTGCGTCGCGTACTTCTGCTTCTGCTATTGAACTGAAAGACACATAACATCGCGCTTGTAATCCCCGAATGGGGTTTTTTTGAGGCTGGGAAATCATCAAATATAGGAGTCCTCAAGAGTAGGAGGGCGTGCCAGACTTTTACTGACTAAAACCCACCCGTGTTCTCTCAGTTTCCTGTGTGCCAGGGGCCACGGTATCTCTTTCGAACAACCCGCACCCTTGGCAGATCCCCAAATGGTCAGGCAAACGTGTGCCTAAAGTATATTCACATTTCGCCAGTTAGAATAGGGAGCGAGCCTAGTTCCATCAACCAGGCACAAATCCAGACTCCGGGCTAAAATTCCTGATGGTAAAACCCAATAATACCTTGCCTGACCTGGGAATTGCACCTAATGTCGCTACCTTAAGCCGTTGCACTATGGAAAATATAGGTCGGTATCGGATCAAAAATCTGTAACTTCATGAATTTTCGTCGTATCGTAATGAAATTTGGCACAAATATGCAGTAAGGTTCGGAGAACAATGTGTAGTTTATAGTGTTTTCTTGTATATCTATGTATGTTTTTTTGCATAGAATGAAAGAAATGGGAAAAAATCACGAAAAAAATAGTTAAAAATTTATTTCAAGTGAAATACAAGTTTATAATGACTAAAAAGATTAAACCATGGTTAATTACAACAAGCAAAGTAAACAAAATATATATATATGAAAAAAAAAAAATACTAAATTAAAATCATATTACTAATAGGTACATCCTATACTCTGGCTTCAGGAAATGATGTAGCTAGGTACAGTAGCCCCCACTAATGGTGCCCCAATCTCAAAAAGCAATAGATTGACACTTCGCTTTAACTTACGACCTTCTTATAATAAGCAATTTCTATAGGCTATAATACTATAGACACACACACTCTCATACGTTTACAAATGAATGTATTTCCTAAATTCAACCATTAAAGCAAATGGCATGATAGCTGAGCGGTTACCGCACTTGATTATCGCGTTTGAGCGCAGCGAGTCGCGGTTTCGAATCCCACTCGCTGTGTGATAGTCTTTTTATTGTTTTAAAAATCACTTTTGAGTATAGTTCCTTGTTCTGTTCGTCGTATTCACTAAACTCGTAAAACTTTATCATTATACCCACAGAAACCTAAATAAATTTAAATGATTTACGACTCATTCACCGCGACTTATAGAACGGTGTTGGTTGATATTGTGTGCTAGTGACGTGTGTTTCATCTATTAGCGTTCTTCTAATTCATTTTGTAATGTAAGCAAATTTAAATATAGAAATGAAAGCGAATATTATTGCGCTGCATAAAAGTGGACTTAATACCTATATCACAAATACCTATGTGATGAAACCGGACTGAGTGTGAGTATTATGATTTAAATATTTTATTAAACATTTATTTAATTAAAGTATAACTGCTGATCCTTGTAGTTATTTTAAAACGTTTTATAAATATCATAATGTCTAAATAGAATAAAAATATAAAATTTCGATGTAAATTTATTTCCTAGATTATAGAACGATTAAAAATAACATTATACTTAATATTTATGTGAAATTGCACTTTTAAATAATTTTGTTTCTAAATAGTAGGTAATACATAAAGTGTGTATTTTGCTTAGTAGCCTAACAGTACCCCTTTTTTGTTTTAGTGAAATACTGTGAGTCGGTGGGTGAAAAGATACGAGGAAGGCGGTAGCCTTGCCCGTGGAAAGCAAAGTGGAAGACCCCAGCTCCTATAACAGGCACACGTTCAGCGAATTTGAAACAAGTGGTTTCAAAACGACAAGACATTTTGCCGAATTATTCGACACATCTTTACGAACCGTGCGCCGTGCACTCCACGCAGAAGGTTCAAGGCATCATCGAAAACCAGCTTGAGAATCTGCTCAAAAACCATAGTAATATAGAAAAAACATTAACATTAAGTTATAAATTACAAATATTTATTTATTTTAGTAATATTCAAATAATATTTTGTCTTATCCGTAATCTGGATTATTTTGAGGTTTAGTTTCAATCTTCTTTTCGGAAATGAAAATGAACACTTAAGCTATAACCTCTTTAAGTCCTATTAAATACGATTTGTTAACTTTGAGGTTTGAGTTAGAACGAACTCACTCGCAGTAGAATAAAAGTAGTACTACTGAGTCATTTAATTGTATTGTGACAACTTGTCTGCATTTGTTACTTTTACGTGGGTAGATTTTTGTAGAATATTGTGATTTATTTAGAGTACCGACACACAGTAGTAATCAGCACAATATTATTATATTACTAAGATACAATAGCCTGATTATCATAGTTCACCAACTAGCTTATTTACTTCAATAAATTGTTCTTTATGAGAAAATAAACTGTTTTAACAAGAAGTTATTATTAGTTATTTTTATACATTCTTCATGAAGTTATAACGAATAAACATTTTGTAATCATTTATTATTGTTAAACCTTTATTTAAATAACAATACGAGTAATTAAAAAAAAATTGTTACATTATTATTCTGGTATATTAATAAATCGAATAATAAAGAACAGATGAAGATCATTGTTGAAAAGAAAAATTAAAGCTTCATCGCGAGATTTGAACCCAGACCTATGAGTTTCTTAATCCAAGACGATACGCTGCACGCTACCGGAACCCTAATTATACAAGTTAATTTTAGCAATGGTATGAACCGACCAAGGTCATGCATGTCTGTGCGTCGCCGACGGTATGTATAAAATACAGAACGTTTGTGTGTGAGTGCAGCGGTGAGCGTTCTGTGTTAATACATCACTTATACACACAGCTGTAGGTACGGCCTGGACCGCCACTTCATAGCAATATAGCCCTTAGTATGCGACTGCTATTGTGAATCTTGATAGTACAAATATAAGTAATAACTAAATATAAATATTATTTTTAACTTATACCACTTCAGGATCAGGGTCAGTAAATGTGGGTTCACTTTCAGGTGCCACGTTTAAAAGACTTAGTGCCTCTTCTTCAAGTTCTTTCACATTTCTTACGTACGGTTTTCTCAAACTTGTTATATATGGATCTGACGTGTATAAAAGCGTTTTAAAGACATCTTCATTTGTAGCAGATCGGGAACATTTTCTGGCATGATGAAGTCGTATGTTTCTGTAGTCTTTGTTGCGAGACTCTTGTGCGTCTTCCGATAGCTGTCCAATAGGAAGCACCGCAAAATGTTTGATAACGTTTTCCCCGTGTATGAGTATTTTATGAACGGAGGATGGCATATAATACCAATCGTAATTACTTACATAGATTCTTGCAGTTTCTATTGCATATTCCCCAAATTTTTCAGGGTCGATCATCATTCCAGAAGAAAGAACTTGCAAGATAATGTATAGGCGTTTAATCAATGCCTCATCTACACCTGTTATTTCCGATGAGCAAGTGCTATTATAGAAGAATCTTCGTGCGGTATTGCCATCGTTCGTATTCCCGCTAACTTGCCGAGGTTTGTCGACGATTAATCCCAACTCCTCCCTGAAACGTTTTTGAACAACTTCTTTCTTTTCTTTTTTTAATCTCTTATTTTCCTCAGTTGAAGCAGACCAAGTCTTAAACGAAAGATTATAGGAAATATGCAATATCATTTCCATGCAGCGAATCCAGGCGTGTAAGGTGGACAATCCGTATTGGTAGGCGTTTTCGTTTTCGGGTCTGGCAGTTACTTTCGATAGGTCATTCATTAGTCGTGGAGTAGCCCCACATATCGTGCATGTGGAACCAGATGGAGTATCTGTAAGGACCTGAGCCACCTTTCCATCGATCATCGTTAGAAATAGTTCATGCTTCACATTTACTACAACACCATCTTTGTTTATAAGTGATGCTTGTGCAGCCCTAATTTGTTTTTTAATATCATCAACAACTGCCTTGGTTTTTTCTGGAGTTTCCTTACAAATCTCAAGAGAAATGGGTCTGCAAAAACGGACAGATGAAGGTACCGGATTTTGCCAAACAACGGATCCCGATTGCACATCAACTAATCTGATGGGAACTAATGAAGTGATGAACAAATTGGCATCTGAAATTGTTTCCGACTCTTCTGCAAGTATTTGCTTGTATTGGCTTTGACCAGATGAACCATCACATCCCCATTTAGAATAAAGGATCAATGTTCTATGTTGTTTTTGGAAAACAGAATCGATTTTTAAAATTCTAGCAGCAGTATGATCCAATAAATCTTGGATATTAATCACTTTAGCATAAGTATTCGTGATTTCGATTGTAGAAGATGGTGGATAACAGGATCTTTTTATTTCTTGTATTTTGTAGTAAGGCGGGAATATACAACACTTTCGTTCGTTGGTTAAGTTTTTCAGGTACATATATTGTGCTTTTGTTAGATCTAAATCTATAAAAGCACTCAATGCTTCCGTATCGGAAAGAATCTTCATCTGGTCTGAGTCGTTCCACTTACTTGAGATATCTAATTTCTTTTGAGTGTCAGCGGTTCTTAATTCTTCGACAAGATGAGATTCTGTGTACTCACGTAAAGCCCGTAGTCCCTGCAGATAGGCGTTTTTTATATGCTCGAAGCCATATTCTTGGAGTAGAAGAGTGTTTTTCCTCTTCTTGGTAGATTCTGAGGAGTCTCCATAAGCCACGCATGCTCGTCCTCGCTGGCCAGATGTTGATGGCTTAGAATATTGTTCAGAATCCGGTAAATTTAACGAATACCTTGAGTCCAACCAAGTAAAATTCTTCTGTAAAAATGTTTCTTTTTTCCGAGATGCCAGGGCCCAGCGCTTGTTGAAAATAGGAAGAATGTGCCTTTGTATGTCACTAATTATAAAACACAAGTTGTTTTCAGAAACATTCAGCTTTTCCACTAAAACTTTGGTTAATGATTCCATGGTCTTGCCGCCCTCGATATAGGGGATTATGAAGTCTCGTTTGGTACAGCTGAAGGAAGACATTTTAACACTTCACAATCTGCAGAAATAATAGGCGTAGATGAGATTTGCTTCACTTGAAGTTACACTGATGTAGATGGTTCGAATAGTTTTTGCTTCCCTTTAAATAGTCATTTTACAATATCGAATTGGTACCTACATCATTATTATCTTGTAATTTCCCACGCAAACCGAGTGCAAATTTGATAAGGTCCCTTTGTTATCACGAAATAATGAAGAAAATATCCAAAAAGTTCTATATTGTTCATGTGAATGGTGTCAGTGGTAAACCGCAAAAGATACTAATTTTCGGGTTCTGACTTTTATCAGTTTTTTTCTCATATCTTCTAAAACCGCAAATATCCGCAGCTGATTTTTTTTGCATTCTATTTATGAATAGTTAGACTACTAGTCGACACAAAAAGTAGCGCTTGGGCAAACGTGGGTAATACTGAAAACCTTCGACGAAAAAAAATACAAGTGAAAAAAAAAGGTATGTCACTTTTTAAGTAATTACTGAAATATTTTTCTTTACTTTTAAAATCATTAAGCTGTATCGCAAAAAACATAAAATAACCTTTCTAAAAATGTATAATACTGCATATCTGTACCAAGTATTTTTTTCACAATATGGTATTGAAACATGTATACGCAAAGACTTGAGTTTGGCACTTCTGTCTTCTATGTATTTCTATCTAAGAAAAAAAAAAAAAAATTCGCGTATTAAGAAAAAAAATCGTAATGAATATTATAATTTGACTATTAGAGAACCTAAACGAATAGCCATATTAGCCAAATTATGATATTCGTAAAAAGCATTTTTGATATGCGCTTGTTCTACCATTTTCCATAGTGGCGTTGGCCAAGACTCGTGACGACTGTCAAATACACCCCCGACAGACCCGTCTGTCATTCGTGGATATATGACAGTCGTTACGGGCACCGTGGTACCCTATAACTAGTTTGTCAGATAAGTAGTCGCTCCACCTGGTAGCCAATTCTCGTAATTAAATCTAGTCGCAGTGTCATCTTGGCGAGAAGCAAACGTCAAAAACTAGCCAAAAATTTATGGAAACTCGAGGTATTTTTGACAGATTGACACTGAGATCAGACTATGAACGTTCTTAAAATTACGAGAATTAAGCCGACCGTAACAATAGGTAAAGGCTAGGCAGATGACGATTCAGAACTCTATAAACGCTAAATGAAGGACCCTATCCTTACAATTTGAAAAATTAAAGTACTCACTTCAAAGCCAGATCATTCTGCTGCACCTCCCTCTTGGCGAAGCTGTCCAGCAGCGCCACACACTTAGCGTACTCCCCGCAGGGGGCGCCACCAGCGCCGCACAGTTCCGTCAACTGCTGCTTGATGAGGGACACCTCTTCTCTCTTTCTAGCAGGGTCTATTAGGTCTAGGACTTGATCCAGTTTTTCGGCTCGACAGAATAGCTCGCGGGCCTGAGAACAGGATTGTTAGCTTGATTATTAATATTTATTACTAACTGCGAGCTGCGGTTTCACCCCCATAAGTCTCGATCTCGTGGGATTATTGGGACAAAAAGTATCCTATGTCCTAATACAGGGTCATGGTTTACTAATGTGCCAAATTTCGTCTAAATACGTTCAGCCATTTTAGCACGAAAGTGGTAACATTTAAAAAATCTAAACTTTCTCTTTACATTAATAGTAGAGAGATGACATAAGTAAATGTATGTGGAAATAAGATAGTTAAAATTATGATTTACAGATATCTCCTGAATTTATAGTGTCGGATTATTGGAACTGGTGACGATTTTTACGAACGAATGTTTTTTTTTATTGTTATGTATAAAATTCCGATTAATATCTATCTCGATACAATTTTCAACAATTTTTTTTTTATACTTTTAGAACTCTCAAAGTTTGAGAGTTAAAAAAAATGGTTAAATTAAAATTTAATTTTAACGTTATTTTAATATACGTATCGATACTAGTTGTGTGCAAAGTTGTCGATAACTAAAGTAGAGGAGGACCAGAAAAACGATGGATGTATTGAGTAATAGATGATATGGATAGAAAGGGTTGTTTTTCGTGTCTTGCTATGCCTAATGATGAACGATACTATTGTCTTGTCACGCTATAGTACCTGCTTAGCCCGTGCCCCAGCGAGCGCGTGCACGGTGGGCGCGTGCCCACCCGCGCCCTTCACCAGCGTCACGCAGAACTCGCCCAGCGCGCCCGTCGACGGCAAATGTGTACCGCAACACAGCTCTCTAGAGTAACACACATTATATCAACCGAGTCATCCTTACATAATAATTTCACTCTAAATGTCTGTCATTTTGTCAGTTGACAAAATGGACGACGGACCGAAATTTAATTTTTTTTTTAACCTTTTCAAAATTGCCGCCGTTTGTTCTTACTAAGGGTGCACCCACCCCAGACGGCGCGCGGCGTGGTCCATCGACGACATCCAGAAATAATTTTGTGGTGTATCATAATTATCAAAATTGTATAAGTTCTAAAATCAAACTTAATAGTAGTGAAGGGCCGACTATCATCATCATCATCATTTCAGCCGAAAGATGTCCACTGCTGGACATAGGCCTCCCCCCAGCTCCGCCACTTCGACCGGTTCGGTGCTTCTCGCATCCAGCGGACTCCCGCGGCCCTCACAAGGTCATCTGTCCACCTTGTGAGAGGTCTTCCAACTTTACGTATTCCGGTACGCGGTCGCCACTCCAGAACTTTTCGTCCCATCGGCCATCTGTTCTGCGAGCAATGTGCCCTGCCCACGGCCACTTAAGGTTGGCAATTATTCGAGCTATGTCGGTTGCCTTGGTTCTTCTGCGGATCTCTTCATTCCTGATTCGATCACGCAGGGAAACTCCAAGCATAGCCCTTTCCATCGCCTTTTGGGTGACTTTAAGCCTTCTTATGAGGCCCATTGGGAGCGACCACGTTTCGGTTCCATATGTCATCACTGGCAACACGCACTGGTCAAAGACTTTCGTCTTGAGACACTGCGGTATGTGGGACGAGAAGATATTGCGAAGCTTCCCGAACGCTGCCCAGCCGAGTCGGATTCGACGATTGACGTCTTTCTCGAAGTTGGACCTACCTAACTGGACAGTTTGTCCTAGGTAAACGTACTCGTCCACAATTTCGAGGGCCGACTATAGCCCTTATAATATAAACTAAAGTCGAAAGTCTGACAACCAAGGGGGGGGGGGTCGTGTTACCCAGTAACTGGGTTATGGAAGTCAGATCGTCGCTCCATGTATTCAGCTGCATCTGGTTAGACTGGAAGCCGACCTCAACATAGTTGGGAAAAGGCTAGTCAGATAATAATGATGATGATTTGATGAATGTAACCTTATGAGTTCTGTTGGTACTAACCTGGACACCAGCGGCGGGGCTGTGGAGACGAGTCTGATGCCCAGCTCAGGGTAGGTCTCCCCCGGCACCGTCACGACTGACGCCTCGCGGGACAGGTCCACGCTAGTCAGTACGCGAGTCTCTATGGGTGCGTCGCACTTTATTGATTCCCTGTAAAATAGAGTATTCATTTTGGACACGCACAGGAAAGTAACGAATACTAATAAGCAACAACGCAATAAAAAAAGTTTATTAAAAAAACAACTGACTTCTAAAGTGAAAAATAACTAATAATTTCGAAGTCAGTGTCTTTGGTTTTTTTGCCACCGACTAACGAAATAAAATTATTTTTTCACTTAGTAGTGTTTGTTTTGGAAGTCAGTTAATTCTTTTTCTAAATACACTTTTTATTTTTCACTTTTTAGTTGTGGTACCTACAAATTCGTATAAAGAAAGTATTAGAACATCATCAAGACACACAAAGTGGATTACATTCGTACTATCGAAGCTAAAGCGAAAACTACCCAAGCAAACTTAATAAAATTTATATGGGATCACCGTATCCATTAAAAAAAGAATTTTCGAAATCGATCGAGATATCGCGGAGCATACGTTAAACAAAAACTATTTGAAGTCAGTTAAAAAGCAAACTCACCTAATAAGATTCTGTACGTCCAACAAAACATCTTGCGAAAGCTTGTCTCCATAGACCGACAGATTTAGACTCAAGCCTTTTTCTGTTACACTAGACCCAGTAGGACACACAGCGCTATTAGGCAAAACCGTTCTAAGTGCAGCATTCAAAAGATGAACCCCCGTATGATTCTGCATTAGTTTTAACCTTCTGTCTTCGTCAATTTCTATTTCCACATCCATATCACATTGCACACAGGTATTGGTCCCTGACACGGAGAAAATGCCTTTATGGAACACAAAGTCTTGGATTTTAAACACACTTTTCACATCCATAGCAATGTTTTCGTTCACGAATATCATTCCCTCGTCAGCTGCTTGTCCACCTTCTTCACAATAGAAGTTTGTGTCTTTTGTAACTATGTAAAAAGTTCGATTTTCGCATACGTCTAAATAGTCGATCCAAACGCAGTCTTCATTTAAAATTCCAATTATTTTTGTTTTTAACGGTTTAAATTCTATGTTCTTTCCGTTTGTTGTGTAGTCATATTTTGGTGAATCATTTGTGTTGCTATGGCCATTCTTTTTTAAGGATTTTATAGCTTCTTGGAACAGTAGTCCTTTAGATTTATCCTGTTCTTTGAAAGCGGTCTTGTGCCTTGTTTTGTGCTGAGATAAAAGTTTCCAGAAGCCTTTTTTGTCTATGGTCAAGTTGTTGAGTTGTGCGATACGATTGATGACGTCCTCTTGAAATCCATGGGTGTCATACAGTTTGAAGACTAACTCCCCTGGTATTTCGGTCGAATTTTGTTTGGCCATCGTCTGTGGAAGTTGGAAAGTAAGCACGGTAAATGATTTCAAATTATAACTGAAGTAAATGTAGATGTGTCATTTTCATTATCGAATCGATCAATGTGAATCCGCACAGAAATGAACTGCCTTGGGTATTCTAAGAAATGTGTGCAGGCATATCAGTTTTGCAAAATGGCCAACATCCATTTTTGACACAAAACGTCAAACATTTATGACGTTTATGACGGTATTTTTTTAGGAAATCCTTACCTTTACTAAGATACATCATAATTACCTCTTTAAACTCCTTATACCCCTGTGCAAACCCTGACAGCTCCACATCATTCAAGTCTTCCACCTCAGGGTACAGCTTCGACAGTTCCTTCCACTTCTTCCTCAACCCTGACCTCATCTTGGCATAAGCCTGCTCCTCATGGTCTATGATGAGCTTGGCATCAGCTTCCTTAGCCTCCAGCTCAGGGTACGTGGATCCTAGGGACTCTGCGACCTCGTTGTACAGTATCCTCAGGAGTCGAGGGTTTTGGAAGACGTCAGTGGAGATTTTGAAGGATTTTCTCATTATCTGTTTTAGGTTCAGACTGGAACAAAGGTTTTTATTTTAACAACTGATTTTCTAAATTTTACTAACTGGCCAAGAGCGACTTCCACTTACGCACTGAGGGTCAAACTTTTGACAGAATCGTGTGACCTCCCCTTGAGTTTGAACTTGTATTCAGTGTGGCAGGCACATCAACGCCCACCCGGATTCTGAACCATAAAGATCTGAGCAAAATTTTGACCACGTAAGGTATTGCTTTTTTCTATGAAACAGCAGATTTTTTTTAATAACTTGCGAAAAATTTATATGCTAGGGGTCTTGAAACATGGACTGAATTCATGACGACGTTTTGCGCGTCGATGTCCCTGCCAACCTGTATTTAATACTATTTGATATAATGGCGACCATATTTAGTACCTAGTTTATATAGTCAGTAATATTTTGCGCTGCTAGTAGGTAATATTTTGATCAAGGCATTGTCAAGTCGGTGGACGGCTAATGAAAATGCTGGGCCTCTTCTGTTTGGCGTTTTCATTGGCCGTCCCTCGACTGTTCATAAATGTTTATATACCAACAACTATTTTTATGCTATTTATCTTGTTATTTACAAGTATTCTTTGTTTCACGTGTACATTGTACTTACGTATACGTACACGTATATTGTACTTCATATAATTCTAAACATCACACTCAGAAAGTCGAATTAGTTCAAAATTACAGACAGCGTAAGCTTAGTTAAGTTATAAGGGTTCCGTTGGCTTTCTGGGTGCATTGAAAATAGGACAGTATTACCACACTCTAAAGTAGGAAATTGAATGAATATCGACAGTCGGCTCGCGCATGCTCGCAACTCGGAGAAGCCAAAGACGGCTGGAACCTGCGCGACGACTGGCCCTTAGGGTACAGAGCCCTAAAAATGTATAAGGCGTGCTACATACTTTTCTTGTTCCGGCCGCCATGATTGTGGCAAAAATCAAATATATGTACAGACGCCATCACATCAAGCTACCCTAAACTGTCAAATTTTCCCAATTGAACATGAACCTTATGTTTATGTTGTAAAGTTGAAAATCTATCAAAGAAATTTGACAGATTGGGGTAGTTTTAGGTGCTGGCCTCTGTACGTAAAAGATGTGACAGAACAAATGCACTCCTAAAAGTATTTTTTTCATAATTGACTACTGAATCGATTTCAGCAGCTTTTATTATGAGAGAGTATTTTATTCAAAAATTATGTTTTATGACACAACTATCACCGATTGAGTGAAAAAAAAAAAACGATCTAAATTTAAGGCAATAAGACTCGGTTTTTAATGCATAAAGTAGGTAATGCTAGGAGTATAGCCTGACCGATACAACTGTAACGCGCCTTACGGCCTGGCCACGGGGATCGGCGGTGCGTACGGCGGTGCGGCAAGCGGGGCGACAAAACGCGCGGCATCGTTTGCAGGCCACGGGGAGTCACGTTGGCCGCCGCGACCAGTAAGGAAGTCCGAGAGCGAAATGTTTTTAACAAAGTTATCTCGATATTGCTTAGAAAGTAATAGTTTTTTGGTTCAAGATATAATATTTTGAAGAGATTGTGGAGTATAAAGTTGAATAGGAATTGAGGTATAGATGGAGAATTCCACAAGAAGTACGAGAAAATCTGGAAATTTCATTTTAATTTCTTCCCACAATCACTTCACTATATGTTTATATTTATGCTGTGGGTGGCCAGACTTCCAAATAGGTGGCTTTGCTAGTATTTCAGCTATAAAAGTCTCTGTGTTCATTATTCGCGGCGAAAACAACTAAACTCGTTTGATCGCTGCCCTAGTCGCCGCGACTGCCGCTTGACGCCGTGGCTCGCGCCGTACTGATTCATGTATTTGTTTCACTCGCCGGCCGCGCCGCCGGCCGCCCGTGCCATTCGCTTGGTACATTCCGCCGGTCGCCCCGCCGGTCGCCGCCCCGCGTGGCTTGATTAGTACATTTCTATGCGTTTGTTTCAGTCGCTAGACGCCTCGGCGGTCGCACCGCGCGAATTTTCGCTATGGCGGGTGTCCCGTGGCCAGGCCGTTAGGTAGGCGCGGCGCGACGGGGGAGCAGTGCAGGCCTCTGATTAGTCAGTGCAAGCCACTCATTCGTCAGTGAAAGCCGCTCATTCGGCAGTGCAAGCCACTCATTCGTCAGTGAAAGCCGCTCATTCGTCAATGAAAGCCGCACATTCGTCAGTGCAAGCCACTCATTCGTCGGTTAAAGCCGCTCATTCGTCAGTGCAAGCCGCTCATTAGGCAGTGCAAGCCACTCATTCGTCAGTGAAAGCCGCTCATTCGTCAATGAAAGCCGCACATTCGTCAGTGCAAGCCACTCATTCGTCGGTTAAAGCCGCTCATTCGTCAGTGCAAGCCGCTCATTAGGCAGTGCAAGCCACTCATTCGTCAGTGAACGCCGCTCATTCGTCACCACTCACGTCCGTGCCCCGCCTCGCCGCGCATACCTAAGGCGCGGTACACCGGTATCGGTCAGGCTATAACACGTTTTTCATAAAAATAAAGTTCAGCTTCAAAATAAAAAGTTTTGATCATTGTTTTATGCTTTCAACTCAATACTATACTACTACTAATACTATAATTGGAGTGTATCTTGCGTTATTTATGTTACAATATCTGGATGATTATTTTTTTGTTTGACGTTTTCTAAAAATGAAACCTAGCTAGATCGATTTATCGCCCACGAAACCCCCTACATACAAAATTTAATGAAAATCGTTGGAGCCGTTTCCGAGATTCAGGTTAAATATCAAGAATTGCTTGTTTAAAGGTGTTGTATTCAGCTCGGGTGTGCTGAACCATCACTATCTGAGTAAGTAAGGAGCACTCCTAAGTTGCATGTATATTAATAATTACTTAGAAGCCGGGAACACTCCATCAGCGAGACACACGCTGATCATCCGGACGTGGTCTGCCAGCCTGCGGTACGCCGCGTCCACTACAGCATCAGCGTGGTAGCTGCCGCCGTACGGCGACACTCCTTTACTGTTCTGGACAACACATAATATAACATCACGCCTATATAACGAAGGGGTACTCCAAACCGTATTTTCATTTTTCTTCACCATTTTGAGAGCAGTGGTGACGAAATAATTTACGGAAAGTAAGGGGCAATTCTCACCGAGACGCGACGCTGCGCGTACTTTTTAAGATAGCAACAGAATATCTAACTTATTTACAACACGAAAAGGTATAATTTAACTACGAGCGCGAAAACGGCCTGGCACTGTTCTTGATTTTTATCATAGTGCGAGTTCCTTGAACAGTGACTATACAGTAGAATGTTATGGTGTAGAAGCAGGGACATCGATGCGAAAGCTGTAATATTGGAGCCGCTTGAGCGTCACAGGATTGACCGACGAAAAAGCTGTTTCATTAATTTTGATCTCGTAGGTAGGTATTGCACTTTTCAATGAAAAAGCTGATTCTTCTTTCGATAATCGACGAAAAATCGCGCGACTCTTGTGCTAAATTTGTGGTTGCAGTTTGCGCGTCAATGTCCCTACCACCCTGTTCTTTAGTTAGTGTGGATGGTACATGCCTTCTCGATCGCCCTGATGATTGGCTGGAACAGATCTGTATCGTAGTTGGACGGCACGCCCTGCAGGATGGTAGCCATGCGCTCCAGCCCCATGCCAGTATCCACATGGCGCTTGGTCAGACCCTTCACCTTGCCATTCTCATCTCTAGAGAAAAGAAATAGATTATTATTATTATTTGGTTAGACACACCAGCAGCTAATTAGCTAATGCGTGTGTATCAAAAAGTTTGAACATATTTTATCTGTCTATTCGATTCTTGAAGCATTTCAGTGTGGGAGCCATCACAACATTTTCCGGGAGCCTATTCCATTTTGTTACAAGAAATTGAGTAAGAGAACTAAAAATTTTGGCTATTGAGTTTGGCTTGTACAGGAGCGGAGGAGCTGAGCTGAGGATTGGCACAAAAAGAAAGGCGTGGGTAAAGTTGGGTTATGGTGATGGCCAAGATTTGTGATTTAAATCATCATCATCATCATTTCAGCCGAAAGACGTCCTCTGCTGGACATAGGCCTCCCCCAGGCTCCTCCATTTCGACCGGTCTTGTGCTTCCCACATCTAGCGGATACCCGCGGCCTTCACAAGGTCATCGGTCCAACTTATGAGAGGCCTTCCCACTCTACGTCTTCCGGTACGCGGTCGCCACTCCAGAACCTTTCGGCCCCATCGGCCATCTGTTCTGCGAGCAATGTGCCCTGCCCACTGACACTTAAGTTTGGCAATTATTCGGGCTATGTCGGTTGCTTTGGTTCTCCTGCGGATCTCTTCATTTCTGATTCGATCGCGTAGGGAAACTCCGAGCATAGCCCTCTCCATTGCCCTTTGGGTGACTTTAGCCTTCTGATAAGGCCAATTGTGAGCGAACACGTCTCTGTACCCATAGATCATCACTGGCAACACACACTGGTCAAAGACTTTCGTCTTGAGACACTGGTATTTGGGACCTTTGTCTTTTCCATGTTCATTTTAAGACTCACTCTTTCGGAAGCTCTACTGAGGTCATCGAGCATTGCATTGAGGTCCTCCACGGTCTTAGCTATGACGACTATGTCATCGGCAAACCGAAGCTGAGTGATGTACTCGCCATTGATGTTGATGCCAGCCGCTTTCCAGTCCAGAACCTTGTAGACATCCTCCAGTGCAGCGGTGAACAGTTTCGGAGAGATAACATCTCCCTGTCTCACACCTCGCTGCAGAAGGATAGGTTTCGAAGTCTGGTCCTGGAGTCGGACTGACATAGTGGCGTTTTCACACAGACACTTCAGCACCTCGATGTACCGACAGTCGATCTGGCACCGTTGAAGAGACTGCAGTACAGCCCATGTCTCGATCGAATCGAAGGCTTTTTCGTAATCCACAAACGTGATTTAAATAGTGAAATACAATTCAGTATTCTTCTGCGTCGCCCAGTCAGACCTTAAATAACTAAAACAAAAAAGAATACTCATGCTATGGTGTTAAATACATACAAACTAACCTGTTACAATGTATAAAGACTAGATTCCATATCTCAGTGAGCGAGCCATCGGGATTGACATAGTGTATCTCAGTGCATGGGCCGCATGGGCCACTGACGCCCATCTCCCAGAAATTATCCTTGGCTCCTTTAGCCAAGAGCCTGCTTTCTGGAACACTGGAACATACATAATGCTAAGAGGATAGAAGTAAGTTATTTAGTTCATTCGCCAGAGACACTGGCGATAAACAAACTTTTATGAGAAATGCGTTGCGATGTTACTAGATCCTGCGTGGGTGCCGCCTAAGGCAGGTATCACATCTCCGCCACGAAACCATAGCAGCGAAAAAGCAGTAGTTTCGCCATGACTTGTCCGTTGTACGACAAGCGAAACTGCCTGTTGTCTTCCTGGCGAGACTTCCCCGCTCTGCTCGGAAGCCAGGTTCACCTCCGCGCTAAGCCCGCTATATTGTTGCGGTGCTGAGTATGTTTCATTCGACAACTTCACAGAGCGAATGTTTTTTTTTTTGGAAAATGGATTTGATGATGATGGATGGATGGAATGGATGGATGATTTTATGGAAAACTAATCCATGAGGTATCGAGTAGTCCTCATGAATCCATGAGGACTACTCATGGATTAGTTGCAAACTAATCAGTTCGCTGATGATTAGATTACATTTTGCGCCATTTGCTAAATGATTTTATTTCTGTAAGTAGGTTTGTACAAACACTTTTACACGTCAATCATATTTTTTTTAAACTAGATGAGGTCGGCGTTTCCTATCTGACTACTCTGAGAAGAAAGGTCGAAACAAACTCAGAGGTCGCAGTCTTTAGTCCAGACATAATCTTGGTCAGATCATGTGAAGACCATGTGGATTGGTGTCTGAAATGGTCTTTTGAGGAAAGAATCACACAGATTGAGTGGACCTGTCCATTCAGTGCACGCATGTATCAGTAATCATACGGCTCAACTCAGAACTTGAGGAGCTCAACGATTTGACAATACCAAAGGAAGGACATTTGGGTACGCCGCATAAAGTACTCAAACTGCCAGATTAACTTAAAAAATGAACTGAGAAAGAGATGAAACACAAAAACAAAAATACCACATAGTCCTCACATTCACAATAATTAAAGCAAAAATAATATTATACTTCTCAAAGTAAATATTCATGTCAAAGTGTATTTAATAATAACCAAATTTCAAAGTGTAAATAATAATAATCGAATGTCAAAGAGCAAAACAAAAAAATAAAAACAAGATTCAGTATACAAAATTGGAGCAGGTCAATCCCAAGCTTTTTTGTCCTCAATATAATCTTTAACAGTATAAAAAACTTTTTCAAAAAAATTCAACGTGCGGCGGGCATGATTTCTGCCACGGCTCCGGCGCTGCGAGGCTCCGGCGGTCCCACGCGAGCTTATCGTCGCAGATGGTTGTAACGCTCACCACCGCGGCTTCGGCTTGCTTTTCACTTTTTAGTTACCTACCCCACACCAATTCGAAATTTCATCATCCTTGGGGTCAAAACAATGCATATTTATGCGATAGCTGCATTCGCGGTTGATTTGCTGTAATGTTTTGAAGAGTTCCGTTGTCTGTCTCCGAAACGCATCATCAGATCTATATGAAATTTATATGGGACCATTTCGGAATAAACCCCTTTCGAACAAAAAAAGAATTTTGCAAATCCGTCGATATACGACGGAGTTATGCCCGAACATACATTAAAAAAAAAAAAAAATATAAACATGTCGAATTGATAACCTCCTTCTTTTGGAAGTCGGTTAAAAAGGCTTTCAGGCACAACTTGCGTTAAATGAATGATTTAAATTTATTGAGACTTAGATCTTGAACATGGCTTCCCCCCCCGAGTGGGTTCCCGCATTGTCGTTGCGGGGGGGCTCAGTAACCGTGGATTCCGGCCACGGTGAAGCCAAGAGGAACCCAAAGGTGGGGCCGCTCGTCAGGGCTTTTGCCTCAAAGCCGACGACGTAGCGGCCAAAAAGTAGGTTGCGGTGAGGTGCACCGCAACTGAGGTGGGCCGCGATGTCGAATGGGAGGCATCGCGGCTGAGGGTTACAGGCTGCGGCATAGGAGGAGTGCCGGTGCTTCTGAGCAGCGCTCTTCCCTTCCGTGGCCTGGACGGGGCCGCCACCGTTTGATGGCGGACGCGGTGGGGCCGCAGGCGAAGAGGAGTGTCGGTATAGCGTCAGCCGCTCTCCCTATCCCCTGCGGCCGAAAAGTGGTAGACGGGACAGCGCGTTGTGTTCCACAGGCGCGCCGTCAAAGATGTCAGCAACCACTGGTGGGGTCCATAAGGGCTGATGCCTGCCAGGGGTGCGGGTTTGTTCGAAAGAGATACCACGGCCCCTGGCATACGGGCTACTGAGGGAACACGGGTGGGTTTTAGTCAGTAAAAGTCTGACACGCCCTCCTGCTCTGCTCAGCAGGAGAAGTCATTTGATGATTTCCCAACCAAAAAAAAAAAAAAAAAAAAAAACTTGAACATGGCTTGGAAGTTTATTATAAAAGCGTATACATTGACATCTGAATGACCCACCTATTTTCTTGAGCCATGTTGATGGTACAACAAATTTGTGTTTGTTCCTAGTATTTATACTATGGATATCACTGTATTTTTAAACAATTTAATATTTTTATGGGCATATAAAAGATTTTCATAAATATACTGCGAAGGCACAGTCATTACATTAATCTCCTTAAATTTCTCTCTGAGAGAGTGTCTCGGACTTAATTTATAAATTGATCGAACAGCTCTTTTCTGCAAGACAAAAATAGTCTGAATGTCGGCGGCATTTCCCCACAATAGAATACCATACGACATTACACTATGAAAATAGCTAAAGTACACTAAGCGGGCTGTCTCTATATCAGTTAAATTACGAATTTTTCTAACAGCGTATGCTGCAGAGCTTAGCTTTTTCGATAATTTGGCTATATGTGGGCCCCACTGAAGCTTGGCATCCAAAGTTAAGCCCAAGAATACAGTGCTATCTTCAGGATTCAATTCTTCGCCCTTTATCAACACATTATTTTTCACCTGCTTAACGTGAGGTAGCGTAAACTTAATGCATTTGGTCTTTTTTTCATTAAGAAGTAAATTATTAACATTGAACCAGTGAACTACTTTTGAGATTGCGCTATTTACATCGTCATTAACAAGTTGCTGACGTTTAAGTTTAAACAAAAGTGAAGTATCATCCGCAAACAACACTATATCATGATTATCTTTTATGAGGTAAGGCAAGTCATTAATATAAATAAGAAACAAGAAAGGGCCAAGAAGCGAGCCCTGTGGGACTCCCATTGATACTACGGACCCGGGAGATCTTTTACCGTTTACATCAACACACTGAATCCTATTACACAAGTATGAAATAAGAAGATCCAGAGCGGTGTTCCGGATATGCTACATAACAACTGTTGTTCGATAATATACCACTACGGGGCGGCGGAGATAAAACATCTAACTTTTAACTACATAATAAAGTAACACGCTACGCACGGTGCAACTTGGCGTACTTCGACATGTGTTTCTGCTCGCACTGAAATGATACCTTTTCGGGTCAAAAATACTTAGATTTTGTGGAGCTATCTTAACCGTAAGCGCATTGACGCACGTCTCAGTGGAGCCAGTTTTACCAACGAAATTTATTGAATAATTAATTTTACTATAGTTTTATATACTCATGTTATAATAATTTTGAATGCCTAATAAAAGGCAGATTGGACAAGGATCACCCATACTTTAACTGTTATCTTATTTGCTGTACCTGCAATCTTTGTAAATACATTTTTACTTGAGTTTACTTTACATACTTACCATAATCAGCCTATAATGTTCCCACTGCTGGGACACAGGGCTCCTCTCTGTGCGAGTGAGTGGGCCATAATCCAACATGCAAGCCCAGTGCGAGTTGAAGTTCACTTTACTTTACTATAATTTTCGTTTGAGATACTAGGCCTTAGCTGCGGATTGTGACTTGAAAGATTTTGTCAAATGAGTTAACTGTAGATTTGTATGTATTACAATTATTATAACATGTTAGTAAGTTTGTACCCCTACCCAATAGCCTTCCAGATATCCCGGCAATCAGTATCTGCCTTCAGTCCAATGGCAGCATCCCCTGAGAAGTATGTCACCACCAAGTTCTCTGGTTTCAGTTGATACGGACCAAGAAGCAGGTCCCATGCCATCTTACATGCATCTTTCTGTGAATAAAATAGTTGAAACTCATGTTTTAACTAGAAACAAAAGGAGTTTGTTTTTCAATGAGCAATGATCCTTGTGAAGTTTATTGTTTTCAAATTCAAAGGCAACAGTTATTTTAAAAACATGAGCAATTCAATTTTATATTGTTATTGTCCATGTATGAGAATGAAAACAAATTGCTTGACAATGGCCCCTCAGTTCTCGGTTACTTGATGTATTAATATTAAAACTATTATCATTTGTACGTCATGGTCATGGTTTATAATTTAGTTGACTTAACTTATTTTATATTTTTGGAAAAAAGTCTTTTTTAAGGCGGAAGAATTTTCTTATGTTTTTTTGCCATTTGTAGGTCAGTGTCAGGCTGTATGTGTAATGAAACACGATTTGTGGTGGTTACAAAATGGTTTTACAGAATTATAATAATTATTAAAATCATGAATAAAATCGAATCTGTCTTATTACAAAACGCGACCTAACTTTACTTCTAGCCTAAAACTCTAAATCAGTTTTTGCATTATCAACTTTTCTTCTATTTGGGTAAAGTTCTTAATACAAAAAAACCGATCAAGTGCGAGTTGGACTCGCGCACCGAGGGTTCCGTACAAACCTGTGGGTATATAAGTAAAAGTTCAAAATTGTCAAAAATTTTTTTTTTTTATATGACGAAACTAAAAATTTTCGGTTTTCGTAATTTTTCCTATATCTGTACTATAAGACGTGACTTCGTACAAAATTTCAAGATTCTAAGTTCACGGGAAGTACCCTGTAGGTTTTGATTCCCGTGCGAGTTTCGAAAATTTGCGGAATTTTGCGGCCTAAATGGCTGTATCTTTTGATTGCGTTGACTTAGAAGGTTGATTTTTCTACAGCTTCCAGGGACAGTAGAACTAAGTATCATATAGAAATTTCAGTTTCATACCTCCACGCGTTCCTGAGAAAAACGGTCTTGACAGACGGACGGACGGACGGACGGACAACAAAGTGATCTTATAAGGGTTCCGTTTTTTCCTTTAGAGGTACGGAACCCTAAAAATGACAATTTAGCACTGGACTAAGTTGTCAGTTTTGTAAAAGGAACTGTATTTCGATTTCAGTTAGGTTCTTATTTCAAAAACAGGCTCGATGGTTTATCCCATACCCAAAGAAAAACCTAATTTTGTAAAAAGGGGTTCTAAGTTCATTTATTCCCTTTGAATGACTTTTTGATTCACTCATTCAATGGAATTAAATGAACATTTTTGGATTTATTTCACCAGTATTAACCGTCTTACCTTATAATAATCACCAAAAGACCAATTGCCCAGCATCTCAAAGAATGTGTGATGGTGCCCATCAGTGCCAACCACATCCAGGTCATTATGCTTACCCCCGACCCTCACACATTTCTGCGAATTCACAACTCTTGCAGAAGGCGCAGCCACTTTGCCGAGGAACACACCTTTGAACTGAAAATCATAATAAGTTTGAAGCGACAAAGTTTTAACTTTTCTTAAGTGCTATTAATTTGAAATCATTCCTTCTGTTCAAGGGGTGCACGTAAATGCTTTTATAAACTAGCAGTACATAGCCATGGAATGCTTTTCTTTGAGGCAGGATAGTGTAATAAAGACTACTCAAGAAAAACAATCAAGGTTGGCACTCTGCCACTATGAAGTGTGTATTTTGATTTTAGCCAACTTTGCATATTATATTAGTGCTAAACTAGACTCCACTTCTCAAGGCTAAAGAACGTAAATAAGAAAAAAATATTGTCAACTTACTTGGTTCATACCAGCATTTACAAAAGGCACACTGGGGTCGTACAGTGGCACCACAGAGCTCGATTTGACGTGTTTGTGACCATGTTTTGTCTCAAAATATTCAATAAAAGTGCTCCTTATAAAACTGCTCGAGGACTTTAACCGAACCCAGGGTTGGTGGAGGATGATACTACTTCTAACCGGCACCCGAAGCATTTTAGGTTAAGGAGCAGTTACCGCCACTTTAAACAACAGATATTGTGATTTCAAACCAATTTACATTCGTTTTCACCACTAATGCACTGTACATATAACGTTTTACAGTTTTGTAAATTTTCGTAAAATTCGGCAAACTCGATCAGTTGTATCTGTCACTGCGCTGTCAAAATGTCAATGTCAATAGTGAAGTGAGTGTCAACTGTTATGTTAAATAGCCGCATTCGCTACTTGCCTTTTCAAAATGGCAAATACGTACAATTCAATGACGAATAATAGTGAAGTTAGGAAGAAAAAGACATGCATGTTGCGCCGACCCCAAACACATTGGTTTATGGTCGATCTACAGGGTTCGGTTTACAGGGCCAACATGGCCAATATCTTCCAAAATTATTCAGATATGACCACGCTCATGGTCTTGAATATTGTTGTTTCCTAGCACTGAGGTGCCGTCCTTCAGTGCCGTCCGTTCGTCATGCTCAACCCTATTTGAGGAGAAGCGTGGGAGCGTTTGTGGCGAGTACATGTGGTTTTGTTTCTCGCACCGATTTTTACTCTTTCTCTGCTTTCTTTGGTGGTTTTTGGGTGTATTTTACGTGTTTGTGCTCGTCCTGTGTTTATTTTTGTTTGTGTATGTACGTGATCTTACATTTGGTAAGTTTTTAATCTTTCTACGTATTTAAATTTTTACTGGCCTATGCTGAGTGACTATGGCGGATGACGATCGGCCTCCTGGCCGCCCGCCTGATCCCCCCCATCCCGCTCAGCTACAATCGCAAGACCTCTTTTCACATGCGCCTATTCTGACGGCTCCACTGTCTCAATTTGAGATGATGGAAGTTTCAGTAGCTTCTCAAAAGAGGAAACTCATTGAAAATCATCTCCACAACGAACCTACGAATGGCACTGACGAAAATGCTCCAACGACGAAACGCGATCGGGTCACGGCCCCGTCGTTGATCTCACGCACAAAGTACTCGCATTTAGATAGACAACCATTTTTAGTATACGCATCTCTTTCCGAATCCGATCCAACCTCTGGCACTACCCTCCATCCTATAAAATTCGGTAAATTATTGCAGAAACTGAATGTTCTGAATATTGTAGATGGGGGTATAAAGAGAATAGGAAGAAACAGGGTATCAGTAGAGTTCAAGGGCCCAGAAGATGCCAATGCATTTATCGACAATGAGTCTATCAAACAAAAAGGTTACTCAATGATCATTCCCACATTCAACATCACCAGGATGGGTGTTGTGAGGGGCGTCCCTACTGATTGGACTGATATTGAAGTCCTGGATGCCCTGAAGTCCCCACTTGGCAAGGTTTTGAAGGTGAGGAGACTGAACCGCAGAGTTTCCAATGATGGGAAATCGGAATGGATTGCTACATCAAGCGTGGTAATCACATTTGATGGTCAGAACCTCCCGGATCGTGTTTTCTGCTGTTTCAATTCCCTTCCAGTAGAGATCTATAATTTTCCCACTGTCCAGTGTTTCGGGTGCTGCAAATACGGACACACCAGAACTCAATGCCGGTCAAAGCCACGGTGCTACCGTTGTGGTGGTGACCACTTTGGGGACGGGTGTACCATTGAAGAGCCTAAGTGCTTTTATTGTACGGGTGCCCACCCTGCGAACAGTCGTCAATGCCCGGAACACCTGCGTCAGCGGAACATCAAGTCCACCATGGCTAAGGACAATATATCCTATTCTGAAGCAGCCAAACGTTTTACTCCCTCCTACCGATCTTTTGCAGATGTTATGGCATCAGCCCCCGCTGCACTGACTATCCACCGGACCCTTAACCATGATCCCCGTCCTCCCCGCCTCCCAATTCCTAATTATACCTCCCATCCCCAACTCCCTACTTCTTCCTCCAGCAAAAAAATTGTTACATCCCGTCCAAAACCCCACACTCCCCTCCACCCTGGTTATGACCGTAGGGCCCACCAGGATATTATTAACAGTTATTCTTTCCCCCCCTCTCCTAATGGTTGCGCTCTGATGGACCACCCTCCCACTCATAATGAGAATGAAGAGACTATTAACACTATTATTTCTTTGCTTTCCACCTTACTTTCAAATTACACTTTACCAGACCACGTTGCCGACAACATAGTCAATAAAATTAAAAACCGTAACATTCCATCTCATGCAGTGGAACACCAGAAGTGCACTCCCCAAAAAACATGAAATCTGCCACCTTATTAATTTGCATAACCCTGCAATTTTTGCTATCTCAGAGTCGTGGCTAACTCCACGACTCAATTTTAATATTCCTGGTTATAGCACTCTCCGGGATGACCGCTCTGACGGTTACGGCGGAGCTGCTATGCTAGTGAACAACCTTCTTTCTTCCTCCCCTTTATCCCTTCCTCCCCACGGAGATGAGATTAATGCTGTAGGTGTTAATATCCTTGGCATTAATTTTATATCTGTCTATATTCCCTCCCCTAATCCCTCCTGCTTTCAATACATTCATAATATATGTTCTTCATTGAATCCTGTTATAATTTTGGGTGATTTTAATTGCCATCATTCCCTGTGGGGCTCTGACCATTCCGATACACCAGGTTCTGAGTTGGTTGATCTCTTGGATGACTTGGGTTTGTGTGTTGTCAACGATGGTTCCGTCACTCGCCTACCAAGACCTGGCCAGAGTAGAAGCTGTGTAGACCTTACCCTGTGTTCAGCTAGTTTGACCGCCCAGTTGGAATGGAAACGACTAAACCTCACGTACGGTAGTGACCACTACCCAATATGCACTACCCTTATCAATAGGTCCTTACCTCATAAGGATAATCCTCCTCTTTTAAAATATAGGCTTACAGGCGCGGACTGGGACTCATACTCTCAAACTCTTGAGGATATAATTTCCACTTTGCCCCAAGTCTCCCCAGCCAACATAGATGACTGTATATCGAAATTTTCCAGTGCGATTTCTTCAGCCGCGGATGACAGCATACCACTTAAAAATTCAGCCTCTGGAAAACTGTCATCTCCCCCCTGGTGGGATCGGGAATGTTCCAACATGATTAAGTCTCGAAATGAAGCGGAACTTAATTATGTTGAAAATATGTCCACTGAAAACCTGATCGAGTACAACCGGATTGTTGCGAGATCCAGGCGTCTCCTCAAAAAAAGAAAATATGAAGGATGGAAGAAATTCTGCTCTTCACTTTCCCCTACAACCCCTTCCTCTCTTGTTTGGCAAAACTTTAAACGATTTAAACGTGGCTGCTCCGTCCGAAACTCCTCTCCTATGCCTAGCGACATTGCAGAACCTTTCCTGAACAAACTTGCTCCCCCTTTCGCTCCTCTTTTGGGAGAGTGCCCCTCAACTTCTGAGGGGGGGGAAATTTCCAATGACCCCTTAGATGCCCCCTTCTTACTAAGCGAACTGGATGCAGTGCTCAAACACGTACACGACTCCGCCCCAGGTATAGATGGCCATCCATACTCGTTTTTACAAAAATTGGGGCCCCGCAGTCGCCAATACCTTTTATCATTAATCAACGCATGTTTTATTCTCTCACATATCCCTGAAACTTGGAAAACGCAGCTGATAATTCCTATACTAAAACCAGGGAAACCTCCTGATTGCCCTGATAATTTTCGACCCATTGCTCTATCACCTGTTATAAGTAAAATATTGGAACACCTTATAAAAAATAGATTGGAGTGGTTCGTTGAAAGCCGTAGTCTTCTAGCTAAATCTCAATTTGGTTTCCGAAAGGGAGCCAGTACAATGGACAGTATTGGTATTCTTATGACAGATGCCCGGATTGCCTTCAGCAAAAACGAGTCCGTTCTGGCGGTCTTTCTCGACATTTCAGCAGCTTACGACAGTGTCCTTCTTTCGGTACTCAGAAGTAAATTACGCCAGCTGAATATCCCGGTAAAGATTCTTAATTGTATCTGTAACTTGTTGGCTGGTCGTAGTATTAAACTCCATGTTCCAGGAGAGTCTCATGACCCCAGAACTGTCTGGCGTGGGTTACCCCAGGGTTCAGTACTAAGTCCTCTTCTATACAGTATTTACACCTGTGATCTCCACAAGTCCCTTAATAGCGACTGTCAGATTTTACAATATGCAGACGACCTATGCTTATATATTCCTACCTCGTCCGTGGAACGTGCTACGGAATCCATGCAAATATCCCTTAACTCCCTAAACCAGTGGTTAATCTCTCATGGTCTTAGCTTGTCAGCTCCTAAAAGCTCCGTTGTAGTTTTCTCACGTAAACGTCTAACTCCATATGTCCACCTTGAAATTGAAGGAGCCCCGATCAAGGTCGAGGATAATATGAAATTCCTTGGGGTCATTTTGGACTGTAAATTATCTGGTGTCTTTCATCTCAATTATATTATTAATAAATGTGAGAAGAACCTTAATATGCTACGTGCCCTAGCGGGGGTTTGGTGGGGTGCTCATCCCTTTACTTTGAAATTCATATACAATGCTACAATAAGAAGCTTACTGGACTATGGGTCTTTCCTCCTGGAACCCTGTGGTAAAGTTGCATTGGCCAAGCTGGAAACCATTCAGTCTAAATCCCTCCGCATTGTACTAGGTTGCATGAGATCCACTCCTACCAATGCTCTGCAAGTTGAGAGTGGCGACCCTCCCCTTCTTCTCCGTAGACAATACCTAGCCGATAAATATATGTACAAAGCATATTTTCTTAGTAATCACATTGTTCTCTCTAAGCTTTCCATACTAGATAATTTATGTAGACAAAGCGACTACTGGAAACATAAAGACCCCCCTTTGATCCTTAATTCATTTAGAAATATCCGGAATGCGGAAGTCAAATCTCCTATTCCTCAGTGTAATAAATACCCACTATACACATGTCCGTATGAAATTCTAAATTTTGTTCCAAAAATCTCTTATATTGGAATAAATAGGGACACCACCAATGCTAATGACCATTTTCTTTCGACTGTTAATAACAACTGGCCTGATCACTACAAATTTTATACAGACGCTTCCAAATTGACTACCGAAGGTAATACAGGCATTGCTGTATATAATTCCAACTCCCAGATATTCCTTCATTTCCAGTGCCCTCCCGAGTCTTCGGTTTTTACTGGGGAATGCATTGGAATTCTGGAGGCGTGTTTATTTATTTCCTCTCATTCAGCTATTACAAAAGCAGTAATCTTCTCTGATTCCAGGAGTGCTCTGGAGGCAATAGTTAAAAATTCATTTAAAGATAACCTACGTAGCTTAATCATTGTTGAAATCAAAACTGTCCTACATTCTTGTTTTAAAAAAAACGTTGAGATAATATTAGTATGGATTCCTAGCCATATGGGTATTACGGGCAATGAGTTGGTAGATATAGCAGCTAAGAATGCCGTCAGTGGCAATCTGGCAGATAAAAAACATTATACTGTTCAGGTCTATGACTTGATTCACAAGGCCAAAGTAGATCTCTTTGAATCCTGGCAAGAACACTGGTCCCAATCCAGCAAGTCAAAAGCTAGCTTGTTTGCATCCATACAGCCAACCATTCCCTCCAAGCCTTGGTTTTACAAATACAAAGAAGCTTCCAAAACCGTCACATCCGTTATATGCAGAATCCGTATTGGCCACTGCTGTACCCCAGTTTTTCTCCATAAAATTAGGGTCCGGGACAGTTCTTTGTGTGAGTGTGGGCTGGATGATGGTACGTTAGATCACATATTTTTAAATTGCCCTTTGAACAATGTTTCCTCTTTTGATAAGGTTATTACAAAATTGAAAATACAAAAACCCATTAATGTCCGCCATCTCCTCTCATTTTTCCCTAATCCCCAAATTATACGTGCTTTTATTAAATTTATTTCCAATAACAATATTAAACTATAATTTTCAGACATACCTATGTAGTCTAATTATATTAATATATTGTTTAGACGTATATATTTTATGTTACTAACTAACTAACTCCTAGGTTTTGTGTTTGTTTCAGGGCTAAAAGGATCGCCACAAGAAGTTTTAAGTTCATATTCTCTTTGTAAATATTTATTAATTATACCCATGTATAGTCACTACGCGACACTGGCAGAAATTGCCGTAGTCTTCGGCAAATTGCCATAAAAAAAAAAAAAACCCTATTTGACAATTGACTTGACATTAGGTTGAGATTTTTTGGCGGGATCGCGTTGGATCATGTCGCATGAATTTTCATTATCATAAAATTTTGTGAAATAGCGAATTAAATTGTATAATTTTGGTAGTGAATTATCCAATTTAGTTACTTGTGAGTGCACAAGTGTAGTGACGGTGAAAATAAGTGACTAACGTGGACTTTTCGTGTTCCCCCAAAAACTCCAAATAGGTTATTGTAAAGTTACTACTGCTTTACAATAACTTTGTTATGACTATGATAAGACTTGGCTAAAAGGTCTCTGAAACCAGGCCATAAAACTAATTTATAAAAAAAAAACATTAGTTTGTTTGACACTTTTACTTTTGACAGCTGTATGTACCTGTAGTTTAGTTTGACAGACGAAGCTGTGAAAATGCAATTTTTCGTGAAAAATCGAGAAATTAATTAGTTTAATTGTAAATTATTTAACTTAAAGCCACTTAAGAATATGCAAGGACACGTGTACGTTCGCTAGAGGTGATAATTGTTTACTCTCTTTCATCGTAAAAACAAAATTCAGGTTACAAATAGTGTTGGGTTTAGGGACACGTAAGTCTTTTGAACCGATGCGTGATAATAAATTGAAAAAATGAAGCTTTGGGAACTTTATATCTTGTATCTGTGCGTTGTTTTATCGGCCGGTGAATTGTTAGGCCCTGACTCTCGTAAGAAAAGTGAGAAAAATGATGAAGAGGAGGAAGCGAACGAAGGTTTGGACACCAAATATCCTACGGTGGATGCCGAATACTTCAAGGAGCTGAAAGATGCTATGAATAAGGAAATTGTGACGCTACAGGAGTATGCGGATGCTCTGAGAAATATCAAAGATGGTCCTAAGGATGAAGAAACTAATAAAGGTAAAGTTATTTTTTTTATTTTTTTATTATGCTTTGAATACTTTGATTTCCGGTGCTGACTTCATGTATTACTAGCTGCAGAATACTTGAGCTGATGTTATCATCAGCCAGTAATGTTCCCACTGCTGGGACACAAGCCTCCTCTCTGTGACAGAGAATGAGCTGGAATTCACTACAAAGGTCCAGTGTGGTTTTGATTATTGTCCCATTCTTTGAATTGGCTTAGGACATGCTAGTTTTGTCACAATGTTTTCCATCACTGTTTTGAGAGCAGTCGTGAGCGTAAAGCGCTGGCTTAAATTCATTTACCAATATAATGAAAAAAAAAAGAAGTTTTTTCAAGGAGGTTAGTTGTTGACATTTGGAAAAGAATGCAAGTATAAGTCTAGTATTGTTGCCTTGCAGATAGTCATCTCGACCAAATGGAGTACACTCTGAAGCTGTTAAAGAAGAGCCTCCTAAGGCATACGGAGACAGCCTGGATACATGACCCGAAGGCTTCTGAACATTCTGAACATGAAATTGAGGTAAGCAACAGTAATTGTTACATTTTTATTTTATTTGCACAGTTGTATATTATTTCTGTTTATGTTTCTGAACAAAGAAAAATTTGTTTGGTGATCCAATTTCCTGTAATTTATTGGTATTCAAATACACTAACAGGAATTAACCCAATATTTTCCTTTGAAATTGAATACTTATGATTATGAGGGAAGAGGCTTTTGACCTTCAGTCGGGTAAAGAAATAATATTAATTTGACATTTGAAAATTGCCCAAGTTATGCTTATGTTTAAAAGTTGGTTATACTGTTAATAATTGTATACCTGATACAGAAATTGGATGAAAACCCACAAGACATTTTGGACACACTGCCTCCATTGCCTGTGGAGGAAGAACCGGAACTGTCACCAGAGCTTAAAGAAGGTAATACCAATTGTCTATGCATAGTTCCCCATTTTACTAGGTTGAGTGATGGATAAAATGAATGAAATGGGAGTGAATGATATTAACAGCTGCATAGTTCGAGTGATCAGGTTAAGCCACGCTTGCAGAGGTTGGTCCGCGGCTGAGTGACCATCTTTACATACAAAGACCCCTCCGTGTTTCTGAAAGCATGTTGAGCCATTGGTCACAGCTACCAATCTTGGATCTTTGACAGGTGTTAGAGGTCCTTAGAAGCCCAAAAATCTGACAACCAGGGTGGTGGTAACAGCCTTTTCCCAACTATGTTGAGGTCTATTTCCAGTCGAACCGGAAGCAGCTAGATACTAGTATTTTACATGAAGCAACTGCCTATCTGTTCTCCACCACCCAGTTACTGGGTAATACGATAACCCCTACTAAGATCGGTTGTCAGATTTTTGGGCTTCTGAGGACCTGTAGCAACTGTCAAAGATCCAAGAACGATAGCTGTGCGATGGCTTGACGTGCTTTCGGAAGGACGGAGGAGTCTTGGTATGTAAAAATGGTCACCCATCCACGGACCAACCGCGGCAAGCGTAGCTTAACCTGAACGATTGACCAGTGCGGCTGTTATTACGAGCCTACCAGAGTCACCCTATTAAGGTAATGTAAAAAACTTTGGGCATAAATAAATGGTTCGATTTTGAGTTGCAAAGATGTAGGACCTAAACCCAATTAGCTGTTATGTAACTACAGGATGCATTTTTATCCAGTGCGCAAACTGTAACCATGAATTCAGCATATCATTCTAGATCCCCCAGCATAGAAAATGTCGTCGGTTATACAAAAAAATATCTGCTGTTCCATACATTTTGACCACGTAGGTATTTTTTATCCACGCAGGATTTTCGACGAAAAATTTCTTCACTGGGAGGTATAAAATGATATGCTGAATTCATGGTTACAGTTTCGCACTGGTTAAAAATTTACCCTGTATTGAACAGGGGGGTAGGTAGTTGTGTAATACACTAAAAGCAGAGATAGCTTTCATTTCAACAGTTCAACAACATTGATTGCATTATTTACATTGTTGAGCAGATAATTTCTTAGAACATAATCAAGCAATTGATACTAATACGTATCCTTCAAAACGTTCAGATTGTGATTGATAGTGTGTTACAAAATTAGGACACAGCTTTGCCAACAAAATATTATTCATTTGGAATATAACATTTTACCTACCTAGCTAGTTACACAGAAAATGCTAGAAAATATGTTGTAATGCTGAATGCAGAACAATAATAAAAATTGCATGCTCAGGTATTTAGATAACATAATAGGAACAACAATTAACTAGACTGATAAAATTGAAATGATAAAGACAATCAAGGTGAGTACTCAATCATTTTAAAATTACATTTATGCAACAATCAAACACTATTCCAGATTTAATCTGTGTTTAGGTTAACATGATGGTCCATAGACAGTGACTATCTTTACATACTAAGACTTCTCCATGCCTCAGAAAGCATGTTAAGCTGTTGGTCCCATCTGTCATTCGTCGATCTTTGACAGTCGTTATAGATAGTGCAATCCACAAAGACGCGCCCCTCTCTGCCCCTTTCCTTTGTTTTTGACCGCTCTCAGCACAATTCTCAAAGAGTGGGTCGCGTCTTCGTGGATTGCACTATCTATATGGGTCGTCAGAACCCTGAAAGTCTGACAACCAGTCTTATCAAGGGTTATCGTATTCCGGGTAGAGTTCCGTATCTGGGTTGAGGAGGTCGGATAGGCAGTCGCTCCATGTAAAATACTGGTATTCAGCTGCATCTGATTTGATTGGTAGCCGACCCCAACATAGATAGCTGGGAAAACCCTAGGAAGATGATTACTAACTGGAAAAATGTGGTTGTAAAGTGTGTGATACCCTTTTTCCTACTCTTTCGAGAAATTCAGCCGCTATGGTATTCTATGTTAACATTTACAGCCAAGGAACTCTTCGACGTCGCAATGGCAAAGCTGAACCGTCGTTCCCCCGACCTCCGAGGCGCCATCCTTCAGATCAAACAGGCGGCCGACATCGGCTACGTCCCGGCTAAGATCAAGCTGGCCTGGTCGTATCTCTTCGGGGAGGGGGTCGAATTCGACTTGGATAAGGCGAAGAAGATATTTGAGGTGCTGGCTGAAGAAGGGAATGCTGATGCTCATGCTGTAAGTTTCTTACTCTATTTAGAAGTAGAGATTCTCGTGAGCGGTACTATTAGGTCAAGATATGGTACCTTCACCTGCTCGTTCATAATGGGCGTTATTAGAAGGGTAAAATTCACCCAAAGGGCAATGGAGAGGGCTATGCTTGGACTTTCCCTACGTGATCGAATCAAGAATGAAGTGATCCGCAGGAGAACCAAGGCAACCGACATAGTTACCCCGAAGAATTGCCAAACTGAATTGGCACTGGGCAGGGCACATTGCTCGCAGAACAGATGGCCGATGGGGCCGAATGGTTCTGGAGTGGTGACCGCGTACCGGAAGACGTAAGAGTTGGAAGGCCTCTCACCAGGTGGACCGATGACCTTGAGAAGGCCGAAGGAATCCGCTGGATGCACAAAACTGGTTGAAGTGGCGGAGCTTGGGGGAGGCCTATGTCCAGTGTCCAGCTGTGAACGTCTTTCGGCTGAAATGATGCTGAATGATGATGATGAACTGCTCGTTAGAAGTAATATTTGAACTACGAAAACCGCCTTTACCGCTACGAAATAAAGTCGCTGTGTAAGTCAAATACTTGAGTGTGGAAATAAAAGCCGGTCAGTTTGTGTCTGCCTGGAAGAGTGACAGAGTAGGTAGGTTACTTTCGTAGACATATAGTTTTAACTTTCAATGCACCTCAGATAAGTGTAAAAAAAAAAGATTTTCTTGTAGATTTGTTTGAAAAAACAATATTCATTTAAATCAGAGTTCTGCATTCCGTGCGTCTATCTGATTGTTTGATTTTGACTCACAGCCACGGTCAATAGTCCTAATCTACAGTCTATTAGTATTTTGCCTCAGATCTTGCCTTGCATCACTGTCAAAATCACGTTGATCTTTCATCATCATCATCATATCAGCCGAAAGACGTCCACTGCTGGACATAGGCCTCCCCCAGGCTCCTCCACTTCGACCGGTCTTGTGCTTCCCACATCCAGCGGATACCCGCGGTCTTCGCAAGGTCATCGGTCCACCTTGTGGGAGGCCTTCCCACTCTACGTCTTCCGGTACGCGGTCGCCACTCCAGAACCTTTCGGCCCCATCGGCCATCTGTTCTTCGAGCAATGTGCCCTGCCCACTGCCACTTAAGTTTGGCAATTCTTCGGGCTATGTCGGTTACCTTGGTTCTCCTGCGGATCTCTTCATTTTTGATTCATTGATCTTTATTTTCATTAAATAAGGTTGCTGTTGCGTCGCTGCTACTGACAATTACGTCCAAATCAAAGTGAACTTTATTCATGTTACAATAAGGTTGCTGTTGTCGTAGGTAAAATAACTGTGAAAGGAATGTAAGCACCAATCTCAGTAAAATGCACTCTTTTCCAGGGCATGGGTTTCCTCTACGCGACCGGCATCGCAGTCCCAGTATCCCAAGCCAAAGCCCTGGTCCACTACACAATGGGAGCTGTTGGTGACAGTGACTACGCACAGATGGCGCTGGCGTACCGATACTGGAGTGGCAACACCGTACCTAGCTCGTGTCCTAAGGCTATGGACTTGTATATGAAAGTGGCTTCTAAAGGTATTTGTGTAGATAGATAACTGAATTAATACATTCGATGGTAGAACTTAGCGAGCTCTACATAGATGTTCGGACATACATATGTATGTAGCCATCTGGCTAGACAAGCAATAGCTGATCCTAGATAAATCTGCCAGGGGTGCGAGTTGTTCGAAAGAGATACCGTGCACACAGGCAACTGAAGGAACACGGGTGGGTTTTAGTCAGTAAAAGTCTGACACGCCCTCCTGCTCCACCCAGAGCTGGAGAAGTTATTTGATGATTACCAGTGATCGGATTAGGCTGACTATATTTGCCTAAACTTCGGAGAACAGAGACAGAAAGTGGAGACTTCCTTACGACTATATATTTTTCCCGGGATTTGGGAAAAATCTTCAATAAGTTGAAAATAAGCTTTATATAAGATGTGTAAAAGCTATTTTTAACTAAACTTGCAATTACCAAATTTTCGGCATTTTCAAATAAAATCCCGAAATAAATAATCTAACATTAATTCATGTATTCGAATTATATTTCCGATCGACGGCTAGCCGTTGTATCAAATCATGAATTAAAGTTAGATTATTTATTTCGGGATTTTACGTGAAAATCCCAAAAATTTGGTAGTTGCCTGTTTAGTTAAAAATAAGTCAAAAATATCCCTACATAAATTGCCTGTCATAGCTGGTTACATACATTGATGTCCACTATAGCCAGTCATAGCTAGCCCTAAGTCATGCAAACTTAAGCTACATTTGTTGTTATGTGTTCATAGATGGTTGACCATTCCTCCATTCCATCTATACTAATATTATAAAGACGAAAGATTTGATTGTTTGCTCACATTGAATAGGCTCCGATACTACTGAACCGATTAGAAAAATTCTTTCACTGTTGGGAAGCTACACTATACCCGGGTAACTTAGGCTATATTTTATCCCCGTATTCCCACGGGAGCTGGAACTACGCGGGTGAAATTGCGGAGCGCTGCTTGTACTCAGTAATATCTCTGCTTGCTGTGATGCGATTCACAATTGTTCTCATATCGGTAAATTCTTTTCATGGTTTTACAGAGTCGTCGGATTTATTTATAGTATAGTATTGGAGTATAAAATGTGATCTCATTTGTTCAGTGGCAAGCCAAGTGACATTCAGCGGAGGCCCCGCCATCCAACGAACACGCCTCATCGACGAAGCTGAAGGCGGCGGGCCCGGCACGCTCGACACCGACCTCATCGAGTACTACCAGCTTCTGGCCGAGAAGGGAGATGTGCAGGCGCAGGTAGGAATACTGCTTTGAGTTGACCTACACGATTGCTGACAAATACTTGCACTAAAAGGACTGGCCCACTTAAATATGTGTAGTTCTGGCCTCAAAAGGTAATTTCAGGCACTAATAGATTAGTGCCTGAAATTACCTTTTGAGGCAAGACGACATTGTCTTCACATGATCTGACCAAGACTCTTTCTGGACTTTGAAAAAGCCTTTGACCCTTGAGTTTGTTTCCCCATATCTTCTTAGGGATAGTCAGGTAGGAAACTAAACTCCATCTAGCTTATTTTTTTAAATAATATTTGGTGTAAAAGTAATTCGAGTATCCTATTTACAGAGTCGACAGTTTCATTTCATTTCTTTAGCTTTAGAAATGACTGCTGAGACTCTAGAAAATTTCTTTACCAACATCCCAATAGAAGTTACGAAATCTCTCCCCTCATCATCTGTATTAGCTGAATCTCTTCTTAAAGAAAACTTCAGCAAGGACATTCCAAGTTTTGAATTCAAACCCATCTCTATTGCCACAATTAAAACAGCATTTAAAAGTCTTAACATAAAAAAACACTGAAGACTTATGGGGGATTTCCGTTAAGGTTCTCGAAAATATCATTGACACAATTGCCCCTGTCCTAACAGGCATATTTAATCAATGTTTAGACAGCGGTACGTTTCCTGACTTAATGAAACATAGTAAAGTAGTACCAATTTTCAAATCGGGTAGTAAGAGTGATCCCTCTAATTATAGACCTATATCTGTGCTTCCAGCATTGAGCAAAATTTATGAAAAAATCATGCTGGACCAGATGTTGTCACACTTTAACTCGAATGGGATTTTACATAGTCGACAGTTTGGTTTCACGAAAGGTAGGTCGACGACTGACGCAGGAGTAAAACTCATCAGTCACATTTTGGAATCCTGGGAGAATTCCCAGGACGCCATTGGCATTTTCTGTGACCTCTCAAAAGCGTTTGACTGCGTTGACCACAATACACTGATCTGTAAATTACACCACTACGGAATTCGTGGACAAGCTGCTGATCTTGTACTTTCCTATTTATCAAACAGGCAGCAAAAAGTAAACGTTAATGGGGCGACGTCCTCGGGGTCTCTAGTTAAGATGGGCGTGCCTCAAGGTTCAATTCTTGGCCCTTTTTTATTTCTAGTTTATATAAATGACCTTCCTTACCTGATGGCTAAATTCTCGGATATCATTTTATTCGCTGATGACACTTCTCTTATTTTTAGAATAGATAGAAAAGATACGGATGTCTTACATGTCAATGATAGTCTAGCTGTTCTTTCGAAATGGTTTGCTGCTAATAATCTTTTACTCAATGCGAACAAAACTAAATGTCTTAAGTTCTCGTTACCAAATGTACCCCAAGTAGGTCTAAACTTAAAACTTGATGGCAAGAAACTGGATGCTATTTCGGAAACTGTATTTTTGGGAATTACTTTAGATTCAAAATTGCAATGGGGTGCTCACATTAGAGCTCTTTCAAGTAGATTAAGCTCAGCTGCTTACGCAGTAAGAAAAATAAGGCAGTTGACTGATGTAGCCACAGCTAGGTTAGTTTACTTTGCTTATTTTCACAGTATTATGTCTTATGGCGTTCTGCTGTGGGGATCGGCAGCTGACGTAGATTCAATTTTCATTTTACAAAAGAGGGCAATCCGCGCAATCTATAAAATGGGGCCTCGCGAGTCTCTTAGAAACAAATTCAGCGAAATTGATATATTAACTCTGCCTTCTCTTTATATCCTAGAAAATATCTTATATGTTCGCAAAAACTTAGGCCTTTTCAAAAAACGATGCGATTTCCATAATTTGAATACACGTAGTAAAGATGAAATTGTGATTCCAAAATTTAGACTGACTAAAACTAGCAAGTCATTTCTAATAAACAGTATCCGCTTCTATAACAAGTTGCCAAAGTCGGTTACAGAACTTAGCGATGGAAAGTTTAAAACGCACATCAAACGTGTCCTTATCAAAAAAGAATATTATAAGATAAAAGACTACGTTGAAGACAGGGAAGTTTGGCATTAATTCCTTCTGCACATGTGGCTTCCCTGGTACCTCATTAACAGCATAACTATGTGAAAGTCTATTAACTGCTCTCAAATACAATGTTCTTTTTTATTATTTTTATTTTTACAATGCTGACATAATCTCGTCATTAATTGACATTATACATCAATTTTATTTAGGTTCATTTTATTTATGTAGATTATTTTACATATTGTGAATGAGAGAACGTTGTAGGCCTTACTGACTGTAGATTTGTAGACGATTTTCTATTTTGTATTCGTCTAAGTACCTGGTACTTATTGACAGGCCTGCGCTGTCCTCCCATACATTTAATCTCTGTAATTTGAAAATATTGTTAAAGCCAATTATTTTTAAAAGAGTAACCGTGGAGTTTCTTGCCGGCTCTTCTCCATAGGAAACAACAATTTGGAACCGTGCACCTAGCTTCTGACGTTTCATAAGTGCCCATGCAGGTTTATATGAAATAAAAATATTTTGATTTTGATTTTGATTGACTGTCAAAAAGTAATTAGCGAAAAAGTGTGAGCAAAAATGTATAAAGGATATAATCATATTTTTTTTGGGAATATCTCATAATCGATTGGCTTTAAATTGAGGAAAGTTGAAGTTATTCCTTGTCTAGTTATGCTTATACAAAATTCATTTGGGATCTATATTTGTCGAAAACAACTAACTAGACCGGTCGAAGTGGAGGAGCTTGGGGGAGGCCTATGTCCAGCAGTGGACGTCTTTCGGCTGAAATGATGATGATGATACAACTATCAGAAGTTGCCTCAAACGTTTCCTCTTTACCATTTAACAGCCGAAAAACCAAGAAAGAATTTCAGTTGGATTAAAAATATGTATTTCCACATGTCACTAATACAACATTACATCCAGGTCGGTCTGGGGCAGCTGCACTTCCAAGGCGGGCGCGGCGTGACGCTGGACATCAACAAGGCGCTGCACTACTTCCAACAAGCAGCCAAGACGGGCAATGCCGTCGCCAACGCTTTCTTAGGCAAGGTATGTATCACTAAATATTATATAATACACCTTTGAAACAAAAAAACAAAATCAAAATCGGTTCATCCATTCGGTAACTACGATGCCACAAGCAGACACACCACACACACACAAGCGCGCGCGCACACACACACACACACACACACACACACACACACACACACACACACACACACACACACACACACACACACACACACACACACACACTAACAGATACATACATACACACACATACACACACAGATATACACACACTAACAGATACACACACACACAGATACAGACACGACAAACTTATAACACCCCGTCGTTTTTGCGTCGGGGGTTAAAAACAAAGTCTTCCCGCCGCGTCTGTCTGTCTGTCCGAACGAACGCGACAAACTCAAAAACCACCTACCGAATTTTCATACTTTTTTCCCCCAATAAACGGTATGATTCAAGAGGAAGGTTTACATGTTTTGTTTTTTTTAGACTTGCTGTGTGATATTAACCTTAATTTCGTAACACACTCGGAATGACTATCCCATACATTTGGACAATTCAACAATATTCTAATTAACATCTCTTTATTGCAGATATATTTGGAAGGCGGTGACGGCATCAAGGCAGACAATGAGACAGCTTTGCGGTACTTCAGAAAAGCGGCTGAACTGAACAACCCTGTTGGACAGAGCGGCCTAGGCATAATGTATTTACAGGTAAATATAGACTAACCAACGAATATATATTATATGGAATTACTGACACACAAATCTGATGATGATGACGATGTAGATTAGTTATCATATCAAAATGGTTTTCATGACGAAGACTCAGGTTTTGGTCCAAAATATTTGTTGCGAAATCTATGTAAGAACTGGCTTCCGCCCGCAGCTTCGCCCGCGTGGAAGTCGGAAATTATCCCGCGGGAACGTACTACCGGGATAAAAAGTCCTGTGTGTTAATCTAGGTTATAATCTATCTGTGTGCCAAATTTCATCCAAATCCGTTCAGCCGTTTTTGCGTGATTGAGTAACAAAGACCCAATCATCTTCACAAACTTTCATATTTATAATATTTGGGACTACCCTTTTTTACCCCTTTAGGGGTAGATTTTCGAAAAATCCTGATACACATTATTCTTTTTTTTTTGGTTTTCGGTATAAATACTGAATTTCGAGTTAATCAGACCGGGCTATATTTTATCCCCGTATTTCCACGGGAACGAGAACTACGCGGGTGACAAAGATAACAGGGTATTTTAATCTATATGAGAAAAATTCTAAAAATGTATGATAGAGACCATATAATTTTAAAATTCAATTCAAAGATTTCAGTTTTTTTTTTTAAATCTGGTTTTGAACACCATGAAATAGTAGCCGCCATGTTATAACGTCATACGGCTTGTCAATGGAACAACTTTGTACTTTTATTATTTTCGTAACCAAAGTAATATTTAAATAATATCTTACATTCAGGAACAGCAAACCAACGATAAGTAGAATAATAACTAATTTATAAACAATTATCATATAAAATATCAGTGAATTTGTGTATACAGCAAAGTGACGTCATACCCACAGAGCAATATGGCGTCCACTTCGTCCAGCATTTTCGTCAAATTACGCGCGAAATTTGAAAATTTAAAATTTAAATGCATTTTTACGGCACTAATCGATTAAATAAAACTGGTGTGCTTTTATTAGTGGTTTATTAGTATTTCAGAATCTAATTAAGACATTAAAAATGGTTGTAATACCCTATCAGTGAAGTGTGAGTGTACCTCTGCCGAACCCTTCAGGGAAAATAGCCGTGATGTGATATTATGTTATGAATATACGACAGTCTCTATTTTATTTATTTACAGGGTCGTGGTGTTCCTAAAGATACGACCGCGGCGTTTAAATACTTCACGATGGCGGCCAACCAGGGCTGGGTAGAGGGACAGCTGCATCTCGGATTCATGTACTTTGGTAAGAATATTGTAATATTTCCATTTATTTTCTCTGTTACATCTACACGGTAACCTATTGCGATAGATTATTTGTCCTCGTCTTGCCGATGGCACGAAATTTTAGATATTAGTTTTGGTCCCAAAACTTCGAGGGTTGAGCATAGTTCGCAGCTTCGCATTAGGTTAAGTACCTGTAAGGATAGTTTTAAGGGTTTCAAATAAATAAATAAATATATAGTAAATAGAACATGAAGTCTAGTAGTCGTCGTCTTTCAAAATCAAAATATGGAAAAGGTGTGCAACTGAGATAATTTTTTGATGATGGTATCGTCTTTTCATGTTATTATCTTTCTCTCTTTGGTGATTGAACAGCACTCGTATCGCATAAAGACCTTATAAGTATAAGTATCAGCATATTTTCTGAATTTTCTTGGATTTTTCTTTTTCTTGGATTCACAGGTGGCATCGGTGTCCGGCGCGACTTCAAGCAGGCCAACAAGTACTTCTCGCTAGCGTCGCAGACGGGCCACGTGCTGGCGCTGTACCACCTGGGCCAGATGCACGCGCAGGGCCTCGGCGTGCTGCGCTCCTGCACCACGGCCGTCGAGGTGACTGCACAGAGATATAACCTGGTTTTTGGCATTAGCACCCCCAAAAACCATGAAAACAACACCCATGTCGAATAAAAGTTAAATCTTGGAATTTGTATTTGACCTCATTTTCGACTTAAGCCCCCTCGAAAAACGGGAAAATGGTACTCCTGTCGAAAAAAATACTGCTGCCATCTTGGATTTTGTTTTTGTTCTCGTTATCGGTACCCTCGAAAACTTGAAAAATTCTGGCCTTGGATTTTCGTAATCGGCACAACAGTAAAAACGCCCTTATTCTTGCCTGTTGAATTCAATCGTGTCTTTGTTACCAGCTGTTCAAGAACGTGTGCGAGCGCGGCCCGTGGGGCTCCCGCCTCATGCTGGCCCACGCTGGCTGGCGCGCGCGCGACTCCGACGCGGCGCTACTGCAGTACCTGGCGCTGGCCGAGCGAGGGTACGAGCTGGCGCAGACCAACGCCGCCTTCCTGCTTGACACCGGTCAGTACACATGTGACAGTGCCGCCTCATGCTGGGCCACGTCACTCCGACGCGGCGCTGCTGCAGTACCTGGCGCTGGCCGAGCGAGGGTACGAGCTGGCGCAGACCAACGCCGCCTTCCTGCTTGACACCGGTCAGTACACATGTGACAGTGCCGCCTCATGCTGGGCCACGTCACTCCGACGCGGCGCTGCTGCAGTACCTGGCGCTGGCCGAGCGAGGGTACGAGCTGGCGCAGACCAACGCCGCCTTCCTGCTTGACACCGGTCAGTACACATGTGACAGTGCCGCCTCATGCTGGGCCACGTCACTCCGACGCGGCGCTGCTGCAGTACCTGGCGCTGGCCGAGCGAGGGTACGAGCTGGCGCAGACCAACGCCGCCTTCCTGCTTGACACTGGTCAGTACAGCAGGCTTAGCACGAGCACCGATTTGTCGACGGAAGAATAGACATGATTATTAAATAAATGATGTACAATAGGATAAGTTAACTATGTTTTTCTATTCATTATCACAGTTATGCGTTCTAAACGAATCATGATTTTGTAGATAATCGTTTATACTTTGTGGCCGTCGAGTAGAAAGTTTTGTTGTCAGTGTGATTTTGACAGTTTGGGAAGAAATTTTCTTCTGAAATAGTCTACATTTATAAGGACCTAGACAAATATCGTTGGAAACGAAAGACTAAGTGACATATTGTAGAAGGATATCTACGGTTTTTTTTTTTGGGTGGGAAATCATCAAATGACTTCTCCTGCTGAGTAGAGCAGGAGGGCGTGTCAGACTTTTACTGACTAAAACCCACCCGTGTTCCCTCAGTAGCCCGTATGCCAGGGGCCGTGGTATCTCTTTCGAACAAACCCGCACCCCTGGCAGGCATCGGCCCTTGCGGACCCCACCAGTGGTTGCTGACATCTTTGACGGCGCGCGTGTGGAACACAACGCGCCGTCCCGTCTACCACTTTTCGGCCGCAGGGGATAGGGAGAGCGGCTGACGCTATACCGACACTCCTCTTCCCCTGCGGCCCCACCGCGTCCGCCATCAAACGGTGGCGGCCCCGTCCAGGCCACGGAAGGGAAGAGCGCTGCTCAGAAGCACCGGCACTCCTCCTCTACCGCAGCCTGTAACCCTCAGCCGCGATGCCTCCCATTCGACATCGCGGCCCACCTCAGTTGCGGTGCACCTCACCGCAACCTACTTTTTGGCCGCTACGTCAATGGCTTTGAGGCAAAAGCCCTGACGAGCGGCCCCACCGTTGGGTTCCTCTTGGCTTCACCGTGGATGGGAGACCACGGTTACTAAGCCCCCCCGCAACGACAATGCGGGAACCCACTCGGGGGGGGAGGATATCTACGGTGCGATAGCAAAATTTTAGGAACGAAATGTCAGTTTGTATTGAAAAAGCACTGTCTATTCTTCGTAGAAATACAAAGCGTCGTGCTAAGCCCGCAGTCAAAGAGAATTAAACCACTTGAGAGCTGATAGACCGATTTTGTCTAGGCACACGACTCAACACTGCGGGCCGGGGAAGAAGAAAATACAGCGGTTGTGATTGGCTGATGCAACAATGTCAGGACGAATGTTGTAGAAATAGTGATTCGCAAGTCAGTTTTGCAACAATAATATCGATATCGATAAATTCGACGTCCATTAATCCTAATTTTTTTGTAAACTATACTGATAAACTAACTGGGTGCAAACAAAACACTGGCGTAGCACTTCTTTAAGTTAAATTCAATTAAATCAATCAGCAAATTTTATCGACTAATTTAAAGTATGCCTATAAAAATACCTAGGAATGTCAGTCCCTGTTGGAAAGAACAATAAATTCACATACTTAAATGAAATTAAAATTCTTTCAAATCCGGAATATTTCGAAATCTAAAATGTAAAATTACTTTTTACCATTAGGAAACATCGATATATTTTTTATCATCACACTACAGCATTAGTACAAATAAAATGAGACAGATGTATTAACAATACCCTAATGATAGAAAGGGACTTTTCAAAAAGACATCAACGCGGTGTACTTTTTGTGCCATTTTACGTAAACAACCAGTTATATATATTATTTACCATTGAAAAGTTATGCCATCATTTTTGTAGCTGGATGTTTTAGAAGATTTCCCGCACCATTTCATTGAACAGGAACACCTAATTGTTTTTATTTATGCAGAAATGTTTGAATAGGTATCAAAATACCTGCGTGTGCAGAGATACAATAACTGGTCAAAACTAAAATGGCCCCTCAAATTGTCATCTAACATAAGTGCAATTTCATTTATGTGTCGTGAGCCTGAGTCGCCCTTATGAGCAGTCAAGAGGCTATATAGTCATTGCCCGCAGTACAGTAGAAACAGCAGCAGATAGCACGTATACTGCACAAATTATCGGAAAATTGTTATTAGGAGCTGATTTGAACGTCATTCGATATGATGGAAGATGACCTTCTCCATCGACCGACGACGCGCATCCACCAAGTCCATCGAGCGCCACTAGATGTCGCTGGCATACGACTCGTTTGTGACAGATTTACCAACTCCCCCATAAATCATGTAAATGACACCAACGTGATCAAAAATTGTATGTTTATATCATCACCAATCTGGATTTCTATAATAACTTAAATTGCGGCAACAAGAGTTCAGTTCCGATAGCCGAGTTGAACGGACGTGCATTTTATTGTCGCTAGCGCGTGGCGGTTTGCTTACCGGACTTTGAAGTCAAGTTGTGCTTCTTGTGTGCATGTGTCTCGATGTCGCAAATTGAAATACTTTGAAGCGGTGCAAAAGATGCATACGTGCCGTCCTTGATTTCCAGCCTGAGGTTGAGACTGGTCGAGGATTGATGTGGCCTTCCTTGCGAGCCAATCTGGTGAGATCTTTCCGTAACTTCCAGGGATTTACGTTCGAAGCTGTGTCCGGCTGTATTTCAGTTTTTTGCATCTAACTTTAAAAAAATATCCCTTCACTTATCTGTGTGTGGGTTGTGTTTAGAACTATGTGTGTATAATGAGTGCTGTCCTTCTAATTGTATTTGTACTAACAATAGTTATTCTAAGTTTTTTTTTGTAAACTAACCTTTGGATCTCGGTGTCCCAAATAAATAAAATTTGATTTGAATTTGACTCAAACTCAAACTCAAACTCAAAGCATTTATTTCAAATAAACCAATTACAGGCACTTTTGAATTGTCAAGGTCGGTGAGTTAGAAAGATGAAGCTAGTTGCCCATTCCAAAGCGTAGGTACCTATGGAGAAGAACGGGCAAGAAACTCCATGGACACTCTTTTAAAATCAAGATTTTGTTACAAAAAGTTGGTTACACCATTATGTTGAAATTATCAATGTGAGAACGATGTAAAAAGTGCACATTAAAAGCGTCCGTAATTAAAATAAAATAACAATTAAAATAAGCCGTGGGAGCTAAGAGATGACCAGTCCCTACTGGCGGCGCCCGTTCACGGACATGACGTATGCATCAGCACCATTCAGCTCAACCATTTTGAAGGGAACTTAATGATCCAACACACACGCCACCACCAGCGAGACATTTGAGTGAGCATGACATACTCTCAACTGCCAGGGCACATTCAAGTCAATGAAAGACGTACCCTGTAAATGTTTGCATTATAGTAGGAACATAGTGCTCACACATATGCTATGCAATTATACAATACAAAAATTTGAATTTATACAATGCAAAGATATCTAGCTTTTACAGTCTTCAGCAGCTCCAACAATGTTTTCAATGTTATTCAATTTAGTTTAAGCTACCTTGTGGAGCAGGACAAGCAGCGTTTAGCCAAGCATTTTTGTCAGCGATGTAATCCCCCAACTTATAATAAGCATGGCTGCATAGTGTGCGTTTTATACAAGATTTAAATTTCGATTCATTCAGTTCGAGTATGTGAGGAGGTATTTTATTGTAACATTTTAAACAGTACCCCATGAAGGATGAGTCTACTTTAGCCAGTCTGAAGCCTGGTTGAACCAATTGGTGCCTATTTCTCGTTCTAATGGTGTGTCTTTCACCTCGTTTACTGAAAAGATTTAAGTTTTTCCTAACGTACATGATGTTCTCATAGATATATTGACAAGGTACCGTCATGATATTAATAACTTTGAACAGTTCCCTTAGAGAATCCCGCGTACGGAGGCCATATATTGATCTAATGGCTCTTTTCTGCAGAATAAAAATAGACTCGATATCTGCAGCCCGTCCCCATAGTAAAATACCGTATGACATGATACTATGAAAGTAACTGAAATAGACTAGCCTCGCGGTTTCTACATTAGTGAATTGGCGGATTTTTCTTACAGCATATGCTGCTGAACTTAGCCGTCCTGCAAGAGCTGTTAAATGAGGACTCCACTGTAGTTTTGAGTCGAGCATGATCCCTAGGAAAACAGTTTTATCGACGAATTCTAGTTTCTCTTTATTCAATACTACGTCACAATCAGTACTTTTAACATTTGGTAAAGCAAATCTTATGCATTTAGTTTTTTTCCCATTTAACACTAAATTATTAGCAGTGAACCAATTTTGTACCAGCAGTAGGGCATTATTTACGTCGTCAAGATTTGATGCACGTCTATTTATTTTAAAAATTAAGGATGTATCGTCAGCAAATAACACCATTTGTGGTTGGTTTTTTAATAAATGGGGTAGATCATTAATATATACTAAAAAGAGGAAAGGACCTAATATTGAGCCTTGTGGAACACCCATTTTTATTTTTAAACCATTTGAATTGACACCATTTATATGAACTTTTTGCTGTCTATCATTTAAATAAGATTTTACTAGACTGAGCGCAAGTTTACCTAGTCCGTAATGCTCAAGTTTTTAAAGCAAGGTTTCGTGATTAACGCAGTCAAATGCCTTGGAGAGGTCACAAAAAATTCCAATGGCATCCTGAGCCTCCTCCCAAGCTGCAAATATGTGTTTTAATAAGGTAACACCGGCGTCAGTCGTACAACGTCCTTTGGTGAAACCATATTGCTGATCGTGTAAGATTTTGTTGGTATTAAAATGATTAAGCATTTGATTGAGCATTATCTTTTCGAACACCTTGCTGAATACCGGCAGCACGGATACTGGTCTATAATTGTTGGCGTCTTTGCTGTCCCCAGATTTGAATAGTGGTAGAACCTTACTATATTTCATTAAATCCGGGAAGACTCCTTGATCCACACACAAATTAAATATTAAAGCCAAGTATGGTGCTATGGTCTCGATTATGGATGTACAAACTTTTATAGACATTCCCCATAGATCTTCGGACAATTTGATTTTGATTTGCCGAAAAGATTTTAAAACTATTATAGGGGTTATGTGCTTAAATTGAAATTCAACTGGACAGCTTGGAACGTTCGCTCTTAATAAATCAATTGAGACATCGGGGGACGAATTTAAAGAATCCGTCGTTTTAGACGGTATATTAGTAAAGAATTTTACAAATTCTTGAGCTACTTCTATGTTAGAGCTTATGGCACCACGCGAAGTCTCCAATGTATAATCCGTATTTCGTATTTTTTTTCCTACCAGTTTCGTTATTAATTACTTTCCAAACTGTTTTTATTTTATTCTCTGCTGTTTGGATCTTGTTGCTAATGTACAAGGCTTTAGCTAACTTACAGGTATTTCTAAAAATTTTGGAATATGTAGCAACATACTTGTTGAAAGTTTCGGTGTTAATGTAAGGCTTAAGGCCATACAGCTCGAACAGTCTTTCCCTGCTTATCCTAATACCTCTAGTAGCCCAGTCACTAAATACAAATTGAGGGCAAATATTTTTTGTTTTCTTTTCTAAAGTTTTACTGAATTCAGTGTGCACTACTGAAAAGAAATCCTCATATAATTTATTTGCATCGTCCATATTATTAACGCCCAGAACATTTAATTTATTGTATAGGGTACTATTGAATTTATTTAATTTGCCCGTCGTTATGGGTCTAAATTGTATTTGCACTTTTTGCAAAGGTGTTCTAAACTTAAAATTAACCGTTTGTCCACTATGATCAGATGGCAGTTAATTTACGATGGCTTTCTCCACATATTCACAATCGCAGAAAATATTATCGATACAAGTAGCAGAGTTACTCTAGTCGGTTCTATAAAAACATTCGATAAATTGAATGATTTAAAAAGGCTTAGTAATCTACTGCTATTTGAATTTTGTTCCAAAATATTGATATTAAAATCACCACATACAATTGTGGCTTTATTACTGGATGCAAGTTTCGCTAGGGTATCTTCCATTATTGACTCAAATAAAGAAAAGTTCTGATAATTAGGAGGTCTATACACGCACACTACAACATGCATATCTAGCTCAACACAGGACAGTTCAATACAATGTTCCACTGATAAACCAACTATGTCATTACGTTGCTTAGATTTTAAACAATTTTTTAGCAATATAATAGAACCTCCACGCTGCATAGATTTACGGTTAAAACAACTGCCCACCCTATAGTTTGCATAATTAATTAGCATTTGGTAATCCTTTAACCAATGTTCAGTGAAACAAACAATGTCAAACTTTGTTTTTTCTAAAAACAATTCTATTTCTAGTAATTTGGAAGAAATACCTTGAATATTTTGATGAAATAATTTCAAGGCTTTCTGCTGATCTCCTTTTTGATGCTTAATTATTTTAGAGCAAGAAGATACCTTGTTGTTGTTGGGTATAAGAATATTCTTACTGGTACCTTCTGTTGTCTTACAAACTAGTTTAAAATATTATCCGGAGTTAACCCCAAGACTTCAATGACCTCACCAGGCATTGAGCTCATTGTGAGTGAGGGACATGGAACCTCCTTCGTACAATTTGTAAACAAACTTATAGCATTTGAGCTACATTCGTTCAGGTTCACCACTGATGTGGTGTCAATAACACAAGACTTCGACATACTATTTATGTCTGAGTTTATATAAAAAGCTAATAGCCTTGCTATTATGTGTCTAAAACTAACAGGCAGATACACAGTACCCCTAGTCGAGTTTAAAGTTTCCACAAAACTGTTGATGTCAAAAAATACAAGCTTGTCACTATAATGACTAACTAAAAAGTGCATATGCTTATTAAGCATATGAACATAATTGTTTTGTCTATTTGTCAATTTTTTAAAATATGGGAAAGCACACAATGTTATTTTACTACAGTTTAACTTTAACAACTCAGTTACATAGTCTGTAATTTCTTCTTTTCTGACCTTAGAACTATTACCTACAAACACAGTAATGTTGGTTTTGGGATTATAATCATTACCTGTTACTGATGCCATTATGCGTTTGTAAGTTGACCCTGGCATACAATAATTTTGAGTGAAGTAAGTCAGATTATTACTAATTAATTTACCTAGACCTCTACCTATACTATCTGAGAACATAACTGAACGGTAGCAATCATTACTACTAAACAATGGACAACTACCAATCTCGAGCTCTGCCACTTGTGATAGATTCTGTACAATATCAGATGCATCTTGGTTGAGAATACAGTCTTGAGACAAACTCTCAGTCTGGGACGGGTCCTCCGTTACCTCAGGCTGGACAGCATCAGAGTTTAACACGTTCTGACACGTACACTGAAACCTTACTAACTCATTTGCAGCAAGAATGTGTTCCTTAATTTGGTTCTGAGAACCCACATATTTAGTGTAAAGGGAACTGAGTCTGTCCTCAAGTTCCTGTATATCAGACTGTAAACGCTGTGTATCAATTTCATATATTTTTTTGCAGTTTTCTAATTTAATTTGATAATTGTTTAATTTACTGATTAGATCAACACGTTCTTTCCTCAGTGGAATATTTTTGGAAAAGTGTTTTTGTTGTTTCTTAAATTGGTTACATTTTTTAATTATTCTATTAAGCTTTGCATATTTTTTAATTTTTTTGTGACTATGATGTATATTCAGTTTTTATTTTTTCTTATTCTTATATTTGGAAGAGAAATAAAATGTTGGAGTTATGTCCCGCCCCAGGTGAGGTGCAGCTGTTCAGCGAGGCGGAGCGCTGGGCGCGCGCGCTGCAGCTGTGGGCGCGCGGCGCGGCGCAGGGCTGCGGCGCGGCGCGCGTCAAGCTGGGCGACTACCACTACTACGGCCTGGGCACGCCGCAGGACCTGGAGGCTGCCGCCTATCACTACAGGTAGCGTGGCCGAAGGGAAATCGGCATCCGTTTTAAAACAAACTTATTTACAAGTACATTTTCATTTTACAGAATTTTCTAAATAACATTTTTTGGACCGCCTGAATTTTTATAATTTTTCAACATTAAACCCCTGAAACCCGTGATATGACTCATGAAGTAAATTTTGGAAAGAACGAACGAATTTCTTTAACGCAGCTTACGGGTCGTAATTTAACTAAAAAGCGTTATGCTCGCTCCATGCGATTTTTTATTATATACTGTAGATACAGGTAGAGTTCGAGATAGTTTTCATAGTTTTCGAGGGTGCTGAAGACTATAATGAGATCTCAATGAAATTCCAAGATGGCAACTGTAAATATTTTCAAATTTGTCATCATGAGTGTCGTTTTCTTGGTTTACTAGGGTGCTGAAGCCTAAATTAAGGTTCAAAATGAAAATCCAAGACGGCGGCTGATTTTTTCTTGTTTTGGTCATGGTTTTCAAGGGCGATGATAGTGAGGTCAAAATGAAAATCCAAGATGGCGATGACTAGAAATATTTTCAATTTTTTATCATGGGTGTCGTTTTGATGGTTTTTGAGTTTGATGAAGCTTATAATGAGGTCAAAATGAAAATCCAAGATGGCAACTACAAATTTTCTTCAATTTTTATTACGGGCATCCTTTTCATGGTTTTCGAGGGTGCTGAAGTCGATAGTGAGCTAAAAAAAAAAAAACAAGAAATGGCTGCGAAAATTTCAAATGTTTCTCTATTTCTAACTATTATATGTCTATTTTAGAATTTCCGCAGCTGCCATCTTGGATTTTCATTCTTCGTTCCTGACGAGGGTGTCCCCGACTTTTATTTTCGTGACAGCCATCTCGGAGTGGAAAAATCACGACGTTTACCCCTAATAAGTACAAGAGAGACCGCCGTTTTTCTGACCTTTAACCTGGTTTCCGCCCTGCAGGATAGCATCAGAACAGCTGCACAACGCGCAGGCCACGTTCAACCTGGGCTACATGCACGAGCGCGGCCTGGGCCTGGCGCAGGACGCGCACCTGGCCAAGCGCTGCTACGACCTGGCCGCCGACACCTCGCCCGACGCGCGCCTGCCCGCCGCGCTGGCCCTCGCGAGGCTGAACGCCGCCTCCATGATACACCAGTTACTTGACGTTAGTATGCACTGCTATGCAGATTTCCCAAGAAAGTATGCGGTTCGGGGATCATCGGCTATCGTCGGAAATACGACCGTGCGCAAACTATAACCATGAATTGAGCATATAACCGCATGTATCACATGCGACTTAGTACAATTGAAGTACAAGTGCTACAATTAATTTTGATTCACTGCAACCTCACTGAAGTCGATAATCATCAGTCATTCTTTCAGAGTCCGCTGGCAGTCCTGTTTATGATGGATTCCACGCTGGAAGCGAACTGGGACCTCTACCTCATCTCGGCGCTCCTGGGCTTCCTGTGCGTGGTGGTCTTGATGAGGAGGCTGCCTGAGCGGCAAGCTGCCTAGTCGAAGCAAGAATAAGGGCCTAAAAAGATGTGCTACTTGTAGCATTGGTGATCAGCGATCTAGCATATTTTCGGAAAATTTGATCAGCGATTCGAGGTGTAAAACTTTTAGCGTCAGATTTTAGCGATTTAGTTGCTTTTCGTATGATACGACTGAATGCAGCATCGAAAAGCGGGATGTTGCTATATCTACCGAACATATGAAGTTGCCAAAACACGATATGGCATTAATGAAGTAGCAAAAACGCCGATGCTAAAAGGAGCATGACTCTTAAGGGTCTAAGATTCCTGGATTAATAGTTATCTTGTGAAGTGTTGTGAGCGTACCTCGTGAACACAGAACCGTGATTTGTACATAAAAGTGAATATGATTATGTAAATAAAATGTGAAAATGTTTTAAATTAAAGTTGAGTGCTTTTTATTCAGTATTTCGTAGTTTCAGAATCAATTAATAATTAGTGTCTGGCCGAAAATAAAACGGAAGCTGCGGGCTTAGTGTTATTTTCGGCCACAAATGAAGCCGAAAACGGAAATGATTTGATATATTTTTTTTTCTAATATTCCAGCTATACACTAATATCTTGCTTTTTTTTTTTAAATAGAGAGATAAAGATTAAATATAGGATTTAAAAGAAATAAAAAATGGTAATTCCGTTAGAGGAAGAAATACACGAACTTTTTTAAAGTTCGTGTATTTCTTGTTGTATTGATTGAAATAATTATAAATATTTTAGATTTTCGGCTTCAGTCGGCTGGTCAAATGATTTTATTTCTGTAAGTAGGTTTGTCCAAACACTTTTACACGTCAATCGGTTTATGGCCGAATCATGATTTAGTGGCCGAAACCAAGCTTTGGTGGGTCACTATTAGTATTGATACAAGTCAGCATTGATTTTATAGATTTTTATTACAGTGTAGAAATTTGTAGCAGTTTTGTTGAGTTCTAATTAAACACAATCTTACTTTTACAAAAGTTTATTTATACAAATAGCGTATTGTGATAACACCACAATTGTTCGTTTCCTATATTAAAGTTGCTAAGTTAATTTTAAATGTAGTTTTATTTTAACATAGTATATTGGCATATCAAATATAAATCACCGTGCCAGAATCAGACGGCAAGGTGTTTTTTTAAGTTGGTATGTATAAGTTCTAATCTACAGGTTAAAGGGGAAAAACGCCATTTTTGATCTAGGACCAGAATTTGTCCACATGGGCTGTTTTCTATTTCATGTCTGTACCTACATGGTACTAACGAGCCCATTTCCTGTTATTGCTAAGGGCCTTAGCACACCTCCGTCGCGAAAATAATGGTGGTTTTTTAACAAATTTCGCTAAGAAGCATTTTTTAAGACTTGGATCTCCAACATGGGCAACACAAATACATACAAGTACACATTTATTTATCGGTATGTGCACAAATTGACATTACAATATATAACTAAGAGCCGCCAGTAACAGTCACAATAACCCCCGTAGTAGTTCAGAACATAATGGGAGTTAGTTGGATAGGTGTAAAATGTCGTCGCTTTCGACTTCAGTATAGGTCTACTTCGGAACCCTTATTTTTTCCGTAAAATCAACCATCCATTTTAGAACAAAAAATATAGTTTCGCTTTATAAACTTGTCGACTGCCACAGTTACGTGCGAAACAAACGCGTCACCGCTACAAAATAGCGGGCTGAGCGCGGAGGTGTAACTGGCTTCAGAGCAGATCGGCGAAATCACGCGAGAAAGATATCGAATCATAACCAAATCTATGCCTTAGAACAGGCAGTTTCGCTTGTAGTGCTAACGAACTACTGCGGTTTCGCACTTACATCAGTGATACAAAAATAGTTTTATCCTTATATCTGCTACATAAAAACAGAAAAGGCCTATGTGCTACATACATTGGGACAAATACACGCCGGTTAGTATTATATTTCTTTTTAAACTGGTTTGTGTACTAGTATCTCGTCAGATCATTCCCCTTTCGAGCTGTTCAATCTTTCTAGCGATGTCATCAGCAGAGAACGCGTAGTCCACCAAGCCTTCTTGTTTCGTGTCCGTATCTCTTGCAGTTTTCTGTAGGAAAATAAAGGAAACTTTAAAAAGTTGAAATATTAAAAAAAAACCCCGACACAAACGAACCCTCTAAAAAGTAAAAATATATTAAATAAGATCACTCTCGATTACCTAAGTCATTTTTCAGACAAAACAAAATCAGTTCAGCCTTTTGGGAGTTACGATGCCACAGACAGACATGTAGTTATATACGTTAGACTTATAACACCCCTCTTTTTGGTCGATAGTTAAAAATACGTTTACACAGTGAAACCTGTGTGTATGGATAAAACTAAAATATCAACGCATTTCTGAATGACCCAGAACGAAAAAGAAAATTAAACCTTATCTCAATCAGTGGAAATTGATTATCGAATAATAGTTGACGTGTACCGTGTTCATTCTAAAAAAAAACCTAGTGTCCTTGACATTTGGTTTAATTTTGATTTTATAATCATTTGGAACAGACTGTTTGTCCCTATATATTAATCAGTAATAGGACCAGGGCGAGAGCAGTGGTGGCCTAGTTGTATTGACCCCTAATTACGAGTTGGGGGTCGTGAGTTCGAACCGAGGCAGGCTTTTGCGTGTGTGTATTTAATTTCAACACCACTGTTCTCAAAGCGGTGAAGGAAAACATCGTGAGGAAACCGGCAGGTCCTAGAACAAAACATTCGAAAACATGTGACATACAACAACCCGCACTGCGCCCGATTTGTGGATTACGGCCTACATAAAGAGACCATGTGTTCCAGCCGTGGGAACATTATAGGCGTATAGGAACAGTAACATAAAAAAGAAAACAAATAACATACGTACCCAAAACTGAGCATACTCGGGCGACACACCCTGCAGGTCCGCGATCTTATCCTCCATATCCTTCAGCCGTCTGTATATGTCCTTAGACACGGGGCCGATGTTTAAGAACTTCTCAATGTCCACCACTCGCTCGGCGATGGACGACGGAAGGCCACTGTTGTCTGTGTGTTCAGGGTACATATCTTCGGCTGACACGGTTTGAGGACCCCATTCGTTGTGGACTTTTCTAACTGGGAGAAATATGATTAAATAGGTTAAAATGTTTGGCTGCTTCGTTGGTTTACCTATATGATAGCAAGCGCGACTGCGAGCATGGTATCTTGGGTTTGATCTCCTGGTTGGGCAAAGTGTTAACAGATTATTTCATCACGAATTAATTACTCATTAGCAACTCTGAGTCTGGATTTGTGCATAATTGATGGTAATAGGCTCGCCCTCTAGTCTACAGAGTTGCAGGGACTACGACGCGCAAACTGAATTTGTTACCAGTAATACAGCACACCCGTGGTTGCGCAGACATATTTCATCCGTCGTTTTAAAAAAATCTGTTGTCTCATAGAAAAGTGCAATAGTCACGTGGTTAAAATGTACGGAGAAGCATTTTTTTTATGTAAACCATATCTACCATCCCGCACTGGGGCCGCGTGGTGGATACTGGCTTTTTTTTGAGGGTCGGTAATCATCAAATAACTTCTCCCGCTCTGGGTGACTCGGGAGGGCGTGTCAGACTTTTACCGACCAAAACCCACCCGTGTTCCCTCAGTTGCCTGTGTGCCAGGGGCCACGGTATCTCTTTCGAATAACCCGCACCCTTGCAGGTGGTGGATTATGGCTCAGGCGCTCTCACAGAGAGGAGGCATGTGTTCCAGCAGCGGAAACGTTATAGGCTGATTATGTGCAAAAGATTACCAAAAAAGTCACTTACTTTTCAAATGCCCCTTCGAATCGCTCCTCCTAACGAACTGTGTTCTCACTCTAGCGCACGTTTCCGTCTCAGCATCGTCCTGCTTGTCAGGTATGAAATCGTGGATGTTGCTGATGTTAACTTGTTCTCTCTTTCGTTCAATGAAGTTGTTTATCCGCTGCTGTAGCTCTTCGCAGGAGACGTTTATCTGGACTAGGGTTTTGTCCACAGGTGGCGCTGGGTTCGGGGCAGGCGTTGGGAGTGGTGTTGAGTCTGGGACTGTGCCTGTAATGTGTTGTGGGTTTTAGGTTTTGGATTTTCAAACGAGTGTATTTTGATGTTGTGTAGCTGTAGCAATATCAGTGTTTTCTTGTCCTGTGTGTCGCAGTGTGTGATCTGCCTTAGGGTGATGTGACACTCATGAAATATATTTGTCCCAGCTTGAATATTAATTTTATTTAGAAGGTTGTTAGCTTACATTTGATAAAGCATCAACTTTCTTTGGATATATGTCACATTGGACAACATATTTGACCAGTGGCATATCACCCTTAGAAAATGGTGTTGTTCCGCTCAAAATTATGCTTGTTTTTTGCTCTTAAAATTATACTCGGTGACTTTATTAGTTGATCAGCGTGGTTTGTTTGTCTATGCTCATCAAACTCGCTGTATGCTCGATTTTTTTGTGACGTCTACGGTGATGTAGGTGAATTTCATTATTAGGTATGTTCTATTCTCACCGACTTTTCTAGGTCCTTTGTGTTCACCCTAAGAAGGCACATTTAAATATGTTTGCCGATATAGTTTAGCCTAATATTTACTTGGCTTTTTGTTACTATCTTCATGAAAAACTTTTATTTTGTGGTTAGTGGTTTTTTTAAATAATTTGAATGGAAACACTCTTATATACTGCAATTAATATAGTCGCAACCAGTCAGATACTTTTGGAATTATAAGCAGTTAGGTACTTCAAATACATTCTTTCCTATTATATTGTCGAATGTTGTAGTTGAATTGTTGTGTGTGTTGTGTACACTTGCACACATTCTTATCACTCTGATACGTCACTGATCTTTTTTCATTCCGTTTGGAATTATGCCAACAAAGTCAATAATGGGGAAAAGGATAGGTCTTAAATTGCTCTTAAGTAGCTATGCAAGTATTGTATCTATCACCTGTAGTAAGTAGCAAGAGTACTGTTATTACAAATTGATTAAACTAAAGAAGAAAATAAATATAATGATATGTATCTCTTTATCGAAATAAGGTTCATTCCACTTATCCTGTATTTGTTTGAAAATGCCCTAATTGCAAAGTGCTTTTAAATTTTTACATAACGTATATTAAATGTATTAAAAATAAAGCATTAAATATAAATATTATTAATTACGCAGCACATTAGAAATCGAACCTATGACCTTATCAGTACCTTATCACCAAAGCGGATCACTCGGTTATCAATGAAAACTACTTGAAACAATCTTAAACTTTATTTTCGATTACTGCATTGCTCACTTAAAAACTAATTGCGTTCAAACAAAAAAGAAAAAAATATAAAGAGAAAAATTGCTTTTGCCCAAACTTTTTTTTACATCAAACGAGTTTGGGTTTAAATGTAAATTATGTAAATAGAAAGAGATCTACTTATTAAATAGATTTTAAAAAATCGACCCAACTCACAAAAACATATTTAATATGAGAAAAATAGTTTTAAAAACATACATTTCATGCTGTGTACATTTTATTGAAATGAAACATTACTTATTTAAGTGTTCAGTCGACTACCTATTTACAATGTTCATTAATTTCGAGCTCGAAAGTTTGAAGACCAATATTATTTGTTTTATTAAGTTTTTTTTTATTATTTTCTTCCACTTTACTTATAGTAAAGACAACTTTCTACATCGTGTGTACGAATCACGAAGTATGCATAACATTGTAATTCGTCTACAAACGTTACAAATAGAGTACGTTTTATATCAATGATATAATAAAAATAAATACATATAATATTTCAAATAAAACATAATTGAGCAGCCAATCCTTTTCCCACAGTAACGGAGCGGTTACAATATAGGAGAATGTCCTAATCTGTCAACTATACTCCAGTTGAAATAAGATTAGAAACAGTCCGTTCAACCGATTTTGACTTCTATTCCGTAGGCATAAGGCGCTAAAAGCAAAAAAGTGGTTCCAATACCAACTGTTAACTGCAGACGTTATTTATCATGCAACCAACGCAATAGAAGTCAAAATTAGTTGCAACGCACTATAAAAAACGTTTATTTAAATGTCTAATCTTATTTAAAACGGAGTATAATGAAATACAATGAAATAACTCAAGAAAACATTTGGGCCAACAGTTGGTGTAATTTCCGATCTTGTTAACGCTCGTATAACTCAGCACTTATGAAACTCATTTATATAAGACAGTTTTTGAATAGCTTCTTATCAAAAGTCCGAAACAAAAATAAAATGATAAGACCGTGAAACAACCGACCAAAGAGAAGAAGCAAAAATGCTAGAAGGTTATGTGCAAGAATATTTCTTGTATATATGTTTAATACCTATACCTACCGCCTAATTGCATTGTTTGGCAGTCTGAAAATTGAGCCAATATTAGCAACAACTGATGAAAACATTCATAGAAGTTTATTATGTCGCCATTTAGCTTGAAATATAACCAAAACAGAAAATAAACCAGGGTCGTCGAATATTGTTGATGTTTAGTAAGAAACCGATGGAATGTTTCGAATAAAATTAAATTCAATGAATAGAAGTCATACAGTTTCATTTATCAAGTTAAATTTCACTCAAAAACATCCATCGGTTTCTCATTCGGTGACTGTCTGCTATCTTTTCTGTCTTTAGTTTGCGTATTTGACCGCAAAAGAATATATTTTTCTTTATACGCCACACATTTAAATAGTGCAAATATAAACCTATATAATTCAACCCTCATTTGCTCTCAGTCTTCCTAATAAGACCTTTTTAAAGTACAAAAGGCTCTACATACTTTTCTGTCTTTAGTTTGCGTATTTGACGGCAAGAGAACGACTTTTTTCTTCATACGCCATACATTTAAATAGTGCAAAAACACAGCTATTTAATTCAACCCTCATTTGCTCTCAGCCTTCCTAGTAAGAACTTTTTAAAGCCCAAAAGGCTCTGCATACTATAGCACTAATCAACATTCTTAATTCATAATATTCAAAACCTAAATAACAACCCTTAAACCAATAACAATAGAACTTTAAATTGCAGACTTAACTAGCGTTAATTATAAAGCGCTACCAGCTTTTAACTAATTTATTAGCTTACCTAATTGGTCGCAAATAAATCTAAAATGCCCTATGAGCGAATAAACTTAAACAACCGAATATTAGGAGCACTGTGCAAGAATAAAAATTTTAATAGTGGCAACACCCTGTGTAAAAACTAACAACCCCGAATTCACAAATGACACATCTAACTTTTGAAATGAAAGTTCTAAGGAGGCAATTGCCCTAGCCCATTCTTAACTATGTTGGGGTCGGCTTCCAGTCTAGCCGGATGCAGCTGAATACCAGTTTTTTTACACGGAGCGACTGTCTATCGGGCCTCCACGACCCAGTTACTGGGTAGTACGAAACCCCTTGGTAAGACTGGTTGTCAAACATTCGGGCTTGGGACGACCCGTGACGACAGTCAAAGAACGAACGGATTAACGTGCTTGTTAGGGCACGGAGTGGTCTTGGTATGTTAACATACCATGTAGGACCATCTTAAGATGGTCCTACATCCACAGATCAATCGCGGCAAGCGTAGCTTCGATAAAATTGAGAGTAAAAATTCAAGGAACCGTCACGTAACACAATTCGTTACGCGAGGGAGAACAAAGATAAAACTGTCTGTCTTTCACACGAAATCTCTCTTTTTATATATTTTTAAGAAGCTTCACTTCTATCATGGGAAAATAAAGTATTTCTATCGCTACCCTAGGTAGGCTTGAAATAACAGAACCAACATTACACTTAAAATTAAGCTGCGTTCAAGAATTCGGCCGCAAGAGCTCTAAAAAATATCTACAAAGAAGCTATTCAAAAACTCAGCCTACGGTCTGACCGTTACAGGCTCTACGTTTAGTAGACCACGCACATTCAACGTTCTCCTTCCAGACAGGAGCGTCGCCTTCGTACACCTCCTTCTTCCAAATGGGCACGCTGGCTTTCAGGGTCTCGATGCAATGGGAGACAGCGTCAAGGGAATCCCTTCTGTGGGGACTGCTCACTGCGATGACAACTGAAGATTCTCTGCAGGGAACGAAGCCGAGTCTGTGGAAGGGTTACATTTGTTATTCAAACTCAAAGCACTTATAACCAATCGTAGGCACTTTTAAATTTTCAAAATTGGAGTCAGTCAGTTAGAAAGATGAAGTCAACGAAACATTTATTTTGGGTATGTCATCTTGTTATATCAAATCAAAACTAAATAATAAAAAATGAATAATTTTAATTGTTAATAAATTCTATTGACTATATAGCATGATGGAATAAAATATGTAATCAATTAATATAAATTATTAATTGACATTAGGCACAATAGTAATTTCATTGAATTACCAAAACAAATATTATAGATAATTGATTGATGTACATACAATGTAAGGAATTTATAAAGCTATTTTTATTTTATTATTTTATATGTCATCTCGTAGGTCAATGTTGAGGGTGTTGGCTGCTTCACCGGGGTTGCCAATGGGTGCCTCAATGAATTAAGGCCGCCAGCCACGGCATACAAAACTTAAAAAATAAGGGCAGCCCACTGTGGGGTATAGACCTTCTCAATGAAAAACAACAACACGCGAAGATTCAAAATAGATTTAGACGGCGCCAAATTATGGCCGCGGTTCCCTCTTATTCTGACACACGATGACGCTGTAACTAAACTTGATTGTCATGGAAACGCCATCATTATTATTTGGATTCAATCTTTTCACTATGGAACCTAACTACGACGAGACTGGGCTGCGGTAGACCACCAAGTAGGTAGTTGGTGACACGACTGGGATGTCCTCCGTAGACCACGTTCGTACAAACGTAAGAATATCTCAACGGAATTTCATCGCACACTGCAATTTGAACTCTCGGTGTTGAACCGAAGATTGATAATTGAACAGAGTGCATCCCAGCGCGTCAAAAAACTGACTGTAATTTTTTGAAGTGCATTGAAGATCCTGAGTGGGAAAAGATCCCGTCTGCGATATTTTTACGTCTGTGCGAACTCGAGCTTAGGACTCAGCAAAAACTAGTGTGCTAGTTTGTATGTTTGTTACTCAATTACGCAAAAATGGCTAAACGGATTTGTATGAAATTGGCACACCGATAGTTTTTAAGTCGGATCAACACATACATAGTATACTTTTATCCTAGTAATAAATACGTTTCCGTGGGAAATGGGAAAAGCTAGTTATTAAATAACTGTTATTATAACTTTCCCGAAGGTGAAGAGGTTTATTTGCCAGGTGTGTATTTTTTTTTTGTGGGAAATTCCGAAATAGGTACCCAATAACACTGCATGACTTAGGAATCGAACCTAACACACATGCTCAGCAATCGAGTTTACTATCTAGAATGTCAGTCAGGTTTTTTGTTTACAAACATGCTAATATTAAACATTATTTCATAAATAGGTAACAAAAACGTTGAATCGAGGTCACGCATCACTTTGATTCTGCATTCATACATTATAACACTTCTACTGACTTCTACTAACTATGAACCTTAAGCAGATGTGATAGAGTTCAAAATAAATACTGCGAAAGTTAAAGAGGATGTTAGTAATTTTCTATTGAAAACTAATAATGCTGTTTCACTGACCCTGGGAACGTATGATGGATTTAAAAGCATGTATGTTCTGACCGCGTTTTATACTATAGGTACTAGCTTTTGCCAGCGGCTTCGCCCGCGCGGAACTTTCAACCTCAATTTAACTCCCTTATAGGTTGAATTTGGAAAAATCCTTCCTTATTCCTTGTCTACATTATAAAAGGAACCTCTGTGCAAAATTTCAGCTTTCTAGGTCCAAGGGTTTGGGCTGGGCGTTGATGAGTCAGTCAGTCAGGACTTTTCTTTTTATTTATATAGAAGGCAATAATTTATTTCCACCTTTACATTTATACACACTAACTGATTGACATACGTTTACTCTGACATAATTATTGTGAACCTGGTTTGATGGTTTCACTTACTATTTCTGTTTGACATTAGAGTCTTATTATTTTTTATTGCTGTGACCACGCTGATATTTTTTATTTATTAGCCGACTTCAAAAAGGAAGAGGTTATCTATTCGGTATGTGTATATTATACAGGGTACACACGAAACATTTCTATGCTAGCGGGTCTAGAATGATTGCTGAATTCATGATTACAGTTGGCGCACTGGTTCAAAAATCCTGTATATCTTTTATGTATATTCGGGCATACTATGTTCTTTTTTAATATTTGTAATTCCAATGATCTGCTACTTATTTATGTTTTTTTTTATTAAGATTTGTAAACTTTTGCATGCGCATGTGACGGTGAAATATGGAGAACTTTATTAGAAAACTCATGTTTGCAGAGAAATAAATGATTTGATTTGATTATTACGCTGATTGGCTAATGAACTGCATAATTTAATGCACGAATTTAAGGAACTAACAGTCAGTTTTTTTTTTTGTATTTGATAGCTCACTTCTTAAGTCGCAACGACCCTTAGGGAGGCGAGCAAAATTGGAAAAAGTCAGAGAGAACGCTAAGCGTAGTCAAAGCAATATCGAGGGCAGACGATGCGATGCAACGCGGTTTACGCTGAAGAAGTTGGGGCTCTTGACTTCGATCACGGCTGATGGAAAGCGATTGATATGATAAATGACGGAGCGAGCGTGCCTAGGAGATGCATGTTCACTCTTGTTTTGAAGGTAGACGGGTTGAATGTGGAAGGGAATACACTCGCAGGCCGAGAGTTCCACACTTTGGCTGTGCGCATAATAAATGTGGAGGAGAAGCGCAGAGTACGACTGGTCGGCATATCACCTAAGTGCGGATGCAAAAAACTTGGACCTAAACATAATTACGGTTGTACACACGGCTACACATCAAGCTATACATTTCCAATATAAGCTGATCTCGCATTGTATAGGATTTCCGTACAGTGCGAGATCAGCGTAAACTGGAAATGTATAGCTTGATGTGTAGCCGTGCGTACCTACCTTTACCTTTGACCTAGTCTGGTTTTTGGCCAAAACGTCATAATCGGGAACTAAAAATTCAGACAACAGCAATCCCGTAATTATGTCACTTTAGGTCACGTGGTACCGCTTGGTATGGACGAGAGCAAGCCGCTGTACAACGGGTTATGACAGAAACAGATATAGAAAAATTCGTCAGCGAGAACGAAATGGACGAATATTGCACATTTTATTTGGTTTTCAGCTGTTCAATCTTATTGTATTAAATTGTTTACATTCCTATATTAAAAAAAAAAATATAGTAAGTATTCTTTATTGATAAGTCATTAAGTTAAAGCGGACCTCGCTTCGGCTTCTCTTAGAAAAATTCACACCTCGCCGCTGGTACCCCATCATCAAAATGCTCATTAAAACGTTTACAAACATCACTTTTCATTCGTTAATAGAATTACTGTAGCTTTGTCATTAACCGAGTATGATCGACTTTACGTCCACATAAAACGCTGTTATTCACACAAGTTATTGCACAAGTGTTCAGTTATATGTCAAACGAATGATTTTGCAATTTTAGTCTAGTGGGCACAAGTGCTATTGCTGAGTACTGTAGGTCTTGGGTTCGGGAAAAGTTATATTGAGTTTTTTTAATTGGAATTTCTCAGTTGCAGCTCAGTGTCTGGATTTGTGCCCGTTGATGGCAATAGGCTCGCCCTCAATTACATGGGACTTAAACATAACTGCATAAATGTGGGTGTATTACAAATAATATGTACCTACTAGAATTATAAGAACACAGTAAATATAGAGTGACGTGGTAGGTAGGTATAATTAGAGGCAAATGTAGCTGATGTAAGCAACGCGATTTATATGAAATGTTTACTTTAAACTAAATTGCAATTGACATTCTGTAGGGTAGGACTAGGAATATTATCGATCAAATAGGGATATTTGAACTTTAAACCTGGTGAGAAATCCTATTAATATTATAAAAATGCAAGTTTCTATGTTTAGATGTTTGATACGAAATCACGCAAAAACCGCCGATAGGATTTGGATGAAATTTGGCACACAGATAGATATAGGGGTATGAGGTACAGGGTGTAAAGTTTGCTCATCCTCTATTGAAAAGGGAGGATCCTCCGACCAGAAGGGTATTGTGTCTGGTGGGCAAATGCCCGACAGTTGATGTCGGGATTTTGTATATGTTCGAGTGTCGTGGTAAACTCTGACTGCACGATGTAGGAATTCTTAATTTGTTCGCCTGTGGCAATGTAGATGGCGCCACTTCTCTTTTTGCGTTTCTTTATATTGTTGCGAAGCATTTTATTTGTAGTACCGCTACAGATAGATTATTACTACCTGGATTAACACATATGACACGCCTATACTTTTTATCCCGATGGTACGTTCCCGTGGGATAATTTCCGACCTAAGCTATCAAAAGCTAGTTCCATATTAAGCGTGTATCACTGCCAGGGGTGCGGGTTGTTCGAAAGAGATACCGTGGCCCAGGCAACTGAAAGAACACGGGTGGGTTTTAGTCACTAAAAGTCTGGCACGCCTTGCTGCTCCACCCAGAGCGGGAAAAGTTATTTCATGATTTCCCACCATAAAAAAGCGTGTATCAGAGTGTCAAAGATACAGTTCTATGGCAGACAGATCGACAACGGAGCCTTAGTAATAGGTAGGGTACCATTGATAACCTTTGGGTAAGGATTTAAGGAACCCTAATTTAAAAAAAAAAAAAACGTGGCTCTCCGGGAGTGCCGACAGAAGTGAAAATTTGAACAATTACGCGTGTATTTTTTGAATCATCAGATCAAACAACATTCAACGTTGTTCGGTCCGTTCGTACTTTCGAGTCGTCAGCGTCGGTAACATCTCAAAAAAAACCCAACGCGCCTAAAGAAGTTTTCACTTCAAAAAATTATAATAATTCCTACCGCACCCGAGACTTTCAGTAAAGACTGCATCAACTGTCTTTTATGTGTGGCGTTATCTCGACAAGGCAACGACGTTGTACTCAACAGTTATTATAATTTATGTTATTCGTTATCATTACTTACGACATTGCGTATCAAGTTCATTTACACTGATTCCCTAGTGACTTTGTAACCTTTAAGTGAGAGTTGTTTTAGTGAAAGAACTCATAATATTGTGACACAACATACTTACAAAATTTTAGGGCTTATGGATAAATTACAATTTAAATTGGAAAGCACACATATAGTCCTCTTTATAGATTTCGATAACGGCAACCCTTTGCAGTTACTATTTCCTGGATCCTGGCTTGTGCCCTTATATGACTCGCCAGACCGAATTCTGTTTTAGACACCAGCAGTCAGTACCCTAATTGCGTAACTCACGATTAATCATAATCTGTTTCGTTTTAAAACAGCTTGCTAAACTGTTTAAAACTGTTGTGTTAAATGGTTTTCGAAAAATGTGTCTGCTTGACAACGTAAATAACGCAATGAACGGTCAAAATGAAACCGATTATGATTAATCGTGTGTTACGCAATAGAGTATTTTCCGATATGATAAAACTATTTTAATTGGAAGATTGGGACGATTTATTTAACAGAAAAATAAAATAAAATTTATTAATACACATTTTCTCAATTAAAAACGATTAAAATCTAATTTATTTTTCGTTGTTTTGAATTTACCGCCAAAGCGCTCCTTACGATGACTTTTTATCACGTGACATGTGAGGTCAACTTTGTATAAACGGCACCGGTACAAATACTTAGTTTGGCGCCGTTTTAGAAGTATTTGTGCACAGAGGGAACCGCACTCCAGTAATATCACTTTCTATCCATTAAAAATCTTGTTAATTATAAACTCGACATTCACTTATTTACTTACTAACTACTTTAGTTTACACAAAGTTGACGTCACGTGATAAAAAGTCATCGTAAGATGCGTTTTGGCGGTAAATTCAAGACAACGAAAATTATATTTGGTTTAAATCATTTTTAATTGAGAAAATGGATAGAAATCAATTTATTTTTATTTTTCTGTTAAATATCTCGTTCCAATCTTCAAATTAGAATCGTTTTTGAAAAATTGGAAAATACCCTATAAAATACCCTAATAGGGTATACTATAGTTGTGACCTGCAGGTCACAACTAGAGATATAAGCAATAATAAGCACATTTACTTAAGTGTTTTATACTGGACAACAATATGACGTGTCGTGTAAGTAGAATAGAACTCATATACGCTGACCTTTCCCTGGTACCATTGATTTAATAAAAGTTCGGAATATCCTTAAAATACATGAAAAAGAATACATCCTACGACACTCGCGTAAAACTAATAATAGCCAAAATAGTAATAGTAAACGAGCGTCAGCTGCGATCACCCATGAATGAAGAATGATGAAGTGTACATCTTTGCAACTGATCCCTACACATACATTTGCGCGTGTACCTACACACCTCACCGTGCTGTGTGGAGTTGTAGTAGGCAAATAATTTGATACACTGTGTGACGCGTGTCTTGAAACCGTAAACAAAATAAATTACGTCTCGTAAGATCGGTAAAGCTTTGATAGAAGTGTAAACAAACCTGTTGATGTTAAATTCTTATAACAATCACTCACATTCATCTGTATTTCGAAGGTTTTAAATTGATGTGTAAAAAAAAAAGAATCCTAATAATTATTATTGTAGTCTAAAACCATTGAAACAAATGCGTAGTGGACTAAGCGAATTTTCAAAAAATGCGGTAAGAATAAGACGGCTCGTTAGTGAAGTGGTTGAGCGATTAGCTGCGTGTTCTTTTATTTTATGTGGGTTTTGAAAACTCAACCAGTGCTAATTGTGTACGTTGTAGATACCAACGCGGGTAAATATGGACTCGTCGGTCCATAGAATGTTCTCCTGCGGTTGGTTCTGCAGCCAGCGACAGAACTCAATACGAGGTCCACGATCCAGAGCATGCAAAGCTTGCACGCGTAAGAAGTGGTATGGATGCATATCCATTGAATGGAGTAGCTTCCATACCACATACTGGTTCACGCCAAATCGACGAGCTGCTTGCTGGGTGCTCCTCCTCCTCGGGTGTTGCTGGAAATATTCCAGGATGGCGTCTTCAACATGTATGGACAAGGGTGGCCGGCCTCTGCCCCTGGCATGACCGGGAAGCTGAAACTGGCCATGGTCAAGTAACCGCTGATAAGTGCGGAATATCAAGTCTGTGTTGGGGTTCCGGGGGTCAGGGATTCGGTTACGTCTAAGGGATTGTGGGTATTCTTCGTCGGCGTACATTCGCCTCGCACCATTTAAATTTTCACCAGACAAAAAATAATACCTCATCATGGCAAGGTACTCTACGCTGGAGTATGCGTACGTCATTTTGAAAACAATCACTGTGCAGTTGAAGAAGCACACGCGGAAAAAACAGCGATCGACGTCACGCTATGACCAATCGCAGGTGACTGGAGAAACGAAAAGCGGCGCGCGCGGGCGGGAGGGGATGCGCATGCGGTGAAACGTGAGCGGTACCTACGCCTGCGAAAAAAGCGGCCGGCTTCAAAGGATTGAATTTCGCTACGAATTTTCATTGATAATTTCTGCGCGTAGAGTAGGGTGCCTATAAATTGGATTTTGATATTATTTGCCGAATTTTTGGTTTTTTTTTACTTTTATTTTTATTAATTTTTAGTATGAAAAGTTTACTACAAATAAGTAATAGTATTCATTAATAGGTTAATTTCAATTTAGTTTTGAAAAAAAAAAAGTGTAATTTCCGTACCACAGGCTTCTACCCCGTTCACCTATTATACCCAATTTTTTTCCAGACGCTAAAAAAAATCAGCCTGTATAGATTATCCTCCATAGTAGATACCAACATTAACACTTCTTACGGCTTATCACGGTATAGGTGAATCTCAATTACTTTACCGTGACACTTTCTGGGCGAACTCAACTTATGAAGGCACAGCATTTATGGCCCAAATAGATGTGACCCGTCAAGGTTTAAACTTAAACCTACACACTGTTGCAAGCCTTATTTTAAGCAGTTGTACGTTAATCTGTGGTTGTCTCAGATCATAGAAGGAAGTCTTCGTTCTGTGGTGGTTGTACAGCTTAAAATAAGGCTTGCAACAGTCTGTAGGTCTAAATTGTCAAGATATTGGATATCTTGACAATTTCTTGTATTTATATTTTAGAAGTAGCTATGTTTGTAAAGTAAAATCCATGTCTTTTTGAACTAGCTGATCCCAAGAAATAAGCGTGACAATTGTAAATTATTTCAATTAACGTGTCAAAGTACTTTGGCGCGCTGCAGGCCTAGACAAAATACATTTCTGTTAGCGTTCACGTCAAACGCTACGCCAAAATGTATGGGAATGACATTACCTGTGGAAAGGTTACGTCGTGTTCTTTCCGCAGGTAATATCATTCCCATACATTTTGGCGTAGCGTTTGGCGTGAACGCTAACAGAAATGTAATTTGTCTCTAGGCCCAGAAGTGTCTATTGTATGGTTCCAATCCAATTATTTACAACTAGCTTCCGCCCCAGCGTGAATGTCGGAAATTATCCCACGAGAACGTACCATCGGGATAAAAAGTACCCTGTGTGTTAATCTAGGTTATAATTTATCTGTGTGCCAAATTTCATCCAAATTCGTTCAGGCGTTTTTGCGTGACTGAGTAACAAACATCCAAACATCTTCACAAACTTTCACATTTATTATATTATTAGGAAGGATATTAGGATACCAAGTGGTTGGAAAGACAACAGTGCTGTTTAAGAGTAGACTACGTAATTTTTCATGGATAAAGCGTACTACAGTGTCACGCTATGAAAGGCAGCATTATGCTGAGCGATGGCCGTTTTGCGCGATGTGACGTAAATTTTGTTTATTTTTCCTTCGTGTACTTAATTTTTTATTAAAGAAAGAAATACAATAAGTTTTATAAGCGCTAATATGTTACTTAGCGCCTGATATGATTTTTGAATAGTAATAAAATTCTTTCTTGCAAGTGCTTAAAAATGCATTGCCCATGCCAATGCACAACGGTGTAATTGATTCTATCTAAGTATATGAGGTGGACTGTATTTGAGGGTTTCTTGAAATAAAACTTATTTCTTCTTATTGTTCTTTATTCTTCAGGAGCAGGAGACCGACTGTGTCGATCCAAAAAATGGCCCGTCTTTTATACAATTCTCGCTAAGTAATCTAGCCAATCACAAGACAATACATTTCCCGCCAAAAGTGTTAATCGATCGCAAGATAGCACATATTCCCGCCTAAAATGTGCCAGCCAATCACAGGGCGACAAATTTTTGGTACATTTATCTTACGTACGACGAAGCTATACCGTAATGAGGACCTTTATTAAAATTTAATTATCTACACTTATTTCTCTGCTTATACCCTATTATTTACACGTAATCACTTATAATAAAGTCTCTTACATATTCTAAAACACTTTGATTTATAGTTTTCCACAGTTCAAATCACTTTTAATACACAAAGCTCGGCGTCCACTACAGTATATATAGTGATATTGACCACTGTACCTATTGCTAATTAGCGCGACCGACTCATTAATATTTATAGACATGAACTTGAAACACTAAGCGCGCACCTACGTTTAACATAACAACAAAACGCAGAAATTTCCTGTCATCTGTGTCAATATTGACGATCCAATAATTTAATAATTATAACCGTTTACCTAGGTGTCTAAGAAGGCCTTTACGTAATTTCGCGTTTTTATTATATTTTGAATAAAGTGTCCGAAAACGAGTTTCCTTTTTCGATAGTTATTATTGGCCAGGTACGTACGTAAGGAGGCTCTAATTTTAGAGGCCTCCTATTAGGTAGGTTTGGATTTGTTTTCGTTTGGTTGGTTGGATGATTTGGGTTTGGTTTGTTGGTTGATTTGGGTTTGATTTAGTTGGATGATTTGGGTTTGGTTTGTTGGTTGATTTGGGTTTGATTTAGTTGGTAGATTTGGGTTTGGTTTGTTGGTTGATTTGGATTTGGTTTAGTTGGTTGATTTGGGTTTGGTTTAGTTGGTTGATTTGGGTTTGGTTTAGTTGGTTGATTTGGGTTTGGTTTAGTTGGTTGATTTGGGTTTGGTTTAGTTGATTGATTTGGGTTTGGTTTGTTGGTTGATTTGGGTTTGGTTTAGTTGATTGATTTGGGTTTGGTTTAGTTGGTTGATTTGGGTTTGGTTTAGTTGGTTGATTTGGGTTTGGTTTGTTGGTTGATTTGGGTTTGGTTTAGTTGGTTGATTTGGGTTTGGTTTAGTTGGTTGATTTGGGTTTGGTTTAGTTGATTGATTTGGGTTTGGTTTAGTTGGTTGATTTGGGTTTGGTTTGTTGGTTGATTTGGGTTTGGTTTAGTTGATTGATTTGGGTTTGGTTTAGTTGGTTGATTTGGGTTTGGTTTAGTTGGTTGATTTGGGTTTGGTTTAGTTGGTTGATTTGGGTTTGGTTTGATTGGTTGATTGATTTGGGTTTGGTTTAGTTGATTTGGGTTTTTTACACTCAAGTCTGCCCGCAAGGCTATCGATTATGTCCGGTATCGGTTATTGCTATGTTGAACATAACATAACAACAACGGCTATCAGTTCATCAGATAATTTGACTTAGCCATACAAATCCTATGGTCTATGATATCAACGATTTTGGGGAACGAGGTGATCCGAAAGAGAACTGATCTCTATTGTATCATCTCGTTCCCTGTTTCTATATTTAAGAGAAACTTGCCAGACTATGGCGAAGCAAAAGGGAGGGTTATGATTATATTATGGGTACTTATGTATTTTCGCCTGTTCCCTCATAACCTCTAAACTTCTTATCATAATTTGACATATGAGGTGTCTTTGGAAGCGTCTTGATCGGCCGCTGATTAAAAGCTTTGTGACGATTTTTTTTTTTAATTCTGCGTATTCCCTGCGTATTTCCTGTACCTACAAAATTGTCTTAATGCACCTAGCACATGGTTTGAAGTACATAAATAACACTAACCTGTGGAATATAGCTATACTGTGGATGGCGGGCCACTTGACCCGGACCTCGTCGCAGATAGCCTTCATAGCCTTCAGGGCCATCGGCTCATAAGCTTCGTACTCCAGTCGCACCACCTGGATAAACGAAATTATAGATTAGGAATTATACTTTTTATTTTTTGCAGTTACAGCACGACCGGCGTATTTTTTGGGCTGACCTAGATCAGCACCCTAATTGCGTAACTCACGATTGATCATAATTGGTTTCGTCTTCACAGTTAAACAATATTCATTGCGTTATTTATGTTGTCGAACAGACACTTGTTTCGAACATATGAAGCAATGGTTTAACAATCCGTTTCAAAACGATACAGATTATGATGAATCGGGAGTTTCGCAATTAGGGTGCAGGTAAGCACAATACCTAATCTGTTACAAAAGCACCTCTCTAAAGCGAATTAGTAACACGTTCTTCAGTATTTAGAAGGTTTAAATTTGATATCTCACCCCTTTTTTCCAACTAATATTGTTTGAATAACAAATATGGACGAAACAGAGGTTTACTTTTTATTGTTGAATGGGTTGCTCTTGACCTCGATCGAGGTCAAGAGCAACCCAAGAGCAACCGCTCCTCCTCATGAACGCCTGATGAGGAGCGTTTATAAGGTCTAAGATGTAACAAGCGCAGACAGAAGATGTTCACTCTTGCTTTGAAGGCAGACGGGTTCATGTGGAAGGGAACACAGACGCTGGCAAAGAGTTGCACACTTTGGCTGTGCGTATAATGAATGTAGAGATCAAACGCATCGACCAACAAACAACAACAATGTACACGAAAAGTTAAATATGGTATGGTTTTGTCTCATTATAAATATTGTCTCTGTGGAAACCGAATACTAAAATAAAAAGTCATTAAAAATTTGGAGCCAACAAAGATTAGTTTTTCTTGCAAATTTAACCTAACTTTGTGCGTGATTAAGTAATAAAAGAAGTGTAAAATCTCAAACTAAATCGGTACCGACAAGGCTCAAATATCGAATAGTTCAATAAACTTTATTGGTCTGTGATTTATGCAGTGGTTTTTTCATAAAACCCGATTTTCCGAAAGACTTTTCTTAATTTTTTAAGCGCCTGTTTTACTATAAATGATCCAGCTTCTCACTCAATAACGTTGTGCGTGTAGACTAGCGTCTAACCGCTCATCACTGATACTACCTCTGTCGGACAGGAGGCCTGGTGAGACAGCGTGCTTTTTAGCCAGGCCCATCAGTGAGTTTAACATAATAACATTTAGTATAACGTTCATTTTATATAATTTTCAATATGTATAATATTCTTTTAATATAACGTTCATTTGACCTAATATTCTTATGACCTAAAATTCATGTTTAATGGGCACAGTTCTAGCCTAACTCAAATGGCACTTAACCAAACCTTAAAATATTCTATGCAAGGTCGAGGGTGGGCCTGGTCGACGGAGCCCCGCTTCGCGGGGCTCCTACTTATGGGTGGTTTATAAAAAAATAACCACGAAGGGGATGGCGGGGTCTATTCGCTCGCTTCGCTCGCTCACACGACCCCGCCATCCCCTTCTAACCTAACCTATCCGAGTCGGGGTGCCCTAAAGTCCAGATTGCATCCAGGTGTATAGGGTATAAAGTGTAGTCATTTTAATAACTAAAACAAATATCGAGATTGCAATAGCCACACAACGAATAATTTTGCTGTAACTGTATGACAGTAAGTAAAATAATATTTATACAGTCTACCCACCTCACGCAGCAATTAATGTTAATGCGATGCATTTTTGCTAGCACCATACTAGCAGGCGTTTAAAATCGTATGAGATTTTCTAAATTATATTAAAAGTTACTTAGAGATTATGAATATTATAGTAAATGAATAATATGCTAAATGAATATTATGTGAAATGTGCATTATAGGAAATGTTCATTATGTCATATGAAATTATATCAACAATTCATTATGTCAACTGATCGTTATGTTAAACAAAATTATGTTAACTGAAATTATGTCAAGTGAACGTTAGATATTTTGTTATTATGTCAATCATTACACACCCGACTAGATTCCCCTCAAATGAAACTCACACTAAAGCCTCAGAATGCCACCTGCTATGATCCTTACATACTCGTTTTTGCCTGGTTTACATTCATATATAGTCATACAAGCACGCCAGTTGTGACTACTGCGCACGTGGCCTTCTGAAGAACATCACCAATAAATAAGAACACTATAATGTCCTCTTCAGTTACTTTTGTAACTATCAAAACTCAAAGGGGGAAAACCATGTATGATTATGGCTGGCTTATTTATCACACTATAGAAGCATCCCATGCAAAACGGAAAGTGACAAGCACAAAATAAAAAAACATTTCTAGAGAAATAAGTGAGTGAAACACATTTTCGTGTTCCAAAACCTGTTTGTTTTGGAACTAAATTAACTTGTGACGTTGTGTTTGTACAAGTGATAAACGATAACGCTTGTTGATCCACTGTTTAGTGTCAACTTTTTCGTATTAGGTACAATCGACCCATTTGAATTATGACCCACCATAAGCTTATTTTCTTACAAACATTCAAATACAATTAGGTCGACATTCGCGTACACATACATTTCCATGGTAACGACCTTGTTTTCTGCCATATAAATATACCGTAATACACAGAGAATTATCTGTTGCAGTCTCCATCTTTATTAAGAGCTTTTACACACGAGTACGATATAAAGCTGAATGCACACCCAAAATAAATACGACGCGTACGCATTATCGTACTAAAAACAATGTGTTTTTAATCTAATATATCTGATTTATTATTTATTTTAATATGCGTTCAACTTGTGTGCTAGAAAACGAGATTCCGCCATCTTTGCATAAATCTTCACTGAATTTTGCTTGCAATGTGCGTTAAGGCAACAATAAGAAGTGGGGAAATAAAACTCTTGAAAATCTATAAAAATTATAATGGTGAACTCATAATTTTTTAACAATAGTTAATATCGGGTGTAACTACCTAACTACCATTGCTTGCAATAACAGCCAATAGTCTCAAACGCATTGATCCAATAAGGCGACTGCAAACGTCGTAACGTGCCGCAAAATATCGAGTTCCAGTAAACGGATCTTCTTCGTAATGATGACGCATGTCGGTTTTCTGTTGATTCGTGATTTGACGAACGCCATGATTATATCTTCCAGAGTATCCTCTTCTTCATATCGCTTGATCCAGGTGTTTCCAGATATCCACTGTTTCGAGATTATACCTCCCCCTTAACTCTCGAGATATTTCTCGTATACCATAGCGTTGCTTACTGAGAACTATAATCCGAGGTCTTTGTCTTGCCACTATACGATATAAATAAAAACGAACTATTTTTTATTCTCATAGGAATTATTATTTGACACCAATTTCTGAGTGACTTTTTGATGCTTTGTCATTTCATACTCGAAAGAGTTCGGAACATGGTTTAAAAAAAAAGAAACATTTGTTCTGAACTTCTGAGTAATACCAGTTAATTCCAAAGAGTTTGGATTCAAAAACGATTATGAATGCTTTACCTAAAATATTATCTATTGCAGTGATGACAAAGGTTAAAATTGCATTGATCTTGGACCCGTATTGACATAGCTTGCTTAATATTTAAAACGTCCTAAGTGCGGCATGCACTGTAAAGGAGGGAAATCTTTGTTATTTTGACGGTTTCAAACGATTAATCGGCAAAGTGGGTCATGATTCAAATTTGTCGACTGTACACCAAAAAGTGAATGGTTAAGCAGGCGTTATTCATGACGTATTTGGACTGCATTAGTTGTTTTTAAATGCTTCACGCTATACAGGGTGCGGGAAACACAGAACCGGTAGAAGTGACGGAGCTTAGGGGAGGCCTATGTCTAGCCGTGGACGTCTTTCGGCTAGAAATTATGATGATGTCCTCATAATTTCGTTTTCGGCAAAGACATCCACGCACAATCAGCGTTGAAATTTTTCTACTGAGCGGATTTCCATGCGGTTTTCACCAGTAGACAGCGTGATTCACGAGGAAAGTTTAGGACTATATATTGTTGAGGTTTAGTGTAAACGCGGGCGAAACCACAGGTAAAAGATAGCACATTTTATAGGGTTTTTGTTTAATGCGTAGCCCTAAAAGATAATAACATTGAAATATCTATTACATTACCTAAATACCCACTTAAGGTCTAAAATTAGCTATCGTTCTCAACTGCCGATTACACAATATTATTGTTTGCAAAATTTTCCAACGTCAGTCGGTTGCTATGTTATCAAAGAATTTGTCTTCCAAATGACTTGCAATTTGTAATACCACACGTGTTATATTATTTTCATGTTATATCTACTTTCTGCTCCTTATTTTATGCATGTTTTTTTTATGTATGGAACAGGGGTCTCGTGGTAAAATAATAACAGCCAATCAGGTCGATCCAGGGCTAAGCTACGCTTGCCGTGGTTGGTCCGTGGATGGGTGACCATCTTTAAATACCAAGACTCCTCTGTGCCTTGAAAGCATGCTAAGCCGTTGGTCCCGGCTGTTATTCGTAGATATTTGCCAGTCGTTACGGTTAATCAGAAGCCTGAAAGTCTGACAACCATTCTTACAAAAAAAAAAAACAATAAGCTGTTCTATACATTTTGACCGCGTAGGTATTGCACTTTTCTATGAAACAGCTGTTTCTTTTTTGTATAACTGTCGAAAAATTTATGTGCCAGGCTGGCACAGAATATTCATATCATTGAATGATATGCTGAATTCATGGTTAAAATTTGCGCACTGGATAAAACTTATCCTGTACAAAAAAAATGTTTTGTTCGATAGGGGTTTTATTCCGAAATGGTCTCATTTAAATTTCACATAGATCTGACGATGCGTTTTGGAGACAGACAACGAAACTCTTCAAAAAATGACGGCAAATCAACCGCGATTGCTGCTATCGCATAAATTAAATATGCATTTTTTTGATCCCAAGGATGATTAAATTTCGAATTGGTATGGGGTAGGTACAGAGCACATCAAGCTACCCCAATCTGTCAAATTTCTTTGATAGTTTTTCAACTTTATTACAACGGAATAAGGTTCATGTTCAATTGGGAAAATTTGACAGTTTAGGATAGGTTGACCTGCTGGCGTTTGTACTATAGCTGAAAAGTGAAAAAAAAAAAAACATACAGAATGGACATACGTTGATAAACGTTCTGCTCTTCAAGTATCCTAGAGTGTTATAAGATTAAACACAAAGTCAGAAGACGTTGCCGCTCCACACGAATTGTTCGGGTCGTTGCGTATGCCCATGTGTGCGTACGCGCATTCGAGTGTATAGTAGACGACAACAATAAGCCGCCAAAATTTTATTTGTTGTGGCTCTATCCTAGATGTTTGTCACTCGCAAAAGTATTAAATGTTAGTTTTTTATTTCTTATATGATAATCCTTGATAATACTTGATATTTCACTAATTTGAATCTTATCTTTGACATACTTTCTGTTGCTATTCAAGAATAAATAATAAATATATAAATAAAAGTTTATTTGGAACAGTTTAGGTATAGAAAATGTTGGATACATTATTTATAATAGAAATTGATAGATAAACATTGGTATTTGATTGAGCATTGTCCTTTAAATAGTAAAAAAAATTGTACCAACCTTTTTGCCTTCGAAATTGTCTCTAGTGGTGCCGATGAAAACAGATATAGCTCCACAGCTGTCAGCAGTGACTAGTTCCGTAATCTCATCGACTGACAGCTTGTCCACCGTCAGCTTTAGGTGATCCATCTTAGCTTTAATGTTCTAGTTGGATTTGAGAGATGAGGTTCTGTTGTATTGCTATTGTATTAAATTAAAATAAATTACTGAGGTCTGAAGATTCAATTCGTTCTCTCGGACAGGTTTCCAAGTATTAACCTCCACTGATTGGAGGAATCACGGCAATACTGTCTCTTTCCTTAATTTCTATATCTACTTCCTCTTCACAAACCTCCTCGTTTTTAGCCAACAATATATTGTCCTTAATAGTTTGCAAATTGTAGTTTTCACTAATAATGTTCAAGAGCTTCTTGTAGCTGATCTTGGTTGGCAGACGGATTGTGGCCTCCCTGGTTCCCGCTAACTCTTTAGAGCGCGCGAAAAATAATAATTTCACAGTTACGTCATGCTCTATTTCCATATTTTACACTGAAATAAAATAATATTAAGAGTTAGCCACATGACATCATCAGCCTATAATAGGAATGATAAAAGATTATTTTTTTCTATACTAATAAAAAAGTTATAAAGAGGTAAAGTTAAGTTTTTAAGTACAGGGTTATATCTCTGGAACGTCTAGTTGGATTTGTATTAATATTCTGTCAAATCTATTTCTGTTTGCATATAAAGTGTACCAATGATTGTGAAAGTATTTAGTTTTTTCTAGTAGTCAATAGTCAACATTGTTTGTTGGCATGTCAATGCCATATTATTTATTAATGGCTTGTATAGGTTATGATGTTCACCATCCCTGCAATAGGATATATTTTATGTTAAAACAATAAATTTCAGACCAATGAAGTCATTGGCAGAAACTAGTATAAAATAAAATGTCAGCTTATTTATTATGTTATTTTGCTTGACAAGGGATAATAATATCTTAACTGTTATTTGAAATTACTCTCAGGTTGCAAATATAATGACACTCACTGCAGTTAATTATGTGCCAATCAAATTCCATTTCAATAAATGCAAGTGATTTCTGAATTGGAATTGAATATAAAATCTGAAACCTAATTTCATAGAAGTTAGAAGTTGAAGTTGTCAGTCAGTAAGTCATTGCAAATAAATATGCTAATTAATAACAAACAGCATTTTTTATGATTACAATTTAAAAATGTATGTGAGTGCTAACTGTAGTAGAGTATGACCAGAAACATTCATTACAGACACCTTTCGTTGACCCATGTCACTCATGAACCAGTTATTAGAAGTAAAAGAAAAATAAGGAAACAAAATAACTAAACAAACATACTCAAATACCTGCTCCCACGCACTCGTCTTCCAATATTTTTTTAGAACTGTATTGTAAGTTTAATCAAGATAGGTAGGTACTAATTGCGCCAAATGTACTGGCGTAATATTTTATTAATACTCGCGAGGAGCGTGTGTCGTTTGACACACGTCGCACATGCACTAAAAGCCGAGGTAATGACTTCAATGACTTGACGGTTTAGCCACAACTGGTTTTAGCTGTTTTTGCGATCTCTGAACCATGACCAATCTGAAGTACTAGCTACTTCAAAAAAAACTATGGAATAATCGACAAATAATTATCTTTGAAGTTAGGGTTTGTTGTAAACAGTTTAATGATGTAATAGTTATGAAGTTTCCTTACGAAGTTATTATTTGATAAGATCGATGAGGTTATAAATTTAACCTTAACATTTAGTTAGTGAAAATAAATTTTAAGTTTCAAAGTGTATACTTACAATGTTCATTTTAATTTAAACATAAGATTATTGCCAAAAATCTTGTTAAAAAAATCCTTAATTTGAATTATTTGTTTTCGTTTTCAATAGAACACCTGATAAGTGACAGTCAGTAATGTTTCGTTTATGAAGTTAGTGTCCGACAGTCCGACTCAATTATTGTTGTTGTCAGCAACTTGCAACATGCATCTAGTACAAACTAAACGTCCACTAAAGTTATTGTTAATGATTGAATGTTGATATTATAAATGAATAATTAAAACAAAAATCTTTGCAAATTACTTCAGCTTCCTCCATCTTGAAAACGGACAGCTTGCTTCGTTAACGAACTTTGGCACAACTGACATTACAAAGTAAAGGTGCTTGCACGCTATCCACAAATACTTGACAGTATCTTTGTAACTAATATTTTAACGTTTTCTCAATCGTTTTCATCTATTTACATGTAAAATCTGTAATAACCTCTGCCCAACTTTTAGGAGAATACAATCGTGATGTTAAGTTATTTTGTTTTGGTAAAATATTTAATTCATAAAAATAGCGAAGTATTTGACAGCTGTTTGTCATAGTTGTCAATTGATTGAATTTTGTGTAAACCCCAGCGTAAACAATACAATCCTTTGTTTAACATAAAATAAAATACTGAGGGCCTACCCCCATGAGAAAATGCGAAAGTCTAGGAGTGTTTAATAAACAAAAATACATATAGTACAGACGCCAGCACATCAATAAGTTATTATTCTACTTATCGTTTGTTTTCTGTTCCTGAATGAAATATATTATTTCCGCCGCCGCCGGTACCCAGTGTGGGCGCTGGGACGACACCGGCCGCGATAGTTGCGTCGAGCTCGAGCGACGAGTATTTCTCCCCGCCAACCGCACCACCACTTGCTCGTCGACGTAGAGGACGCCGGCCGCCAGATGACTTAGGAACTCGAGGCCCACCGGCCTCTGATAGGGTCCCAGCTCCCGGCGGAAGTGTGCAGCGCATGAGATGGACACGATCCATCAATGAGAACGTCATGCTTGACCGCGTACCGTGTTCGGATGCTCTCTTTTTCAGGTGCTTGAGCCAGCACTCAACGTTTCGGCAAAAGTACAAAGTTGCTCAGTTGATTAGTTTAAACAGCGTTATGACGTAATAATATGGCGGCTAGTATTTCATGGTGTTCAAAAATAGATAAAAAAACTGAAATGTTTGAATTTTTAACCGACGAAAAAACGGAGGAGGTTACTCAATTCGACGCGTATATTTTTTATTTTTATGTATGACCACGCATATCTTTTTACAGACTTGTTCGATTTTGATCATTCTTTTTTTATTTGAAAGGGTATATCCCAAAGTTGGTCCCATATAAATTTGGAAAAAAAAACCAACCCTAAGGGTAAGAAAACAGGGGATTATTGATTGTTTACTCACAGATTTTAATATCGAGTTGTGTATTTATTACAAAAAGTAATAAAAAATTAAGCATGTAGTAATTAGTAGATTATGGCCACAAAAAAATATTAAATGAAAACATTTTGACAAAAAAATTAAACCGCCTAAAAAACTGAAAAGAAAAAAATAATAAACCTGCTGTGTTTAACCTTAATAACTAAGTTCGGAAGTCGGTGACTTTGGAAATGTTAAACACAGCAGGTTTATTATTTTTTTCTTTTCAGTTTTATAGGCGGTTTCATTTTTTTGTCAAAAAGTTTTTTTTAATGTGCTTTCTTGTTTCATGAACTAAAACTAACATTTTCCGACTGCTTTTTGCCTAAGCTATTTCAATAATATATTTTTAGATTTTGTCTCATGTGAAGTAAAATACCCTGTTGTGATGGAACTGAACATGACTTAAGTACTTGTGTGTGAACCAGAAGAAACCAAACAAAAATCGCATTTGGCTATTCTAAGTTAGCAACGACCCTATGGCACACGCAGTCAAACAAAGGCTTTACACTTACACAATTCCAAGCAGAAGAATTACTCATGTTGGGGTCGGTTTCCAGTCTAAACGGACGCAGCGCAATACCAGCATTTTACATAGAGTGACTGCCTGTGTCTACATAGTAGATAGTATTCTTTACGATGGGTCGCACGGTGCGCTGGATTGGAGCGTGGAAATACGACAGGACACTATGTCATTGTGAAGATGGACGGTGGACCTTTTTCTATGAATAGTATATCGTAGTTTACTTTGAGAGGTCATGCCGTGACTACATAAGTCGCCGTGAGGTCCCTAACATCTGACCCTAAAATGCTTACTGTATAAACGGTATCTATTTGTTTCCCAAGATTTAAAATAACACATGCCTAAAACTAAACTTAAACTATTGGATCGGCTGTCCTACACAATTCTATTAAATTCTAATTTTAGCAAGAATAAAGCATATAAAAACAACATGAGTTGTTAAGCCACCCATCGGTTTCATGACTGAACAAAAATGGAAAACAAAATCCTGACGAATGTATAACCTTCTCGTTTATTGAAGTAGGGTACACATCTATGGTTTTTCTTGTATAACATCTTTTTTGTGAGATATTTATAGTTTTCATTACTACATAGCGTAAAACAAAGTCTCTTCCCGCTGTCTGTCTGTTCCTATGCATACTTAGATCTTTATAACTACGCAACGGATTTTGATGCAGTTTTACGAGTAATAGATAGAGTGATTGAAGAGGAAGGTTTAATTATATATAACATGCATAATATAGTAGGGAAACACTGATAATTTTAGAGGTTTCTAATGTAATGTAAATAAACACATTTTTTTACGCTTACGTTGCAAACGCTAGCTGAACCCTACGAGATAGTTCAAAATAATGTACTACAGTATTGTAAACCTTAAAAAGGTCTACAAAGAAGTCCGTGATGGTATATGTCTATCTCTTAGGTCGCAGGTCCTCACCGGACACGGTTGTTTCGGGAGGTTCCTGTTTCGGATAGGGCGGGAGGAAACGCCCGGGTGTTTCCACTGCGAAGATCGCCCTGAGGACACGGTGGAGCACACGGTGGCGGTCTGCCCTGCTTGGGCGGAGCACCGCCGTGTCCTCGTGGAGGCGATCGGTGGCGGCGATCTCTCGCGTCCGGCCCTGGTCCAGGCCATGGTACGGAGCGAGAGGGCATGGGGAGCCGTCACCTCCTTCAGCGAAGCAGTGATGCTCGCGAAGAGGGAGGCGGCGCACGTGAGGGAGAGGCAGCATATGCGCCCTCGCGACCCCAGCCGCCGCAGGATACGGAGACGCCCTGGGCGTCGGGAATCCCAGGCCGATTTCCGGCCACCGTAGGCATGGGCTTGCGGACGGCGAGTAATGGTTAGCTCGCTGTCCGGTAAGGACCAAGCCCAAGTCGACGGCGCGTTGTGTTCCACGCGCGCCTCAAAGAGATGTCAGCACAAAAAGTGATGGGACCCGCAAGGGTCGATGCCTGCCAGGGGTGCGGGTTTGTTCGAAAGAGACACCACAGCCCCTGGCTTAAGGGCTACTGAAGGAACACGGGTGGGTTTTAGTCAGTAAAAGTCTGACACGCCCTCCTGCTCCACCCAGAGCGGGAGAAGTTATTTGATGATTTCCCACCCAAAAAAAAAAAAAAAAAGCAATACAGCATTAAACCTTATCTAAATAAGTACCTTAAATATATTGTGCATTTAATATAGATAAATATGGCCCTTTACAGCATGTAATTTAAATGAATATTTTCGAAGATATTACAGATTTAAAATGCAGGGACATAGCGGTTGCAGCGGTACTGGCCGGGGGGCCGGTGACGCGTGTATATAAATAGCGCAATCAGCATTACACCCATGCTCATGACGTATGCATGTGCAGTCTTTGTACACACGAAATCCCGATACATCCATAAGATGCAGACCCTTCAGAACCGATTCCTCCGCCAGGCTGCCGGTTTCCCCTAGTTCGTTCGAAACGATATCCTCTATCTCGACCTAAAAATCCCAACAGTCAGTCAATTTATGAAACGCAACTCGAAGCGTTTCTTCGATAAAGCCGAGAAACATCGCAATCCGCTGATTGTGAAGGCCGCTAGTTATGTCCCCTGTAGGATAAGTAGAATTAGCCGGCCGAGACATATATTCCCCGATTGTTAATAATAATGCAAATATTTTGATCCAGCCCGTCCCTTGCTCTTCCCCTACTAGTGACGCCCTGATCCGAGGCCCATACCCCGCAGGGGGTGCCCTCAGCGTGCAGTCGCTTAGTAATATAAGTAGTTTTACGCCCCTGGCTGGAGGATTTAAGTTCTCTTAAGGAGTTAAGGCAGCCACAGGAAAGTCTGGTTAAGCAGTCACGGCCTCTCAAGGCCAACTGCGAGACGCCATTTCCAAAAAAAAAAATGCTCCTGTGCGGAGCCGGGGCGGGTCGCTAGTTAACTAATATAACAATTGTGACAAAAAGGTCAGAGATTACCCGAATGACTGCCAACGCAAAACTAAATCCAAAAGATGTTTAAAACTAATATAATGTTAGCACGGAATCGTTTTACGTAGTTGGCAGAAAGTCTTTAATCGAAAACTGATTCTTTGTTTAACTAATACCTATTGGCACATAGCCCGTCAATTACAACTATTATTTATACAATTAGAACTATAAATCAACGAATGCGCAACAGTAACATTTCTCACATCGCAATGAATAAAAAATAACAGTTATTTATCAGTACCGGGTATTTTATAAAGTAACCGACCTGCTTTGGTGTGCACACACCATTTTGTAAACTGACATTTCAAATTATAAAAAGTTACCGGATTTTCAAACGGTCTCGGCGCGGGCGGTGTATTTGTGTTTGGGTTCAACAGCTTTGCATCGCATTTTGGCAAGATTCCCTCGGGCGCGCGCGTTACATAAAATGAACGTCGCGTTTCGTGCCACACAAAAAGGATAAAAATAGATTTTCAGAGTGAGTTGCGTGTTCACATCACCGACATTTTTGTTTTCAAATGACATACATACGCGCGTCGCCGCTTGTACTACGACGTATTAGAAATCTTAGTGAAACCATCTGAAATCGGCTAACTGTAAACATTGAAGTGATTTTTTCTCTGTATCTCGCTCCAGATAGACGTTCGAGGATCGAGAATCGAGTGCGGGCGGCATCTGAAGTGACTGAATTTCGTGTGGTGTGACGAGTGATAATCAAAGTGAACAAGTGACTAGTGGACGTGCGAGATGGCTCACCACGCTGAGCCGATGGACATAGACAGTGATTTTGATAACAAAGAGAACAGTTTACATCACAACAATGTGCTGCCCTTCACAGAAAAGGGCTACGAAGAGCTCGACGTGTCTGAACTTAACATGAAACTCAGGTATTCCATCACTCCGGCCTCGTCGCCTATGTCTAAGAGCTATACTGCTAATTGCGTTGACAACAGGAGCCTAGAGTCAGGTGATGACATCCTAAATGTGACAATTAATGACAATAGTAATTTAACTCGCTCACTTAATTCTAATGCGAGTAAAAATGATAATGTAGTAAAATCTCTCAAAGCTTTACCGCTCCAAGCAATCTCCACGGAGCAATTTGGTGACAATAATAGAAGCACATCAGTGCTTAGGTGTCTTGATACTACCGTTACTCAAGACAATGTAGATGTAACCGTGACAGTTAGCGGTCCAAGTGACATTGATGAAAACTCTCTGTTGAGTTCATCATCATCTGCGGTTCTGACCCCTGAAGCTACAACACCAACAAAGGAGAACATAAAGAATGATGGTGGTAGTTCTCCTATTATGCGAGGGATCAAAACCGTCCTCAACATGTTTAGATCATCACAGAGTCCCATACCACCAGTTGACAGTGAAGATACTGTAAAACCTGACTTACTCAGCCCAGTAGCAGCGACATTATCTACCGAGGAAGCTAAGTCACAGGCTATGTTGGCTTCAACACCAATTTCTGCTCATCGGAAGAAGGAAACAAGTCCAACTAAAAGAAACAGCCCGCTTAAAGAATCAATTGTTTTCAATGATGATCTTGAGAAGGAGTTGCAATGGAAAGATGAGACCACCATCCTGTTCAGTCAGGAGCGTATACCATTACACAAGCTATTTTTTCAACACACTCAAATTGAAAATAAAAACACCAACCAAGATGTGAAATTACCATCCCAAGAAATACAAGATGATATGAATTCCACTGTGGAATATATGGATATTTCATGTGATAGTTCTTTTAGAGATAGAACTATGACGGATATACTCAATAAAACTGACTGCACTTTTACTGGTGAATCAGATGCAGAGTTTCTTGATTGTGAAACAACATTTACTAAGAATGATTCTCTTCCAGAAGATCAGGACAAGACTCCAGTAAATGACAAAACACTAGATTTGGACTTAACAAAAGATATAGAAAGTACAAACGAAAATACAAGTGCTTCCCGGCTGAAACAAATAATTTTGAATACTACACAAGATATATTAGATGCAACCCTGTCAATAACACCTGAAGATTTGCTTCCTGAAGCATTACTTAAAGCTCAAAATAAACCAGGACAAGACAATAACATGTTGGATCAAATACCTCAGTCTGAAAAGACAGTTGTAATACCAAGTGATATAGCGCTTGAAAATGTTAATGAAACAATCAATACCAAAGTATTTGATGAAACTATCAATACCAAAGTATTTGATGAAACAATCAATACCAAAGTATTTGATGAAACAATCAATACCAAAGTATTTGATGAAACCGTGGTAAATTCTACCAAATTTCAAGAAAACCTGTCTGCTTTGAATCAAACTGTAGACGTTATGAGCACGTCTGTGGATAAAAGTGAAGAACCAAATGTAACTACGACCTTTAAAAAATCAATTCAGCCAATATTAGATCAAACAGTTGAAATTACATATTCAGAAATGAATACAGATGAAACCATCAATACCAAAGTGTTAGATGAAACCCTGGAAAATTCTATTACATTTCAAGGAAACCTCTCTGCACTGAATCAAACTGTAGACGTTATGAGTCCATCAGTGAATAAAAGTGAAGAATTAAATGTAACTGCAACCTTTGAGAATTCAATTCAGCCAATATTAGACCAAACAATTGAAATCACAAATTCAGAAACGAATAAAGAGTATAAGGAAGAATCAAATGTAAGCAAAACTATGGAAAATATTTTGACTGAGACTATAACTTTCGATAGCCAACATAATATTCTAGAATATCCTAATTGTATATCAAGTACTGAAACACTTGTACTGAATAAAAAAAATATTGAAGATTTAGTAGGAAGACAGTCCACAAAACACAATGACTATAATTTAATTCAAGACATTACCCAAGACATTGAACCAAATAAAACTCGTTTTGATACTACAAATGTCAGTGAATATAACACTACAAACTTGGCTGAAACTACAAACACTACAATTTATAATCCTGAAACCCTAGAAGAAATAATAAACAAGTCATTATTCAATCCTGATGATGAAGGGAAGTCTAGTCCTATTAGAGAAGCATCAATGACTGAGTTGGCTGCTGAAGTTCCTCTGCCTGATGAAGATGACCTTGAGAAAGAGTTGAATTTGCCTGCTGACCAAACTGATGCTTCCACCTTACCTCTTAGTCTGCCTCTTGATCTTGTAGGCAATATAAAGATTCAAACAGAGATCACAGATATGAAAAGTAACCTGACACTTGAAAAAACAACAAAACAAATAATAGAAGTAGAAGGAAACAAGGAAGAAAAACCTGTTTTTCCTCAACCACTATCATTAAACGCAAATTTCGAAAGGGGCGACAACATACAGAATGAAACGGTGACTCTGGCTCAAGAAATAGTAAAAGAAGTACCAGAAGTTATTACAGAAATATATGTTAAGAATGAAAAGCCACCATTACCTGAAGAACCACAAATTATCACCCTTGATGCATTACCTGAAATTGCACCATTCTTGAATATTGATACCGAAACTCAAAATAAAATTGATCAAGTGCAATATAATGTTGAAGTTTTGAACCAGACAGAGACTGTTTTAGAGTGCCTAGATACAACAGTTACACATAATCCTGAAGAAAATATTAGATTGAGTCAAGCCATGGATATCAATGAAAGTGTAATTGGACTGAAACCTTTGCCTGACATTGTAAACCAGACTCATATTGTGCCTAATGTCGAAAATCTCGAATCGGCCAAAAACATACCTGAACCATTAATGATAGGACAAGAAGCGAATTTGCCAGAAAATATCAATATGGTGGCAAATGAAGTAATTAGTCCGGAAATTATGCCTAAAGCTGCTCACAATGTAGTGCCAGAACTTTTATCAGATGTTTCTGAAATATTTAAACATGCGAATGAAATAACTAAAGTTATTAGAGAAGAACTGCCCATTACTCCAGCAAATGATGAAATTGCTAAGGACTTTGTTACCGATGGCATCGGTCCAATTGCCACAGAAGGCATACTTATTCCAACAGACAGTGTTACAGAAACACAACTTAGCTATGTTGATGTGATTCCTACAGAGCCTATTATCTCTGACAATGAGAACCAACCTATTAATACAATTGTCCCGGTCAGGGAAAGTGCTGACATTAAAAGTGAAGATGACGAAATCATACTTTCTGAAAATAACAGTCCATTTGTATCAGTAATTGCGGAAAATGTTCCTGGAATGAAACCCGAGGAAAATATTGATGTTCGAAGTATCGATCATCGATTAGCGACAGCCGGTAAAGTCGTAATTACCCCACCGGCTTCTCCCCCAATCGCATCTAAAGGATACAACTTCAATTTTGATGAAATGGATGATCCATTCGCTACGAAAACCAAAATAAGGATGTCGCCATCGCTGGATACTCCAATTAAAGCTGTTGAATCAAAAATGAGCTCTAGAAGTGTTGAAAAGCCTATGCTAAAAAAGGAAATAATGAACAGGCGAAAGTCACAACCTGAAAGGAAGAAGCCTGTTGCTTCTAAAAGGAAATTCAATTCGATTTATAGTGGAGGAGTAACCAACAAAACATTTGAGAGCCCTATTGAGAAATCCGCTGTTGGTGACATAAACTTGGACCCACCACCTAGTGTAGCTTTAGAACTTAGCAATGTTTCTATTGCAGACAAATTAATTGAAGAAGCCAAAATTCTTCACGAAATGACACTTAATGTAGCGAAAGAAGCACATGAATTAGAAGAAGAATTTAAACCTAATGATGAAGTTGAACAACCTGTTGTTATAACAACATCTTCTACCGAGATTATTGAAACTGATGAATCTGCGCCTCTTCTCTCCAAAGATTCAAAGTCAACTTCGTCATCAGAACAGTCTGCATACTATTCTGAACCCACATCATCAAATGAAAGCTTCCATTCAAGAAATGTTTTTAACATACCTGAGATTGATGACAAGAACTTCAATCCGTTTGCAACAAAATCTAAAATGCGACAGTCTCCACCTCCAAATCTTGACACGGAAAATCCTTTTGCTACCAAAAGCAAAATAAGAAGTTCTCCTGATTCCTCTATAATTTTACCTCAAAATGATGAAGCGAATGCACAAGATACCACAAAAACTGCTTTGGCTGGCGACAAAATGGAAACTGAATTAATGGAAAAAGATGGTTCAGGCAATCTAAGTAATACAACTACTTCGTCTAAAGCTACTGATGAGAAAAATGATACAATCAAAGAAGTCAATACTGAAGACGAAGACACAATAGAGGGACCATTCCTGGAAGCTGAAGATTTGAATACTGACGATAAAATGTCAGATTTTGATGGCGAAAATATTGACATGATGCAATTCCATGATTTACCAACTCAAGAAAACGACGAAAATGGCGACAATGGCGAATTGTTCATAGATGCGGAAGCTTTTGAATTCCTCCTGAATCAAAATAAGAGTAACACTGTTGTTGACAGCGGTAAAGAGAGTTTGTTCCTGAAATTTGATCCTCTCTTCGCAAAGAGGATGTCAGCTATAACGTCTGAGAGTTTAGTAGCTTCTTTAAATAAGCTTCAGAAAAGGCAAAGTACTCCTACAAAAGCGCCGATGCTAGAAAAGGAGATCGTCCAGTCTCCTGTCGCCGGCTCTTCTAACTTGAACATAACTCAAGACATGGACATCACACACAACTCAAGTGAGGAATTCAATGAAGACCTAAACATCACAGTATCCAAGCCGATGATGGTTGTACCTCCTGCAGTCAACCCAGTAACACCCAGAAACAAATCATTGACCCCAAACAGATCGAACAGGCGTTCTCTTACATTCACGTCCCCTGCCATGGCCGTTATTGACAGATTACTGTCTTTAAGTGGCAACAGTTCTCTCCTGCATGACACTACTGTGACACATGCTACAAGAGAGCAGAACGAATCCGACTTAGCACTTACACAGCTACGAGAGCTATTAGCCGAAAAAGAAATTAACGTTTACAGTCTAAGATCTGAAAGTAATGAACTAAAGGATAGATTAAGTTCATTAGAATCTCATTTAAAGAGTTTAGAAGATGAAAGTCAAGATAGATTAAAAAAGATCAACGATTTGAATGATCGGCTGGCTGAGAAGACTAAGATCAATAAGAGCATGGCGGCTGTGGTCGAGGAATATGAGAGGACGATAGCTAGTTTGATCTCGGAAACAGCGCAGGATAAGAAGAGGCACGCGGAGGAGAGAATTCGATTAATTAATGAAAGAGACGAACAGACGGCGCATCTAACCAGCATGGAGGTGTCCTTTAGCGACCTCCATAGCAAATACGAAAAGAGCAAACAGGTTATACTCAACTGTAAGGCTAATGAAGACGCCTATAAAAAATCTATCAAAGAGTTTGAAGAGAATCTCACTAAAATGCAAAACAATTACGAGCTTCTGAAGCAGCACGCGACGTCCAAGCTCAACCACGCCAACCAAGAGTTGGAGAAGATGAACAGGACACATGAGGCGGAAGTGTTGAAGCTCAACGCAATGATTAAGAGGAAGGATCTGCACCTCACGTCGCTGGAAGAGTCTCTTGCGCAGAAGACGAAGGCAAACGAAGAACTCACAGCCATATGCGATGAACTCATCAACAAGGTCGGCTGAAGTAATTTTAGAGTTTTCTACATTAATTGTGTCTGTGATCTAGGCGGATACTCCGAGACTCGCTTTTGTGCTTATCTTGAGATAAGTAGCATTAAGTTTTAACTAGTCTCTATGATATTGTGCCAAATCATTTTAGTGTAACGACATTTTATTCCTGTTGTTCATTATATACTCAAAGACTGCTAAATGTGATAAAATTCGTGTTCTATAATCATGTTACAGTGTATAATTGAGATCACGTAATATTTCAATCACATACATTTAACCATTGCACTATTATATTATGCCGGCCATAATTAAAGTGTGCGCGGAAGACAGTAAAGTCAGACACAGATCTTGAAATATATTTTTGCATGTATAACTGTTGTATTTAAATCCCCAGATATTTATTTTGTATGTTAAAATTTTCGTCAATATTTTTGGGAAAATATAGAAGTTCATCTAACAATATTTTTGTAGATATATATTCGTGAAAAACTACGATATAGTTCAATATTTAGATGTAATAATGATTATCCTGTTTGAGCAGTTGACTGTTTTAGATTAACGTCATAAAAATAATTATGTTGCATGTTACTTTTATCTGGCTCATCGAACCCGCGTCAGCTACTATGCGTTAATTTTACATTGCAGTCTTATACTTGACCAGCCTATATCCCTTAATTAATTTTGATATTGCATCTCATTTTGTTCCATAATAATAACCGATCTCTGACATTCTCACATTCAGTTAGATTTTAATTTCGTCGTGTGACAATAAATTGTTAAAGTAAAAAATTTCGTAGCTCGACTTTCCAATAACGGGTTGTTTCGTCAGTTTATTTTTGTATAATATAGAATTTAGTAATTATTTTAGTTAATAAAGTTGACATTTTCAAAACCATGTTTTTTATTATTTATCTGAATTTGGGCATGACTTCATGACGTCCACGTACCTAGTGGTCGCAAGTTTAAAATTAACGCATTTGCATAAAACATAAATGAACTGTATGAAGTATGGGATCAAGGAAAGTAGGTAGCGTTAAAAAGTATTTGCCCCGACACGTTTAGATTAAACGAGTTTCTGGTACCTCACACACATTTAAAGTTGTTAAACACCTCAACTTGCTATTTACTTCTATTATACATAATTAGGCAAAGGCTTTCTGTCTATTATATTATGAGATTTTCAGATAAGTACTAATTTTTAATTTATTAGAGAAAGAAGTATAAAATCTATGACTGGAGGCCCCGATTTATATTTCATGGCGTTGCTTGTGACATATCGATAAACTTTTCGAACATGAACCTACCATTAAATACCGTGCACCATTATTTGGTCTACGGCGTGCTTTGAGCACATCTATTTTAAACGAACAGTTTTATGGGCCTTTTTTTGTAGACAACGCATTTTATATTCTTATAGTTTATTTATGAACAGTCGCAGTGGAATTCTAATGAAAACGTACCTACGAGTATGACAACCGTTTTTTACTGAAATCGAATTTTAAACAGGTAATTAATACTAGTCTGCGATAATAGAAGTAGCCACAGAGTGTTCACTTAATGTATGAAATATTCACATACAATTCATGTGGTTATTACTTTGGGCATCATTGTGATCCTGGGACTCACATTACATAAAATAACAGGAAAACATAGGGGTATAATTATTAGGAAAAGGGGGAAACCGGGCTGTAGGGCTGCCATCCACCGAATCAAAATCGAAGGTGTAGAATTCTGAAAGTAAACCAATCGAATATTTTTTCCCCTCTGCAGTGAACACGTTTGGAGCAATGAGCGTCAAAATAAATAAATGTCTTCCTGGATGTCCTTGAAATTAGTTAGAGCCAATCCGAAACGAGAAGGCGCAGCTGTCAAGGAAACAGGATCCTGCTTAGGTGTTTTTTTTTTGGTTTGGGTAGGTGTTAAAAGAGGTGATTGTCGGTACTGTAGCACTAATTGAAAAATCTCCTCCGGAAGATGTCAAAGTTAATTTGCGTGTCTGCACCTATATAGATTTCCAAATACAATAATCTATAGACATGTATGGGCACGTAAGCATATATTATGATAAGCGGAGTGTATCATTACACCGCATCAGCTTGGGACTAACAGGAGAATAAAATTAACATTAAATTGCACGCGAGCTCAATGGCGGGCAAACCTAGCAGAATATTATTCACGACCGGCCCCGTAGACCCTGCATACGTTGATAAATGTGTGAAATATGTACTTTATGTCGTTCTAATCAGTGCCAGGCCGTGCCACGACTATTTTGACGAAAAAAATGCCATCTATGAGACTCCCGCCTTTCCTCGTTAGGATTTCAAGCGAAGAGGTTCTATATCGTTGCCATGGCAACGTGCGACAAACACTGTCAAACATTTTCACTGATTAGCGATCAAAACGGGTCGCCTAGTGATTATGCACGAGTGATGTATGACGAGACGGTCAACGTGGTGAACGCTAGAGAGATCGACAGCCCGTCGAGTGAAGAGGAAGTGGTGAAAGCAACGATGTCCAAGTTTAATCCTCCGGTGAGGCATACGGCGAGGCATGACTTCGATTCAGACAGCGAAACTGAGTCGGAAGGTGACAAGTTTATGGAGAATCTCTCTGGGGAAGATCAGGTTGGTAATTTCAGTGTTGTTTAAGTCTACAATAGACCTGTGTTTATGAATGGAAACTAAAATTTTGTATTAGTAGCATTTGCTTCTGGTAGCTATAAAGTTCCTCTTTCTTTGACGTTTCCTTGTTACCTTCACACCTTCACAATACTAGGTACTTATTTGGAATTAGGCAAAAGTCGGAAAGTTAAGACTTTCTGACTTTTCCCTAATTCCAAATAAATCTGTCTCAGATGTGGTGTTCTTTCTATAACCACGAGACAACGAAGAGGTGTTATGATGTCACGAATACGTATACCTTCCTTTATTTTCCAACTATTCCAATTTTTGTGCGTTAAGTCTGATTAAATCTTTGCAATAATAAAATACCAGCAAGAAATAACAATTACACGCTCCAATTCCTGTTCTTATAGTTTAATTTCACCGCTAGGGAGTTATATTTACTGTAGACAACAGTAGACGAACAAATGCATTTATTTGCGCTACGGCATTCAAGGAATTTAGTTAGACAGCCGCCGTTAGAGTGGCGGCCATATTGCCATTGCTTAGAATTAATTTCCCCGCCATAGTTTGCATGGCGCCACCTGTTAGCCGTTCTGTTGTTTACGCCCGCTGTAAACATAGACAATTTTGGAATGGGTTCAACGTTCAAACTTTATTTATTCCGGGTATGGTTAAAAATGGTTTTTATGCTTGAAACTGTCGTAAAATGAAGACGAGGAAGTTAGCAAGGGAAGCTTCATAGTACAAGAATATTTTAGGCCAGACAGAATACATGAAAGTTTTAACTAGTCAGTCGTGTAGAATCTACTTATTAGCCATTTGCGTTGCATTATTATCCAGCGACGGTTGTACGATCGTGCGAGCAAACGCACGACCACATTCATTTATTCATGGTATGAAGAGCGTGTTGATTTTACACTAGTGACTCTGTAATTAGCCCCTTGAAGATATTGAGACTAGACTTTAAGGGATACCTACTGTTGATTCATCGTGTTAGTATTCATAGAAAGGATACCTTCAAGCCTACAGTGCATAACTTCTCAGGGGCCAAAAAGCACAACCGTCGAAATCACGTTGCATTTAGCCGAATCATGTGTACCGCACTCGATGCAAAATTAGTCCGACCGAAATTAGGTCGTCAAACGTAATTGATGATGTACTTATTTTCTTCCTACTCATTTTTAATCTGTTACGCAAATTACCCGAGGTTATGCTCTTGTCCCACTGTAGTCACCCGGTTTACTTTTAACCAAGTGATTGTATGCCACAGTCCCCAGACAGGAAGTCCTCCCAGCCTTCTGACAAGTCCTTGGAAGTCCCGAAGGTGACCCGCGCCGAGCTGTTGAAGGAGACGGCCAGTGGCAGGACCAGACCCGTGGCCAAACGAGACGACTCTTCTAACTCAGGTCAGTTTGATTTGGTGTAGGTACGTCGTTGACAGACTCTGGGAGGCTGGCGCACTATTACTTAAGACTCAGTCTGTTGTCCGTCCATCCGTTTATCTATTAGCCGGCTGTATCTCATGAGCCGTAATAAAGAAAGAAAGAAACAGTATTTATTATGACTTGCACAGGAAGATCACAAAAATAAACCCACACTCGAGCAAAAATTCTTAAAAACAAATTTCTTGGAAGTAAAAAATAATTAACAAATAAAACAGAAAGTCCTGCACGAGGCCGAAAGGCCTAATAGGTAGACCGTTGACATTTTCAGTGTGTATTTCTATTTCCGCTATTAAAAAAACTTTTTTCAAAAAAATAACAACCGACTTCCAAAAAAACACTACAAAGTGCAAAATAACTTTAATTTCGGAAGGCGGTGACTTTGGATGGGTATTTTATTTAATTATTTGTCACCGCCTTCCGAAATTAAAGTTATTTTGCACTTTGTAGTGTTTTTTTGGAAGTCGGTTGTTATTTTTTTGAAAAAAGTTTTTATTTTTCACTTTTTAGTTACCTACCCCACACCAATTCGAAATTTCATCATCCTTGGCGTCAAAACAATGCATATTTATGCGATAGCAACATTCGCGGTTGATTTGCTGTAATTTTTTGAAGAGTTCCGTTGTCTGTCTCCGAAACGCATCATCAGATCTATATGAAATTTCAATGGGACCATTTCGGAGTAAACCCCTTTCGAACAAAAAAAGAATTTTGCAAATCCGTCTATATGCGACGGAGTTATGCCCGAACATACATAAAAAAAAAAAATATAAACATGTCGAATTGATAACCTCCTTCTTTTTGAAGTCGGTTAAAAATAGTGAAAATTAAAGGTCCATCAAAAATACACATTACTTGCATGGGGAATACAAGAAATGTGTATTTTTTAAATGGGCTGTATCGTATGAACCGTAATAGACAGATAGTTGAAATGTTCATAGAGTGCGTATATCTTGCCGCTATAACAACAAATAATAAAAACAAAACAATGTAATGTATGTAATGTAATGCAACGATCCCAGCATGGTTGACCAGAATCGATTAATCGAATGAACCCCAAGATTCGCACTAGCCCCTGGAGCCTCATGCTTCATGTTGTTACAGAGGCCATTGCATATTAAGAAGTAGACCGGGGGGCGCGATAATGGTCAGGTAGACGTGCCCTTAGGATAGGAAAGTATTGCGAGCCTACCGGATATGTTGAGTAAGCATGGGACTAGTGTAGAGACGGGTGGTATTTATTTATAGGAGGACATCTTTTCACGATGTTGATTCAGATCGAGCTTCTTAGGTAGGTTCTCGTAGCTCTTTTCTATGCCGTTGCTTCGCTATGTTCTGTGTTGTTGTTTTCATAGTCGTCTTCTGAGTTCGCGCCAGAAACTGATAGCAATCAGTTTCTGGGTTTTTGTAGAAATCGCTAGGCGCTTTCTTGATCTTGTTTCTGTCTCCAGCCATGTCCTTCCAAAACGTGATTCCCATGTCGAAATATTACATGTACTGTTTTAGATTGTCGTTCCATGCGTGAATAGATCGTCCGACCTTCTTAGATTTAGCCTTATACTGAATTGCTGCATGCAATAGGTGTGGTTTATCCCGTCTGAAAACGTGTGCTAAGTAGCACTTCCTGTGGTTCTTGATTCGTCTTGTTACGGTTTTTCGTCAAGATCTGGTGCATTTTTTTACTTCTTGGTTTATTCCTGGCATGGTTAATCAAGTGTCACATGTTAACTGGGTCTTGATCTGTTCACCTTGGCGAGGGTCGATACTTTAGAGCCATATATCATACCAGGTACAGTAACCATTCGAAACAAAATTCGAGCTAACTTCCAGTCCATCTTTGAGTTTAGAATGAATGATAGTACTGATTTGGCGTTTCTCGTGGCCTGTGGGCATCGTTTTCTAATTGTGCTTTTTCTGCTTAATACGGATGTTATGTATGTGCCTAGTTATTTGATTTCGTCCACTGTTATACTTATTCCGTTGAGGTTCTTTTTTCAGGTCACAGGTCTTTTCCCATGCATACTTCGAGGTAGCTGACATCTCGTCGTTATCCTTTTACTGTTAACTACTTCAATTTTGGCTTACTTTCTTAATATAATTGTATGACCCTGGTGTGGGTTACCCGCTTTTATTGAGGGGTGCCATTCATAGTGTGTGGAGATGCATGTTCCCGAGTTCATACCTATTTTCTATAGGTTGGCTATATGAATGTCGCTACGTGAAGGTACAGCGTCTATTTGATTTTCTTCTTTTGGCTGGTGTCGAGGCGCCGCGTACGTTTCAAGTTGCAATGCACAGGTCTGGGCAAGTGTGCTTGCTTGGCAGAGGTCGGATTTCTAAGTGTTGTGTATCCAGTTAAATTCACGACTGCGTCTGATAATGGTATGAGTAGTGTTGATTCTTGTTGTTCACACGGTGGTAATGAGTTAACTTATTAGGGGCTGTTCGTTAGAGGCTGGGGTTTCGTGGACTTTTCTTGCTCTCGTGGCCCTCGTGTGTTGTACCGGTTACTTAAAGCTTTGGTACGTTGTGGTGTTTCAACGTTGTACTTAGGATGTGGCTGTTGGCGGGTAGGTCCTGTTTTGCCAATAGGTGATTATCCCTGTGCGTTTCTGTGCACATCCACATTTACGAGAAAGTATTCGGACACAACTATGACGATATCTTCGCCTCCCCAGAATGTTACATTAAATTGTGCGGTTATTTAGTTTGCCATTCTTTGTTCCTGGAAGAGAATGCTGTTGGAGAGAAAATCATTTATATTATTTAGAAGTGCTCGCCTAGCACTTCTAAATAATGTACGCTCTAATTGCAACTGCCATGTCGGATCATAATCAAATATACTTGGAAGTTAAAAACATGAACCAGAACCGCCTAGAAGAGTAAAATATGAAGCCATAGATTAAGAAAAGCTGTACAATACTGTGAGAGATTGGAATACTACCAACGAAGATGACCTGTACCAACTACTTGAACAAAAGCTATTATCCAGTATCAATAGCAGTAAAATAACAAAATATAAAATATTGAATCCACCCAGGCAAGACTGGATAAGCAAAACAATTATAAATCTAATAAAAAAAAGAAACATATTATGGAACATGCACAAAAAAAAAAAGTAAATGATTATTGCAGGAAAAATTTATCAATCAAAGAAATGAAGTCGGTCAAGTTATACAAACAAACAAAAAGTGCTTAATACCAAAATGCTATTGATCAATGCAAGAGAAATCCAAAAATTAATGTGGAATCTTATAAATGATCTCTCTAGGAATAAGGTTAGAGAGAGTTACAAACAGCGAGTAAACTCCTTGTCCCAATCTGCACCCTAATTGCGTAACTCACGATTCATCATAATCTGTATCGTTTTGAAACGGATTGTTTAACCATTGCTTCATATGTTCGAAAAATGTGTCTGTTCGACAACATAAATAACGCAATGAATATTGTTTAACTGTGAAGACGAAACCAATTATGATCAATCGTGAGTTACGCAATTAGGGTGCTGGTGTTTTGGCTAATCAGACTGACATTTGTGAGTGTTTTAATGACTTTTCTCAAACATTGGATCAGTTCTGGCCTCATGGCTAGTCAAATCCCCAATCAATACCATAACAATTTAACCCACTTACTAGTTACTAGAAACTTGGACATACTTTAACAAATAAGACCGTGCACCATAAATGAAATAGAAAAAATAATTGGAAACTTAAAGCTAAACACTAGCTCTGGCTTATGTCTAAGCCAGTTCATACCGTCGTATGAACACAAAATCAATCAAATGCGTAAAAGACTTAATACTAAATGAACTAACAAATAATAAAAATAAAACAAAGTAAAAAATTAAAGGGCTTCTCCACTTTTTTTAAATAAATGTCGATAGATTTTAAGGCATGGGGCTTCAGAATCGAGTCCTACGTCCATCCTAACAGGATTTAGTTCATCCACCCTGAACTGTAAAGTACCTAGCAGAGAGTCAATATCCATGGGGCTGGAAGATTTCTCGCGAAATCCATTCAATGCCTCCTGAATATTCCCGTTGATACCTCAACTAGATCCAGAAAATTCACCTCACTGAATGAAATAACTCGTGCTCCCAATAGCCCGATGCAGTTCCGTTATGATGAAATTCCCAATTTTCTCTATGAAACAATAGTGTAATGCGTTTAGCTATTTTAAACTCGCGCAAACAGTCTTTGTTTACAAGAGTCTGTAGGTATCGTAGCAATGCTGTGCGTGTTGTTTGAAAAATGGCATACCTACAGCATTTTTTAGATAATTTTTAAATAATAATTATGATATTGTTTTAAATCTATTTATTTCCTCGTATTACTCGTGTTATAGAAATCTAGGTGAGGATAACGTTGAAGCAATGGGGATTAGCCCCAGCGGCTAGCCGATTATAATTTAATGAGTGACGCTACGGTCATAGCCTACGCTGTTGGAAGGGGGCCAGTTGTTTAAAGGCCGGTTTGTCCCTATCTTTTATTGAATTTCATGTAGGTACTAGAGTAGCGAAAAGAAAGGGATTGTATTGCCTTGTTCTTGTGTCCCTTCGATAGACAGAGATGTGAGACGTTTTATAAGGTCGCCGTGGGGATCGTGCGCACGAGTATGCCACGGGTCTTGTTGTAGCAATTTCCCATAGTATATCGGTGTCCGTGCGTCTGGGCAGCTGTGCGGCTCTTCAATGCCATTTTATACTGCCTCTCAAGTTTGATCAGGTTTGTTTTGTTCTACCTCGGTAGCAGTTGTATTACTGGGTAATCTACATATCACTGGTGGTAAAAATGCTTGACGACACTTAGCTTGGCTGGCTGGTAATACGATTTTTCTAAAAAACACAATAACATGAACTTTTTGTCGAACACAAGACGTCAGGATTTGCAGTCGACGAGACGACTTAGACAGTCCATAAGTAGTGGATAAATAAAGGTTACAACACGAAGCCTTAGCGTAACTAGAAACTAAATCTACTTATACTCGTATGTAATGTTACTGCAATATGACAAAGTATTTACAAATGGTTGCGGTTTTGTTGAAACTGAGACGAATCCAACAATGTGAGTTAACGCTCTACTTAGCTAAATCTGTCACAAGCCCTTTATACAGTGTTAAACGAGGGACATACTTTACGGAGTGTCGTAGTCGTTATACCGTTGTACTATGGGACCTTCAGAAAAATGAAGAGAGAGAGAAATAAATCAGCTGCTTCTTAGATTTTGTCGAGATACGCGAACACGTATGAGGGCGTTTTTTTTAATGTAAAAGTTGTTAATTATCAAAAGGAATGCATTTCCCTCCGCCAGGGTAGCCCACGAGATTCAAATTTTCTTACGTTTTTTTGTAATTTGTGGGTAGTATAAGGAAGGTAAGTACTGAGGAACGATTTTTGGAAAATCCATAAAGGGGTTAATAATGGATGAAAGTTTGTATGGAAGTCCTTCATTTTACACACACAAACATAAACTAATTAACACCTTCTTTTCCATGGAGGAAAAGAAGGCAGAAACTAAAAACGCCGCATGCTACGATCCTTACATACTCCTTTGCAACATTAATTTTAGGGGGCGTCCATTAATTGTGTGAGGCGTTTACGGGGGGGGGGGGGGGAGTTTGTCGAGTCGATTCTCACCCAATCTCACGTGGGTGAGAGGGGGATTCTCGGCAAATATCATGTAATTTATATTTTTCCGCAAAGAAACAATTTAGCACTGCGAGAAAACCGGGTTAAATTATGTAAAACACGTTTTTCCGCCGATATGGCTAAATCCTACAAAATAATATTTATCGCGGTTTTGCGAACACCACAAGGTAGCACAGTAGCTTCTCGTTGGTTAAACCGCCACCGGCCAGCCAAGCCAGCCAAATGCAACGCATCCAACGCAAATAAGAAGAGGAAGGCTCTTCATAATCTCACGTGAGATATTTCAAAATACGTGTAGGGTCGAACCAAATCACACGACATCTCACCAGAGCGGGGGTGGAGGTCGAAAAATCGCCAAAATTGCCTCACGTAATTAATGGACGCCCCCTTAGTGGATGGGAAATCCCATCGGGCACACTGGTTGTACCTAGTATAATTTACAGAATTAATCTTAATTCCAGATACGGACTCAGTGGATTTGGAGCCTGAGCGAGTGGATCCTGTACTGGGAAGCGGCCGCAAACGTGGTGGCGGTGTGGTCATCCCAGCGGAGGGCGCCTATGACCCCAAGAACTTCCTAGACCTGAAGGTGCCTCCAGAAATGGAAAACATTTTCCAGTATATCATGAAGTAAGTGTATAGTGTATTCTTCTGGTTTCTGGCAATCTGATCGACAGCCACGTGCAATAACCTATCTACAGTATATAGGGTGCCAAGGATATCGATCGACGCGCAATCTGTTACTAAATTCAGTAATTATTCTAGAAACCCCGTAATTTAAAAAAAAAAAAAAACGCTATCCCATACATTTTGACCGCGTTGGGATTGTACTTTTGTAGGACACAGCTATATTTTTTATAACCGACGAAAAATTGGAACACATGGTGCTCCAGGATCATGTACTGAAACTGTGGTAACAGATTCTGTGTCGATATCGACGTCGATGCCACCCTGTAGGCATTGGGCTGTTGGGCACATCGATTTATGAATAACTTCGATTTTGTAGGACGTCGGATCTGCTGCTCATACCTCTCCTGTTCGACATACTCGTTCTAAAACACGACTGTGTGTTTTTCACCTAACTCAGGTAAACTGTTGCTCCTTCGATAGACTTTTGAATATCCTCTGTGTTGATCTACATTGATCTATATAGTTGTACACACGGATACACATCAAGCTATACATTTCCAGCGTACGATGATCACGCATTGTACGGAAATCCTATACAATGCGCGATCAGCTTATATTGGAAATGTGTAGCCATGTGTACATGTGAGAGGAACCGACGATGGCTGTTAGAAATATTAAAAAAAAAACTTTTTTTTGCCACCTTCTTCCGTAATTAAAGTTAACTTCCACTTTGTAGTTTTTTTTTTGGAAGGCGGTTGTTGATTTTTTTTTTTAAGTTTTTACATGTCACTTTCAGTTGTGGAAGGTAGGTACTTACCCTACACTATAAGCATAAGCACTACGACTTGCTGTGATGCTGTGTAAATAACAGTGATGGGAAGCTATTATAACATCATCAATATAAAACTACTGAAACAAAGTTTAAAAAAATTAATATACTTACTACAGCTCGATTCAAACTTAATGGCGGCTCGGAACACGAGGCGAGTCGCTGCGCAGTAACAAATTCATGGGCCAGCGGGGTTGAGGGGTGGGGTACTGCGCAGCGTGTAGCTCACTTCAGAGCCGCCATTAAGTTTGACGCGATGTATACCCCTGAGGCCCTACCCTGATACCCTGTCCATAAAAAAAAAAAACGAAAAAGACTTTTCGAAATCGATTCACAATAGCCGGAGAATATCACGTAGGTAGGTACCTAACATAATTATAGTTAATATACAGCCGAATTGAGACCCTTCTTCTATTTGATAACACAATAAATGTAAACCTTACAATTTATTTTGTAAAGCTATCTGCATTTAACTGAATTCATGTTATCAAGACCGGTCGCGAGTGAGTCACCCGTAAAATATTTGCTGTCTCATGTTTGGACGGTGCAGCGTTCAGAAAGCGGTTGTTTGGTCAGTGCATAATGTTACGAACATGTTAACAACGATCTGTACATAATGTAGGACCTACATTGTAGGTAGAGGAACCTACCTAACCTTTAAGCAGACGTACACATTAGATTCGACGTTGATTATTTGTTGTAACGGGTGGCGAAACCTATCTATCTCGTCTCGCCGTTATAAATTCTTCACACTGTTATTTACTTAGTAAGTGAAGGTAATTTCCCGATTTTTTGTGGGGTATGTAAATAAAAAATAAAAAATATTTTAAGAAAACAAACGGACAAAAAAGAGAAAACACTTCAAAGTAAAAAACAAATAATTTCGGAAGTCGGTGGCAAAAACACGAAAATACCTACAAAACCAAAGACAACAACTTCTGAAATTAAATATTTTTTTTACTTTGTGGATGTTTATTAAAAGTCTGTTTTTTTTTTATCTTTAAACCATTTTTTTTTTGGGTGGGATATCATGAAATAACTTCTCCCGCTCTGGGTGGAGCAGGAGGGCGTGTCAGACTTTTACTGACTAAAACCCACCCGTGTTCCCTCAGTAGCCTGTATGCCAGGGGCGGCGGTATCTCTTTCGAACGAACCCGCACCCCTGGCAGGATCTTTAAACCTTCAAAGCGACTAAGATTTTGAGACTGTTTTAAACATAGGTACCTAGTAGACTGTGAATCTATCCCGTCTACAAATCAGGTCATAGCGATCCTAAGTCTCAGTCATCGTGGGAGGACTACCCACTACCCAACCTTGCACTTATCTAGTATATTAAACCTAGATCTTAACCAATACTAATTTAAACCTTATCTCATAATACATACAGTTTATATTTGCAGAACGGTTAGGAATATTATGATAACTAGCAGATCTCGGGCGGTATCAATGAGGTCGAATGAGTCTAATTTTGTGCACGTAATAATACATTAATGGGGCACTTTCCAATGCTCAACTGTTCAATATTGAATATCATTCATTATTGAGATATCAGGTGACTCGGAAGTTTTGTGGCAGAGGTTTGGAACCTTGAATCGGAAACCGAATTAATGTAGCTGATTTTTACCGGTTTTATTTAGCTTGCCCTGTTTTTTATTTTTTGTTTGGGGCACCCACAATACAGGAGAAATTCCTAGTGTGGGGCAACGTTTAAAAAAAAAAAAAAAAATTAGTAGGTTCTTGAAATTTTACCCCCTTCCTGTTGGTAGATTGATCTGATATTTGATAAACACCTTTAGTTTTGATAACAAAACAATTCAATTAAATCAGTATCATTGTAAATCCAAGATGGTCGCCGCTACAAAATGGCGGATTACATATTTTTTCACAACCCCCTAAAAATGGGTATCAAATGAAAGGACTTGAGTATTAAAATAAAACAAAAAATAAAATCATGGGCAATTTTTTTGTCTGATCAATGCTCTAGATTGATGAGGAATTTGTTGTGATGACTGGTACGTAGGACCTACCGAATGATTTTTTATAATTTTCTTTAAAACCGTTTAACTTAAAAAAAAAAACTTATTTTTATTACTTAGTAGCGGCCACTGTCGGCTTGTGTGAATTATTTTAGGGTTCTGTATTTTCAGAGTTTTAACGGGACGCTATCACTAACGCCTTCGCCGATTTACGGTCACAAGAACTTAATAAATAATAACAAATAAATAATTATATTCTATTACAATTAAATAATTATTTTCTATAACCGCAAAAATGACTTTATTTAATTTTTTTGGTTTTTATATTTTGTGTTTGTGTTAAGTTTTCATTTTATTTGTTATTTAATTAATGTTCTGTCTCGTAATGTTAATTACTTTGCCTACCTATGTATAGAATGAAGTCTATCTAGCTAAACAGACAGCTGTGCTGCTGGGGAATTTGTTGTGCCACTTCTTCCCAGCTAAAGCACTAGGAAATGGTGTAGGTTGGGCGTTTTGGGGGACTGTCTGATTGTGACGTTCGAAAAGTGTTGATTCTGAGCCTAATTTGAATAAATGACTTTTGTTTCGATTTCGCGCAGTTAACGAGGCTTAGATATAACTTAATATAAAAAATAAATCTCGATGTTTTGACATGTCTCCACATCAGGATATTGGTCTCATGCGAAGCACGGGCGGGTCTCGCATGTTGAACTGAACAATCAGAGAGATAAAATCAGACTATTGTCCTCTATTGAGAGTTGTAAGCTTTCAAATTGCTGCCAATTATATTGTTCATTTGAGACTCTGGCGTCTGTACGCTTTGAATTTATAATGTGATGGTCATTCGACTTAATAACAAGAGTGTCTGATATATCAACTAATATTTGATGAAAATGGGTATCACTCTATTCTGATTTCTGAAAGCAGCCAAGGCCATTTTAATAATTGGTTCAGTGTTGCTTTTTATCGGGTTGATAGTTGATACTTACAGAACCTAGTAAGGGCGTCACAGAAGCAAACACACCCGCACATACAAACTCTTTCGTAAGAATATGACTACACACATTGAAATAGTAAAATGGAGGGGCGCGCCATGTTATCGTAGTTTATCTCTACTGCCTACTAGTATTACACATAAGTGCTACATAAATATTCTTTTTTATTTTTACAAGCTTTTCCCACGGCTACCCGTGTGGATGTCGGAAATCCCAAAGGGACGTGCAAAATAAGCCTCTGTTACTCCATATAACATCTAGCTATCTGCCAGTGAAAGTCCCGCCAAAATCGGTCCAGCTGTTTCGGAGATTAGCTGAAACAAACAGATTTTTTGTTATAAGTACCGTACCTATACTTTCATATTTTCTTTTTTTTTTCATTTAGCCTACACTGTCCCACTGCTGAGCAAAGACCTCCCCCAAATCCTTTCACTTTCATAATATGCTTGTAATTATTATGAATGTGATATGCTAACTATGTGGTATTTTTGTTTTTCATCTCTTTCTCAGTTCGTTTTTAATGTTAATCTGGCAGTTTGAGTACTTTATGCGGCCTACCCAAATGTCCTTTCTTTGGTATTGTTCGTGAAATCGTTGAGCTCCTCAAGTTCTGAGTTGAGCCATATGATCACAGATACATGCGTGCACTGAATGGACAGGCCCACTCAATCTGTGTGGTTCTTTCAAAAGACCATTTCAGACACCAATTCACATGGTCTTCACGTGATCTGACCAAGATTATGTCTGGACTTTAAAAAAGACTGTGACCTCTGAGTTTGGTCGGCGTTTCCTATCTGACTACTCTGAGAAGAAAGGCTTCTTCTAAGAGTAGTCAGATAGGAAACGCCGACCTCATCTAGTTTAAAAAAAAATATGATTGACTAGCTGTGCCCGCGACTTCGTTCGCGTGGAATAGTGACTTTTCGGGCAGCATATTTTGTTCATATTTTATTCGCGAGGCGTGTAGTACGTACTCTGTACGTTAAAAATTTTCGCCGTGATTCTTTAAATTGACATAACTTTTTTATTTATGAATCGATTGACATGAAATAAACACTAAATGTTAAGTGAAGCTTACTACAATATATTAGTGAAAACCGTATCTAAATCGAATAAGCCGTTTCTGATATTAGCGTGCACAAACACACAGACAAACAGACACACAGACAAACAGACAAAAAAAAATTAATTACAATTTCGGGTTCGGCATCGATATAATAACAACCCCTGCTACTTTTTTTATATATTTCCATTGTACAGACACCACTTTTCTACAATTTTATTATATGTATAGATGTGTAAAAGTGTTTGTAGAAACCTACTTACAGAAATAAAATCATTTATGCATTTAGTAAAAAGCTGTTATTTTGACGATACGAACAAAAAAATAGAAGACTAGAAATGGACTCCTAAAATCTGATGATAATAATTCCTTTCTAATTCTTCTCCATCTTCACAGGTATACTCCCCAAAAGATCGACATCGACCTGAAGCTGCAGCCTTTCGTGCCGGAGTACGTGCCGGCTGTGGGGGACATTGATGCCTTCATCAAAGTGAGCACGCCGGCGTGCAACGTGCGCGCCGTGCCTCTAGCGGACAATATCTTAGAACATATTGATAATTTAGGTGAGATCCCAGACTGCATACCTGTACAAAGATCAGGGGACGTGCTTAGATGGCTAGTTAAGTTGAGAGCATGGATGTAAGGCGACTAACAAAAGGTACAAGGCAGATGTGTGTGGGGACGCCTTCGGAGTACATAATTGTATAAATAGTGATTTCAAGACTAGCTTTTGCCAGCGGCTTCGCCCGCGCGAAACTGTCATAGGGGTTGAATTTCGAAATATCCTTCCTTATTCCTTATCTACATTATAAAGGGAGCCTCTGTGCAAAATTTCAGCTTTCTAGGTCCAAGGGTTTGGGCTGGGCGTTGATGAGTCAATCAGTCAGGACTTTTCTTTTAATTTTATATTGACATAGTGTCCCGTGACAGGAAACTATGACTACAGGACTCTTGTCGTATGTCCACCCTCCAATCCAGCGTACTGTGCGACCCATCGCACAAACCTATTGTTAGAAGGATACGCAATTAGTTCGCAGTACCTAATCATAATAAATTTTTGATCGACAATCCCTTTAAATTTGACAATACAACAAAAACCTTCACTTCATAATAATAGTTGAATATGTGGCCATGCCTATCTAACAAAATAAAGGTATCTGTATTAGTAGGTACCTATTCCACCTATTAATAACAAATCTGTATTCTATTCGTTTTTGATAAGATAGGTACCTCAATTAACGCCGTGCTCGGAGGCCATCTCAAAGGCTAGAAAAAATCAATTGATTATGCAATATGCATTGGCGGTTTATTAAAACAGTAAACATGTAGATAACTATTAATGTTAAAAATATACTGTATATATTATTAGTATGTACCTATTCTGTAAGATTTAGCAAAATTGAATGAATGGAAGAGAGAGAGTTCACGTCTTATGAGAGCAGTCATCATCTTCATCATCATCATCATCATCATCATCATCATCATCATCATCATCATCATTTCAGCCAAATGACGTCCACTGTTGTACATAGGCCTTCCCTAAGCTCCGCCACTTCGACCGGTTCTGTGCTTCCCGCAACCAGCGGGCTCCTGCGGCCCTCACAAGGTCATCTGTCCACCTTGTGGGAGGCTTTCCAACTTTACGACTTCCGGTATGCGGTCGCCACTCCAGAACTTTTCGGCCCCATCGGCCATCTGTTCTGCGACCAATGTGCCCTGCCCACTGCCACTTAAGTTTGGCAATTCATCGGGCTATGTCGGTTACCTTGGTTCTCCTGCGGATCCCTTCATTCCTGATTCGATCACGCAGGGAAACTCCAAGCAAAGCCCTCTCCATTGCCCTTTGGGTACACTTTGCACTTTAACCCTTCTTATGAGGCCTATTGTGAGCGACCAGTGCCAGTGCCAGCGACCAGTTTTGAGAGCACTGATGAAATAATTTACACAAAGTAGGTAAATCGCCTGATACGGTTCAAACCATTGACATACAAAACACCCAAGATGCATAGTCTCGAAAAAAGTTACACTCAAAACTGTCCCCAATTATATGTTAGTGGTTCATCATTTCAGCCGAAAGACGTCCACTGCTGGACATAAGCCTCCCCCAAAAGTGGGGCATTTGCTATAATCGCCACACTTAGCAGGCGGGTTGGCGATCGCAGTATGGTGGTAAAATGCATAGAGAACGCTGCTGCCCATTCTCTAGTAAGTCCCTTAGTCGCCTCCTACGACACCCACGGGAAGAAACGGGATGGTGATATTCTTTTACGTCCGGAACCACACGGAATTTTAGTGTTTAAAGTTATGATAAAACAATTTTTTTTTGCAAATTCAACCTTACACGCATGACTGAAAGTGGCTTTTACAAAGGAATGTCGAAAAAGACTGACTGAAAGATGACTGACTATTTGACACCTGCGCACATTGCGCACTATTTATGCGGACGTTTTTTTTTACTGTAGGTGCCATTTATCATGCTACCAACGCAATAAAAGTCAAAATTGAACGGACTGTAAAAAAGGTTTATTTATAATATCTAATCTTATTTTAAATTGAGTAGTCTTTTATTTAAAAAAAATGTAACGCTTCGTAAATAATGTTCCAGGTTTAACAGTTCTGGACGAGCCGGCTGCTGAGCAGAGTGACTCGGCGCTGCTTCACCTGCAGCTGAGAGCCATCTCCAAGACTAGCAGCACCAAGTCGACTGTGGTAAGTGTGGCATCTATATCTTTACATATTACAGTCGCTTTTTGTGCGTTTCTGTGAGATCACGTCATGTGGGACCCATAACGTGGTGGATCGGTATGCAAGAGGGGGTATACTTGCATCCCTCTGGCTTCAAAATAAAATATAGGTTCTAAAACAATCAGAACTAAAAAATATATCTTTCCTTCTTTCCTCAAAAGACCTTTTCAGACACCAATCCACATGATCTTCACATGATCTGACCATGATTATGTCTGGACTTTAAAAAGACACTATGACCTCTAGAGTTTGTTTCGGTCTTTCTTCTCAGAGTAGTCAGATAGGAAACGCAGACCTCATCTAGTTTAAAAAAATATGATTGACGTGTAAAAGTGTTTGTACAAACCTATTTACAGAAATAAAATAATTTAAGTATCATAAAAATGCGGATTTTGATGCGGTTTTAATCATCGTTTAGAGAATGGATTCCCTGAGGTTTGTGTTTAATGCATCAATGGGAACTTACATATAATAAAGAAATATTTTCTTAACTCGTTGAAACCGCGCGAAGCAAGGGTCGCAAGTTGTCACTAAATAAAATAAAAAATAACATGTTATTATTTGTCGAATAAAAGCTGTTTATCTCATATTTAGAGCTCATAATAACAAACAGGAAAATAAGTCTCGTTATCATGGTTGTATATTATAGGCCGCACGTCAGTGGCCACACATTGACCTTGAACTGGTCTAGTGTAGTACGGAGTTTTGTTTTAAAAAGATCTTGCGGGTAACCGGACTTGCTTGTGGCTACCTCGATAAATTAAGGCCTCAGCCATGGCCTAAACACGTACATCTAAGCGACCACACGCTGAGGGCAAGTCCTGTGGGGTAACTAGCTCGGCTTACAGCTTCATTGAAGTTTCAAAAACATAAAGAGGCCAGCGTATACTGGTTTTACTGCCACATGACGTGCGGCATACCGTATTGTGAGTTTCATGAAAGAATTCCCTTCGCCGTAATGTTGGCTCCCCTGGTTGTAGATAAATTAGAATGATAAATTAAAATGGATGCGATAACGTAGCCCGAGAAATTCTAAACTTTCTAACGTTTTTTGCAATATGAAAATGACTATTTCATGAAAATCTCGCTCAATGGGATTAAATGAACCTAAGGGCTTGATTGAATCTAATTATTGATAATTTTAATCCTATCCTACTTAATATTTTAAATATGAAAGTTTGTGAAGATGTCTGGATGTTTGTTACTCAATCACGCAAAAACGACTGAACGGATTTGGATAAAATTTGGCACACAGATAGATTATGACCTAGATTAACACATAGGATACTTTTTATCCCGGTAGTACGTTCCCGCGGGATAGTTTCCTACTTCCACGCGGGTGAAGCCGCGGGCGGAAGTTAGTATGATTATAATCATGTAAATACATACCTTGTTACGGCCGGGAACTATATTGTGTTCAACATACAGTGAACTGCAAATTGCAAAAAACGTAAGAAAGAATTGAATTTCGCGGGCGCTCCTGGTGCCCATCTCTAAAACATTGAATTTCCGTGCTACCATCATTACGGCGAAGGGTAAAAGTAGTATCTTTGTGAAACGCACAAAGTCGTCAAAAAAACAGAACAACTAAGAAAGTTGAACTCTTTCATGATTGGGCAAGATTCTTGTCAGAGCGACAGTTCTCAGTAACTGTGTTTTGTTTTGATAGAGATGCTGATAAAATATGTTTTTGATATTATTTTGGACAATAAGAATAAAGCTAGTAATTCGGTTGCTTATACTATGTTCGCGATTTAGTTTCCAAACATGTAAACAAATATGTTTTTCGAAAAACGTCTTTCAAGTCCCACACATAAAGTTAATTTAAAACTACTATTTCTATAATAAAAAATGTCTTTCAATAGTGCTAGTCATTCAGAAAGCATTTTTTTTTTTAATAAATATCGTTGCCCGAAACTAGGAATTTCTCCTGTATTGTGGGTGCGTTTACTAACATTTAAACTCACATACACAAACAGCCAGACCCGGAACTACTAATTATAGGTCATACAAATATTTGTTCCGTGCGGGAATCGTACCCACGACACGCAGCGCAGCAGACAATCGCTTAACCACTGCGCCAACTGTACTTTGTTTTCACTACCTTAAAGCTGATCATTTCAGTATAAATAACATCAAATCGAAACAAGGATTTGCATTGATTTTAGAACTTTTTTTTTTCAATATATCTTATGTAGATAGCTAGAATGGAAATCAACAGCAAACTGAATAAAATATTTCTCAATATTACAGTTAACGAAGAAGATAGAGAATGCGGAGAAGAACCCCAAAGCTATAGAGCGTTGGATCAAGGATGTGAGTGAACTGCACCTGTCCAAACCGGCTCCGACTGTGGCGTATACCAGGTAAATAAACACGTATATCACGCCGATTATATCTGAAGAGTCAAGCACAGGTGTACGTATGTAGTGTAGACTACACCAAAAAAAACATCCATTATAAACATGTACTGGAATTTTGGCAATGGCTGTAGGCTCGTCCCGTTCCCGCTAGACGCCCCTGTTACATGGGACCTAAACATAACTGGCGAAATGTAGGTACCCTTCGAGGAAACAAGGCGTGATGTTATGTGTGTAAGTACTAATCTTTGGAATAGCCTATTCTATCCTTAAGCCCTTTGTAACTTTTCTTCGGGCAATCAAGGCGTGATGTTATGTGTACAGCAGGCCTAGACAAAACACATTTCTGTTTGCTTTCACGCCAAACGCAACGTCAAAATGTATGGGAATGACGTTACCTGCGGAAAGGTTACATCGTGTCCTTTCCGTAGGTAATGTCATTCCCATACATTTTGGCGTAGCGTTTGGCGTGAACGCTAACATAAATGTATTTTGTCACTAGACCCTGTAACTTTGACTGCCTCGTTGGTATAGTAGCCGCAAGTGCAACTGCTGAGCATAAGGTCCTGGGTTTGATCCTCAGGTCGGATGTCAGTGTTAATATGTATTCCCATGAGGTAGTCGAAATCATAAATGCTGTATCACTTTAAGATTAAAGTGTCACATGAACGTCTTAAAACGACAAGGTCTATTTGTCTATAAGATAGTTTCAAGCTTAGTGAAGTTTTAGAGAGCAGTGGTGACTTAAGTATCGTTGTTCGTAGATTCGAACCCAGACAGCCACATTACTTTTTAATCCACTTTTTATTCCAGTAAAATGCCGGACATCGACACCCTAATGGAGGAATGGCCGGAATCGATGGAGGAAACCCTCAACGAGGTCGGATTCCCTTCCGGAACTCTAGACTGCTCCCTCTCTCAATACGTGGACCTGGTCTGTGGCCTGTTCGACGTGCCCATAGCCGGGGACACCCTTAACGATAGGATCCAAGCCTTGCACCTGCTGTTCAGTCTGTACTCCGCTGTGAAGACCTCGCAGCTGTATGCTGAACGACAGAAGGAGAGGAGCGATAGTAACGCGTAGATGGTTAAGAATAAATGTATTTTATTAAATTTATTTTCTTTTCTTTTAAAATGAATAAAATGATGTATGAACGTAAACGAAGTAAAAAAAGTTTGTTAAGATCGGAGTAGGTGGCGTTCTATAGTTCCTGCCTATCCCCATGGGTAATAATAGATAAAATAGGTACAGACGCCAGCAGGTCAACCTACCCCAAACTGTCAAATTTTCCCAATTGAACAAGAACCTTATGCTTACGGTATAAAGTTGAAAATCTATCAAATAAATTTGACAGATTGGAGTAGCTTGATGTGCTGGCGTCTGTACATAATCCCACCGTATACTTACTTTTACAATGTTTGTAAATATATGAGCATCATCATAAAATTAATTTATTTGTAATTGCTTCAATTTCATTCTTTTCAACTATTTTCACATCTTTCATATTTCTGCATCGTTTTCACACAAATATAAAATGAATGTATGTTAAATGTACTTAAAACATTTTAAAAGAGTAACGGTGGAGTTTCTTGCCCATTCTTCTCCATACGAAACTACATTTTGAAAGGGGGCGACTAGAATCAATTCTATTTTAATGTAAATGTTGGCGTTCAAAAGTGCCTTTTAAGTGCCTATTTGAAATAAATGCTTTGACTTTGACACCCTTCTTAGATGGGATTATGTAGTGACTAAGACTAACACAGAGCATTATAGGTTGATTAATAAATCATCATCATCATTTCAGCCGAAAGACGTCCACTGCTGGACATAGGCCTCCCCCAAGCTCCGTCACTTCGACCGGTTCTGTGCTTGCCGCATCCAGTGGATTCTTGCGGCCCTCACAAGGTCATCTGTCTACCTTGTGGGAGGCCTTCCAACTTTACGTCTTCCGGTTAACAAATAATAATAAAAAAAGACATGTAAATTATATTTATTGTAACTCAAATGAGATCTACATTAGGGTATCTGGAAGACTACATAGGACTAAAATATAACATCTACACTACTCATGTATCATAGAAAAATATTTTATTTAAATATGCTATGAATGATTACTTAATCACTTTTTATTCACAATAATTATATTACATTTTTCTAGTACATGGCTGTATTACTAGTTTCCGGTGACTTCTCGTGAAATTTCATAAATAGTTCTATTTAGAAGCTAAGTAATAAAGACTTGATGAAGGAAATCACACTTTTTTACATACTCGACCCTTCTTTAAAAAAAATCAGACGGAAACATTAATTATTCTGCACGACTAAGACGCACATAATACAATAAACATAATATACTCATAATTTGCGGTTTTTATTTTTTAAATCTTCATTTTAGTCGGTGAGAAATATGCAGGGGTCAATTTTGTTGATAAAAGTGAGTTCCTCCTTTAGTAACTACATTCATTTTGACCCTTTGAATGTCGATTTTTTTTTAAGTTCCTACTACTAAATTGTTTTATAAAAGTTTGAACTAAAATTTATAAATAATGTGATGTGTATGGTGTCACACCGTTCGGCCATTAGCCATCTTGCTTTATTTACAATTTTAAATAATGAAGGTGCATTAAGATTTAATTTTTTGTACAATTTTAGGCTAGTGCTCGTCATTCAAAGGGCCTTCGTCATCGACACGACAAAATGTACAATAAACCCTAATATATATGTACATAATACAGCAAATTTACAAAGCATCTTTATCACAGTTTTCCATAATTTGCACCCACTCATACATACATACAGACAGATAGTTACATGAGCCATGATCGTTGGGAGATCGCATTGATTGATTACTGATTACAACGATATCGCAAGTCAAGGCCCATGCTTCTTAGATTACACAAAATAAACGTACATAACAGCCCTTAGGTATCCACTGTATATGGGCGTTCCCACAAGCAATCTCGGGGTAAGTTTAACACAAAAGAAAACAAATGAAGTAGTAACACGACTACTATGTAGCCTCCATCACATACGCGATAAATTGCGCAATTGTCAGTTGTGGGTTTTCGAATACGTCTGGATGTCAGGGATAACACGCTAATATCTGATATTTTGTCGTAGCTTTTTTGTAAAACAATAGGGTATTTTTCAATTTGATGAAAACTATTTTAATTTTAAGATTGTGAAGAAATATTTAACAGAAAAATAAAAATAAATTTATTTATATCCATTTTCTCAATTAAAAACGATTGAAACCAAATTTATTTTTCGTTGTTTTGAATTTACCGCCAAAACGCTCCTTACGATGACTTTTTATCACGTGACGTCAACTTTGTGTAAACGAAAGTAGTTAGTAAGTAAAAAAGAGAGTGTCGTGTTTATAATTAACAAGATCTTTTATGGATAGAAAGTGAAATCAGTGGTGTGCGGTGCCTCTGTGCACAAATACTTCTAAAACTGCGCCAAACTAAGTATTTGTACTGGTGCTGTTTACACAAAGTTGACGTCACGTGATAAAAAGTCATCGTAAGGAGCGTTTTGGCGGTAAATTCAAAACAACGAAAAATAAATTTGATTTCAATCGTTTTTAATTGAGAAAATGGATGTAAATCAATTTACTTTTATTTTTGTTACATATTTCGTGCCAATCTTCAAATTAAAATAGTTTTTAATAAATTAGAAAATACCCTATTGTCAGTTGTGGGTTCGCGAATACGCCTGGATGTCAGGGATAACACGCCAATTTCAGATATTTTGTCGTAGCTTTTTTGTAAAACAAGTAACGGTTTTTTACAAAAGCTCACAGGTCGTCTAGTCAGCTTTTTTACAAAACCGTTAGTTGTTTTACAAAAAAGCTCCATTTCTTAAAACAACGTTCAGCTGTATTGTCATATGAGCGGTACTTCCTCCGGTTGGTCGCTATTAATTTAGCATTTAAGGGCGACTGACTTTCAAACTGATAACTTTTTATTAAAATTGACCTTTAATTCACTCAAGTACTCGTATTATTTATTTCTGTTTCGGACGCCATTGTTGTCGGTCATATCTACAATCTGACGCATAATTTCACGCTGATTTACTTAACCTATAAATGTTGGTCCGCTGCATTGATAAATGCAAAATGTTTATGCAATTTGCGTGTTAAAGTTCAGTAAATATGAAAAACCTCTAAACGTCGTACAGCTGTTTTACATAACGTAGCTGTTTTGTGAAACAGCTATCTAAGAAATCCATCTACGACATTTATATACACGGTGTAGAAAGACCCATCACAATGTCGTCACTTTATAAATGAACTAAATCAAATTGTACAGAAATACAATTGCTGGGAATCTACATATAGGTACTTTTATATTTTGCGCGTAATGTAACTCACATAAAAAATCTAAAAGTTCATTTTCACTTAAAACGTTGTAACTTTGACCTCCAATATCTCAATAACCCAGGACTAGAATTATTACGGAAAGAATAAGACAAGTGACTATCGGCTACGGTATGAGTCTTTTTACATTCGTTATAAATATATTACTATTATTCACACCCAAAACCGTTCGGTAGGTACTGAATTTTATTTTAGTAAGACTTGTAGGTAATTACTATGGTACGACGTCACTAATCAAGGTTTGAGTGCCCCTCGCATCGATATGGGCAGTGTCATACGCATTATCACTTCATTTATTCACTTCACGTCATAAACACTCATAAAATTTCACTTTAATATTATCTAAACAGTCTCGAAACCGTGTCTTTTTCTCACTTTGAAAAAAAAAAAAAAATACGTATTTTTTTTTAGTTTACTTTTTAGTCTTCAGTCGATAGTTTTAACGATATTATCACACTGTAACTAGTGGCAAGTCGAAATGACATTGTTAATGTTCTAGCACGTCATAATGTACGTCAGACACTGTCTTGGTTACCTGTAACAAAAATATAAAATTAGTATAGAATAATATTGTTTGCAGAAGACCACGAAAGGTTGGATCTAGATAGATAAGAAATTGTAGAAGAAAATCGATGCCTTAGAACATGCAAGCCAATGCTTTTGATCGTAGCCACCGTCTTGCATTTTCATTTGAGTTCACTATTGGCACCCTCGTAAACCATGAAAACAACACTTATGATGAGAAATGTGCAATTTTTTCAGTCACCATATTTGATTTTCATATTGACCTCACTATTGGCTTCAGTACCCTCAAAAACCACGAAAACGACACCAATGGTGAAATTTTTTACAATTTTCTCCACCGCCATCTTTGAAATTAATTTTTGTTCTCACTATTGGCTTCAGCACAGTCGAAAACCATGAAAACGATCTCTCTGAGAACGTTTTCGCACGGAGTAGGCATAAAGATTTTTACCACTTTACTCCTACCGCAAGCCGCGTTACAGGATTTCGTTCCAAAAACTTAGTGACCGACAGACAAAAAGTGATATGACAAACGTTCCGTTTTTCATTTCTTAGGTGAACATAAAAAAACGTATATTTACCTCGCTAGTGGTAATGGAACAGGTTGAATAGTCTCCGGTTGAAGAACCGCTGCTGCTTGAGCTCGGACAGCTCTCGTTCATCGTCGTTGCGGATGCAGAAGTAGCTCGTGATCGCGCTGCGGCAGATCGGGCACTTGTCTAGTTTTGCTGGAAAATTAGAGAATTACCTATTATTAATATATTTCGTTCCATGATGTATTGAAGACGAGCTTCGCCCCGTGGATGTCGTAAATTATCCCACGGAAACGTGCTACCGAGACAAAACGTAGCCATGTTACTCTTTGTAACTAGCTATCTGCCAGTGAAAGTCCCGTCAAAAATGTCCAGTCGTGTCAAAGATTAGTCGGAACAAATAGAGAGACAGATAAAAGTTTTAATAAAATTGACGTACTTAAATTCATTAATTCAATAATAGTGAATGAATTTAAGATTTTTATTAATATAGGATAACCGGAAGTATTTTTTTTTTAAAGCAATGATGCATCATCAATGACACGGAGGATATTTTTCTACGTTGAATTGTATAGAGGGTCATTATAATAATAAAATTAGGTGCACTTCTTGAACATTCAGGTCCCTTTATATGTAACTATTAAATGTATCCTGCCTTGATCCAAAAAGGCCAAGATCCGCCTCCTAAGGTCGGGTTCTCAAGGCGCCAGTAACATTGCCACTGCATTTGTATTGATAACCTGAACGCAGATGCGGCGTGCGATCTGAATAACAATTCTTTGGTAAGTGGCACAGTGAAGGTTGCAAGCTATGCTATAGGTGACGCTATAGTGAAGCGATTAACATAGGATCATGTCTGACGACATTTTGGAGTGATTTTAAAAACGACTGCCTGATTAATAAACTTGACATTTCGACATATTTTCGATAGGCGAAGGTTCCAAACAGAAAAATTTCATCAACACCATCATCTGCCTAGACTTTTCCCAACTTTATTCAGGTCGACTTCCATTTCAGCCGGATACAGCTGAATAGCAGTATTTTACGTAAAGCAACCGACTTCCCTGTCCGGTAAGGACCAAGCCCGGGTCGACGGCGCGTTGTGTTCCACGGCGCGCCTCAAATATATATCAGAATCAACTGGTGGGGTCCACAAGAGCCGATGCCTGCCAGGGGTGCGGGTTGTTCGAAAGAGATACCGTGGCTCCTGGCACACAGACAACTGAAGGAACACGGGTGGGTTTTAGTCGGTAAAAGTCTGACACGCCCTCCTGCTCCACCCAGAGCGGGAGAAGTTATTTGATTCGCACCAAAAAAATAAAACAACCCAGTTTCTTGGTAGTACATACGGGTTACGGTCGCATGCAGCCTGACACTGTTCAAAACACGTAAGAGCTAAGTTAGCTACCCTCGCGCATCCTAAGTATCTATCTAACTTAATTGGCCCTCATAAAAACCAAGAACTATTTATTGATGCAATTACTGCAATAATTATACTTGTACACTCGAAACAATACGCTATAAAATATATATCGCTCCTACAAGGAGGTGTGGGTCAAAGTTAATTGCTCACGGCATGCTGTATATAAATCACTGCGCCGTGACTGGCGTAGACAATAGCCTGTATAAAACTAACACTGAATAACAAAACATCAATATTTATGTTTGTTTCTGGTATTGACATCGTTGACTCTTGAGCTACGTGTTTCAGATCAGAACGAGTCTGAGAGGAATGCCTAAGGAATTAGGTCCGACATTATATCTATACATAATCAGCATATATTGCTCCCTCTGCAGGGAAACAAGCCTCCTCTCGGTGAGAGGGAGTGGGCCGTAATTCACCACGCGGGCCCAGTGCGTGTTGGTAGATTTTAGATAATTTTTAGTTCTGGGACATATGCCGATTTCCTCACGATGTTTTCTTTCACCGTTTTGAGAGCAGTGGTGATGAAATAATTTACACAAAATCGCAGTTGCTACCACTGGGCTATCAGTGCCTAATAATACACGGCTGTAATTAATACACATCAGAGTTGGTTAAAAAAATAAATCGGATTTGTTGAGTATCACCTCTTGTCATTTTAATATCTTGGAGTAACCGGCATGTAACCTACCTAGTAGATCCAAAAAAAAAAAATTGAGGCATGTGACAACCTCCTTTCCTTGAAAATGCCAAATGCGGTTGGCCTGCTCCCTTTCAAGGAGAGGAACTAATATAAGATAAGAGTAGTTGAATAGTTTAGTTAGTATAAGATGATGATGTTTATGTATAGGGTGGGAGCAGCGTGCGTAGACTTCTACAAGGAGTGCCGAAGGCTTTCAAAAGGTGGAGACAGATTAGATGCAGGAATCACAAGGCCGATGATTGATGCGGATCTTGTAAGAAGCCTATGTCCAGCAGTGGATGATGATGTCTGACGCAGTATGAACCTGAAGAATGGACGATGTAAAGTAGTGTGAAAGAATCGCAGCAGACGGCTCGATGATCTATAGTTTCTTCCTATTGCCTTGGACAAAAGATAGGTTTATATTTATGTACTCACGCAGGCAGTCGGCACACAGACAGGCGTGGCGGCACGGCAGCAACGCGCGCGACAGCGGCGTGGCGGCGCACACGCAGCACAGCGCGTCCGCGTGCGCCGCGCCGTAGCCCTCCGCCGGCGCGCTGCACTCGCCGCTCACGTACAGTTGCTGGAACACCACATACAACATGATAATGTCTGGCCCATAAACCGATGACCAGACAATTATGTGTCCGCCGGAAATAAACTACCGCGTTATTTCTATTTGACCTAGGTGTGAGTAAGGTATTGCATAGATCTCCATAAGTTCTATTGGCGCGGACAAATTATTCATCACCTGCTCAGTGCTAACCATCCCAATGAGAAGAGAAAGAAAGAAAAAGTATTTATTGTGACTCGCACAGGAAGATCACATATTAAAATAAACTAGTACAAAATTATAAAAAAAAAAAACAAATAAATTTCTTGAGAGTAAAAACTATTAAACATAAAACAGAAAGTCCTGCACGAGGCCAAAAGGTTTCTACCTCAGCATAATGCTGCGACATTTAAAAAGTGTCGCAGCACTGGTATTCTGGTAGGGCCCGGCCAATGCACGGCCTCTTCCCAGTCTTCCTATAACGAGAAAGAACGACTTTGCTCATTGGTCGAAGACATGTCAGCAATAGTGGAAGGGGTCCGATAGGGCCGATGCCTGCCAGGGTTGCAGATTTGTTCGAATGAGTTACCGTGGCCCAGACACAGGCAACTGAAGTGTTTTAGTCAGTAAAAATCTGACACGGCCCCCGCTCCGCCCAGAGCGGGAGAGGAGAAGTCATTGATGATTACCCATAAAACAAAATGCTAGCTTGGTCACAATGGCCCAAGTATTCTCTGCCATCATAATCCTTTAAAGAAAATATAACCTTCAAATAAACAATAACATTTACATAATAAATATCGTTGTTATTTACGTTTATTATTACTACTTAAATGTACATAAATACATCAGTGTTGTATGGGTAATCATGTTTTATTATGTGCTATCAATAACGAATGGCAATAGAAATAACTTATTTGCATGAAACTCCGAGTTTGCAACATCGGGGCCTTTTAAAAACATGGGTATTAAAGTGAATGAAGTGACAATACTATTGTTTTTTCGTGCTTCAGATGAGCCTGATGGCTCATCTCCTCCGATTAGTCCTGGATTGGTAAAGGGCCAATCGGAGCGTAGAACGCGGTCGATGCGTTTAGTCGAGATTGTTAAAAGAAACTCACACTAGGGCCACTTATGCGGTTGATTGGTTTCCAAGAATGAGCATGTGAGTATAGGAAATGTCCCTCAAGACGCAAAAAGTCTAGAAGTCTCACGATCCTATACCTTTTAATAACTTCATTAAAGGAAGGTAAGCCCTTGCAGAGGCCGAGTTCCTGTCCTGGTGACAAATCTATGGACGTGTGAACCCGTGCACGTGTGAAAGGACACAAACGTCTTACCTTCAAACAGGACAGATGTCCGTTCGCTTGCTTCAAGTACTGCGCGATGACGCCACTTGGCAATGGACACTGGTCGTCTCTGATGTGAACTACACTTATTAACGCCACCTGCAAAGAGATAAAAAATAAATATTTAAGACTTTTGTAGCGGCGTCTACATTGCGTCATGCGAACTACGCATCACGCAAAATCCAGTACCGCGCAACTAGCGTATAAGCAATCATCGGGAACTTGCCCACCAGACACGACACCCGTGTGGTCAGAGGATCGTCCTTTTCTCTATAGGATGAGTGAACTTTACACCGTAGGTACTCTTCATAACTATAATTTTATCTAGATTTTTGCACAATCTACAACTACATTAGGTACTTGCATAACATTTTACACATTAAACCATGTAGTGACAAACTAATGTTATCCCGTTACTTCTGCCGAAACTGCGGATTTCGTGCTTACTAGATCCCCTGATTTGTGTCAATGAAACTTCAAAGATACGTTGTGCGACGTCGTAGATATCTACGGTACAGCACCGCAGTGTTGTGTTGTGGCCTGGCCCTTACACCGGGCACCTACACTGCTATAGCTTACAAACCCGGCACACAGTAGGTCTGTTGGGCGGCAGAAATAAGTATGGTTCTAGTCAAAGGACGAGAAACCTTCACAAAGAGCTGAACAGGCTGAACTACTACTCAAAACTACTGTAAACTGCTAACTTTAAGGAAGAAGCGCCAGGATAGCCAGCGAAATTTGAATTGTCTTCTATTATTTGCAACTTGCAAGTCAGTGTCAGCCGTAGGTACCTATGTTTAAAACTATTTCTTGGAAAAGTCATTCAACGGGATTTAATGAACTCAGAGCGGGGATGACTGTCAAAGAACTGTCTTCAAAATAGTCATTGAGACAATAGTAACATTTATGTATTCATAAAGTACATCATCGTTTCTGCTTGTTTGCAATTTTATTGACCAGGGCAACTTATTAAATATTCTTTGGGCCATACAAAAAAAGCTTTTCGTCATTAATGCCGTACCTGCATATGGTACTTTAAGATGATGATTTGAATGATTATATTTCTAAAAAGCCACATTTTTTACGGTCACGACTGACCTGCTAATTGCAAAACACGAAAGATACTTTGCAATTCGCGAGCTTCCTTAGCGCATCGTAATTCGAAGCAAATGTAAAAAAAAACCATTTCGTTCGTAGCACATTCTGCGCATTGGTGGAACGCTACGCCTCACTTTAAAATATTAATATGGCTGCAGTGGCTACGTGCGGCGCGTGTTTGATAAGAATTTTATTTGCAGAGAATTATTGAACAGCCTTGGGTTTCAGAGGTCAGGCGTTTATTCACGTTTTTTTTTTACAGAATCGGAACATACGTTGGATGGACTTAAAGATATTGTCACCATCGATCATGAACTTGACATAGCATACCTATGTGAAATCTTCCGAAAATGTACTTCGGGATAACGTACTTAAAACAACATAAGATATAATATTCTCTTCTCAGCGTGACAGTAGCAATCTATATGTATATTCAGTATAGATTTGGCTACGAGCTTGGTACTTTCAACAGCGTCCATCAACTCCCGTAGCGCGCAGACAACAGCAGACACGCTGGGCACGCCATTGTTTGAGGGACAGCACCACATTTACATTCCAGGGCGGAGTCATTTGTCAATCTCCACCTCAGCAGGTTTCCTTTGCCTACCCTAGTCCAAAGTCTATTTAAAGACTTCCTGGTAAGCCAAACCAATTCATCTCGTCCAGGTGCGAGGTTATCAGCAGGTGGAACGAATGGGTTTGGTAGGGAAGCCACAGCTTTAGCCTTTCTTTAGACCGTTTGCCATTGAGTGGGAGGACACACTGTAAACAGCTGTTGCGGCTTTTTAGCCTTTTTTTGACACGAGAAAGTACAAAGGGAGATGAGAGTTGGGTAAGATAAATATTAATTAACTATGAAACGCTTCGACATTGACATTATCACCGACAAGTGGCAAGCGATTTCCTGTCCCATCTTGCAGAGAAAGTCTAAAGGTTTATAACTGCACTGTCAATATGCATACCGAGAAGACACTTAAAATAAAGATAGTTCAACATGATTTAATGCTTTATTTCCGTTGTTGAGCAGACAGGTCTCATCTAAAATCTTTCCGATTGTGACTGAAAGGGTGTTACGCATTAAGAGTGCTGGTATTGGTCCCGGGAAGCTACCAAATGCCGGCAGCCTACGACCGGCCGTTGTGTCAATGCTTGAGAGAGAGGCAGGCCAGGAGTGGACGTCTTTCGGCTAGATAATTATGCTTACCGTATCATCAGGCCTCAGCTCTCCGGTGTCCCGTAGATCTCGCGCCAGTATCACCACGAGGGGGTAGCAGGACCGAGGAGGTGGGCCCAGATGGAGAGGCTCCTCCGTTGATAGCCTGAGGGCCTTCTCGTCATGAGGGTTGCTTCTGAAAAGAACATAACGGTCATCATGAAGTTTTTAACACGGAAACAGTGGATGATATGGTATATACATATAGACTCAAGTCTGTCAGCCGAATTCTCTAACCTGAGGCATGTCAAAAAATCGAAAACATTTGTGACTTCCACTAAAACACACTAGGCCCGCGTGATGGTACCTATATGGCCAACGGCCCCTCACAGAGAGAAGGCCCAGCAGTGCGAATGTTACAGGCTGAATATGATGATACGAAATCAAAAGCGAAATAACATTATGTGCCCAATTTAAATTGTTTAATTCAAGCTTTACATTCAATATGATAAACCAATAACACGACACAATAATTAAGTGTTTTATTTTTTGCACCAGGAAAGGTCACGGTCGACAAATAATAATATCAGGCAAGTATTAAAATATGATAGATATTGATAGCTGTAATCAAAATTAAAATATTCAAAGGTTTTTGTAAAATAAAGTTCATGGCTTACACGTGATGACTGCCAATGTCACACAAGTAATTAATCGAGATTTAGATACATACTGCATATCAATCTGCCGAGTTTTTTCAACTATGTTGGGGTCGGCTTCCAGTCTGACAAGATGCAGTATATCATTATTTTACATGGACCGCCTGCCTGACCTACACAACCCAGTTACTGGATAATAGGTTACCCTTTGGGTAAGACTGGTTGTCAGATATTCGGGCTTCTGATGACTCGTAACGGCTGCCAAAGATCCACGAATGACAGTTGGGACCAACGGCTTAACGTTGTTTTTGAGGCACGGAGGGATCTTGACATGTAAAGATGCAAGACCAACCGCGACAAGCGTAGCTTAACATGATATATCTAACTGTACGGTTGTTATTACATATCGATTGATAAAGAAGCTGATAGAATGATCTATGGGCACCTATTCCTTCTAGCTTCCTTAACAAACATTCTAAGACATGTGACATCTACCACCCCGTAGTGGGCCCGCGTCGTGGATTACGGCCTACAGGGAGTAGGCCGTAATCCACTCTCACCGAGCCCAACAGTGGGGACAAAATAGGCAGATTATGTTGTGAGGTGGTGTGGTGGGGTTGAGCTCTTTTATTGGTAAATGAAATGGTACTGATTGACATTCACAATTCTGCAGTCAAGTCAAAGGAAAATAAAGCCTTTTATCCTCACAGATTTTATGGAAACACAATTTACGATAGTCGGTGTGTAATGGGTAATTTACTGGGCCCATTAAAAAAATTGAAGGAAATATCATAAAAATAATTGGTTAAGTACTGGCGGCAACTGGGCACAATACTTGAAAGTTGGTTATTTTTAAATTGACTTTGCTACTTCGAATCAAAAGCCTTTTAATTATTTTTTAATGATAATTTTGTCGCGCAGGTAGCTATAAAATTCCATGAAATATAATTGACTTCGAAGAATTGCATCTGTGATAAGGATATTTTGCGTTAAGTCGGTTTTAACAGGAAAATACCAGATATTCAGGTTTATCGAACTTATAATGGGCATCAGCAAAGGTACTAGCTCGAGGTTTGCCAGCGAGCCATGGAGCGCATGATGCTACGGGTTCGAATTTCGGGTACCGTATAAGGACCACAACACAGCGCGCCAAAATCAAGATGACGGACGTTCCCCAGAAAGCCGATCAGCTTAAGTGTGACTGGGCCACATGTGTCTGCGTATAGAAGAAGACAAATGGGCTAAGAGAACCACCAATTGGGTTCCACTACACGCACGACGCCATCGCGGCAGGCCGAGAAGAAGATGGCAAGACGAGCTTGACTCCTACCGAAAGAACTGGCCAGCAGTAGCAAAAACAGAATTTTGTGGAAAAGGTAGGGCTTTGCTCTGCAGACGGACAACACATCACATAAGCTAGCTACAGGACACACCGGAACAAAATGAACGACAAGACAATGACTCACATGATACAATCGATACAAATTAATTTGAGTAGAATAATTTAGTTAGATGTTCCCAAAACAACAGTCATGTTGACATCGCTGAAGGATAAATGTTTAATGAACTTAATAAAACGAAATACAATACAGCACCAACGTAAATAATACAAAAGGAACAGAAATACAACGATGTTGAATAAGCATTCGTGCATCTTTTATAGTCGTTACGGGTCATCAGAAGCCCGAAAGTCTGATAACCAGTCTTACCAAAGGGTATCGTATTAACCAGTAACTGTGTTGTGGAGGTGAAATAAAATACATAAATAAATAAAAATTGTTTATTTTCAGACCACTACAGTCCATAGGAGAGGTTAGTAAAATAAATCTTATACACTATGTTAGTACAATTACACACTGGAATAAATTGGAACAGTATAATTCTTCACTAACCTGCACCTGTCACATGCAGGTCAGTGAAGCGACGCATGACCGCCGAGTCCATTCTGTCCGCTATCATTTTCAAGATGCCGTTACGGCTCCCCCTCATACTGTGCACCACAGACATGGTTTTCCTACGCATAATTGCATAGAAATCATCCATGTGCGCATCTGCAAACATGCCTGAAGCACTACAGTACCGCGGAAGCCGCACCAGAATCCTGAAGATGTTATTATATTTGACGCGGGGTGCATTATAGGCCCGCTTTGTGAAACTGGCCCATAGACCACCCGTGTAGAAACTTTGACAGTAGGCTTTGAATAACGTTAATTTAACGTCAACTGTACACCGAGCGAATCTCTGGTCCAACATATTTCTACGGACCGATAACGCCCTCCGCTCTCTTTCTATATCCTGATCATTTGTTAATTTTTCTGTCACAATATGACCAAGGTACTTAAACTGATCAACCTGTCTCAAGTGAACTCCATTTAGGTACAGCGTAGGAACACTATTTGGTTTTTTGTTTTTACCCACAAACACCATAAACTCGCTCTTGAGTTCGTTGTACTTTAAACCATGTTGTTCAGCACAGGTCTCACAGGCTTTTAACAATTTCCTCAGAAATAGGCAGTCGCTTTATGTAAGATACTGGTATTTCGCTGCATGTGGTTAGACTGGGAGCCGACCCCAACATGGTTGGGAAAAGGCTACGCTCTTCAAATTAAAATGGCATTTGAGAAATCTATGTCAATTTTGACTCCAAAAATGTGTAACACTTTTCTTATTATCTTTGGGTAATTAACCGTAGGCCATTAACCGTATGATCTTCTATCGCATGGTTAATAGCCTAAAGCGGGAGACCTCGCCAAAACGCTTAATGAGGCTCTCAGTGCGCGGCTGGGTCAAGGGCTTGATTCAGAAATCAGTTCTTCTGGACAGGGCGCGCATAGTGAAGAGGTTTGACCACCGGCACCTTGAACCCTGTTCCTTATGCCGATAGGCGCTAACCTTCATATCATATTGGCTCAGAATTAAGTTTTTTTTTTTGGATGGGAAATCATCAAATAAGTTCTCCAGCTCTGGGTGGAGCGGGAGGGCTCATACTTTTACTGACTAAAACCCACCCGTGTTCCTTCAGTTCCCCGTGTGCCAAGGGTCACGGTATCTCTTTCGAACACCCCGCATCCTTGGCAGGCATCGGCCCTAGCGGACCCCACCAGTTGGTGCTGATATCTCTTTGAGGCGCGCGTGGAACACAAAGCGCCGTCGACCCGGGCTTGGTCCTTACCGGACAGTGAGCTACCCATTACTCGCCAAGTGGAATAAAAAAAGGATTTTGGCCTGCAGTGGCAAAACAAGCTGATTGTTGTGCCAGCGACTTTACCCGCATGGATGTTGGAAATTATCCCAGAGAAACGCGCAACTGGGTCAAAGCGCTTATGTTATTCCTTATACTATTAGCTATCTGCCAGTAAAACTTCCGTCCCAATCGGTGCAGCTGTTTCGGAGATAAGCGGGAACAAACAGACAGAAAAAAATCTAAGTACTGCATACTTTCTTATGCATTTAGTAAAAAGCTTTTGACTTTACACTTTAATTTTATTTACTAGATGTATAAACTAGAAGGATCAGTCTTATAACTTCCATTCCTAAATCGATTTTCAGAGCGTCAAATGGAAAATTCTTTGTAAACTATTCCAAGAGATAGTCCTTCAAACTGTGGGAATATAGCAGGTGTTCATTTCATTGAACTATTCAACCAAGAGACACGGCTGTCTTCATTCGTATTGTCCGTCGATTGAGGTCATCGTTGTTTGTTATTCTCTAGTACAATGGAAAATTTCTAGATTATCTTTACTGGCAGTTTTTGTTTTAGTGACGCCAGACTTAGCTATTTTATTTTGAGGGGCTAGTGGCTAAATAACAATAGCTGCACGGGTCGATCGGCCGGGTTAAGCTACGCTTGCCGCGGTTGGTCCGTGGATGGGTGACCATCTTTACATACCAAGACCCCTCCGTGCCTCGGAAAGCACGTTAAGCCGTTGGTCCCGGCTGTCATTTGTGGATCTTTGACAGTCGTTACGGGTCGTCAGGAGCCCGAAAGTCTGACAACCAGTCTTACCAAAGGGTATCGTGTTACCCAGTAATTGGGTTGTGGAGGTCAGATAGGCAGTCGCTCCATGTAAAATACTGGTATTCAGCTGCATCCGGTTAGACTGGAAGCCGACCCCAACATAGTTGGGAAAAGGCTAGGCAGGTGATGATGATTATGGGACAATAAACAGCTACAATATAAAATGTTTACAAATAACAAAAATAAATATAGTTTTAACAATATTGCAGCCCACTACATTATCCGCATGTTAACAAAATGAAAATTAGGTAAAAAGTGCCACTAGAGTAGCAAAATACAAGTAAATGATTATAAAAAAAAAATCAAACATTATTTAAATACAGTGCAATTAATTAATTAAGTACTTTTTTGAAAAGGAAAGAGAGAAAAAATATATTAATTTTTGGACAAAATTATACATTTGGGATTTTTCCTGACTATCACAAATAAGAATTGAGATTAAGTATTATATAAAAAGTAAAAAAAAGTAATTGACAATACAATACAATACAACTCATAGTAAAAATAATTAAAACGGTTGAGATAATTTAAAATAAAGAACTCACACTATTGAAGGAAATCATATCATTTGAAGGAAGTTTTTCACGCAGCTTGCGGTAGGAGTAAACTTGTAGACAATTGTAGAAATCTTAACAAAAAAGCGTTATGCGAATGTCTCCATGCGACTTTTTATATTAGGTCTTTACCTATGAAATTGCCGTTCTGCAGTACTGGTCATTTCAAATCAAAATAATTTTTGTTTGGCTAAGAATTCTAATTTCAAATTAATTTTATTTTAAAAACATGGATTTTTTTTTCTAAAAGTAGTCATTTCTTTATTGATTAGTGTTACATTTTCATCGCATTTCAATCTTTTTCGTCATCATGGATACGTTAAAAATTCGAGTAATTATGGAATATGAGTACCGTCGTGGCAGCAACGCGGCACAAGCGGCACGCAACATCAACGACGTTTACGGAGCTAACACCACAAACCAACGCACCACCTGTTATTGGTTTGCTCGCTTCCGTTCTGGAAATTTCGACCTGAAAAATGAACCTCGCCGTCGTCCGAAGACTTTGGTCGACAATGACGAATTAAAGGCGATTGTGGAAGCTGATGATACACAATCTACGGCTGAATTAGCAGCAGCTTTCGACGTTAGCGTCAAAACAATATTGGTCCATTTGCGTCAAATTGGCAAGGTAAAAAAGCTTGACAAATGGGTGCCCCACGAACTCAATGATCGCCAGCGCGAAGTACGCGTCGAGACGTGCCTTGCACTGCTCAACAGACACACAAATGAAGGAATTTTGAACCGCATTGTTACCTGCGATGAAAAATGGATTCTGTTTGATAACCGTAAGCGCTCAGCAAGTTGGTTGGATCCTGGTTCAGCACCTAAACAATGCCCTAAACGAAAACTTACCCCTAGAAAAGTGATGGTCACTGTTTGGTGGTCTAGCGCCGGTGTGATTCATCACAGCTTCTTACCAAACGGGGTGAGCATTACTGCAGATGTGTACTGTGAAGAACTGAACACAATGATGGAGAAGCTGGCGCATCTCCAACCAGCATTGGTCAATCGCTCGTCTCCGCTGCTCCTGCACGACAACGCGCGACCTCATACTGCACAGCAGACGGTCTCCAAGTTGCAAGAACTGGGGTTGGAAGCTCTCCGTCATCCGCCCTACTCACCAGACCTTGCGCCTACAGACTACTACTTTTTCCAGAATTTGGATAACTTCTTGGCGGGAAAAAAATTTAATACCCGAGAGGCAGTACAAAATGCCTTTGAAGAATTTGTTGCCTCCCGTCCAGCTGATTTCTTTAAGAAGGGCATCAATAAACTGCCACTGCGATGGCAAAGATGCATTGATTGCATGGGTGATTACTTCGATTAATACAAATAAAAAATTCATGAAAAAAATTCGTTTAAATTTTTTCATACAAAACGGCAATTTCATAGGTAAAGACCTATTATATTCTTTATAAAAGAAACGGACAGAGAGCAAGAGAGACAGTTTTTATGGTTTTTGAGGGTGCTAAAGTCGATAGTGAGATCAAAATGAAATTCCAAGATGGCGACTGCCTTTTTTTCTTTCATTGTATGTCGTTTTTATGGTGTTCGCTGACCGATTACGACCACACATTGAATTTTGTTTTTATTTATTTACTTTTTTCGTCAGTTTTCTATATCGATACCTAACGCTTGGGTAAAGTATTGCCAGCTAGTTTAATTTGACCCTGTCTGTATACTGCTCAGTACCTGGTTTGGTAGGACTCTTTTTTAATCTGACCTGAGCTTTCGGTATTCCCTAACACTATCCTTATGTCCTCGACTTTACATTTTTCCTTTTGTTAACAATCTTACAAAAAGGAGGCGGTTACATGCTCGACTGTATGTATTGTATTTTTTTTATGTTCATCGATTTCTCCCCCATTTGTGAACCGATTCTCAAAATTCTTCAACCCAAGGATGATGAAATTTCGAATTAGTGTGTAGTAGGTACTATAACTAAAAAGTGAAAAATAAAAAATTGAACCATAACATACTCCTGTATCGCTTTTAAATGTAAATTTGTACTTTCGGTTCAGTATCGCATTACCCAGTAACTGGGTTATGGAGGTAAGATTGACAGTCGCTCCATGTAAAGTAGGTACTGGTATTTAGCTGCCGGTTGGACTGGAAGCCGACCCCGACATAGTTGGGGAAGGGCTAAGCCAATGATGGCATTTTCATTTTATTTACCGGTCACCAGTATGTTTTGAAATTATCCTATGTAGTCCCTACTTCCCTGCTAATAATTTAAATGCGAAAGTAACTCTGTCTGTCTGACTGTTACGCTTTCACGCCTAAACCGTTGAACCGATCGTCATGAAATTTGGCAAAGATATAGCCTGGGATATGGAGAAGGACATAGGCTACTTTTTTACGCGATATCTGATATCCAGGGGGTGGAGCTGCGAGCGAAAGCTAGTAGTAATATTATGAATGCGAAAGTAAGTATGTTTTTTACCTTTTCACGCCTAAACCACTGAACCGATCATCATGAAAATTTGCAAACACGTTGTCAGGTGTACAGAAACGGATATAGCGTAGCTTTCATCCCGAAAAAAAAAAGTGTTTCAGTCAAAAAACAATAACGTTCTTATGATAATAGATGGCGCCACGTGTCTTTCGAATCCTGATTGAATTATATCATTACAAGCAGAGTACAACCCGAATTGATTGAAAAAATCGAAATTAACGCGAGCGAAGCCGCGGGCAAAAGCTAGTTAATTTATACAAGAAGGCTTTAAACTTCCCTATGTGTGTACCACTTAAGCTCGAAAACTACTCCTCTACTATTCTTTAACATTTATATGTATTCAGACCAAAAATAAAGTCGTATTTCGAAGTAGGAAGTTTAGTACTGTTGACTGTCCTGCCCAATATTATTTTAGTAGCAAACCAACTTAACGTTAGCTTTGCTCAAATCTTTATCTAATGCAGCATGCATTTAATAGGTTTTAAGGTTTCGCATGTACAACCCAAAGCCAAAGTTTATCCTTATACTAAGTTTTACGCCCAGAGTTTTAACTATACTTATATCCTTCGAGATGATCATTGCTGCTTATAGGGAAATTCCGTCTGCCTGCCTAGTCTTTTCCCCAATCAATATTGGGGTCAGCTTCCAGTCTAAACGGATGCAGTTGAAGACCAGTAGGTACTTATTTTATATGCAATGACTATCTACATGACCTCCACAATCCGGCTACTAGGTAATAACAACGAAATACCTGAGGGGCAATTCTCGTAATTTTATGAACGTTTACAGTCTCAATCTGTCAAAAATACATGGAGTTTCCCTACATTATGACAAGTTTTTGACATTTTGATTGTCGCCGAAGTGAGACTGCGACTAGACTACTTTAGTAACGAGAATTGGCCTTCTGCTGTTGTTATTTGTGTGTCATTGTGTTGTGTACATCTTTTATTGGAGATACTGAATCAATAAACGCAAATATATAAACACGATACCCGGCCTTGGTAAGACTGGTTCTCGGTATTTCGGGCTTCTGGCTACCTGTATCTACTGTCCAAGATGTACTAATGACACCTGGGACCCAAGATCTTGAGCCTTTTTCAGAAAAAGGCGATACTTTTAGAACAATTTCCAAAAATAGAAATTGTTCTACGAGTGTCGCCACCACATCAGTTTGCGGGCTTTCCGAGGCACAGGGGACACTCAATATGTTAGGAATGGTCACCCATCTAAGGAACGACCTCGGCAAGGGTAGCTTAACTTGACTTATTGCGACGTGCGGCTGCTATCATTAAGCAACGAGTCTCGCTTTTAGGGAAACCCCATAAGCAGTAGAATTAAATCAATGCTCATCGTTAGGTCGATCATCGTCAATAATATCGTGTTGTGTGAGGTCATGGCCGTTCGTACAATGACGGACAACAACACGTATACGATTAGCATAAGTATACGTGACAAGCGCTGTTTAATTTTCCTTGCGGGATTCGAAGCTGTAATTAGTAAGGTATTCAACGTAGACTGCAAGAGTATAAATGCAAGACAAACCTCACATTCAGAAGCTAAATATCTTTTTATCTACTTTCCTATCGCAGCAGGTATGACGCTTTCTATTTCTACGAAGAATAGACAGTGCTTTTTCAATATTAAGTGACAGTTCGTTTCTCCGTTTATATCATCGCAACGTAGATATCCTTCTACAATCTGTCATTTTGTCTTTCATTTCTAACGATCTTTGTCTAGGTCCTTTTATATGTAGACTATTTCAGAAGAATATTTCTTCCCAAACTGTCATAATCACACTGACAACATACTTTCTACTCGACGGCCACAAAGTACATAGGATTATCTACAAAATCATGATTCGTTTAGAACGCATAACTGAGATAATTAATAGAAAAACATAGCTATCTTCTCCTATTGTACATCATTTAGTAAACAGTCACGTCTATTCTTCCGTCGACAAATCGGTGCCTGTGCTAAGCCTGCTGGTATGCTGGAGAAGATATCTTTAGAAATAAGCATTAGCTTTGTACAACGTAGTTTTCTGTTCTTTTATTCTTATCCGTTTACTCAGGTTGGCAGCGACATCGATGCGCAATCTGTAACGATAAATTCAGCACACAGCCGTCTAATTTTAAATTTTTCCTTGACTGTATATAAACCCATATTTATGTAAGGTAACAAAACAAATGACTAAGTTTAAATGGATAAAGTTTAGGTAGGTATCATCCAACCTTTCATAGGTCGCTGAGAATTATGAAAAGTTCACGTAAAGGGTTGAATAATGCCTACGAGCATTTACCTTTGGCCTTTCCTTGTAAACTTTCAACCTTTTGGGGTTTGTAGTGACATCATCAATCAATCTGAATAGTCTGTTGGGGTCGGCTTCTGGTAAAACCGGATGCCGATGAATACCAGTATTTTGCATGGAGCGACTGCCTATTTGACCTCTACAATCCAGTTACCAGGTAATACGATGTACCTTTTGTTAAGACCGGCTGTCAGACTTTCGGGCTTCTGACGGCCCGTAACGACTGTTAAAGCTCCACGAATGACAGCCGGGACCAATGGCTTAACGTGCTTTCTGAGGCACGGAGGGGTCTTGATATGTAAAGATTGTCACCCATCCACGGTCCAACCGCGGCAAGTGTAGCTTACCCTGATCGATCGACCCGTGTAGCTATTGTTACTTAGCCACAAGCCCCTAGTTAGTGTTAGTATGTTTCGCAATTACTCCTCTGGGTGGAGCATCCTCAACTGGTTCCAAAAAGGTTAAATTAGCTTGACGGATGATTGCCGGCCGTTGTCGACTCGATGGTCGACAGCGAGGAGTCCTGGGATGCGGTGGTATCCTTCTGCGAAACAGTAATTTCGCAGGAGGCTACCTAATTATAGCGTTATTGAGACGGAGTACATAGATATGGACTTGCGACTCATGCTTAGCGTGAGATCCTTGGCTGAAGTCCCAGGTCGGCACTCTCATTAGGTTTTTCTGTCAGGGATTTCTTAGTAGTACAGTCACGAGCAATAATATGTATACGCTTACCAACTTTTAAAAGTGATTTTCTGCACTTTTACTCATTGTAATCTTATTTTATTGTGAATATAATATTTTGGAACCCACACTATAATGAAATACCCAAGTTATCTCAAGGTTGCAATCGCTATTTAAAAGAAAATCGCTTTTGAATTTGGCGATGTGTAAACATATTAATGCTCGTGACTGTACCTATAGTAGTTAAGAGTCTGGATATGTACCCGGTTGATGGCTATAGGCTCGCCCCCTATTACATGGGACTTAAACATAACAGGTGAAATAGCTGGGTGTGCTATACAGGGCAGTGGCGAGGGTGGGAATTATGGCCAGGGTAAGCCGTGCCAAAACAATCACCAAAGGTGCAAGTTTAGTTTCCTCAGAGGATCAGCCCCGCTTTCATTTACACTGAGTTAGAATCAGAGAATTTTGTAGGGAAGATAACTGCACCATAATTGCGTAACTCACGATTGATCTTGGTTTCGTCTTCACAGTTAAACAATATTCATTGCGTTATTTATGTTGTCGAACAGACACATTTTTCGAACATATGAAGCAATGGTTTAACAATCCGTTTCAAAACGATACAGATTATGATGAATCGTGAGTTACGCAATTAGGGTGCTGGTTTGCTTTTTGCGCCCGTCGTTTTTTCAGTAAAACTTAGAAACGCATAAAAATTACTTTGAAATAATGAATCGTAGATCGGTTGGAGGTGGTATTTCTTGAAGGCGATGGGAATCGGTTTGTATTGACCCTTCGCCACTGATACATGGTAGCAAGGCCATCGACGCGCAGCCTATTACCAAGGATTCAGTAGGTACACGTATTTCTATTCAAATCCTCTTAAAACTGCAGCATTGCAAGCGATTTTTTAGCAAGTTGAAATTAATACCTTCGTTATTGAAGGCTATAATTGGTCAAGAAAGGATATGCGACCTAGCTTTGCTCAGTATCGACCGAGAAGATAATTTACAAAGGGGCGCAAATGTGATGTGTGCCCTAGGCGCTATTTTCTATTAGATTTTCTGTACACTTCTGCCCAACCATTGTTATTTATGTACGTACGAAGATACAAAACAATGAACTGTAGGTCATTGGTGCGTGTGTAGACATAACGGTGAGAGTGTTATGAATCAAAGGTGAAACACAATGGAAGGTGGTGAGACATTGATCGTCTGTAGACAAAGCATTTGATGTGATTGACGACACTGTACCTCTGTAGTCAAAATATTTGAGGTTACTGACGATTAAACATGCAGAAATATTGTAGGCACAATTGAATGTGGTTTATAAATATTTATAGAGGTATAAGGAACAGGGTGTAAAGTTCACTCATTCTTTAGGTGGGCTACTATGCCCGACGATCATCGTCAAGACGTTGGCGTTGTATCCAAATTATATTAGCTACCGAAACTTCGCAAACGAGACAGTTAAGCATAGATGTTACACATGATAAAACAAAAAAAAAAAAATACGATTTTTTTAAAGTCATCTAGTGCAGACAGTGCAGTCACGCAGATATATCCGTTTTCTTTTTGCGTAAACTTCACTAACAAGAGGGTAGAGATATATTATAATCGCGATAAAACAAAAGAAAACAGATTTTCTCAAGTCATACTTCAAGGAACAAAAATACCAGCGGTCGTTGAGTCTAAAAAAATAAAAACCGTGGGGTGCTTGATATTAATCGATTAAAAAAATACCTCAAAAAGCACCCCACGCTTTTTCATAGAATTAAATTATTTTCTACTTTTTTAGTTTGGTTTCTAAAACGTGTTTTTTAGTTTTTTAACTATTATTTATTTTCTATTTTTTATTTCTGCTTACTACAAAAGCGTAATTTTTCAGTTTTTTTTTTTATATTGAATTGTCATTAGTCCTCGATAAGTCTACAACGTTTACATGAAATCTGACTGTTTGAAGTGGGTCAAAATTAAGCACAAAAAAGAGTCGATTACAAACAAACAAACATACATGTGAAGCTAATAAAAGCGTGTTAAAAAAAAACATATCCGTTTTGATAGTTTCGCGAGCTAGTTTAAATTTTACACTGTAAATATTCGAGTCGCGCTGTAAACTCTGCTTGCGCGATGCAGGATTCTGCGTGACGTCAGTGTGATGCATAGTTCGCTTAAGGTGATATAGATGTCGCCACACGGTTGTTTACAAAATCTACTGGCATGGATTTGCCACGAAGGCACAATGAAGCCTAGAAATACCTCAGCATTATGTGTGTCGCAACAACGGCTACTGTAAGACAATTACGTTTATGCGCTTCTACGTTGTTCAGCTTAAGAAATAATTATATGTATGTACCTCATTTTGTCATCGTTCTGTTATCGTCGTAATTATTCCGGGTATTTTGCAAACCAACTGTAGGTAATCTCGATTCGATGTCGCTCTCATTTTCATTCAAACTTTGTCAATCAGTTCAAACTTGGTGTGTTTGAATTTCGGGTATCATTGGACAAAATCACAATGCTTTGGATAACAGAAGCTTTGAAGAGCAGTGGTAACGGCCGAGTTGTAGGTCGTAGGTTCGAACCCAAACAGGCGCTTTACTTTGAGCAAAATTATTCATCACCACTCTCTCAAAACGGTGACGGAAAACATTGTGAAGAAACCGGCCTGACAATATTTCAGGTCAATATTTTTAAACTAGATGGCCTCGGCGTTTCCTAGTTGACTGATCCCTGCAAGAAATGCCGAATCAAACTCAGAGGTGTCTTTGTGACATTGAAATATGTAATAAAAAATATTTATATTTATTTGTCTAACAATGCAAGGCCATATCTGGAAGGGTCTTTTGAAGAACGTGCCATTGCAGCTGTAAGCTGAGGTGTCCCAATCAGGCATCGTGTAGCTCAACTCTGCAGTTCATGAGTAACTCAAAATCCGTATTTATATTTCAATTAGTGTCGCAAGGAAACTGCTCTATGCCAATAACGGGAGTTTAATCTGAGCCCAACCCAAAACTAAGTTCAAGTAAGTCAGAATTTATCTATGTCAATATATACATGCTAATTAGATTAAGTTTGTTTTACAATTAGCGGTCTCGTCATTATAATAGAAAATATGGGAAAACCCGTAAATAAATGTGCTTCGGGGTTGCCCGAAGCACATTTATTTACGGGTTTTCCCATATTTATACGTTAAGAACCTATGGGCGAATTTTAGGAATATGGGTATCTGAACGATATGTCTCATGATAATACAAACCTAGGTATACTTTTAGGGTATGATTAATATCGTGGTTTTCTTTGAAAAATAAAGATGATTCAAGATCTTATCTCAGAAAATCGATAAGAATATCTAGTAAAACTTCTTCGATTAGTCTTATCTATATAGGTAGGTACCTACCTACAGTTCATCTCTGATTAATCATTTTTAGCACTACTTCCGAGGACCTAAAACGGTTCTGATGCCGCTATTCGCGTGGCCACCTAGAGCACTCCTGGGCTAGACTCATCTAAACGCATATTGTTACAGATTTTATTTTGTGTATGTTTGTCTGTTATGCTCTCACGTTGAAACGGCTAAACGGATTTGGATGAAATTTGGCACATGGGTATATCATAACCTGGATTAGGACTTAGGGTAATTTTTAAACCGATATTCCCACGGGATCGCGACTTATGCGGATGAAACCGCGGGGCACAGCTAGTCAGCAGCTCTTTGAACTCGTGGAGTTCCATCTAGGTGTTACACGAACACATGAAGAAACATTTATGGAATTTCACAACAAAAGCTGGACATAAATCTAGAAACTATGGCAGCGATAAAGGTAACTCATAAAGCCATGGAAATTAATTTTAGAAAAAGCCAATATCAGACTTCACTCAAGTGAAGTTTATTGACTTCCAGTGTTATAAATAAATGTAAGTTTCGGCTTCACGGACATCGCTGTCCCATAAATAATGAGTTTTTCAATAGGGAGATGGTATCCTTGACAGCCGATGGCGGCCATATTAGATTGTCTATAGGCGCGAAATTTTGACAGATGACTCATTAAACAGGATTAACCAGTGCGCAAACTGTAACCATGAATATATCGTTCTGGAAATTTCTACGCTAGGGGGCTAGAGTAGAAATTTTGCGTCGGTAATACGAAAAAGAAATCAGCTGTTCCATTCCATTTGGTCGCGTAGGTATTGCACTTTTCTATGAAACAGCAGATTTTTTTTTTGTATAATTGACGAACAATTTCTACGCTAGGAGGTCTAGAATGATTTGCTGAATTAATGGTGACAGTTTGCGCACTGGTAAAAAATTTACCCTGTATGTTCGCCATTTATCAAGATGAGATCTGACAGGAGGGCGCCACGGCGCCACCTAACATAGGTACCGCCAGAGAAACAGTCAATTTTATTGAAAGAGAAATTCAACTGGATCCTGATCTTTACATCAGGAATTTAGGGGGGACAAGACATAGCCTCCAAGATCATGGTATTAAGTTTAATGCCCCTTGATTATTTTTGTGGGGTTATGTGAAATCACTGGTGTATGCGAACAAGCCAAGAACTATCAAAAACCTAGAGGAACATCACAGGCGTCATCAAAGAGATAGAGGTGGCATTTATGTTGAAATGTGATGGCAAATTGGACCTCTCGTATTCACGCTACCATACGAAGCCGAGGTGTATATTTAAATGATTTGGCATTGCATACTTAATGCCAAAAATATTAGTAACCTAATTGTAGATAAACACATTCAATGTGTTTTCAAATATACCTGGTCCCTATTAAAAAAAAAAACCGTAAATATACATACCTACCTACATGTTAGGGTATCGATCTTTTTAAAAAAAACATCCATAATCTTAAAAACACCCACAAAATAGTAAGGGCAAAACTCACAGACCGCACTTACGACTACTTCATCATCATTTCAGCGAACAGACGTCCACAGCTGGACAAAGGCCTCCCAAAAAAAAAGTGACAAGAAACGACTACTTAGGTAAACAAATTATACCTATTCTCACATTCGCTTATAATAACCAACACTATGTTTATGCATATTTGTGTTTATGCGTAGAATGTAAAAATATGCTCACATTCTACGCATAAACACAACATAAGATTCACATTCGTATATTTAGCAAAGCCACAGTACCGTCTGTGAAACCCGGGCAATTTTAAAAGTAAATAACGCCTACACAATTAACTAATAAAACGTGCTTAAAATAGACATCATCCAATTATAATTTGCGATGTTTAGTCAGACCAGAAGTGATTAAAGTCTCCATACTCTTAAGAGTTCATTGACCCAGCAGACAATGGAAATTGTTAAATTAAACGTATGTACGGAACTCCTTGCTCTAGAAATCTTCGATTAATTCGAAAAAGAAGCTACTGTGGCATGAAGCTGAAGTAATTCATGCTGAGACTAAGCTGACATTATTTTCTGAACCAAAACCTTTTTGCCAAATGTACTTAAAATACCAAAACCTGCCAATTAATTGGCATCGTATGATAGTAGGTAGTTATCCCACACACTGAACACAATATGTAATAAAAAATACATCTCTTTAATTTAACAGTAAAGACCTTTATTGCCTCCGTCTGCATGAGATTGCTTATAGTATTCAGTCTAATAGTCATCCTTTTGAAACCAGTTTCTTGTTTCCATAATTTTAATTAAAGTTTCATTTTGTAAATATTATTTTTTACCCGACTGCGCCAGAAGGAGGGTTACGTTATTTTATTTCAGACATTTTAGTTAATATAATTATTTTTGACGTTAATGAGACCTATTTATGAAAACCTTTATTTTGATACCATACTCAATAGGTTTTGAGAAAAAAAAAAAATTAAGAGACAATATGGCGCCAAAAATCGGCCATATAATTTGTTTTTTAAATTTTGATATACCCAGTATCACTTTCACAATTAAAACGAATCTAGCGGCATTTCTCAAGCTGAAATCGATCAAGCCGTTTAGGCGATAGAGCGTGCCAAAGAAATATACATACAGACATACACTCGAAAAACATAACCCTCCTTCTGGCGCAGTCGAGTAAAAAGTTAAGTTCTTTCTTATTTTTGGGAAAGGCAGTGTTTCACTCTGGCAACACTTTATTTGTCTAGATTTTACCAACTATGTCGGGGTCGGCTTCGTTTTAAGATGCAGCTGAATACCAGTATTTTACATGGAGAGACGACTCACGTAACGACTGTCAAAGATCTACGAATGAGTCGGGACCAACAGTGGACAAAACTCGATATGTAATGGATGGTCACCGATCCACAAAATGACCGCGGCAATCGTTGCTTAGCCTCCAACCAACCCGCGCGGCAGTTATCATTTAGTCATGACTTCATGAGTCAGTCACCCAAGTTTTAAAAATTGGAATTCTTTTATGATAATATATATGACCAAATCCGAAACCGGAGTGATTCAATAAGTGTTAGTACTTTTTGGGAATTTCGAACGCAAAAAAAATACAAACAATTTTCGCTTGACCGCAACCATGATTCATGTGTTCATGACAAATTACAGTTTTACCATATTTTTTCTTTTGGTGGTCACCAAACAGTAGCTCACTATTGTATGTTTAGTTAAAGTATCTAGAATGGCTTTTCCGGAAATATTTTATGGAAATTAAACGCACTAAGTGTTAATTTAATTTATGTATTGTTTTTTTTTTTTATCGACTGTTTGTATGATTTGATTGTATCAGAATTAATATGTATTTCAATAGTAGTTATTGCAGATTACTAACATCATTATCGAACGTTTAAATAGCGAGTATAAAAGAGTTTTTTTTTTTTTAGAACATATAGGAGAAACAATTTTCTCACACAAAACAAAATAAAAGCTGTTCCATAGTTTTAATAATTTTTCATAATCATGTACAAAATTCGGTATATACATATATGTAAGTATCTATCTCCTATGAGTACATTAATACAGGAAATGTTTTTATCCAGTGCGCAAACTGTAACCATGAATTCAGCATATAATTCTAGACCCCCTAGCGCAGAAATTTTTCGCCGGTTGTACATAAAAAAACAGCTGTTCCATACATTTTGACCGCGTAGGTATACGTGAAGAAAAATCTTTGTACTTATCTAACCATTTTTATGAAAATTCCGCGGACGGAAGAGTATCAAAAGTACAGATGAATTTTTATGTGGAGAAGAAAAGCGAATGCTAATGTTTTATTTAATAATGTATATTTATATAGCATTAGATATACATTAAATTAACAAAAAGTACTTGGGCGAATTTTCATAGACAACAGGGCGACCACTAGTAAGATTACTATAATGTATATCTAATCTTAGCTTCAACGACAATCACACCTGCGACTATTGCAATCGCAGGTGCGTTCCGAAAAAGATCGAATTACTTTCAAGTATACACATGAAGAGAAAAAAAATAAGCAATTTCAAAATGAAGAGATTCACCCAATTCATACCTTGAACGTACGGTCACCAAAAGAGATAAGTAACCACGGGAGTTTAGTAAGAAACCGATAGATGGATTCGAACTCGGATTATAAAACAACAAAAACCAAATACTAAAGCGACGCTTCAGTATTTGGTTTTTTGGCCTCACACTTGGTGTTCCGCACGGTCTATCTGCCTTTTTTACAATACAAAAAAAAAAATACACGTCGCATTGTATGTAACATACAATGCGACGCTTTAGTATTAGTTTTTTGGCTTCACTCTTGGTGTTCCGCGCGGTCTATCTGCCTTTGTTTTATAATCTGAGGTTTCGATTAAAATTTAATTTAATTAATAAAAACGAACAGTAAAAATAAACATCGATCGGTTTCTTACTAATCTTCAACTACATATCCGACGACCCTGGTCAGATCTTTTGGATAGTATAAATTCGAGGTACAGTCGCCAGCAGGTCAAGCTATCCCACACTGACAAATTTTCCCAATTATACATAAACCTTATTCCTTTGTTTTAAAGTTGAAAACTATCAAAGAAATTTGACAGATTGGGGTAGCTTGATGTGCTGGCCTCTGTACATTGTACAGTTAGGTACAATTGGGTACTTGAGACATCCGGCACTCTAGAAAAACGAAAGTAAAAAAAAAAAATTGACTCAAAGATCGATGTATGTCTCGGTGTCAATGTAACGGTCCTCTTCGCAAACAATTTTTGTTCATTTACCTATCTGTTACGGATGGCCGTGAATCATAGTAGTGTACTACTTTATGAGTGGTACAAGTCGTGCGCCTGAGCGTGAGTTTTTCAATTCGTATGTACAGTCACCAAAAGCGTTAAGTAACCAGCACCCTAATTGCGTAACTCACGATTGATCATAATTGGTTTCGTCTTCACAGTTAAACAATATCCATTGCGTTATTTATGTTGTCGAACAGACACATTTTTCGAACATATGAAGCAATGGTTTAACAATCCGTTTCAAAACGATACAGATTATGATGAATCGTGAGTTACGCAATTAGGGTGCCGGGTTGTGAGATAAAGTTGAAGTATAGCAACTAACAGATGATTATTTTAGAATGAAATTTAATATGATTAATGAACTGTTTCTTTTCTATCATTTACATTAAATTATATACGAAAACATCCCTCGGTTTCTTATTGAATTTCGACTATATCCGACGAACCTAATTACTTTTCTCTTTTGATGACCAAATACAGGTTAGGTACAATTGAGTACTTGAGACATCCGGCACTCTAGAAAAACGAAATTATTATAAAGATATTAGTGTAAATTGACTCAAAGATCGATGTATGTTTCGATGTCAAAGTAACGGTTCTCTTCGCAAACAATGTTCATTTACCTGTTACGAATGGCCGTGAATCATAACTATTTTATGAGTGGTACAAGTCATGAGCTTGAGTGTGAGTTTTTCAACTCATGTACAATCACCCAAAAGAGTTAAGTATCCACGGTTGTCAGATAAAGTTGAAATTTAGCAAGTAACAGATGGATATTTTCGAATGAAAATTTAATTTGATTAATGAACTGTTTGTATTCAATCAATTAAATGAAATTTTATTTGAAAACATCTGTCGGTTTCTCACCAAATTTCAACTTTATCCTTAGTTACGCAATTAGGGTACAGGTTGCACCCTAATTGCGTAACTCACGATTAATCATAATCGGTTTCAATTTAACAGTTCAACAATATTCATTGCGTTATCTACTTTGTTGAACAGACACATTTTTCGAACATATGAAGCAATGGTTTAACAATCTGTTTCAAAACGTTTTTTTTGCATACAGCGATCGAACTTAAAACATAATTAAAAAATCATCAAAATAATCTCTTAATTATCTTTAAAAGCAGTTTATCCCTTCAATAATAATTTTATTTAAAAATATACCATACAATTTCAAATGCTAAAATGCATTCAGTGATTATTTATTATTAAATATGTAATACAATTTTATACGATTTTGTTTGTATTTTTCGACATACGCTTGCTCATTTATTATTCGAATTTATTACAACAGATTTTAATCCGTATCGGATTGCAATAACAACTATTATCGCTCATACCTCAAAGAGATATCAGCACCAACTGAAGGAGCCCGCAAGGGCCGATGCCTGCCAGGGGTGCGGATTGTTCGAAAGAGATACCGTGGCCCCTGGCACGCAGGCAACTGAGGGAACACGGTTGGGTTTTAATCAGTAAAAGTCTGGCACGCCGTCCTGCTCCACCCAGAGCAGGAAAAGTTATTTGACGATTACCCACCCTCAAAAAAAAAGCCGTTGGTCCCAGCTATCATCCATACATCTTTGACAGTCGTCACGGGTAGTCAGAACCTCAAAAGTCTGACAACCAGTCTTACCAAGGGGTATAGTGTTGATGCTGGTCAGATAGGCAGTCGCTCCTTAAAAAATATTGATGTTCAGCTTCATCCGGTTAAACTGGAAGCCGACCCCAACATAGTTGAGAAAACGCAGATCCAAACTCCAAACAGTTGCTATTATTTTGTTGCCATAGCAACCGCTCAACGCCATTTTGTACACTTGCGCCCATGCAAAGTAAACACTCTCACTTATGTACACTTGTGTATAACAGTATCGACAATTCAAGACACGGTCAATGGGACAATATGATCATCTAGGTAAATCAACTGTTCATAATATGACCGTATTTAAGTGAAGGACTAGAAAACAAAGATAGACATTCTACTTTCCCTCGACTATAGATGATCAGAAAAAATCACCAAACGCGCAAATATGATTCGGAAGCCCCTTGCGTTGAAATTTTTTATACGTTGTCAAAGAAAAATCTGCTGTTACACTTATAATTGCAATACCAACGAGGTCAAAAACTAGGACACAAGATATTTAAAAAAAAACATCATTATTGTTTGCGAGTCGATGTTGATATTCTTCAGAAAGGTCAGGTTGTAGTACTCGCAACCGGCGCATGGCGTGCGTATACAGAGTAAATTTTTAACCAGTGCGCAAACTGTAACCATGAATTCAACATATCATTATACCCCCTTGAGTAGACATTTTTCAAACAGCAGATTTTTTTGTGTAACCGACGAAACATTTCTACGCTGGGGGATCTAGAATGATATGCTGAATTCATGGTTACAGTTTGCGTACTGATTGAATTTTTATCCTGTATGACCAGAAGGTAAATTCTCGTAACTAAAAACGTTCAAAGTCTAGTCGCAGTCTCATCTCGGCGACAGTCAAATGACAAAAACTTGTCAAATTGTTATGGAAACTAGAGGTATTTTTGACAGATTGAGACTGAGATCAGACTGTGAACGTTCTTAAAGTTCCGAGAAATGCCCCTCTGATTTATGTAATAAGTAGAGAGACCGTAGAAGTTTCTGCCTACCCCCTTGGGAACCAGGCGTGAGTTATGTCTGTGTTAAAAGTTAAGGGGAATCTAGTCGCGGGCTCGAACTCACTGGTGGACCTGGCTCAAAAGCACACCGTCTCACCAAGCATCGTGTCCGACAGAGGTAGTATCAGTGATGAGCAGTTAGACGCTAGTATAGGTACATGCACAACATTATTGAGTGAGATGTAGGATCAGTTATAGTAAAAAAGGCGCATAAAAATTAAGAAAAGTCCTTCGGAAGATCGGGTTTTGTGAAAAAACCACTGCATAAATAAATTATCAATAAAGTTGATTGAACTTTTCGATATTTGAGCTTTGTCGGTACCGCCTTAGTTTTGGAGATTTTACACGTCTTTTGATACTTAAACACGCCCAAAGTTAGGATAAATTAGCAAGAAAAACGAATGTTTGTTGGCTAATAACTTTTTAATGGCTTTTTATTTTAGTATTCTGTTTCCGACTCCGTACATACAATATTAATAATAAGACAAAACCATACCATGTTTAATTTTTTATGTAAATTATCGAACAAATCAAATCAAATCAAAATGTTTTTATTTCATATAAACCTGCATGGCCACTTATGAAACGTCAGAAGCTAGGTGCACGGTTCCAAATTGTTGTTTCCTATGGAGAAGAGCCGGCAAGAAACTCCACGGTTACTCTTTTAAAAATAATTGGCTTTAACAATGTTTTCAAATTACTGAGATAAAATCTATGGGAGGACAGTGCAGGCCTGTCAATAAGTACCAGGTACTTAGACGAATACAGAATAGAAAATCGTCTACAAATCTACAGTCTGTAAGGCCTACAACGTTCCCTCATTCACAATATGTAAAACAATCTACATAAATAAAATGAACCTATTTAAACATAGTGACATGATTTTCATGACAATCACTAAAAATTGTCGATATAAAATTGATGTATTCTCGTCAAATAATGACGAGAATATGTCAGCATTGTAAAAATAAAAAGAATAACAGTGGAGTAATACACTCCCGAAGTTTGTATGGAAAAATGTTGACAAGATTCACTTTAAAAGCTTTGTATGACATCACGGGAAGTAAGACAGACTAATGAGAATGACATTTAGTGCTAATGAAATTCTATCCTTTAAGTGAGTCCGTATACCGAATACCATCGCTAATGAAAGAGACGTTGTTATGAAAATGATTCATAACGATATTTAGAAGCCATTACACGAGTTATTAATTTATGTATTACGTAACCTTTTATAATAAAACAAGTTTATAATGAGTTATAGATTTAACTGTTATGTAAGTTTATTATAAATAAAACTGGTTTATAATGATAATTATTTGTTTAGTTAGGTTATTTAGTAGTAAAACAATGAGATGACGTAGTTTTTCAATGCCAAACAAAGATTGAACGGATTTTGATTGAACAGAGATTGAACGGACATACAGCATGTAGCAAAGAAAGGGGTTGTGGCCATCGAACTGAACATCTATCTCCATGGAAAAAACATCGCACAGTATATTATTAAATTCAATTAACTATCATTTATTTCAGGCAATTAGACCCATACCATACAAACACACACTCTTAAATACAATAGGCAACAAGATACTTAATTGATAATAACACAGAAAATTGAAACACAAAAAAAAAATACAATAACTAAATTATGAAGCCTATTTTTGGAAATCGCATTTTTATTAAATAAGCTGGTACTAAATAATCATTTAGTCATAAGTTACGTCATAATTAAAGACAATAAATTGTGTGAAAAACTAAAACTACAAACATCATTCTTATTAATGAACATTTAAATACAGAAGTTTACTTCTTAGGGTTCCGTACTCGAAGAAGTGCCAACGGGACCCTAATACTAAGGTTCCAGTCTGGCTGTATGTCCGTCCGTCTACCACAGAACTGTATCTTTTGAACGGTAATAGGTCATCTGCCCAGCCTTTTCTCAATTATGTTGAGGTCGGCTTCCAGTCTAACCGGATGCAGCTTAATATCAGTATTTTACATAAAGTGACTGCCTATCTGACCTCCACGATACCCCTTGGTAAGACTAGTTGTCAGATCGTTCTTCTGACGACCTTTAACGACTGTCAAAGATACACGAACTTCAGCCGGGACCAACGGCTTATCTTGCTTTCCGGGGTCTTGGTATGTAAAGGTCACCCATCCACGGACAAACAGCGGCAAGCGTAGCTTAACCGTCCGGCTGTTATTAGGTACTTAGCCACAAGCCTCTCCGTAACATTTTTGAAACGTAATAGGTACATACACGTGAAATTTTCACTGAATCTACACTACTACATAATAGCCGCTATAAAAACAATAAAAACAGTTAAATTAAAAAACCCCCGACAAAAATAAAAACTCAAAAAAGTAATATTTATTGGCCTTTTAAGCTGCAGGTAACATTTTGATCAAGGCATTGTCAAGTCGTGGGACGCCTTATGAAAATGCTAGGCCTCCTCTTATTGGCGTTTTCATTGACCGTCCCCCGACTTAACATACCATACAGGGTAAGTTTTTATCCAGTGCTCAAATTGTAACCATGAATTCAGCATATATCATTCTGGAACCTAGCGCAGAAATTTTTCGCCAGTAAAAAAAAAAATCTGCGGTTTCATAGAAAAGTGCAATACCTACGCGGTCAAAATGTATGGAACAGCTGTTTTTTTTTTGTATATCCAGCGAAAAATTTCTGCGCTAGGGGTTCTAGAATGATATGCTGAATTCATGGTTAAAATTTGCGAACTGGATAAAAACTTTTCCTGTATACAAGAACAGGGTTTTAATAATTAATTATGTACTGTTAAATATTGTAAGGTGGTACGGAACACTTCGTGCGCGAGTTCGACTCGCACTTGGCCACTTTTTTGTTACCTACTTGGCATGAATCACTGTCTCAGACATGTCCTAAAAAATAGAACAAATGATTGACTTCTGAACTTAGTGACCGTATTCTAAAAACCCAGAACGCAATTGAAATCATGACAAATAATACGAGTAGGTACTTGTGGGAGCAGGTGTTCATATGAATCACTTCCGACCAATTGTCACAAATTAATGTTACACAAGTAAACAATGTGTTTGGTCAGATAACACGGACACATAGTATTTAAATAATTTACCTCTTTTGTTAATCATTTTTGCAATAGCAAAATGAGGAAACTTGGATTGCAGTGCTTATATTGCGTGCAGCTGAATACCAGTGTTTTACATGGAGCAACTGCTTATCTGACATCTACAACCCTGGGTAATACGATACCCCTTTGTAAGACTGGTTGTCAAACTCTTTGGTGTCTGGCGACCCGTAATGACTGTCAAAGATCTACAAGACAGCCGGGACCAACGGCTTTACGTGTTTTTCGTCTTGGTATGTAGTCACCCATCCAGGGACCAACCGCGCCAAACGAAGCTTAACCTGAACGATCGATTCGTGCGGCTGTTATAACCTGGCCGCAAGCCACCAAATGTCATAAATCTGCACTCTATGTATACAGGATAAGTTTTTAACCAGTGCGCAAACTGTAACCATGAATTCAACATTCTAGACACCCCCTAGCGTAGAAATTTTTCGTCGGTTACCTATACAAAAAAAAAAAATGTTGTTCCATACATTTTGAGTTGACCGCGTAGGTATTGATTGATTGCACTTTTCTATGAAACAGCGGTTTTTTTTTTGTTTTCATGGTTACAGTTTGCGCAACTGGTAAAAATGTAGCATGTAGGTATACATACAGGAAAAGTTTTTATCCAGTGCGCAAATTGTAACCATGAATTCCGCATATCATTCTAGAACCCCTAGCGCAGAAACTTTTGGCCTGTTATACAAATAAAAATCAGGCGTTTTATACATTTTGACCGTGTAGGTATTGCACTTTACTATGAAACAGCTGATTTTTATTTGTATAACAGGCCAAAAATTTCTGCGCTAGGGGTTCTAGAATGATATGCTGAATTCATGGTTACAATTTGCGCACTGGATAAAAACTTACCCTGTATAATATTATTATTTAGTTAATAAAAGAATGTGTTTTGTCAAATAACACGAACTAAAACTCAAAATTAAAGCATTTATTTCAAACTAGCTTTTGCCAGCGGCTTCGCCCGCGTCGTGGTCGGAAACTATCTCACGGGAACATATATTTATATGAAAATGTATGGCGTACAGAGTTGGCTTGAATGTAGTTTTCTCACGTGTAGATGATGGCTGGTCTCCGCTGAGACTGGGGACTATTATTAGGTTCTTATGGCGAAGAACGGGCAAGCAACTCCACGGACACTACCATTCATTCCAACCTACAAAAAAAAGGTAACTCTGGCTATATGTATTTATTTTTTGTCACCGACTTCCGAAATTAAAGTAAAAATTACATTAATTTCGGAAGTCGGGTTTTTGTGTTTTTTTTCCGGAGGTCGGTTGTTTTTCACATTCGAGTAGTTATTTTTTTCAACTTTTTCGTTATAGTACCTACCCCACAATATTTCGAAATTTGATCATCCTTGGGGTCAAAACAATGCATATTTATGCGATAGCAGCAATCACGGTTGATTTGCTGTCATCTTTTGAAGAGTTCCGATGTCTGTCTCCGAAACGCATCATCAGATCTATTTGAAATTAAAGTGGGACCATTTCGGAATAAACTCCTTTCGACCAAAAAAAGGATTTTGCAAATCCGTCTATACAGGAAAAGTTTTTATCCAGTGCGCAAATTGTAACCATGAATTCAGCATATCATTCTAGACCCCCTAGCGCAGAAATTTTTCGCCGGATACACAAAAAAAAAAAATCTGCTGTTCCATACATTTTGACCGCGTAGGTATTGCACTTTTCTATAAAACATTAGTTTTTTTTTTGTACAACCGGCGAAAAATTTCTGCACTAGGGGTTCTAGAATGATATGCTGAATTCATGGTTACAATTTGCGCACTGGATAAAAACTTACCCTGTATATGACGGAGTTATGCCCGAACATACATAAAAAAATATAAACATGTCGAATTGATAACCTTCTTCTTTTTGAAGTCGGTTAAAAATACACATGTCTCCTTCACATAACATAGCCGAAATGAGTTTAAAATAAATCTGTCAACAAGATTCCGTTAATACTATTAGAATGCCATACAATATTAGCTATGTATTATTATTAATCGTCGGTTTGTGTAAACAGACTAAGTATATTCATTTACTACCAAAACAACTGCTAAATATGTTCTAAAATGAGTCAGCTATACTAAATGTTCCAATTTTTGTATGAATCACAATTATTTGACCAAAAATGGGGCTATGCTTGGACTTGTAACCAGAAATGAAGAGATTCAAGGTAACCGATTTGCACAGCCAGTGTGGGTGGGATTCTTTGCCTGCGTCCATGTTCCCTTCCACATTTAACCCGTCTACCTTCAAAATAAGAGTGAACAGGTATTTTCTGGGCACGCTCCATCCATCATAGACCTCATCAATCGCCTTATATCAGGCGTGATCGAGGTCAAGAGCAGACCCATAAAAAAAAATGTACATTTTTTAATATCGAGTACGACTTACTTTGTGAAGTCGAAGTTATTGGAGGCGAGGATCTCCGCTAAGGAGCCCCATAGCGTCCTGTGTAACTCCCGCACTGGGGCGCCCCACCAGCTGGCGTGCCAGTACCGCACTGTTGAGGACACGCAGCAGTTTACACCTGGAACAAATCAGTACACGATTAACGATAAGGGAAGATGCTACATACTGTTCCGGAGTTATAAATGGTATCTCTTTTCGTGCTTACGACCGCGAAGGGAAGAAAGATGCGAGGAAAGAAATTATACTAATATTAGCTATTGCTACAGCGGCAGTATCCTAAGTTACTTCTTACAACATTAGCTATCTGTCAGTGAAAATCCCGTCATAATCGATACCGCCGTTTCGGAGACTAGCCGGAACAAACACGGACATACAAAAATGTAATTTAATAAAAAGTTGCTATTTTGATAAAATTGAAGTCACTGAAGTGTCTGATTTTAGATCAGACACTTCAGTGACTTCAATTTTATTTATTTGTAGAGATTATAAAGAGAAAACATTTCATTTTTTTTGTATCTTATTTGTTATGATTTATAGTAACAGCGGAACGAAACCTGTGAAGCTCCCAGGAAGCTTCTGAGCTTTTGGGCGGAGCTTGGCTGGCTCTGTTAGCCAGAATCCTCACGCACAACGGACCGAATGGGAGTCTACGTGCGGAAAAGGGAGTCCCATCATCATCATCATCATCATCAGTAACAGCGGAACAGATTTGGATGAAATTTGGGACATGGGTAGACCATTAGTCCATGACCTGGATCGGGACTAATGCAGGTGAAACCGCGGGCCCCAGCTATTACTTTATAATTTGTGTAACTTTCTCTTTGCAATTTGCAGGATAGACTTTTTCATGAAAATAGTCTTTCAATTGGATTAAATTAACTTAGGAATGTATTGATCATATTAATTATTATAATTCTGTGTGGCTATATTTTTAGGGTTCCGTAGCCAAATGGCAAAAAACGGAACCCTTATGGATTCGTCATGTCTGTCTGTCTGTACGTCCGTACGTCACAGCCACTTTTTCCGAAACTATAAGAACTATGCTGTTGAAACTTGGTAAGTAGATGTATTCTGTGAACCGCATTAAGATTTTCACACAAAAATAAAAAATAAAACAATACATTTTGGTGGTTCGCCATACTTAGAACTGAAACTAAGAAAATAACATCAAACCCATACGTGTGGGGGATCTATGGTTAGGTCTTCAAAAATGATATTGAGGTTTCTAATATCATTTTTTTCTAAACTGAGTAGTTTTCGCGAGAGACACTTCCAAAGTGGTATAATGCCCCCCCCCCCCCTCCTGTAACTTATAAAATAAGATAATGACAAAACAAACAATAAATATATGATGTACATTACCATGTAAACTTCCACCGAAAATTGGTTTGAACGAGATCTACAATTTTTTTTTATACGTCATAAATCGTACACCGCAATTTACCTTTGGTTGCATCATATAATAAAAATATTTTTAATATTTAGTAGAGTAATATATAATATGTTTGTACGGAACCTTCGGTGCGCGAGTCCGACTCGCACTTGGCCGGTTTTTTTACGATTGGGAATCATATTTTAATCAACCTACAACCTAACTTGTTCTGCTTTAGCAATGTCTCCTTGTGCGATTTCATAATGCCTTAAGCCACAGATTAAATATTAGTTAGTTCTTCAACCTTTTATCAGTCTGTCAGACCATTAAAAATGTCAATTCTGTCTACTTCTTATTTGGAATGTATCATGCCATAATTGTATGCATATTGACGAATTTTATTACCTGCTTGCAAATGCGGAAGTGCCAAAATTATTATTTGCGTGTTAACCAAGAGGATTGAATACAAACATATATCAATTCACTCTTTCCCATGGGGAAGGTAGAAACTACAGAACGCCATCTGCGGGCTTAGCATCCCCCCCGAGTGGGTTCCCGCATTGTCGTTGCGGGGGGGCTCAGTAACCGTGGATTCCGGCCACGGTGAAGCCAAGAGGAACCCAAAGGTGGGGCCGCTCGTCAGGGCTTTTGCCTTCAAGCCATTGACGAAGCGGCCAAAAAGTAGGTTGCGGTGAGGTGCACCGCAACTGAGGTGGGCCGCGATGTCGAATGGGAGGCATCGCGGCTGAGGGTTACGGGCTGCGGTAGAGGAGGAGCGCCGGTGCTTCTGAGCAGCGCTCTTCCCTTCCGTGGCCTGGACGGGGCCGCCACCGTTTGATGGCGGACGCGGTGGGGCCGCAGGGGAAGAGGAGTGTCGGTATAGCGTCAGCCGCTCTCCCTATCCTCTGCGGCCGAAAAGTGGTAGACGGGACGGCGCGTTGTGTTCCACACGCGCGCCGTCAAAGATGTCAAAATCAAAAGTCATTTATTCAAATTAGGCTGAGAATCAGCACTTTTCGAACGTCAAAATACATAAGACAGTCCCCCAAAAACGCCCACCCTTCGACACTTCCTAGTGCTTTAGCTGGGAAGAAGAAGTGGCGCAACAAACTCCCCAGCAGCACAGCTGTCTGTTTAGTCGGATGGACTTGATTCTATACATACATAGGCAAAGTAATAAACAATAACGCATATTACCAAAAATAAAAGTTTCCTGGTATAAAGGGCTCTATATGTCAATAACTAATGACTTATTAGATAGATGATAAAAAACACTTGGTCAATAAAATTTAAAAAAAAAAAGTATTTAACTAAATAAATATATGAACCCATATAACCTGTCACTAGGTACGCTAATTCTGGAGAAAGAACATAAACATTGTCTTGTGTTAATCACAGCGACCAACTATTCTTGTCATTTAAATAGTCGTTAATGGAATAGTAAGCCTTTAAACAAAGGATGGATTTTACTTGAACTTTAAACGCATCAAAAGGCAAATCTAGCAAAGAAGTGGGAAGCTTGTTATAAAAAGTTATACCAAGCCCAACAAATGAGTTATGAACCTTATGAAGCCGGTGAAAGGGAGCACGTAGTTTGTCCTTGTTTCTAGTGTTAACGGTATGAATATCACTGTTTTTAGTGTACAAGTGTATATGTTGCCTAATAAATAAGATGTTAGCTAATATGAATTGTGATGCCACTGTGAGAATACCAATATCTTTAAAAAAGTCCCTCAAGGAAAATCTGCCACCTAACTGGTAAATTGCACGAACAGCACGTTTTTGAAGGACAAAAATATTTTGAATATCAGCGGCTTTGCCCCACAGCAGAATACCGTAGGACATAACGCTGTGAAAATAACTAAAGTATACTAATCGAGCTGTATCGACGTCAGTATATTGTCTTACTTTTCTGACGGCGTAGGCGGCTGAACTGAGTCTCCCTGCTAGTGTTGATATGTGTGATCCCCACTGAAGTTTGGCATCTACTGTTATGCCCAGAAATACTGCCGTGTCTACGGTTTCAAGCACCTCTTTATCTAAGACGATATTGGGACCTAGATTTCTAACATTCGGTAAGGCGAACTTTACACATTTCGTTTTTTTGGCATTGAGAACAAGGTTATTTGCCGTAAACCAATCCGTAACCATTGAGAGTGCACTGTTTACGTCGTCAAAGTCTTGTCTATTCCTATCTACTTTAAAAATAAGAGAAGTATCATCTGCAAACAGTACAACATCACAAATACCCTTTAAATAGAATGGTAAGTCATTAATATATACTAAAAACAAGAATGGGCCGAGTATTGAGCCTTGAGGCACACCTAACTGAACTGGCAGCCCGGAAGATTTTTTACCATTAATTTCTACACATTGAACCCTATTTTGCAAATAAGAATTTATTACGTTTAGAGCATCGTTATGGACACCGTAATAACGAAGTTTACACAAAAGCGTCTCATGGTGCACGCAATCAAAGGCTTTTGAGAGATCACAAAAAACTCCAATAGCATTTTGCGAGTTCTCCCATGCGTTAAATATGTGTTTCAACAGAGCAACACCCGCATCAGTAGTCGAACGACCTTTTGTAAAGCCAAATTGCTCATTATGAAGGAGGCTATTTAAATTAAAATGTTTTAGCAACTGCTTGAGTATTAACTTTTCAAATATTTTGCTAAATGCAGGTAAGATAGAAATAGGCCTGAAATTACGAATGTCATTTTTATTACCTGATTTAAATAATGGTATTACTTTACTACTCTTCATGAGGTCAGGAAAAGTTCCTGAATCAACACATTTATTAAAAGTGACAGCTAGATAGGGGGCTACAATTTCTATAATATTACTTAAAAGTTTAATGGAAATGCCCCAGAAATCACCAGTGTTTTTAGACTTCAGTGTGTTAAAAACATTAACTACGTCACGAGGCGTTACATGTTCGAAACTGAATAGGTCACTACATTTAGGCACACTACTATGCAAAAGGTATTCTGCTTTAGACGGGGATGAATCTAAGGAGCGAGTCGTAGTTACAGGTATGTTGGCAAAAAACTCATTAAATGCCTCCGCTACTTCAGCTTCTGTAATAATTAATTTGTCGTCGACCAAAATCTCAAGTTGATTGTCTTGTTTAACAGACTTGCCCGTTTCATTATTAATTATTTTCCAAGTGGTTTTAACTTTATTGTTAGAATTTTTAATTGTGTCACTTAAAAATTTCGATTTTGCAAAAGCACTAATCTTTTTAAATAATTTTGAATAGTTTTTGACATACTCTAGGAAAGGAGTATCAAACCTGTATTTTTTCAATCCATATAATTCGTATAGTCTCGCTCTACTTTTGTAAATACCCGGAGTAGCCCATTGATTAAAGCCAGCGGAGGAGCCATTAATGTTAATGGTTTTGGTCTTGAAAGCAGATTGATACTCTTTTTGCACAACATCAAAAAGGGCTTCATAAATTTCATTCGGATTCTCGTGTTGTGCTATGGATGGTGTAATTCTATGAGCTATATTATTTTTAAACCTTTTGCAACGACTAGCTGTATAAGGCCTACATTCAAGTGTACGTGGTCGCTTTTTATGTAATGGCATGGGGAAGCTAGCTAATAAACCACAGTGGTCGGACGTTAAGTCAGTTAGTACTAATTTATTTTTGGCATCACAATCAGTAAACATATTATCAAGACATGTTGACGAAGATGCCGTGATCCTAGTAGGTTCAAAAAACAAGTTAATTAAATTAAAAGACCTAAACAGATTGAGAAGTCTAATACTTAATGGAGTAACATCTAAAATATTAATATTAAAATCTCCACATAAAATTATACTTTTATTACTTGATTTTAACTTATTGAGTAAATCCTCCATTACCGATTCAAAACGAATGAAATCCCCAGAGGGGTCGATAAACGCAAATTATAACATATCGCTCGAGTTCAACACAAGACAACTCAATAGTGCGCTCAATAGAAAGGTTAGCTAAATCTAAACGTTGTTTACATTTTAACTTGTTTGAAACAAGAACTAAAGATCCACCGCGAATAGCAGATTTTCTTACAAATGCACTTTGAACAGTAAAATTATCATCATTGATAAACACTACTTCATGTTCCTTCAACCAGTGTTCAGTCAAACATAACACCTGAACATCATAGTTCTCCATAAATAAGCTTAACTCAAGCTCTTTGCCGGACAGACCCTGCATATTTTGATGAACAACATTCAACATAATATATGCGGCTCACCCGTTGTCGCACCTAAAAGTTTAAACTACTAGGCGAATCAAAAGTAGTGTTAGTACCATTACTAACATTAATCAAAGAAGACTTCGACATAGTACATATGTCTGGGTTTATATAAGCTAATAGCCTCGCTATTTTAAGTCTAAACCTAATGGGCAGATACACTGTATTCCTTGTCGATATTAACTTAACAACAAAACTGTTGGTATCAAAAAATATAAGTTTATCACTGTAGTGAGTTACTAAAAACTGCATATGATTATTAAGTATATGTATATCATTGTTTTTTCTACTAGATAATCTCTCAAAATATGGAAAAGCACACAAAATAATTTTATTACAATTAATCTTTAAAATCTCAGTAACACTGTCAGTGATATCTTGTTTATTGACCTTCAGCAACCACCAGTGGGGTCCGCAAGGGCCGATGCCTGCCAGGGGTGCGGGTTTGTTCGAAAGAGATACCATAGCCCCTGGCATACGGGCTACTGAGGGAACAGGGGTGGGTTTTAGTCAGTAAAAAGTCTGACACGCCCTCCTGCTCTACTCAGCAGAAGTCATTTGATGATTTCCAACCCAAAAAAAAAAAAAAAAAAAGTGCTTAGCATGACGCTTTCTATTTCTACTCTACCGTAGGATAGAAATCGCTTGTCTAAATTTCTTGGTACAAAACTGTCAATTGTCTACACAGAAACGTTACTTTTGTCTACTCTTCCGTCGATAAAACGCTTATCTACGATTCTCGTGATAAGCCTGCTGCTAAGATGCTTGCATACTCCTTTTGCCTCGTTTACGTTCATGGAACGCTGGTTGGGAGTACTACGCACAAGACTTTTATGAAGAACATCACCAATAAGGTCCTTATAATTATGTGCATATTATTATGGTTGTATTAATGTAAAAAAACAAATTTACACTTTTACACGTCAAACATATTTTAAAAACTAGACGAGGTTGGCGATTCCTACCTGACTACTCTGAGAATAAAGGCCGAAAAAAACTCAAGAGGTCACAGTCATAATGTTAGTCAGATCATGTGAAGACAATGTGTATCGAGTTTGACTCAGCCAGAAATTCATAGCGTGATTAACGTTGCTATGCAGACAAATTTGTCGAACATAATGAAGCCAATGGATCAGCAATATCCTTCCTGCTTTGCACAGACGCTAGCACATCAAGATCTGTAAAATTTATTTGATAGATTTTCAACTATATTCCAGAAGAATAAGGTTCATGTTCAATTGGGAAAATTTGACAGTTTGGGATAGCTTGACCGGCTGGCGTCTGTACCTAAAATGGACGCTTCGTTTAGAATAACCACTACTACAATCACTAGTTCAAAATGTCACGTGCATGACCAACGCAAAGAAGCTAATCTGACCAGCGCGTGCGCACATGACATTGAAAGCTTCTTTCGACACACGTCGCCGTCGTCGCCTACGCAACCTATCCGAAGACGGTTTTGTTATGCATAATATAGTAATATTTGGCAGATTTTTGTTGTATTTTCGCGAATGGTGGCGAATATTTTAAAATTCGTAGATTTTTTTTGTCTTGCTATGGGCATGTGATGGCGGAGGAATGAGGAATCTGCGCGGCGATAGTTGTTTTTTTTGAGAGGAGGCCTGTTTCCCAGCAGTGGGAACGCTTATAGGCTGATGATGATGATGATGAATTATCGCTGAGATAGGAGCCTCTTTGGCCTCGCACAGGTCTTCCTTTTTTTTTAAACTATTTTGTTACTTTTATCCTCAGATAAAGTTTTCATGATTTTGATTTTGGATTATTATATGAGTATACGAAGAGTAAAGAAAAGATATCGATCTTTTCTTTACTCTTCGTAAAGAGTAGTATGTAGTTAGCAAGATCAACTCTTACACTATCCATCGGGATAGTGTAAGAGTTGGTCTTGCTAACTACATAGGTACAGCAGGCTTAACACGAGAAACGTATCGTCGACGGAAGAGTAGACAAACATGACGAATCCGTGTAGACGATTTACAGATTTTTACCGAGAAATGTAGACAAGCGATTTCTATTCTATGGTAGAGTAGAAATAGAAAGCGTCATGCTAATTAAGCCTGCTGCACGCGTAGCATGACCACCACGGAAACATTTTTGTCGACAAAATTAAAGATTGTAGAAAGATTTGTACCGTCTTAAGCATGGCGATATTAAAACTGAAGAGAAGAAATGTTTCTATTCTTCAGTCTACAAAAGTCCACGATGCCCAGCATGACGACCAATTTTTCTCTACTTTCGACACTTGGAAGTTAGAAACATTTTTACAGAATCATTGGATAGCAAGAACTTTATCTATTCTTGGTAGAATAGTGATAGAATTGGTGAACGGTGGGCTTGTGACTAAGTAAAAACAACCGCACGGGTAGATCGATCAGGTTAAGCTACATTTGCCGCGGTTGGCCCGTGGATGGGTGACCATCTTTACATACCGCGACCCCATCGCGCTTCGGAAAGATCGGTAAGCCGTTAGTACCGGCTGTCATTCGTAAACCTTTGTCACAAATCTTTGAACCCACAACGTCCGTCCAACTCAAAGGGGACGTTACCAATGCGGCAGCAGTGCTCCAGTTCCATATATCCCCATTCACGAATATTGCGTCAAAATGACAAATTGTTTGAGGTAAAAAATACTCGCTCTTATATTAACCACTGGCAGAATAACACATTAATTTACCGTATATCTGTCTGTCTTCGTTGGCAGCTCTTCAAAACAGCAGGCGGCTGAGTACGAGTAAAATCATAATATTTTGAAGACTGTACGTATCGTTTAACGTATTGATTGCATTAATTATATTTAACTGTCATTAAGGCGGTTACTCCACGATCAACAGTGTAGTGAACGAGTTGTGTCCTGCACTCCTGCAATATTATTATCGGGTACTAACTTTTCCCCGCGACTTCGTTCACGAGAGACCTGTAATAATTATTAAAAAAAAAAAAAAAAAAAAACGATCGTCGTTGGTAATCGAACTAACAACCACAGCTACGCTAATTGCTTTGTTCAAAATTGACTAAATAGTCGTTGTTATGTTTGTCATGATTGACTGACACGCTTAATAAAGATTGAGCGTGATGATAATCAATATTCTAACCTTTTGGCTCATCTTTTTACAAAAATCGGAAAGCTATACAGGATAAGTTTTTTAACCAGTGCGCAAACTGTAATCATGAATTCAGCATATCATTCTAGCTTGGGCGGAGCACCGCCGTGTCCTCGTGGAGGCGATCGGCGGCGGCGATCTCTCGCGTCCGGTCCTGGTCCAGGCCATGGTACGGAGCGAGAGGGCATGGGGAGCCGTCACCTCCTTCAGCGAAGCAGTGATGCTCGCGAAGAGGGAGGCGGCGCACGTGAGGGAGAGGCAGCATATGCGCCCTCGCGCCACAGGATACGGAGACGCCCTGGGCGTCGGGAATCCCAGGCCGATTTCCAGCCACCGTAGGCATGGGCTTGCGGACGGCGAGTAATGGGTAGCTCGCTGTCCGGTAAGGACCAAGCCCAAGTCGACGGCGCGTTGTGTTCCACGCGCGCCTCAAAGAGATGTCAGCACAAAAAATGATGGGGCCCGCAAGGGCCGATGCCTGTCAGGGGTGCGGGTTTGTTCGAAAGAGACACCACAGCCCCTGGCTTAAGGGCTACTGAAGGAACACGGGTGGGTTTTAGTCAGTAAAAGTCTGACACGCCCTCCTGCTCCACCCAGAACGGGAGAAGTTATTTGATGATTTCCCACCCAAAAAAAAAAAAAAAAAAAGCTTATCATTCTAGCCACCCTAGCGTAGAAATTTTTCGTCGCTTATACAAAAACAAAATCAGCTATTCCATACATTTTGACCGCGTAGGTTTTGCACTTTTCTATGAAACAGAAGATTTTTATTGTATAACCTACGAAAAATGTCTACGCTAGGGTGTGTAGAATGATATGCTGAATTCATGATTACAGTTTGCGCACTGGTTAAAAAATTACCCTGTATATATAAAAATAATGCAATATTGCTCACCCCCCATAGCAAAAAGCGTGGTAATTGATAGACTACAGACTGACCAGGCTTATGGCAAAATCTATGGAAAATTTGAACAAAATCTATTCGATAGTTTTTGTGTGTTGCTGGATTCAGAAAAATAAACTGAAATAATATTTTCGCAAAAATTCCAAAAAGAAAACAATAAACATTTTACACTTCGCTAAGATTTAATTATATATGTACTTATAGATTTCATGTAAGTAAATTACGAAAGATAAGTAACAGAATCCATCCGGTAGTATTTGCGTGATTCTAGAACATACATTCTGACAAACAGACACGATTTTCCCATGTTCTGTTCTGAGTTCTGACTTCGTTACGATTTTATTGTTATGTAGAGATTAGGAAGAATGTCATTGGAAAAGTGAGTGTTATTTGTAATGTAAACAAATGTTGCAATATAGTTGTAACTAAATGCATTAATGCAACAACAACTTGCAGTACATATTTCGATATAATTCCGAAGGTCCCAGCAAAAAGTTTTTTACCATTTTTGGATTCAATAGTTGATTTGAGCGACTTTCAAAATTTGTGATTGTAATTACCTACTATTGTATAGAATCAAGTTCTAACTTAACAGACTGCTGTGCTGCTGGGGAGTTTGTTGCGCCACTTCTTCTTCCCAGCTAAAGCACTAGGAAGTTGAGAAGGGTGGGCGTTTTGGGGGACTGTCTTATGTAATTTTGACGTTCAAAAAGAGCTGACTCTCAGCCTAGTTTGAATAAATGACTTTTGATTTTGTATTTCAAAGAGGAATTCGTCGTCGACGATAAAATATCACGCCTTGTTTCCCAGACGTGTTGTGCAGAGGTGTACAGACCCCCACATTTTGCCAGTTATGTTTAAGTAAGTCCCTTTGTATTTGGGGGGCGATGTTGCCATCACTTATCCGCCTAGCCATTTCTCCTAACCCAACTAAGTTGGGGTTGGCTTTCAGACCGGATGCAGATGAATACTAGTAATTTATACGGAGCTACTGCCTATCTGACCTCTACAACCCAATAACTGGGTAGTACGATACCACTTGGTAAGACTGGTTGTCAAACTTTCGGGATTGTGACCAACCTGTTGCCATCAACCGGGCGTAAATCCAGATCCCGGGCTGCTACCCATAAATTCCAGATAAAACCCCATCAACACTTTGCCTGACCTGGGAATCGAATCCAGGATCACATGCTCAGCAGTAGCGTTTGCGACTAATATGCCAACGAGACAGTCATCAATACAAAACATTGCGTATATCTGCGTACTTTTACGAAACTAAGACAATTGGCCAGTACAGTTCGGTCTAAAAATAGAACGAATTCGTGGGTGGGTGAGAGGCAACCTAGGGTTTGTAAATAATTGTCGTAGACAAATATTACACAAGAAAGTTACTTGGCATTTTTACATTGATGTAAAATGTACGCACGCGATACGGTTATGGTACATTGAAAAAGTAACAATGAAAATTAAAAACATACAACACGTCACACCTTTGACCTTCGTCTAGGTCCACCTCGACGACGATAATGTTTGCAGGGCCAACTTAGCCAGGGATCGCACAAGAGAAAAAAAGGGAGCCTTTGCCTTTGCTCAAAAGTGGGATAAAACACAGGAAAAGTTTTTATCCAGTGCGCAAACTGTAACCATGAATTCAGCATGTCATTCTAGACCCCCTAGCGCAGCAATTTTTCGCCGGCTACACAACAAAAAAAAAATCTGCTGTTCCATACATTTTGATCGCGTAGGTATTGCACTTTTCTATGAAACAGCAGATTTTTAATTACAACCGGCGAAAAATTTCTGCGCTAGGGGGTCTAGAATGATATGCTGAATGGTTACAGTTTGCTCACTGGATAAAAACTTACCCTGTATAGTAAAATATAAAATACAATCGACTGTCAACCTTCAAGTAGCTATAACATGGCAAATTGACGTAGTATGCCAAGTGCCCAACAACAATCTAGTCCTCGACTGTACATTAAATTACAACATTATAAAAATCGTTATTTACAAAGTTTACAGAAAAGGTGGCAAATACCTAAGTAGGTTGATGTTTTTAGCGAGTGAATGCGAATGTACAGTCACCAAAAGATATAAGTAACCAGGGGCCTTAATCTGCTATTTTTATAAATTCGTCATTCCAACACGATCCCATCGTCATTTTGGTAAAAGTTCGTAATCTGCTAAATTCATAATGGTCGATCAGTGATCGGTCAATGGTCTCGTAATAGAATTGTGTTATAATGGCATTGTCGGATTGCCATTATTAATAGGTCTTTACCTATGAAATTGCCGTTTTGTATGAAAAAATTTAAACGAATTTTTTTCATGAATTTTTTATTTGTATTAATCGAAGTAATCACCCATGCAATCAATGCATCTTTGCCATCGCAGTGGCAGTTTATTGATGCCCTTCTTAAAGAAATCAGCTGGACGGGAGGCAACAAATTCTTCAAAGGCATTTTGTACTGCCTCTCGGGTATTAAATTTTTTTCCCGCCAAGAAGTTATCCAAATTCTGGAAAAAGTAGTAGTCTGTAGGCGCAAGGTCTGGTGAGTAGGGCGGATGACGGAGAGCTTCCAACCCCAGTTCTTGCAACTTGGAGACCGTCTGCTGTGCAGTATGAGGTCGCGCGTTGTCGTGCAGGAGCAGCGGAGACGAGCGATTGACCAATGCTGGTTGGAGATGCGCCAGCTTCTCCATCATTGTGTTCAGTTCTTCACAGTACACATCTGCAGTAATGCTCACCCCGTTTGGTAAGAAGCTGTGATGAATCACACCGGCGCTAGACCACCAAACAGTGACCATCACTTTTCTAGGGGTAAGTTTTCGTTTAGGGCATTGTTTAGGTGCTGAACCAGGATCCAACCAACTTGCTGAGCGCTTACGGTTATCAAACAGAATCCATTTTTCATCGCAGGTAACAATGCGGTTCAAAATTCCTTCATTTGTGTGTCTGTTGAGCAGTGCAAGGCACGTCTCGACGCGTACTTCGCGCTGGCGATCATTGAGTTCGTGGGGCACCCATTTGTCAAGCTTTTTTACCTTGCCAATTTGACGCAAATGGACCAATATTGTTTTGACGCTAACGTCGAAAGCTGCTGCTAATTCAGCCGTAGATTGTGTATCATCAGCTTCCACAATCGCCTTTAATTCGTCATTGTCGACCAAAGTCTTCGGACGACCGCGAGGTTCATTTTTCAGGTCGAAATTTCCAGAACGGAAGCGAGCAAACCAATAACAGGTGGTGCGTTGGTTTGTAGCGTTAGCTCCGTAAACGTCGTTGATGTTGCGTGCCGCTTGTGCCGCGTTGCTGCCACGACGGTACTCATATTCCATAATTACTCGAATTTTTAACGTATCCATGATGACGAAAAAGATTGAAATGCGATGAAAATGTAACACTAATCAATAAAGAAATGACTACTTTTAGAAAAAAAATTCCATGTTTTTAAAATAAAATTAATTTGAAATTAGAATTCTTAGCCAAACAAAAATTATTTTGATTTGAAATGGCCAGTACTGCAGAACGGCAATTTCATAGGTGAAGACCTAATATAAAACCCGTTAGTAGAAATGATTTTCGAAAAAATACTACTAAATTTGAACATTTATTCATGTCAGAATTCATTTCTATGCATATATATTTACATATTATTTTTTAACATATTATTTTAGGAACTTTCAAATTACGCCTTAAGTCAGTCATTCATTTGTCATTATGTACGAGATTTCCAATAAATGCCATTTCTTTCAATGGAGTGTCAGTGGCTGACCACTGGAAAGTCATAATGACGCCATTATATTAGTAGATTACCAAACTTGTCAAAATCAACAATTATGAAATCAATGATAGACCATTCTGACACTATTTTAATAGCAGACTTGAGGCCCAGGTTCGTTGGAGACGTCTAGTAAGAAACCGATGGATGTTTTCGAATGAAATTCAAGTTGATACTTAAATGAACTGCAGGCCTAGACAAAACACATTTCTGTTAGCGTTCACGCCAAACGCTACGACAAAATCGATGGGAATAACATTACCTACGGCAAGTTTACGTCGTTTTCTTTCCGCAGGTAATGTCATTCCCATACATTTTGGCGTAGCGTTTGGCGTGAACGCTAACAGAAATGTATTTTGTCTCTAGGCCCTGTTTGTTTAAATTGATTACATTGAATTTTATTTGAAAACATTAATCGGTTTCTTACTAAACTTCAACTACTTATATCCGACGACCTTAGTTACTGTCTCTTTTGGTGACCGTACCTAGTCGTACTTTTAGAAAACTATACAGGAAAAGTTTTTATCCAGTGCGCAAATTTTAACCATGAATTCAGCATATCATTCTAGGCCCCCTACCGCAGAAATTTTTCGCCGGTTATACAAAAAAAAAAACAGCTGTTTCATAGAAAAGTGCAATACCCACGCGGTCAAAATGTATGGAACAGCTGATTTTTACCCTGTATGCATTGCTTACTTTGAGGTTAAATGACTGGAAAGTGCAAGCGAGTTCATCCAGCTGTAGTTTTTGGAGGTGACACATTGACATACATAGGTCAGATTTAGTGCAGACCAAGGATTCTGAAGCTGGCATATGTTTTGAACTGAAAATCCTCAGACGCATGCGACGATGCACCTGAGAATATTTCGTTACCAGTGCTAGAAAATGTGCAATGGCGACGAGCTTATTGTAATTAAAACCATTAAAATAGGACGTCAATTCATAACACAATCAACCTGTAACGTTCCCACTGCTGGGACACAGGCCTCTTTGTAAGAGGGAGTGGGCCAAAACTCACCACGCGGGTTGGTGGATGTCACATGTCTTCAAATTTTCGGTTCTAAGACATGCCGGTTTCCCAAGATGTTTTCCTTCACCGTTTTGAGAGCAGTGGTGTAATTAAATACTTAAAAACTTTTTAATTAATAATTTTAACTTAAATTAAAATTCTATGGTTGTGTGTGTAATAACTTGTATTGACCGATAACCTGTATGTGTGGTGCAAACTGTTAATATAAGTTGGTTATTAATAATAAAATAAAAGTATAGTCCCTGGGTTGGATTTCGAACTTACGACATACAACTCGTAAGTCAGGGCCTGCCAATTTGCCACCTACAAAAGTTCAACCTACTCGTAACAATGCCTATCAATAAAACTTCCAGGATATGAAATAAATGATTTCGCACCGAACAGTAAATATGCGGCGCTATGGGGTGAACGTACTAAACGTGTCCCAGGGCCTTGACTGAAGGTGGATGCGCCAAAGTAACCTGCGAAATTCAATTTCGAAATTCAGTTTCGAAATTCAATTCGATTTGCAATTTACAGGTCACTGTCGCACGTCGGTTGCGAGTACTGCCACGGAAGAGTAGACAAAAATGCCGTTCCGTATAAACAGTAGAAAGTTTTCTAGTGTCTTTAGCATGGCGATAATAAAATCAAATTGTCATCACTACCTTAGACAAGTGTCAGTTACTAATAGGACTTAGACAAAGATTGTTGGAGACGAAAGACAAAATGACAGATTGAAGGATCATTTCAGCCGAAAGTCATCCACTGCTGGACATAAACCTCCCCCAAAAGGAGGGTTTTGTCATAATCGCCACGCTTGGCAGGCAGGTTGGCGATCGCAGTATGGTGGTAAAATGCATAGAGAACGCTGCTGCCCATTCTCTAGTAAGTCCCTTAGTCGCCTTCTACGACACCCACGGGAAGAAATGAGATGGTGCTAATCTTTTACGTCCGGCACCACACGGAACAATTTCCACGGTGCGACGTCAAAAATGGAGTAATGAAATGTCATTTTTTTTTTTTGGCTTTGTTTTTTCTTCGTATAAATAGAAAGAGTCATGCTAAGCATGCAGATGTATGAACGTAAACGAGCCCAAAGGGGTATTTAAGGATCGTAGCAGGTCCATGGAAAAACAGCGCAAGTTTATGTATGTATTTTTTTTTAATTTTTTTTAAAAAACGTTGCCCCACACTAGGAATTTCTCCTGTATTGTGGGTGCGTTTACAAACATTTAAACTCACACACACAAACGGCCAGACCCGGAACAACTACTTGTAGGTCATACAAATATTTGTTCCGTGCAGGAATCGAACCCGCGACACGCAGCGCAGCAGTCAATCGCTTAACCACTGCGCCAACCGTGCCGTCAGCATAGATGTATGGTATAGACTCAAAGCATTTATTTTCAATTAAGCCAATTTCAGCACTCTTCAGAGTCAAAGGAGTAGGTCACTTCGAAAGATGAAACTAGGTGCCCATTGCAAAGGTTGCTATGGAGAAGAACGGGCAAGAAAATCCTGGGACACTTTTAAATATGACGTTTCATCATCATCAGCCTATAATGTTCCCACTGCTGGGACACAGGCCTCCTCTCAGTGAGAGGGATTGGGCCATAATCCACCACGCGGGCCCAGTGCGGGTTGGTAGATGTCACATGTCTTCGAATTTTTGGTTCTAGGACATGCCGGTTTCCTCACGATGTTTTCTTTCACCGTTTTGAGAGCAATGGCGATGACATAATTTACACAAAGTAAAGCGCCTGTCTGGGTTCGAACTCACGACCTACAACTCGTAAGTCGCGGCCGTTACCACTTGGCCACCACTGCTCTGTATTGCCAACAGATTTAAGGCTTCTACGAATAGACGCGACGCGGCACTTGTGGAACAATTTCCACATAAAGTTTTTATATAAATTGTAAGAGGCCTTTACTTTATTGCGGCAATTTTTCTCGGCAAATTACTACAAAACTGTTGACATATAAGCTCATTACGAATTTTTAATTAATTCAGTCAGTCACGTTTGAGCAGTAAAGGCGATTATTAAAGTTGCGACAAACGAATAACGTGTACGCAATATGTAAGCAATAACAAATAAATCAAATTGAAGCGTCTGTTTGTAATGTCTTATTAACAGCTTTTTACTAAATGCATATGACATTATACAATGTCAAAAACTTGTTAAAATTGTAGGCAGAACAAGGTTTTTTAATATGCAGGGGGCAGGGACATCGAGGCGAAAATTTTCTACGCTACGGTCTAGAACCCTGCCAGGGTCGCGGATCTGCCAGGGGTGCGGGTTTGTTCGAAAGAGATACCATAGCCCCTGGCATATGGGCTACTGAGGGAACACGGGTTTTAGTCAGTAAAAGTCTGACACGCCCTCCTGCTCCACGCAGAGCGGGAGAAGTTATTTGGTGATTTCCATAACAAAAAAAAAAAAAAGGGTCCCGGATTTGTTCGAAAGAGTTACCGTGGCCCTGGGACAGGCAACTGAAGGAACACGGGTGGGTTTTAGTAAATATACGTCTGACAAGCCCTCCCGCTCCCCACAGAGCGGGAGAAGTCATTTTCACACACACAAAAAAGGGGGCCTAGAATCATATCATCATAGTACTTAACTAGCTTTTGCCAGCGGCTTCACCCGCGCGGAACTTTCATCCCCTACTTAACTCCCTCAGGGGTTGAATTTCGAAAAATCCTTATTCCTTATCTACATTATAAAAGGAACCTTTGTGTAAAATTTCAGCTTTCTAGGTCCAAGGGTTTGGGCTGGACGTTGATGAGTCAGTCAGGACTTTTCTTTTTAATTATGTAGATTCATGGTTACAGTTTGCGTTTATCGTGTAGATTGAGTGAGACTGGACATAGAATACGAAAGTTCTTTAAAATACGGGAATTTCCCCTCTATTTTGGCATACGACTAATGAAAATAGTGTAAGTTTTGTAGACCACAAATAATTTAAATAAATAGACCTATTTTTCAGTGTCAGCAGGTGAGAACGAGGTTAAACGCTAGACTAAATACAAAAACCACTTTAAAACAGACGTGAATAAATTTAAATGGCGCTCGAAATTGCTAACTCGTTTATCATTTAAATAAACGTTTACTCTACAATGTAGACAAAAACTATAATTATCTACTTCTTTATCAGATAATTTGGATAAAGATAGTGTTAATTTTGTAACCTCTCTGAAATGAGTTCTCTCAAAAGACGCGTGCCAAGAAAATTGCTTTTGTTATTTACATTGGTATAATCTCAAGGAGGGGCTCGTGGCTAAGTAACAACAGCCGCACCGGTTGATCCACCAGGTTTAGCTACACTTGCCGCGGTTTGTCTGTGGATGGGTGACCATCTTTACATACCGAGACCCCTCCGTGGCTCGGAAAGCACGTTATGCCGTTGGCCCCGGCTGTCATTCGTGGATCTTTGACAGTCGTTACGGGTCGTCAGAAGCCCGGAAGTCTGATAACCGGTCTTACCAGGGCGTATCGTGTTACCCAGTTACTGGGTTGTGGAGGTAAGATAGGTAGTCGCTCCATGTTAAGGGCCTAAGTCCCGTTTAGTAGCGTAAAACGGTCACTTTATGAACCGCACTGCTCATTAACGGTATATCTTGAAGATTTGAAAAAAATACTATTTTGCTATAGATTCATGTACATCATTTTGCCGAAAATACGTTTTTTGTATGGTTAATACTTTTGCTGTAAAAAAATATTTTCCAACAAGCAATATTTTGGCTTATATTCCATACACCTACTAAACGGCTTTGTTATTTGGAAATATTTTTACACTGAAAAATAGATAGTTAGAGTTACCACAGAATCGCGAAGCACAATTGTTAATTAATCAATAATTGCCAAGGAATATCCCCATTTTGAGATAAAAGGCTCAGAGGTGCCCTGCGCGGGCGCGGGCGTCAGTCGTGCTTTGACATTCAGACGGGAGGGTTGTGTCGCTCGCTGCTCTGATCCAGCTATCGATCGACTACGCGTGGTGTGTGTGTTAGTGCAAATACTTATGAACGTATTGTAACAGTGTGTATTTATAGATTAGATCGCTGCAGAAAGGCTAATTCGTTGTGCGCGCCTGTATGCTATCAAAGGGTTGGGCAGGGGTATAGCAGACTGGAAATAAACAGTCCAATTAGACTTAAATAGTATTCATCGTAGCCTTTTACGGCACATTTTTTTTAAAATTCTTTCTTCGTACTTGTAGGTACCTACCTAAAGTACTAAATTTTCGAATTTTCCATCATGGGTGTCGTTTTCAAGGTATTTGGGGCATCTTAAGCCGATGGTGGGGTCAAAATGAAACTCCAAGATGGCGGCCGAGAAAATTTTCGAATTTTCCATCATGGGTGTCGTTTTCAGGGTATTTGGGGCATCTAAAGCCAATGGTGGGGTTAAAATGAAAATCCAAATACCCTGAAAACGACACCCATGATGGAAAATTCGGAAACTTTCTCGGCCGCCATCTTGGATTTTCATTAGCGTCCCAACAGTGAAAGAATTTTTCAAATCGGTTCTGTAGTTTCGGAGCCTATTCAATGCAAACAAACAAACAATCAAATCCTCCCTCTTTAATTAGTATAGATAGAGAAAAAAAGACAGAATTTTCGGAATCTGATGATCAGTAGTTACGAAGATTACCTCCGATACTTATCATAAACAGCCTGTAAATTTCCCACTGCTGGGACACAGACCTCTCTCGAGAGGAGGTCCTCTAGAGGGGCTGTAACACACCACGCGGGCCCAATGCGGGTTGGTAGATGTCACATGTCTTCGAATTTTTGGTTCTAGGACATGCCGTTTTCCTCACGATTTTATCCGTCAACGTCAAATTACTTACACAAAGTACTATCTGGGTTCTCGGGGCCGATACCACTCGGCCACTACTGTTTACTTGAAGTACAAATTTAGAGAATCAATAAATCTTTTTTTTTTTTTAATGATTAAATTACGTGTGTGGAGTTTCGCTATTTAATTTAAATTGACCCTGTGTACGTTTATTTGCATACACGGACTAAAATAAAGGAATTACAAAACAAAGGCCTGTATTGTTTGAATGAAACAAAGCCCGAAGACATTTGGACATTATTTTCCGCCATCTTGGTTTTCCAATGTTTGTCCCACTCACATACAATTACAAATGGCGTCGTGTCGCTGAATTTGTGAAATAAGGACGGGTCGTAGTATTGCTCCACTCCCTGAATGCTTGTTTAAGGTGGATCTAGTCGACATTTTTTCCATACAAACTTCGGGAGCGTTATTTTACTCCAGTGTTCGACAATGGTGCCGATTCTGTTGTACACCGAACTAAACTAAACTATAACTAAAATTCCTTACTTTTTACTATGAGAATCTAAACGCTATTCTGCAAAAAAATATCTCTAAAAAAAACTATTTTGACACAACTAAAATCGAATTTGACAATCGCGACTCGCACGTGGTATGTATTGGCTTCGCAACGTGGTACTTGTTTGCCCTACCCCGTGTTTTTTTTAAGAGCCAGCAGCGCGCCGGGGTCGGCAGCCTCGACGTGATTTATATGGAATTATCATGGAAAAAATGAAAAATTATTATCCACATGTTGAGTTTTGGAGGTGTTTGGGGTTTCATAAAGGGGGGTCGAAATTTTCATTATTTTTGCGATAGGACACACCGTTTTCGAGATATAAGCAAAAGAAAAGAAAAAAAATACAGTACTATTTTTGCACCAGAAGTCGAGGTGTCGCATGTCGGTGTGAATTTTAGTTCTTGACAACTAATTTAATTCCACACCTATTTAATCGCGATTAAAAATAGTCAGATTTAGTTAGACAACCAAAATTTTAGGTTGAATACAATAATGAAATTGACAACAACAGAATAGCAAAATTACCATTTTCACTAAACTAATAATTCAGTGCAATCTTAGTGCTGTCAAACTAAAATATAGTTAAGTTGTGTCACTTTAGTCAATTTCAGAATAGGAAATCGTCGTTTGACAGGAATAAACTAAATGTTGGTGATTTTTAGTCTAGTTTAGAGAATTTTGTGACAACAGAATCGGCACCAATGTACATCAAAAGTTAGACATGGTATGGTTTTGTCTCATTATTAATATTGTCTGTTCAGAAACAGAATACTAAAATAAAAAGCCATTAAAAAGTTACGAGCCAACAAAGATACGTTTTTCTTGCTAATTTAATTTGGGCGTGTTCAGGTAATAAAAGAAGTGTAAAATCTCCAAAACCAAATCGGTACCGACAAAGCTCAATTATTGAAAAGTTTGAAAACTTTATTGGTCATTGATATACGAAGTGGTTTTTTCATAAAACCCGATCTTCCGAAGGATTTTTCTAAATTTTTAACGCGCCTGTTTTACTATAAATGATCCTACGAGTACATCTTACTCGATAACGTTGTGCGTGTAGCCTAGCGTCTAACAGCTCATCACTGATACTACCTGTTTCGGCCACGATGCCTGGTGAGACAGCATGCTATTTAGCCAGGGCCACCAGTGAGTTCGAGCCCGCGACTAGATTCCCCTTATGTAAAGTACGAGTCAAATACAATATGCCTAGCCTTTTTCCAAATATGTCGGGGTCGGCTTACAGTCTATCCGGAAGCAGCTTCTACTGAAATATCAGTATTTTACTGTAAGTTTGTAAAACTTTTTGGGCTTCTGGTCATCCGTAACGACTGTCAAAGATGTACAGTCGCCAGCAGGTCAAGCTATCCCAAACTGTCAAATTTTCCCAATTGAACATAAACCTTATTTCCTTGTACTAAAGTTGAAAACCTATCAAAGAAATTTGACAGATTGGGGTAGCTTGATGTGCTGGCCTCTGTACAAATAACAACCGCGACCAACAACTTAACGTGCCTTCCGAGGCAAAGATGGGTCTCGATATGGCATGCGATAGTTAGTCATCCATCCACGAAGACTACGGTCAATCCTGAGGTATTAATTTGTTTGGGATCATTAACCTTCTCCAATACCACATTACCTAATAATGCTAAATTGCTCAGGAAACAATTTACTCTAGAGGTGAACTGTCTAAAACGAAAATGCAACGAAGTCGTTCAGCAGGCCTAGACAAAACACATTTCGGTTAGCGTTCACGCCAAACGCTACGTCAAAACGTATCGGAATGACATTAGTTACGGAAAGATTATATCGTGATTCGTGTCCTTTCCGCACGTAATGTCATTCCCATACATTTTGGCGTGAACGCTAACAGAAATGTGTTTTGTCTCTAGGCCTAGGTTTTGGGGTTGTCTTAAGTAATTTTGATGCTAATAAAGTAATAGTTTTCAGCCTAATATGAATTATTGGTTTTAGATTTTTGATTTTGTCGATGAAAAACACTTTGTTCGGTCCAAACAAAACCTTTATAAACCTTCTCGAATAGGGTAAACAGTGTATAAATAAATTTTCTATGGGTGCAAATGTGTAAAAGGTAAAACTTTACGAAGTCGTTCAAGATTTGGGGACTGTCGTATATAATTTTGACGTTCAAAAAGTGGTAATACTCAGCATTATACGAATACCTAATAAATTTTCGATTTAAATTTTTGTCGATGAAAAAAACTTGCTAGTCTGCGTTCACATTTTTTAAGCAAATAATAATTTTGCAACATAAAAACGGTGTGAAGGTCATAACAACGCCAATTTATAGAATAAACGTAGTTGAAAAAAATCATCAAAAACTTTGGACGTGGAGGATTCCACGTCCAAAGTTACTACTTCGTCTCGTGTCTCGTCTATGTCGTCATGTGCTCCGAAGCTAAAATAGCCCAGACAGTATTAATTGGCCTTGTGATTCAGCAAGCATTGATTACGGCATTTTCCCTCCAATACAATTTGTTAGGGAGTTCAAGTTCAATGTAAGTCTTCAGTCTCTTAATTATTGTCCACATATTAGTTGAAACTGTTATAATCAGACGATGTCCCTGCCGTCCTGTGTATCACAAAATGATTAACGTTGTGATACACAGGACGCCAGGGACATCCACGCACAACCTAATACCATGAAGTCAGTACATGATTCGGCATAGATATTCACAAACATCCGACAGGCTATCGTATTGAAAATTACATTTTTCGATCGCCTGTTTGCTTAGCCCCTGACAGCAAACAGCTATCGTAGGATAACGATAGTCTATTTGATTTAAAGAGACAATATTTTCGATATTTGAATTCTTGAATAACGTTTTTATAACTCCTATGACGATAACATTGATTGATGTTCGATTCGGTACAGAAGCGTAATGAATGGTTGTCAATTGAGCTTTGCTGGGCGGCCCCTACTTTGAAATTTTTCGTCGGTAATAAATAACAAACTAATTGTATCAACCCAATCCAGACAGGCGCTTTACTTTGTGTAAATTATTTCATCACCACTGCTCTAAAAACAGTGAAGGAAAAGATCGAGAAACCGCATGTCCTAGAACCAAAAATTCCCAGCAGTGTGAACATTATAGGCTGATAAAGTTTTGTTATTAAATGTAACAAACAGCTGGTTCCACACATAGAAAGACACAATGGTTTAGTAAATCCAGTATTTAACTTTACGTCACGTGTATGTACCGTGAAACCGATACAAAAGCGTGTATTACAGCTGGTACAACACAATTGTCTTCGTAACTCTGCTTCGCTTTCTACATTGTCTGTGATCCATGACACTCTATGCGGTCACGGTTGATGGTACATTTCTTTAACCAGGTTTAAATTCCATGCACGTTTTTGTCTAACTAAAGTACGTTTTATCTCACGAAACGACGCGCCCTTAAGGACGCTATCACATTTTGAACACACTCGCGTTTAGGTATCTGAGCCTCAACACAACAACATTACGCTCACACACACATTGAAACCATTGTTCGCTCGATTTTATACGTAACTTCACACAATCTTGGTACTTGAACGTATTCTTTTTTAATTTTACTAATATGGATTGAGTAAAGTTAGTAGTAAGTTTCCAATCGAATTTGGTAACTGTTATTAGTACTTATAGTACTTACGTATATTACATTATACATGACTGTCTTTATTGTTTTTGAAGATCATCAGTCATAACAATCATTACAGGAAATGTTGAGGTAGTTTCTGGGTACCTACGTAATGTATGTACATTACGTAAGTAACTACGGGTTGTGTTACCGTTAGTTCCTAGTACCCAAAAATGACCTGAGCAAAAAAATTACGAGGAACACCTACGATTATCCCGCAGCCTGCTGTTAGTATGAAAAGATGTGAGTATAAATATTACAATTGTTGAAGCATTACTTCCATAATCAAATACCAGCCTGGGAGTTTATATTTTGTTGTGATATTTAAAAATAAGCATTTTCTCATATTAATAATAAGTATTTTATTCACTAAGACTGGGGGAAGATCAGTATTTTTTGATAAAAATTAAAACAAAAGTAGTAAAAAAAACATTGTGTAAGGGTAGGAAGGTTACAAATTGCAAAATGCACACAGTAGTGTATGTACTTTACAGTGGAAGATAAATATAAAAAAACCAGTGGCACTCCGGGAGTGCCGACAGAAATGAAATCTTGAACAATTACGTGTGTATTTTTTTAACAGTGTCGCGAGTTAAATTGTTTTTTCCTATCTCAAAAAATTCCCAACGCGCCTAAATAAGTTTTCACTTCAAATTCCTAGGTACAGAGGTGTCGGTAACGGTAACGGTAACAGTGTCGCGAGTTCAATGGTTTTTTTCCCATCTCAAAAAATGCCAAGATGCATGTATATCTGTGTACGTACTATACAATATATGTACATACTTATATACAGAGGTGTCGGTAACAGTGTCGCGAGTTCCCAATGCCCAACGCGCCTTATGCAATTATAACGAAAATAACCTAACACAGTATGAAATGGCTAAAATACTGGTAAAACGGTAAGAAAATTTCATAAATTATACATAAATATACGACGTTGTGTATGTGGGATCGTTTCAGAATTTTCATTTTAACCCCACCAGTGGGTTTAGAACCTCCAAAAACCGTTTCATTTTGACTCCACCATCAGCTTTAGATCACCGAAAAACCCTGAAAACGACGATCATGATGGAAATTTCGAAAAATTTCTCGGCCGCCATCTTGGATTTTCATTTTGACCCCACCATCGGCTTTAGATCCCCCAAATACCCTGAAAACGACACCCATGATGGAAAATTCGAAAATTTTCTCGGCCGCCATCTTGGATTTTTATTTTGACCCCCACCATCGGCCTTAGATCCTCCAAATACCCTGACAACGACACCCTTGATGGAAAATTTGAAAATTTAACCGGCCGCCATCTTGGATTTTCATTTTGACCCCACCATCGGCTTTAGATCCCCCAAATACCCTGAAAACGCCACCCATGATGGAAAATTCGAAAACTTTCTCGGCCGCTATCTCGGATTTTCATTTTGACCCCACCATCGGCTTTAGATCCCCCAAATACCCTGAAAACGACACCCATGATGGAAACATCGAAAAATTTCTCGGCCGCCATCTTTGATTTTCATTTTGACCCCACCATCGGCTTTAGATCCCCGAAATACCCTGAAAACGACACCCATGATGGAAAATTCGAAAATTTTCTCGGCTGCCATCTTGGATTTTCATTTTGACCCCACCATCGGCTTTAGATCCCCCAAATACCCTGAAAACGACACCCATGATGGAAACATCGAAAAATTTCTCGGCCGCCATCTTGGATTTTCATTTTGACCCCACCATCGGCTTTAGATCCCCAAATAATCTGAAAACGACACCCATTTTTGTTACGGAATTTCTGGATTCGGTCTCCACGCTCAAGGCCCGCGATAGAAGCTATGACAGGTCGGACTGTTGCATAGCAACGGAGGAATTATTTTAACATGTCATTCCTCCGTTGCTATGCAACAGTCCGACCTGTTGCTAGGTGTGACATTATTTTCTTTACGGAATTTCTAGGTTCGGTCTTCACGCTCAAGGCCCGCGATAGAAGCTATGCAATAGCTTAAAAAAATTGTTTTCGCCATTTGAATAGATAATAATACATTTAATGCAATTTATATCCGTAATCTACATCCATTTTACAAATAAATTATAACTAGTTTAAATTTCTAAAACAAATTCCAATAATCACACTTACTTTTATTTCGGTCCGAAAAAGTATGAACTTCGTTCAACCAGAGTATACAATACAGTAGTCACGTTTATACGTAAGTATTTTCTGCGAGAAAGCGATACAGCCGTGCTTCCAGGAGCGCGTCTGAGCGCGGAATGACGAACCGCGAGTGTGCGCGCGTTGAAAATGTATGGAGAAATTTGAGAGCATTTCTTATTTTTCACATAAAAGAAAAAGTTATTTATTTGGCAATAAGTTTTTTAGCTTCACGTATAGAGGACTATATAAGCAACAATTCATAACTATTTTTGAGTTAAAATATGCAGTGGATTTAGCTATAATGGTTCCTATTCAGACCCCATTTTATTCAAAAGATTGCGATTGTTGTGATGGGGAAATCGTATTTGTGTGAAAATTTGGTATATGGCTATATATTGTTTATGTCGTTCTTCTGGAGATGAATATATTATCTTTAATTTGACATATGATATCCTCGCAGTTGTGACTCCTAATTCATTAAAATGGTACCTGAAAAGCACTGATATTTGTGGAAAAATGTGATAGCGTCCTTAAGGCTTGTATACACGCCAAGGACCTTCAGCATTTGGGCGCACTAAAATTGTGGGCGAGTGCGGGGTGATGTAGCCGTGCTGTCTTTAATCGGTTGCATTTTTAATTTATTATAACAATAATAATGCATATTTGTAAAAAGTAACAAAATCAAATCATTTTACTTTGTATTGGGAAGCAGTGGACATATTTTTTTTACTCTTTTGTTAAAAAATTAAGGAGTAAAATGGTTTCATCTCAACGATTTGGAGGTGATAAGGTGTTTTTTTTTCTTATTATTTGATACCCATAAAAAAGTTTTGCCTAAACCAAATGACGTATCATATTATGTAGATTACTAACTATTTTTTTAAATGTAATTTCTTTGTAAATGCCGACAAAAGTAGTTTCATCTGCACGCTGTTTTCAACAATTTTTTGAGAGGGTAGCCTTAAAGGCTTCTACAGACCGGCACGATGCGACACTTGTAGAACAATTTCTATGACGAATTTCGCGTCGCAGCGTCGCGTCGTCTCGCCTGTTTTTGAGCCTTTATTTGTGGTTACCAAGTGTACATACACGCTGTGAATATGCGCCCAAGAAAGAGTAGCGATTTATAATAAACGAAATTATGTTGTTTTATTTTTATTCAGTTTTTAAACTAATCCAGCTAAATATCATTTTCGGTATGTAGGTATTTTCAGGTGAACAATAAAGTATATATAAATATTTGACAGCTATTTGCGGTGTGTATAGATATACCGGCGCTGGGCCGATTCTTGGAGAAATATCTGATTCCCATGTTCCACCAACTGTGGCTGGGATAAACTGTTTGCAGGGTTATTGCGTAACACAATTGCAATCCCTTTTATTTTCATAATTCGACCACATTCATTCCATTATTTGCGCTGTCGAGGCATACGAATTTTTAAAACATGCAATGGTTTAGAAATATCCTCCAAATTGTAATAGAAAAGGTATACTTACTTACTTACTCAGCCTATAAACGTTCCCACTGCTGGGACACAGGCCTCCTCTCCATGAGAGGGAGTGGGCCGTAATCTACCACGCGGGCCCAGTGCGGGTTGGTAGATGAAAAGGTATAATGCAATTGGAATGCGGGTGTTGTGGACTTGTGGCGCAGCTTGGTAGAGCCCAATGTACAGCAGTCTTGAAATACATTTCTATTACTAGCTTATACCACCGGCTTCCCCCGCGATCATTGAGTTTCCAACTGAGTGCATCTCAGCGCATCGAAAAAATACACTGTTTGATTTTCATCTCTCGGCGCTAAGCAGTGCATTGTAGATCCAGAGCGCTATCTAAAATTCACATTGTAGATCCAGTGCGCGATCTAAACTGCACATTGCAGATCCAGTGCGCGATATAAAATGCACATTGTAGATCCAGTGCGCGATATAAAATGCACATTGTAGATCCAGTGCCCGATCTAAAATGCACATTGTAGATCCAGAGCGCGATCTTAAAATGCACATTGTATAATTAATATACACTATGAATCCCGCCGCAATTTTTTTTTCTTTTTTTATTTGACGTGTGTGTGTACGTCCACTGAAGATTTAATGTGGTGCGTCAGCGTGTCTTGAATTGTATGACGTAAACAACCATTGACAGTTACATTGAAAAACTTCTACAAAAAATATGTTAAGCCAACGACCGGAATCACTGGGTAAGTAGCGTATCATCATGATAAAATAGTTAACTGAATACCACGTAACCAGTGCGCATGAACCTGTCCCGTTAGCGTTTACGTTTAGATTACGCGAATGGTTAAGTTTAAACTGGTAAGAGAAGATGCCTTTGTGAAAGTCTGTTAAGATGATTGGATGTAAACCTCTTACTCAATCACGCCTAAATGGATTAAGGATTGTGACGCAATTCGGCATACAGACCTACCATAATATCACTATTTGGGAGGAACTCGTAATTTAAGAATTTTGACGATTAAACCTTTAAGAAGCTATCAGCATCCTTTTCCCAACTATGTTGGGGTCGGCTTCAAGTCTAATAGGATGCAACTCATCATCATCATCATCATTTCAGCCGGCAGACGTCCACTGCTGGACATAGGCCTCCACCAATTTGGGGGGCTTGCCATAATCGGCACGCTTGGCAGGCGCGTTGGCGATCGCAGTATGGTGGTAAAATGCATAGAGAACGCTGCTGCCCATTCTCTAGTAAGTCCCTTAGTCACCTCCTACGACACCCACGGGAAGAGATGGGATGATGCTATTCTTTACGTCCGGCACCACACGGTACATAGGATGCAACTGAATACCAGTATTTTACATGGAGCGACTGCCTATTGGCCCCTAGAACCCAGTTACTCAGTAATACGACTCTTTGGTAAAACTGGTTGTTACACTTTCGGGCTTCTGACGACCCGAAACGACTGTCAAAGATCCAAAGCAAACCTCCAAACCAAGCCAACTATAACTGGTCATTCACGTCGCTAAATCTACCTGCAACTACAAAATCTAGACATTACCGCTGCAGTTAAACACTGTCCAGTCTAAAGTACACCGTATTTTCAAAGATTAAAGTTGTTTTCACACCGCCCATGGCTCGATTGGGATATTACCCGTAATGACCGGGGAACTTGCAACATGGGCTGCATCGCATCTCGTGACCTAATTGGCAATGCGTTGTGTCACCTTGCCAAACGGTGCTTTATTATTTCATTTTAAAGCGTATCTGTCGGTATGTCTTGGAAACAATTTATTGCTTAGCAATTCCTATATCCCATGTTTTTAATGCATGTTTTTAATTTATTGCAATATACACGTAGTAAAGATGAAATTGTGATTCCAAAATTTAGACTGACTAAAACTAGCAAGTCATTTCTAATAAACAGTATCCACTTCTATAACAAGTTGCCAAAGTCAGTTACAGAACTTAGCGATGGAAAGTTTAAAACGCACATCAAACGTGTCCTTATCAAAAAAGCATATTATAAGATAAAAGACTACGTTGAAGACAGGGAAGTTTGGCATTCGTTCCTTTTGCACATGTGGCTTCCCTGGTACCTCATTAACAGCATAACTATGTGAAAGTCTATTAACTGCTCTCAAATACAATGTTCTTTTGTATTCTTTTTATTTTTACAATGCTGACATATTCTCGTCATTAATTGACATTATACATCAATTTTATTTAGGTTCATTTTATTTATGTAGATTATTTTACATATTGTGAATGGGAGAACGTTGTAGGCCTTACAGACTGTAGATTTGTAGACGATTTTCTATTCTGTATTCGTCTAAGTACCTGGTACTTATTGACAGGCCTGCGCTGTCCTCCCATACATTTTATCTCTGTAATTTGAAAATATTGTTAAAGCCAATTATTTTTAAAAGAGTAACCGTGGAGTTTCTTGCCGGCTCCTCTCCATAGGAAACAACAATTTGGAACCGTGCACCTAGCTTCTGACGTTTCATAAGTGCCCATGCAGGTTTATATGAAATAAAAATATTTTGATTTGATTTGATTGGTTTTCTTGAGTAATATAATATTTCTGAAGGGGCTTGTCGCTACGTAATTACACCCTCAGGGGTCAAATGAACGGTTGGTCCGAGGATAGGTGAGCATCTTTATATGCCAAGACTCCACCGTGGCCGCTCATATTATAGACAAAGGCAGATAGACCGCGCGGAACACCAAGAGTGAAGCCAAAAAACCAAACACGTACTCAGTTTTTTCGCCTCACTCTTGTGTTCCGCGCGGTCTATCTGCCTTTATTTTATAATCTGAGCGTGGCCGTTAGTCCCCGCTGTAATTCGTGGATCTTTGACAGTCATTACGGGTCATCAGAAGCCTGAAAGTCCGCCAACTAGTCTTACAAGATTTTTTTCAGTAAGCATGTATATAAAAGTTACCATGTAAAATTCATTTATTAAACATACTACAAACTTGATACTAGTAAGTCTGGCGTAACTTCGCATTCACGCTCAATCTAGCAGCGGTTCATGTGGCAGACCTTCAGTTAATCGAAAGTGGTCTTGCTAAATCTGATCGGGGTGCTTCTAGGAAATCAAGTAAAGTCATAATTATATCGGAAGCATGATTATCGAACATTGAACTGCACGAAGTGTTTGACACTTCGGAAATAGGAAGTGTGAGGTTTTATTTATTTATTTATTTTATACTAGCTTTTGCTAGCGGCTTCGCCCGCGTAGAAGTCGAAACTTATCCCACGGGAACGTACACACAGCTCCACAGAAAACTCATCCCCTACAAAGGCGACACTACTACTACCGGTATAAAAAGTATTAAAGTGTTGTTTTTACTATAGTCGACGCAATTTTTTTTTTAAATAACTTTTCATGTGCCTTAAGGAACATACGAAAAAAAATTGCCGAAGTGGTCGAACCGTTCTCGAGTTTTGCGCTTAGCAACATTCATTTTTATTTAAAAAAGATAGATTATTACTTCATGACAGGCAACTGAGGGAACACGGGTGGGTTTTAGTCAGTAAAAGTCTGACACGCTCTCCAGCTCCACCCAGAGCGGGAGAAGTTATTTGTTTTTTTTCCCACCCAAAAAGAATTATTTCTTTAATTCAAATTTTGTAACTTTTATTTATTTATTTGCAGACCATTTTGTGTGGTGATTCAAACATGATGCGTGACCGAAACACCCTCGTCGAAATAGATGGATGAGGTCTACGATGGAAGGATGGCACGTGCCACGAATTTGTCTATTCCATAAGGGACCTAAGTGGCAGAGAAAGCAGATGCTGACAGGAAGTATCTCAGTTTGTCCCCGCTGTCCGCATAATGAAGATCGAGGAGAACCTCTCAGTGCGACTTATCGAGTTTTACGTCTAGAAGTCTAATAACATTTAAAGAAAAACTTACCATTATACCCTAAAGGCGCGTTCTCTTGTACCTTAAACGTGAAAGGTATGTGTACCCTCTGCATGAGGAGTCTGGGGGGCTGCATAGTGCGCGCCCAGGCATCTTCTCGACCCTCGCCCATAATGCCTATGACCTCCATGTTCCTGAAAAATAAAGAGAACATTTGAAGTCTTATTTGAAGTACATACAAACAACACACGGCCTTTTCTCAAAAAAATACGGAACACCACCTGATAATTTTTTTTCTACCAACGGGGAAGCTCTTGGCCTTCACCTCACTTGATGGAAAGTGATCAGACCGAAGGTGGAAATGAGCTTCATCCGGAAACCCTAACTACAGAAGAACTGGCTATCTTATCTCTAACTGCCGAAGCACAACAATCCTGCAGGCTTAGCACGAGCACCGATTTGTCGACGGAAGAATAGACATGACTATTAACTAAATGATGTACAATAGGAGAAGATGGCTATGTTTTTCTATTAATTATCACAGTTAATTGTTAGAAACGAAAGACAAAATGATAGATTGTAGAATGATTTCTACGGTGCGATGCTAAAAATGGAGGAATGAAATGTCACTTTGTATTGAAAAAGCACTGTCTATTCTTCGTAGTAATAGAAAGCGTCATGCGCCTGCTGGTAACATTGTTGTTATGGCGACAGACTTAGGTAGGATACTGGTAGCTCGCCAGGCGGATTTCGAACAAGCACTACCAACCAAATCGAGCAGGATATTTTTGCCCCTGCTGGGAACCAAACTTGAGACAGGTGGTCTTGTAACTAGACCACAGAATTAGTTAAAACGATCCTTCCATATTCCTTCGTATACGTTCATACATCTGGTCATACACGCAATCCAGTACTAAACACCGCACATTTCTAAAGAAACCAACCAGGGCCTACAGACAAAAAACATTTCTGTAAGCGTTCACGCTAAACGCCACGCCAAAATGTATGGGAATGACATTACCTGCGGCAAGGACACGACGTAACCTTTCCGCAGGTCCGCCGCAGGATACGGAGACGCCCTGGGCGTCGGGAATCCCAGGCCGATTTCCGGCCACCGTAGGCATGGGCTTGCGGACGGCGAGTAATGGGTAGCTCGCTGTCCGGTAAGGACCAAGCCCAAGTCGACGGCGCGTTGTGTTCCACGCGCGCCTCAAAGAGATGTCAGCACAAAAAGTGATGGGACCCGCAAGGGTCGATGCCTGCCAGGGGTGCGGGTTTGTTCGAAAGAGACACCACAGCCCCTGGCTTAAGGGCTACTGAAGGAACACGGGTGGGTTTTAGTCAGTAAAAGTCTGACACGCCCTCCTGCTCCACCCAGAGCGGGAGAAGTTATTTGATGATTTCCCACCCAAAAAAAAAAAAAACCTTTCCGCAGGTGATGATTTTTGTCTAGGCTTGCTGGTTATGAAGTTACAGATAGGCGTCCCCTTTTTGGCGACAAGAAAAGACATTAAGTGATACCTACTTATTGAGATCTCATGATGAATGCCGTTTCAAGAGAATATAGTAAATTCTTCTAAATACTCCTACTTTAGGGCAGGCAGAATAGATTTTTTGGACTCTGTAGCGTAAAATCGCTACGGTTAAAACCTCTTCCAATCCTAATCCAAACTTTTCAACAAAATTTTTCTTCATGGCTGTTATTCTCATTTGAACCAGGAATCCGGAAAAAATCGTCGGTTGTTTCCTTTCAAACGATGTCATTGCTTTTTTGGGACCCGATACGTAATGGTCGAGCTTATCTTTTTTGGTGTTTAATATTAAAAATTATCATGTGTTGGTAAAGGTTTTACTGTTGGTGCAAACCTAATAATATAAAGTATCTTAACACAAGTATAACAGTGACCCTGTGATTTTCTGGTTAATTTGGTACGTATTGTCGTTTTTTTTTTCTTTTCGATCTATTTCACTTTAGATTCATAATTAATCAAGATTCAGCTTGTATCGGTGGTCTGAAGTTTCTTTTTTGTTTAGATCCCGTTACAAGCCGATTTTTGGCTCCACCCTACGGCCAAGCGACGTCAGTTATCGACGACGGAGGTCGGGACACTCTCGCCCGTAATCCAAACACCTCACGTGCCGAGACGACTATCTACAAGGATTGAGAAGTGTTCGAGTTAGAGGCGGACGCCGCAGTTCTGTGGTTCCCTGATTTCTACATTTCACCCGACAGACGTGTTCAGCAGTCCAGCAATTATCCGTGTTTTTCGCAGCAAGAGACCTATTTTAAAGTGCAGCCGATTTATATAATTTTTATCAAAAATTCTCATGTCAAAAAATAACAACTTTCTGACTTAAGGCCTATCAACACGCGTTGGATTCTCTTAGTGTTTTTCGCGATTAAAATTACTTATATTGCTTACTCCCCTAACTTTAACCGATTGCAATCGATTTTTTGTTAGGTCAGATTTAAAATATTTGCATAATACTCTCAATAATATTTTTTCTTTTTCCACTAAGCAAACCCACCTCGACGCATTAAGGTCCCAAAAAGAAAAAAAATCATTTTTTTTTAGAAATAGATAATTTAACTTTTTTTATATTTTAATTACTTGTTTTGTACCTTTTTTAAAAAAAATCAAAATTAAACGTATTAAGTAGCGGTTTGTGTTTCTCTCACACTTTTATTTTTTTACGCTACAATATGGAGCCCGAATTAAAGTAAGTTTTCATACTAATTATTACTGAAATACCTATTTTTTTTTGTTATCTCGTGTGTGGTTGCTCTTGAGAGCAATCTTTAATTTTCATCTTTCTAATTGTGAGTTTCAGGTTTTAGAATTGGACAGATACCGGTGTGGACGTTGAAAGGATTACCTGTCTTGAATGTTTCATAGATTCATACGACTGGACTACGGAACTGCTAACTGAATTTATGTTCTTTGCTTAATTGTGTGGTGTTTGTGAAATACAATTTTAAAGATTAACTTTGTAACTATACCCAATTTCCAATTCTTTTATTTTCTCCCAAAATATACATATTTATCCCGAGTTTTATTTTATCCCTGTAGGTAGTGGTAGATAGTTTCCCGTATTGTGTGTTTGGTGTGTGGATGGTTAGGCGTCGTGACCAAAGGTAAGCTTTTTGAACGGTCGTGTGCTAGTGTCTACCTTTTTTTTTTATTCTTTGCCCAACTGTTTGCTTTCCTGTTGTTTGCTAGTATCTACTATTTTTTGGTACTTAGCGCAATCGGTTCCTTTGCCGTCGTAATGCCGCACCATTCCTCTATCTGCCACATTACTCAATTTGTTCACTTTCCAACTACATACTAGCAGACAGCAGTCTTGTGTATTCTTTGGAATCGTTTGTTGTGAATGTGTTTTCTAACATGGCAGATGAACCCACGGACCGCTGTTCCGCAACAGAAGTGCCAATAAATGGTACGCCTTTTATCGAACGACGATCCTGTTTCACTTTCATAATTCAACATTAAAGTTTTAGAACATAAACTCATTAAGTAGAGTTCGGTATAATTTCCCTCATACAATTTGCTAACCGACTTAAAAAAGAGAGGTTCTCAGTTTGACCTGTGTGTTGGTATGTTTGTCCGCGATTTTCTCGTGTTTGGCTGAACCGATTTTGATACGGTTTTCTAACAACTTATGCACACCTTGTCCGATTTTTAGGTTTCATCTGGAATGTTAGTTTTAGATAATATTTTATTCACTTTGTTTACCTAAACTTTTACAGCTTATTTCAAATATTTTTACGTATTTTTACTTTAGGCGGATCCAAAATAGCGACATCTAGTTGCTACGAAGGAAACTATTTATTAGCCGACAATTTTTGGTTACGGTCTGTTTTTTTGCTTACGCACACAGATGGCGTTATTTGTAACTTTAGTGTTGGGACTTTGTTCATAGACTCTTGGCGATGATGAAATTTTTCCCCTTGGCGATGACGGAAATTTTTCACTAATTTTTGGTGTTACCAAACTTCTCTTTTATTTGTTGTCAACACTGAACAGATCTCCCTCTTCTGTTTTTTGTAAAGTTTTTTATATTCTTCTGAAGAAGCGTTCTTCATTTCTTCAAGTACCTAATGTAAATAAAAGTACGGTACTCCTTAGATTTAAAAAATAACTTTTTCTTTTCAAATATGAAGTTTAATTCACATTAGTTTAGCCTCTTGGTTAAACACACAACCTCTTTGTTTGATAGGGAAGACCTTATGGATTCTTCCGGGTGCTATGGTCAGACTCTAAGCAACTATTTGGCTGAAAGTCGGACTTAACTCGTGTCGAATTCGTCCTCCCTTGGCATAAATAAACCCTCATATTTAATCCGTGTTTTGAAGGGTCAGACTCTAAGCATCTATTTAGCTGAAAGTCGACTTAATTAAGCACGTGTTGAAATATGCTTAAACAATGGTCTATTTCTTGACTGAGGTCGCATATTTTTTTGACTGACGTTTCATATTCCCTTTTGACTGCGTGTCTACTTTTTTGACTGCGTGTCTAATTTTTGACTGCATGTCTACCTGTTTGACTGCTAGTCTCCTGTTCGACTGCACGTCCGCTTTTTTGACTGCACGTCCTCTTTTTGACTGCACGTCCTCTTTTTGACTGCACGTCCTCTTTTTGACTGCACGTCCTCTTTTTGACTGCACGTCCTCTTTTTGACTGCACGTCTTCTTTTGACTGCACGTCCTCCTTTTTGACTGCATGTTCTCCTTTTTTTGACTGCATGTCCTTTGTCTGGTCCTCTTTTGACTTGTCCATTTGTGACTTGTCTTCTTTGACTTAAGCCCCTTTTTTTACTTAAGTCCTGTCCTTGTCCTTGACTTCAAGTCGTGTCTTTGACTTCGAGTCTTTGTTTGACTTCGAGTCTTTGTTTGACTTCGAGTCTTTGTTTGACTTCGAGTCTTTGTTTGACTTCGAGTCTTTGTTTGACTTCGAGTCTTTGTTTGACTTCGAGTCTTTGTTTGACTTCGAGTCTTTGTTTGACTTCGAGTCTTTGTTTGACTTCGAGTCTTTGTTTGACTTCGAGTCTTTGTTTGACTTCGAGTCTTTGTTTGACTTCGAGTCTTTGTTTGACTTCGAGTCTTTGTTTGACTTCGAGTCTTTGTTTGACTTCGAGTCTTTCTTTCTTTGACTTGACTTGTTGTTTAGTAGTATTTGTGCTTGTAAATACTTATGGGATTCTTAGTTCTCATGTCGTTTGTTCTTCTAGTTCTTAGATAACTCGTAGGTCTAGGAGACGCATCTGAAGCTCGCACTGATAACGTCTAAACTGAAGGCCGACTTTCAATTTTATTCAGTATCAGCTGCACTTCGATGTTGTTGATTTGATCTATTTAGTTTAAGGTTAGTTAGGCTAGTTTATTTAGTTTGTTTAAGGTTATCATCACTCTTTTATAGGGTTGATTCTATCCCTATTGTGTTGTTGATCTGTTCTAGTGTTGTCAATCTGTTATAGCGTTGTCACTCTTTCACCGGGTTGATACTTTCTTTTAGGGATGGTCTCTAACCTTTCTTTTAGGGTGGTCACTCACCTTTCTTTTAGGGTCATCACTCACCTTTCTTTTAGGGTTGCCATTCATCTTTCAATGGTGTTGCAACTCTCAATTTTTTTTTTACTGGAAATGGGGTACTGTAGCGTAAAATCGCTACGGTTAAAACCTCTTCCAATCCTAATCCAAACTTTTCAACAAAATTTTTCTTCATGGCTGTTATTCTCATTTGAACCAGGAATCCGGAAAAAATCGTCGGTTGTTTCCTTTCAAACGATGTCATTGCTTTTTTGGGACCCGATACGTAATGGTCGAGCTTATCTTTTTTGGTGTTTAATATTAAAAATTATCATGTGTTGGTAAAGGTTTTACTGTTGGTGCAAACCTAATAATATAAAGTATCTTAACACAAGTATAACAGTGACCCTGTGATTTTCTGGTTAATTTGGTACGTATTGTCGTTTTTTTTTTCTTTTCGATCTATTTCACTTTAGATTCATAATTAATCAAGATTCAGCTTGTATCGGTGGTCTGAAGTTTCTTTTTTGTTTAGATCCCGTTACAAGCCGATTTTTGGCTCCACCCTACGGCCAAGCGACGTCAGTTATCGACGACGGAGGTCGGGACACTCTCGCCCGTAATCCAAACACCTCACGTGCCGAGACGACTATCTACAAGGATTGAGAAGTGTTCGAGTTAGAGGCGGACGCCGCAGTTCTGTGGTTCCCTGATTTCTACATTTCACCCGACAGACGTGTTCAGCAGTCCAGCAATTATCCGTGTTTTTCGCAGCAAGAGACCTATTTTAAAGTGCAGCCGATTTATATAATTTTTATCAAAAATTCTCATGTCAAAAAATAACAACTTTCTGACTTAAGGCCTATCAACACGCGTTGGATTCTCTTAGTGTTTTTCGCGATTAAAATTACTTATATTGCTTACTCCCCTAACTTTAACCGATTGCAATCGATTTTTTGTTAGGTCAGATTTAAAATATTTGCATAATACTCTCAATAATATTTTTTCTTTTTCCACTAAGCAAACCCACCTCGACGCATTAAGGTCCCAAAAAGAAAAAAAATCATTTTTTTTTAGAAATAGATAATTTAACTTTTTTTATATTTTAATTACTTGTTTTGTACCTTTTTTTAAAAAAATCAAAATTAAACGTATTAAGTAGCGGTTTGTGTTTCTCTCACACTTTTATTTTTTTACGCTACAACTCTTAACATCTAAAACCTCACATCATTAGGCTGCAGGATCTCCGATATAATGCGCCAGTGCCTTATGCTATGTTTCACTTTTGTTTTTGGCACATCCCTAGGGAAATCACGCAGAACTTTCGTTCTCATGCTAAATTCTTTTAAATCTATGTCATGATTTTGGTTGCAACTATGTCAGTAATTCGTGTTTCGTTAAAAAAATCGAATCTTGATGGATTTCTAGCATAGAATCTTATTATTTGTACCTAATGATTGTGGCTTGTAGCTTCGTAAACAGGGGCTTCCAGCTGACTATGTTTGAACCTGCAAAGATACCAGCGGGCCACCAACCGCCATGGCCCACCTGGAAATCTCTTAACCGACTAAGGACCCAGATGGGTTGCTACAGGTACAATTTAGTCAGGTTGGGGTACTCCGATGAGCCACAGAGCGACTGTGGAACATCACAAACGAAGCCTCACCTCTTGTCTTATGTCTCTTGTCATTATAGAAAGCCTTAGCGAAATATATGAATTCTGCACCCTAATTGCGTAACTCACGATTCATCATAATCTGTATCGTTTTGAAACGGATTGTTAAACCATTGCTTCATATATTCGAAAAATGTGTCTGTTCGACAACATAAATAACGCAATGAATATTGTTTAACTGTGAAGACGAAAACAATTATGATCAATCGTGAGTTACGCAATTAGGGTGCTGGTCGAAACGAAATTAAATCTAAACTAATAATATTATAGAGAAGAGATTTGTTTTCTTTTATGTTTGTTAAGTTCACGCTAAAACGGATATGGATGAAATTTAGCGCAGAGTAGACCATAACCAAGGACATGGGTTACTTAGTATCCTGGATCTCAGACGAAGTCGCGAGCAACAGCTAGTAATAATGAGAAAACATTTTATTTTTCACGCCAAATCAGGTAAACGGATTTAGATGAAATTTGGCGCACATATAGACCATGACCCGTAGAACGACAAAGGCTAGTGTTCATTCTGAATCGCAAAAGAACTCGCGGGCAACAGCCAGTAGTAGATATGTACAAAAGGAACCTTCGATACTACGAAGAAAACTATTAACATGTAAAAGCTACTGTGAACCACCCTACATAGCCCGGTTTGCTTATAAAACTAACCAAAGTAAGTGTCATCAAAGGAGTATATGTATTTAAAGAGTTTAGATTCAAAATCTGTGTCACGTCGCAAGTCTCAAGCGCTGTCAATAGAAGTGGTTCTGGTTTGTTAGTGTATGCAAATTTTTCGCTAGTATTGGTTAAGTGTATTGCGGCATATGTGGGTAGGCACAGTCGGTATTATTCAACCAGTTCTGTCAAACTGCCTCCTTGGTCTAGTGGTCACTAGCGCTAAAAATAGCATAATCAGCCTATATTGTTCCCACTGCTGGGACACAGCCCTCCTCTCGTTAAGAGGGAGTGGGCCGTAATCTACCACGCAGGCCCAGTGCGGGTTGGTACATGTCATATCACATGTCTTCGAAATTTTTGGTTCTAGTCTAGGACATGTCGGTTTCCTCACGATGTTTTCCTTCAACGTTTTGAGAGCAGTGGTGATGAAATAATTTACACAAAGAAAAGCGCTACAAATGCCAGAGCCGAATGCGCAGTCTGTCGTACTCTAAAGATGCTAAATGCCCTTCTGACTGCCAACCCTAAATGTGGTGTTTGCGGATGAATGGAATAAAATTATGCGTATATTTCTGGTGTTCTGTGAGGAAAAGTATGCAAGGGAGTCCACTGTTCCATATTAGTTTTTAACCGACTTCAAAAAGGAGGAGGTTCTTAATTCGTGAGTGTCAATTGTGGATGGATTTAGACAATCCTTTTTAATGAATAGGGTACCTATAGGTACTTCAGGGGTGGTCCCATATACATTTTATGAGCATTGCTTCGGTAGTTTTTGCGTCATCCTCGATAATACGTTTTAAATCCACTTTGTGTATCTCGATGACATTCTGGTGCTTCCTGTCACTGTTGTTTACATAACAAGTAGTGGTATACGAATTGGTGTGGGGTAGGTACCATAGCTAATAAGTGGCAACCGCTGTGCCGCTGCGGGGTGCCAACTGAAAACAGGCGCTGGGTGTCTGACGCCCAGTAAATGCTGAGATGGTAACCCTTTCGGTATGAACACGCTGAGCACAAGTGATACAGCAATTTTATTGTTATGTTTATTGTTTGTTGCTGTTGTGTTGTATTTGTGTCGAATAAATGTTTTCTATTGTATTCTATTCTAAAATACAAAAGAAAACAACCGACTTCCGAAAAAACACTACAAAGTGAAAAATAATTTTAATTTCGGAATTCTGTAAAACCTGTCAATCCTTTATTTTCAATGACCTGCAGGCCAATGACCTTCTTTCATTTGTAATTTCAAGGTGTCGAAGGCTGAATGAAACATTTAATAGCTCAAATAAAGATAATTGTTTAATTGTTTTTTGCCTGTATTTAACTGGCAGAGTATCAAGTATGGAATGATCCTATCTAGGCGCTAAAGGATAACTTCCTATGAAGATGTTCATCATGTCGATAAGGCTGTGCTTCAATCTTTGACCATATTTTTATAAAAAAGATAAAAACTTGCAGCATTCTGCGGTTTCACCCGCGTAGTTCCCGTTCCCGTTGGGAATACGAGGATAACATATAGCCTATGTCACCCGGGGATAGTGTAGCTTCCAAACAGTGCAAGAATTTTTCAAATCGGTTCAGTAGTTTCGGAGCCTATTCAATGCAAACAAACAATCAAATCATTCCACTTTATAATATTACATTAGTAGATAGATTATTATAGCATAGATAACACTATCTCTCTCCTCAAACGTTATTTTGTGTTTTTTGCATTTGATTTCACGATTATCTTATACAAAAAAATTCCATGTCACAATGTTAGTTACCGTACTCCTCCGAAACGGCTTTACTGATTTTTACCAAATTTTATATGCATATTCAGTAGGACTGAGAATCGGCTACTATCTATTTTTCATACCCCTAAGTGATGAGGGTTGTTCACTAGAAATTACCTGCAAAACAACGTTTGCCGATCTATAAAACCACATGTGACTTTCTAAATTATCCTATGCTGCTAAAGTTTTCGATTTTCCAAAACATGGCTTTCCCTTTTGTGTATAATTATGTTATGTATATTTATGTATTACATATTATCTAGATTATTTTCCAAATTCGACTGGCAGTTCCAGAGAGCTCGTACAAACAAAAAAAAGCACACAAACTCTTCAACTTTATTTTTATTAGTAAATATTTTAAAAGCCAGCGTTTAATATGACATAAGAAAAATAACGTAAGCATGAGTTATTTGACGTAAGATATTATTTACTAACAAAATAATATATGCCTGCTTAGTGGCTTAGATTTTATAATACAAATGTCAAGGGTAGAGCTACGGAAATACACTATACATAATTATATAATTTAATATGGAACGCCAGTTAGAAATATAAAATAAATAGTTTAGTGACCTCGTGATTATAGGATCATTTCTGTCCATTTATGTTGTCCTTACATATTACTATAAACGCGAGAGTTTGTATGTATGGATGTTTGTTACTCTTTCACGTAAAAACTACTGAATGGATTTGGATGAAATTTGCCACACAGATAGATTATAACCTAGATTAACACATAGGATACTTTTAATCCCCGTAGTACGTTCCCGCGGGATAATTTCCGACTTCCACGCGGGCGAAAGCTAGTAAATATTTATGTCTACATCTGCACCATAATTGCGTAACACAATATCAATCACTATCTGAATATTGAAAGTTTTTGCGAATCCATTGCTTCATATGTTCGAAAAAATTGTCTGCTCAACAATGTAAATAACGCAATGAATTTCGTTCCTACTGTTAGTCTTCATCTGCCTGGCCTTTTCCCAACTATGTTGGGTCGGCTTCCAGTCTAACCGGATGCAGCTGAATACTAGTATTTTACATGGAGCGACTACCTATCTGACCTCCATAACCTAGTAGCTGGGTAACACACGATACCCCTTGGTAAGACTGGTTGTCAGACTTTCGGGCTTCTGACGACCAGTAACGACTGTCAAAGTTCCACAAATGACAGCCGGGACCAACGGCTTAACGTGCTTTCCGAAGCACGGAGGTCTTGGTATGTAAAGATGGTCACCCATCCACAGACCAACCGCGGCAAGCGTAGCTTAACCTGATCGATCGACCCGTGCAGCTATTGTTACTTAGCCACAAGCCCCTAGTTAGTGTTACTGTGTTTCGCAATTACCCCTCTGGGTGGAGCATCCTCAACTGGTTCCAAAAAGGTTAGATTATCTTGACGGATGATAAACTAACTTCATCTTTCTAACTCACTGAACTTGACAATTCAAAAGTGGCTGTTATTGTTTTATCTATATCTACCTATGCTATTAATAAAGAGGAAAGATTTGATTGTTTATTTGTATTTAATAGGCTCCGAAACTACTGAACCCATTTGAAAAATTATTTCACTGTTCGGAAGCTACACTATCTCCGGGTGACATAGGCTATACTTAGTAGTGTTTTAGTTTTTTAAGTGTTTAATTTTATTGTGTTGTAGTTATAATTGTGATGTGCGAGTCTAATAAATACTTTTTCTTTCTTTCTTTATTTATCAATCCTTGCGGCTTTTATCACTTAAAGCCACAAATGCCTCTCTTTATTATATTAGTATATACTTAGATTTTTTAAAAAACAACACGAAAAACCGACTTGACCAAAGATACGAGTATTTCTAACGGATGCCTCTTTCATAAATGAATGTAAACAGGATGCATTACTAAATTAAATCACACCCGCACACGAGTATTATAATGGACAGTTTATAAGCTATTGCGACTATTGACTCCATTGAATCATACGATATCTTCAATTGATTCCCACAGAACATAATAGGCTAGATAGATAGTTTATTGAAAATGAAGAACGACCGGAGACATGTTTTTACATTCCCCATCAGCTATCTGCCAGTGAAAGTCCCGTCAAAATCGGTCCAGCCGTTTCAGTGATTAGCCGGAACTAGGGAATGCGATACCAGGATCCCGAAATACCAGGATCCCGCACTTTTTTTGCGGGACCAGTCTCGCACATAAATCGGGCGGGTTCCCGCGGGGTTAGCGGGACTGCGCAACTGATTTGGCTAGAGAAAGATTTCAGCCAATGACGGACGGGGACGGGGTAGGGCGCGTGGGCGGTGGCTTTTTTCACGAGCGCGGCGTTTGTTTACGTATTTTTAGTCAGTTATAATTTGTAATTGTGACGTACCTAATGACGTTTTAGTTTTATTTGTTTTTAAGTGATTTAATTAGTGGGCCTAGTGTGAGATTCATTTAACCATCTCGATCAAACGCGTCGAGCGCGTTCGGCGCTCCAATTGGTCCGTCACCAATCCAGGGCCAATCGGAGCGTCAAACGCGCTCGATGCGTTTGATCGAGATGGTTAAATGAAACTCACACTGAAGGCCTCAGGACGATTTGACTTGAATTTGAAGAAATGATTTTGTTTGAGTCTGGTGGATTAAAAAGCGAATATCTTCAATTCGCCTACAACGCTTTATTAACAGTCGTACCCACAAGCGTGGAAGCAGAACGAGCGTTTTCTACTGCTATCTGGCATGTAAAGTTAGGAGTCGTTTGGCAGACAAGACTATTAACATGCTGTTTTATGCGCAGTTACTTTCAAAATAATTCCTGAACTACCTATTGTCTCTTTGTAATATTTTTTATTATTTTATTATTACTTTTTATTGATCTCTCAATACATAATTTTTTTGTTTCATTTTTAATTCTTAATGCATTTTTGATACAGGATTTCTCTCTTTTCTCAATGACTTTCAGAAAAATGCGGGATTCCGCAAATACCAGGATCCCGCGGGACTAAGACCTCTCAGTCCCGCAAATACCTGGATTAAAAATTTGTTGCGGGATTGCATTCCCTAGGGCCGGAACAGACAGACAAAAATTGAAAAAAAATGTTATTGTTGTTTATTTTATTTTAACTAACAAGTATTTTTGCCATTTACATATAAATAAGGACGTATCTTCACTAGTCAATATAATAAATTAATTACATCCAATAAAATATTTTTTGGTAGTTTCCATTTATTGTCTAATTACTGAATACCTTGAGAGCGTAATAGCGTGAAGAACACATAAATATACCGAAGGAAATTATTTTAAATAAAATTGCTGTACATACATGCACATATTTTATTCAATGGCAAAACTTATTATACTTGGAAATAATCGTATCTATTTATGTAATCGGTTAGTTACACGACTTCCAGTCTCCCGAACAAGCCGGATTCCGTAAAGGCGCCGTAGATTACATACATACGCTGCGGCAAGTTATACAGAAGACGGAAGAGTATACCTGCCTCTCTGTTTAGCGTTTGTGGACTACAAAAAAGCCTTCGCTTCGATCGAGGCATGGGCTGTACTGCAGTCTCTTCAACGGTGCCAGATCGACTACCGGTACATCGAGGTGCTGAAGTGCGTATGAAAACGTCAGTCCGACTCCAGGACCAGACTTCGAAACCTATCCTTCTGCAGCGAGGTGTGAGACTGGGAGATGTTATCTCTCCGAAACTGTGCACCGCTGCACTGAAGGATATCTTCAAGGGTCTGGACTGGAAAGGGGCTGGCATCAATATCAATGGCGAGTACATCACTCACCTTCGGTTTGCCGATGATATAGTTGTCATGGCTGAGACTATGGAGGACCTCGGTGCAATGCTCGATGACCTCAGTAGAGGTTCCTAAAGAGTGGGTCTTAAAATGCACATGGACAAGACAAAGGTCATGTCGAATGCCCATGTAAACAGAAACATGGTCGCTCACAATGGGCCTTATCAGAAGGCTTAAAGTCACCCAAAGGGCAATGGAGAGGGCTATGCTCGGAATTTCCGAACCTCCCTTGTGAAGGCCGCGGGAATCCGCTGGATGTGGCTTCCCACATGCACGGCACAAGACCGGTCGAAGTGGAGGAGCCTGGGGGAGGCTTATGTCCAGCAGTGGACGTCTTTCGGCTGAAATGATGATGATGATGAAATGCGCTAAGGTAGCCCTCGAATTTTATCCCGTTTTTTTGCTATTTGCAGGCCAGTGCCATGTATGTTGAACAAAATATGATTTGTGATCGTAACATGTATCCATTATATGTAATCATTAAAACTGTCAATACAACCCGTTTAATTCCATTGAATGACATTTTCATGAAATGGTCAGGGAGTATCGCGGGCTAGACTGGCGCTTCCACATTGAAAAAAAAAAAAAAAAAAAAAAAATGTTGTTTTTTTATTAAGCTTATCACTTGCAAACGGCTGAACCAGTTTGGCATTTTTTTTTTAAATTTTAAGATGTTAGTAGATAGTCGATAGGATTTTTGTAGAAACTCTACAAGGAACAGCTTCTGTCGGGTAAGCCAGTTTTTAATAATTGTATGAGGGCATTCTACGCTCTACGGCAAAATCTACGATTTAATATGACTATCGAGTCGACATTTTCTATAAATTCTAATTAACATAGCAAGTTGACGTGATAAGGTACTGTGTCAACCTGCTCAACAGTTGGCTGTTACTATAGTTGTTTGTTATAGTCATAGTTCATATTTATGAACTCAAACTCAATCAAAAAGGTAAAGCAATTAAGTCATTTTTGAGTTGTCAAGCGGAAGTTGTCGAGTAGTCACAAAGATGAAGCTTGTTGCCCATTCCAAAGCTTAGTAGGTACCTATGGAGAAGAACGGGCACGGAACCCCATGGACACTGTTTTAAAAATCAAAATTTTGGTAACATTATTAATATTGAAATTATACATGTGATAAACCTGTAGGCTATTTATTAAAGGATACGAAATCTTTAATAACGTTCATAATTTTTTGGATAAATATGAGGAAGTTGTCCGCTGTCTTCAACATTTCATTTCCGGAAACGTGGGTTCCGCATTATAACTTCATTCTAGTCGCATTGGAAAAGGGTTTATTTATTTCTGACATCCGCATAGTGAAAAAGTGCCAGGACATGTTTCAAAAAAAAAAAAAAAAGCAATCTTGCTTTAATACTATGTGGTAAGATAAAATTTCCTAAGTTTTTTGCTATTTGCACTGACATATTGATTATTAATTGCAATAATTAATAATCCAGAATTTTTTTGGTTGTTTCTTCAATTCGTTAGTGTCATGGCTGCAACTTGTTGGTATATAGCAACAAAATCAATTAATGTCGAAAGATAAGACACCTCTAATGATCTGCTACGTCCTAGATCTTAAAATAGGTACTCAAAGCGCGTGCTTCATTGCTTTATATGTTAATTGCTGATAATTTATCAATTAACATATTGAGTCGATTAATCAACGTTTTTTTAGATTATATTGTTGTGAGTGCTAGCTATATTGTATTGTTAAACTATTAACAGTATGTTAATATGCAACAGAGGTGGCCCAGTGGTAACGGCAATTTACGAGTTTGTAAAGTCTGAGACTCGACGCTTCGAGCTTTCAACGAAAACGCTGCTTTAACCCCTTGAGATAAAACAAAATGATGTATGGTGGTATAGGGTATTTTCCAATTTATTAAAAACTATGCTAATTTGAAGATTGGGACGAAATATGTAACAGAAAAATAAAAGTAAATTGATTTATAACCATTTTCTCAATTAAAAACGATTTAAACCAAATTTATTTTTCGTTGTTTTGAATTTACCGCCAAAACGCTTCTTACGATGACTTTCTATCACATGACGTCAATTTTGTGTAAACTAAAGTAGTTAGTACCTGAGTAAATAAGTGAATGTCGAGTTTATAATCAACAAGATTTTTAATAGATAGAAAGTGATGTTACTGGTGTGCGGTGCCTCTGTGCACGAATACTTCTAAAACGGCGCCAAACTAAGTATTTGTACCGGTGCCGTGTAAACAAAGTTGACGTCACATGTCACGTGATAAAAAGTCATCGTAAGGAGCTTTTTGGCGGTAAATTCAAAACAAAGAAAAATCAATTAGGTTTTAATCGTTTTTAATTGAGAAATTGTGTCAATAATAAATTTATTTTTATTTTTCTGTTAAATATATATCTTCCCAATCTTCAAATTAAAATAGTTTTTATCAAATCGGAAAATACCGTATTGTGTATCTTAAGGTCTACAGAAAATTCCGCGATGGCGATAAACTCAAAAACTGCTGAACGGATTTTCATGCGGTTTTCACCAATAGACAGAGTGAAATGAATTGAACTTGAATTTGTACGTAGCCCTCTTCCTCTCTCCTAATTTTGCTGTGCCCGACAGGGTCCATATTGTTCTCACTGTTTGTACCATCTATTAAATACACATGGAATGCAATAAAGAATTGAGTATTGATCCATGAGGAAGGTTTAAATGTAAGTACTAATAATTTGTTAAGGTTTTGTGTAAATTGGTTAACGCGAGCAAAGCCACTGGCAATAGCTAGTCCTTAATAAATTATGTTTTTAATTTGTCAACAAAGTTTTTGCCCCCATTGGTCTCGAGTCTCGACCCTCAACTTTTGGACTATTCATAATTAAGTTGTAATCATTTTCCTGATATCCACGTACGAGGTTACAAATTAGTACTAAAAAATAAAATTATTCGCCTACTCAATTGTAGTCGCGATGTCAGGTTGACTCATCGTGGGAATTACGCATTAAATCTGAATCAAATTAAATAGTAATTAAGTAAACACTTCACACCCTTAACCAAACACAAGGACTTTTCAGTGCAAACACGAACTGGATAGCATTTACTAGATGGCTTGACTGCTAAAGACGTAGTATATCAGCACAGGTGCAAGCTGCAAAGTATGAAGAAAACACTATTTTCTAGCTTATCATTTCAGCCGAAAGTCGTCAACAGCTGGGCAAGCACCGCCATTTCGACCGGTTCTGTGCTCCTCGCATCCAACGGATTCCTGCGGCCTTCACCAGGTCGTCGATCCATCTTGTGCGACGCCTCCCAACGCTACAATGTTTGTAAATATATGAGCACCATGTATCTATCATAAACTTAATATATCTGTAATTGCTTCACTTTCATTCTTTTGACCTATTTTGGTATGGTAATTTTATTCTACCGTGTGGTGCCGGACCTAAAGAATAGCATCATCCCATCTCTTCCCGTGGGTGTCGTAGAAGGCGACTAAGGGACTTACTAGAGAATGGGCAGCAGCGTTCTCTATGCATTTACCCAACATACTGCGATCGCCAACCCGCCTGCCAAGCGTGGCGATTATGGCAAGCCCCCCCCCCAATTGTGGGGGAGCCTATGTCCAGCAGTGGACGTCTTCCGGCTGAAATGATGATGATGAATTTTATTCTGGGTGCATCGTTTTCACACATAATTATATACTGAATGAATGTTAAAAGAATAACGGTGGTGATTCTTGCCCATTCTTCTCCATACGAAACTACATTTTGGAAGGGGCGACTAGCATCAATTCTATTTTAATGTAAATGACGTTCAAAAGTGCCTTTTAAGTGCCTATTTGAAATAAATGCTTTGACTTTGCTACGTCTTCCAGTAGGTACGCGGTCGCCATTCCAGAAGCACGACAAAGGGTATCTTGGTGGTGGTAATGCAATTTTTCCCCCGTACCGGCACGAAATATAAAAGAATAGGTAGCTGATGCCGTGATCAAGGCTGTTGAGCTCCTCAAGTCCTGAGTTGAGTTGCACAATTACTGACAAATGCGGGCATTTACTGGACAGGTCCACCCAAATCTGTTTGGTCCTTAAAAGACCATCTCAAACACTAATCTAAACATATTCGCATTACCATACATTTGATCGCGTAGATATTGTACTTTTCTATTTTTAACCCCCGACGCAAAAACGACGGGGTGTTGTTTTTGAAAGGTGTATTAGTCGAGAGTGTTCTTAGACATGTTTCATCAAAATCGGTTAAGCCGTTTGAAGATTATCAGCTCTTTTCTGGTTGAAAAAGGGATTTTAGCCTCTGATCAACTCAAAATTTGGGATTCTATTACTTCAATGATATTAGACGCATAAAATAACCTTGAACTCATGCTGGAGCAACACCTGGAATTTCCAGGAAACCCAAGTTATTCACCAACAAACAGCAGAAGTATCGTGTTTGGGCTCATTGAAAAGGTCTCAATGAATAGATTATAGATAAATGGTGATTTAAGGGAGGCATTAAGTTTAAAAAGCAAGAACTAAAATAAAATTTAAAAAACCCCCGACCCAAACAAAAACTCAAAAAAGTAAAAAATAATATTTATAGGCCTTTTAATTTTAACGTAATATTTTGATCAGGGCATTGTCAAGTCGGGGGACGGTCAATAAAAACGCCAAACAGAGGCCTAGCCGTCCCCCGACTTGACAATGCCCTGATCAAAATATTACGTTAAAATTAAAAGGCCTATAAATATTATTTTTTACTTTTTTGAGTTTTTGTTTGGGTCGGGGGTTTTTTAAATTTTAAATTTTTTTTATAACCGACGAAAAATTGCTACACTATGGGAGTCTAGAATCATGTGCTGAATTCATACTTTCAGTTTGAGCGTCGTTATCGCTGCGACCCTATACAACATTAGTTTTTGTTTACCCTAAACCCGAAAAGGGGTCATTGTACTCATCATTTTGAACAACTTTTTCTATGGAAATCGCGAAAAAAAATCAACTGTTCACATTTCGTCGATTTAAGTGAACACAAATCTATAGAACTGCTGATTATTTTTTCGCGATTTCAAGTTAGGTCCAGTGGGTGATCGACAAAATCATAAATTATGTAGTAATAGCTTCGGGTCGGCTTTGTTGTTCAACAAATACTGCCGAATTGAGCGCCCACCCGAAAAGTTTGTAGCATAGCACGCTTAAAATAGCTTCTTCTAGACGTTTTCAAAGTCAAAGTCACGAGACAATGTAGTGACATAAAAGTGTGACAAAATTACCATTTCTATTTCGGTATGAAAACAATTGACAACGACACTTGGCCGTAATTAGTGATGCAAGGACATTTGCAAAACACCACAGACAATGGCCCGTCTTTCATCTTGCGCCTCATGCCCTGTCACCTGTGCGCTTGGTGATCTGAGGGAGAATTCCTCCTCGTGGAGGCGATCGGCGGCGGCGATCTCTCGCGTCCGGCCCTGGTCCAGGCCATGGTACGGAGCGACAGTGCATGGGTAGCCGTAACCTCCTTCAGTGAAGCAGTGATGCGTGCGAAGAGGGAGGCGGCGCACGTGAGGGAGAGGCAGCATATGCGCCCTCGCGACCCTAGCCGCCGCAGGATACGGAGACGCCCTGGGCGTCGGGAATCCCAGGCCGATTTCCGGCCACTGTAGGCATGAGCTTGCGGACGGCGAGTAATGGATAGCTCGCTGTCCGGTAAGGGCCAAGCCCAAGTCGACGGCGCGTTGTGTTCCACGCGCGCCTCAAAGAGATGTCAGCACAAAAAATGATGGGGCCCGCAAGGGCCGATGCCTGCCAGGGGTGCGGGTTTGTTCGAAAGAGATACCACAGCCCCTGGCATACGGGCTACTGAAGGAACACGGGTGGGTTTTAGTCAGTAAAAGTCTGACACGCCCTCCAGCTCCACCCAGAACGGGAGAAGTTATTTGATGATTTCCCACCAAAAAAAAAAGGGGGCAATTCCCGTCATTTTAAGAATGTTCAGTCTCAATCTGTAAAAAATACCAGTACTTTCCCTACATTTCTTGACATTTATTGTCGCTGAGATGAGATTGCGGCTAGACTTTGAACGTTTCCAATTACGAGAATTGGTCTTCTGATGCCTGCGTCAGTAAGCGGAGTTCGCGCAGCAGAATTTTGTAGAGGCAAAAGTGTCTGAGCTCTTTGACATCCAGCTGAATTTTGGGCCAAACATGTTTGAACGTTTTTTTCAATTGATACGGTAGAAAGACAATTTGCAAATGTTTGACATAGGTACAATATTCTAGTAGTAGGTAGTGGCTGTTGGTCCTGCGCCTAATCTCTGGTCAAGTTGGATTGCCGTCCCATCGGATTATGAAAGTGAGAGAAGAGAGAGTGCGAGTGCACTCTGCGTTGAGAATGGCCGCCAAAAGGTCGAAATGCGGACTGGAGGACTACATTCTTCTCAAAACGTAATTCACAGTTTTGTATCAACTTGCCAACGCAAGCTAAATGGGGTTCACGGTTGGGGTGCTATAAAAATAGCCTCCACGTGTGGCGTAGCGACAAGTAGGTACCTAAATTTACGTACAGCTAAGGATTAAAAATGTAAATCACCTTAAGATAGATATTTACTTACACCTTATTTTTTTACCGACAGCGTATTGCCATTTTGAATGAAAATGACAGTTAAAGGTGACAATGCGCGCGCTACGTAAAATTTTCGCTCCTTGACCGTTTGTCTGTGTACGAAAATAAGTGGTAATAAGTAAATACAGGGTATCCGGTATTTAATGGATAACCTTGAAATGGTTCATGGTAGAACTAATTTTAATAATGAACTAAAAAAAATAACTTTAATTTCAGCAGGTGGTGACAAATAAATACATATCCAAAGAAAACGACTTTCTAAACTAAAAATAAACAAATAGAAAATGGATATAAATCAATTAATTTTTATTTTTCTGTTAAATATCTTGTTCTAATCTGCAATTTTAAACAGTTTTTAATAAATTGGAAAATAGACTATTATAATCAATATTATTCTAAACTCGCGTTTTGTGGCACCGACTTATGTAATTCAGACGTTCAAAAGTGCTGAACTAGTTTAATTCATTGAATAAATAAATAAATGATTTTAGATTTTGCTGACTGGCTAATATTTTTTTACCTTGTGTGTACGGTACGCGTAATCATGGCATTACGAAGACATTAGCTATTTATAGGTTATATTCATCATACATTTTACAGTAATTATTAAAACTATTTTTATTAATACAATAAAAGATTTCATAGAAACCATTTAATTCCCTGTTGAAAATGTAGATTACATGCTGAAGTAACTAATGTCATGTTAGATACAGTCCATTACTACTCATATTTTAAATGTTTTTAAAAGCATATTATGTACTATTTAAGTGCATCAATTACTTACAACATGTTAGGTCATGTAACTGTCATTTTAGTTGTGTTAGCACTTAAAATATATGTACAAAATTGATCCCTGGCCTTAAGGTAACGATTTAATGGAATTTCAAACCGTTTAAGCTATTAAAACAGAGAGTCGTAGACACTATTAAATGTTGGGTTAGTAACTTATTGCAGCACGTGTAGTGATTATTAAAATGCTATGACGAATTTGCATTATTCACGAATTTATAACCGTTGCTTCGTGTTAGAAAGAAGAATAAAAATCATCACATGCTTAGGCTTTTCCCAACTACGTTGGGGTCGGCTTCCAGTCTAACCGGATGCAGCTGAATACCAGTATTTTACATGGAGCGACTGCCTATCTGACCTCCACAACCCAATAACTTGGTAATTCGACACTACTTGGGAAGGCCCAGTTTTCAGACTTTCGGGCTTCTGACGACCCGTAACGACTGATAAAGATCCCCGAATGAGAGCCGGGATCAACGGCTTTTCTTGCTTTCCGAAGCATGGAGGTCGGGAGGTGTCTTGGTATTTAAACATGGTCACCGATCCACGGACCTATTGCGGCAAGCGTAGCTTAACCTGATCGATTGACACCGCAAGTCCAATAAAAAAAATTGCGGGTTGTTCGAAAGAGATACCGTGGCCCCTGGCACACAGGCAACTGAGGGAACACGGGTGGGTTTTAGTCAGTAAAAGTCTGACACGCCCACCCAGAGCGGGTGAAGTTGTTTGATGATTTCCCACCCAAAAAAAAAGCCCATTAAAAATACAGATCGTTGTATTTTTTAAACATCTTTCATTATACTGTAACACACTATCAATCAGAATCGAAATCACTTTGAACGATATTGCTAATTCATTGCTGATGAAGCCAGAAGATCGAAAGTCTGACAACCATGTCTTACCAAGGGGTATCGGATTATCCACTAACTGAGCTGTGGAGGTCAGGTAGGCAGTCGCTCCATGTAAAATACTAGTCAGCTGCATCCGGATAGACTGCAAAAAAACCCAAAAAAATGTTGGGAAAAGGCTAGGTAGATAATGAATCAATGAATTGGCAATTCCTTTCTAAATCCTTCGGAATGTACCTAATTGGAAGTCTGTTCGGCAATAGGGGTGGGTGCAAGCTTATCATCAGTTTGCAGGACAGCCATAACCATGAGATCCCTGTTAGAAAAACATGTAGCAGCTAGAGTCCTACGATTGATGCATTATCGATTGATCTGATGTACAAATTGATTCAATCCCTTAGTCACTCCCCGTGCCCTTTCACTCAACTGTCAAAGGCTGGCAGTTGTGGTTTGCGTGTTTATACAGGCAATTTAATGTGCGTAATTTTTTTTCCGGATCTTACATTCGACTTGTACATTAACTATTATCAAGGGCGTACATAGGTTATCTACATATTATAATTGAGATAACCCAAGTGTTTTCTTATTAGTGCAAAATTGGTGCATAACAGTTTGTTCTAATTTTAACTAGCCCACATATACACCAAAGGCAATGGAGAAGGCTATGCTTCGGGAATCAGAAATGAAGAGATCAGTAGAGAGACCAAGGTAACCGATATAGCCCAAAGAATTGGCAAATTTAAGTGCCAGTAGGCAGAACAGATGGCCGATGGGTCCGAAAGGTTCTAGAGTGGCAACCGCGTACCGGAAAACGTAGCGTTGGAAGGCCTTCCACAACGTGGGCCGATGACCTAGTGAAGGCCACAGGAATCCGCTGGATGCAGAAAGCACAGAACCGGTCGAAGTGGCGGAGCTTGGGGGAGGCCTATGTGCATCAGTGGACGTTTTTCGGCTGTAATAATGATTCAGTGCCAGGTTGTATGATGATTAAAATATGGTTTACGACCGTAACAAAATATGGCTTTACACAAATATAGTCGTTGGAATCATCAATGCAAACCTTTTACATTTAATCCGGTTGAATGACTAGGTATTTCATGAAAAAATCTTTCAATTTTAATTCGGTAGATACAACATACAAGTAACTGTCTTTTTTTTGGGTGGGAAATCATCAAATAACTTCTCCCGCTCTGGGTGGAGCAGGAGGGCGTGTCAGACTTTTACTGACTAAAAACCACCCGTGTTCCTAAAGTAGCCTGTGTGCCAGGGGCCACGGTATCTCTTTCGAACAACCCGCACCCCTGGCAGGCATCGGCCCTTGCGGACCCCACCAGTTGGTGCTGACATTTCTTTGAGGCATCCAAGTAACTGTCAGGCTGTATGTGGAACAAAATATGATTCGAGTCATATTTTGATCCACATACAGCCTGACACTGAACTGCAAATTGTAATAACCTCAGAAAATTTGAATTTTGTGGGTTTCCCTGGCATTTCCCCCATAACTAAGAAAACTTGTTTTGTCCTTTCAGCTATTAACATTATAACAACTACCACAAAGTTCAAAGTTCGACGGCTCATCTTCCTGTGCTGTCATCACTACATGACAGTGGCAGAGTAGTGAGAGTATTCCCTAGAAGGACACTATTGTCTCATAAAATATGCTTACAAAAAAAATGTGGTTTGAAAATATATTCCTTTATCTTCACAGTGTCAATGAATGACAAAATGATTTCATCATAATCTGCCTAGCCTTTTCCCAACTATGTTGGGGTAGGCTTCCAGTCTAACCGGATGCAGCTGAATGACAAAATGATTTAATAATATAAATTATAATTATCTAGGTGCTAAGTTGATATTATCATAATTAATATGCGGCCTACCCAAATGTCCTTTCTTTGGTATTGTTTGTCAAATCGTTGAGCTCCTCAAGTTCTGAGTTGAGCTGTATGATTACTGATAAACGCGTGCAGTGCTTGAACAGGTCCACTCAATCTGTGTGGTTCTTTACTAAAAAGACCATTTCAGACACCAATCCACATGGTCTTCACATGATCTGACCAAGATTATGTCTGGAATTTAAAAGAGACTGACCTCTGAGTTTGTTTCGGCCTTTCTTCTCAGAGTAGTCAGATAGGAAACGCCAACCTCATCTAGTTTTAAAAAATATGATTGACATGTAAAAGTGTTTGTACAAACCTACTTAAAGAAATAAAATCATATTTTATCATTTTATCATGATTAAGTCAGATTTTCATACAGATAATAAAAATAAAAATAAAACACAAATTAGAGACAAGTTTTGATTGCAGTAATATAGGCATGCGTCATAAGTATTTTTAAAGTATCATCATCATCATGATCTGCCTAGCCTTTCCCCAACTAAATTGGGGACGGCTTCCAGTCTAGCCATATACAGCGAAATACCTGTATTTTACATGGAGCAACTGCCTAACTGAGCTCCACTACCCAGTTACTGGGTAATACAATACCCCTTGCTAAGACTGGTTATCAGACTTTCAGGCTTCTAACGACTAGTATGTTTTAAAGTATCTAATCTAATATTATAAAGATGTAAAGTTGTTTGTTTGTAAGAGATAACATTTGGAAGTTCTGATACTATTACAAAAATTCTTCCACTGATTGAAGGCTATTGCCGAGTCCCGTAGGATGTTTTTATAATATAGGTAGTTGACTTCCAAGCAGACAAAGTCACACATAGAAGCTATTTATATTTTAATACTAGCTTTTGCCAGCAGCTTCGCCCGTGTGGACGCCAAAAACTTCCACGGGAATTTACTACCGGGATAAAAAGTATCCTGTGTTAATCCAGGTTACAATCTATTTGAGTACCAAATTTCATCCAAATCTGCAGTCATTTTTGCGTGATTCAGTAACAGACATCCAAACTTTCACATTTATAATCTATCTATACTAATATTATAAAGCTTAACAGTTTGCTTGTTCAGTTGAACTTGCTAATCTCAGGAACTACTGGTTTGAATTGAAAAATTAGTTTAGAGTTGAATAGCCCATTTATCGAGGAAGGCTTAGGCTATAACACCACGCTTAGGGCCCTTAGCAGCTGAGAAAAAGAAAAAGTCACGAATATGAAGTTCTCGCACGGCCAGGCGATTCAATGCAATGGGGTGGGTCCAAGGAGCAAGAAATTTTACGGAGATGAAGTTGCGGGCAGAAGATAGTCTATAATAGGATGTGAAGCAAAAACTTTGTACCCCTTTTAAAGAAAATTTTATAGACAGATGAGCATGAAATTTAGCAGTTAAAGTTTATATCATGGAGGAGTGCAGAAAGCGAATAATTTATTTATATTTGAATGAATTTATGTTGGAATTGCGACCACTAGTTTTTATAATAATGTGTTGAATGATTTTTGAAGAACACTTATGGACTGTGTTTATAACAAAGTAAAAGTGGACATGGTTGATTATTGTTTCAACTCTTATCTCCTTTACCTATCAGCTCACACATACAACAAAGATAGTTGAAATACCTGATAAGTATGTACAATAGTGACAAGTACTTGGAAGGCACTAAAACATGTTATTTTATTTTGTTTTCACTTTCAAATTCCAGTATAATAGACCACCAGCAAACATGATGAATTAAAGTGAAAGTGAAGTGTGTCATGTACTTAAAAAGTAGCTTTCTTTATTTTAGATGATAGATTAGCAAATTGTGCTTTGATTATTTTGATAGTTTAATTAAAGAGGATAAATAATTCGTTCATGTAATTAGACCAATATTAACAGAAGTGTTTTTAGAGAGTTTAAAACAGCAAAAGTATTTCTTTATTCAGCCAATTAATTTATGGGAATCAAATAGTTTCCAATAAATTATCTAGCCTCAGACACAGACCATTAATTAAAATAGATTGTACCACACGAATTTGCAACAATTACAAATTCATGTTTTATTCTTGGGTTTGGCTAGAGGTAATAATCTAGCACATTCTGCAGGATAACAACGATCATAAACAAATTATTTTTAGCTCTATTCCTTATCTATAGCGGGAAACTTACCTGAGTAGGATGACTAACATTACGAATAGCGCCACGAGAGCGCCGATCATAATAAAAATATTTGGCAAATCTGCCAGAGTCAGCCCTGTAGTACCCATTTTTCTGTCCGCTCCTCACTGTCACAACACCAATTTACAACACACTAAAGTACCACAAACTACGGGAGCACGCATCAGTTCACTACACGATCTAGATTTTCATCTCAAAGAGTCACGACCTTGCTGCAAGATACAATTTGCAAAACCCATAAAGGCTCGTACTGTTTCACTTATTTCATAACGAGTGCAAAATGTTCACAGGGTGTATTGCACAATAATATTTTTGTAAGAACATTAAAATATCAGCGCTGCTAGCGGACGCGACGACAAAACGTTTTATCATTACATTATACCGTTCACAAACAATAACAATGATCATTGATCGAGAAACCAGGTAATTAACGTGTTCTCGTACGCGAGTTTTTGACAGGAATGAATTCTTGCCAACTTCTGCGTCGACGAGTCGTCACTCGCGAGCAAATCGCAGCCCAGCGCATGACAACTGAACGAATGAAAGAGATAGCAAATACGTTATGGCCAATAGGTCTGAACGAGATAGACAAAACAGCTGGCTATATTTTCGACGGAAACGTTTCTTCCCGTGCGTTTCAGTGAAAAATATTAGGATTTTTAGCATTATTTTTACATTTTATTTTTGAATGTCGCACATTATTTTTAACCGACTTCAAAACAGAGGAGGTTATTAATTCGGTATGTTTTTTTTTTTAATGTATGTTCGGGCATAATTCCGTCATACTATAGACGGATTTGCAAAATGCTTTTTTTCTTGCATTTGTGCGGTTACAAAAAAAATAAAATAATTAAATACCTATCCAAAAACACCGACTTCTGTAAGTAAAGTAATTTTTCACTTTGTAGTGTTTTCGGAAGTCAGATTTTTTTTTTGAAGTGAAAAGTTCAAGAAAAAAAATGACTAAATGTTCATAAAATAACCCATATATGTTTAAGAAAAATATTAAAGATGTGAAAAATACATATACAGAAAAAATCTCCTCTAAGGAATTGGGGGTCGTTTTTCGGAACAGATAAATTATTAGCTAAACAAAAAAAAATAACATTCCAAAAGTATATGCCGCACGCCTGTTATTATTTTAATTCTATGAATGTTAATATCGGTTTTTTTCGGGGGGGGGGGGGGGGTTAACCCCCAAACCCTCCCCTGGCATCGCCCGTGGTTCAGTATTAAATTCATTATATACAAGTGTGTGCGTGTGAGTTTCACGTAAGGAACTCTGTCCCTGACGGGGCTCCACCGCAGACGTTTTTTTGTTTGTTGGTTACTAAAACCCTCAGGTGAACGAAAAGGTCGGTCGTGCCCAACTTGAATATCGTTGCTCTGATGTGTACCTACCCGTTTGTTTCGGGAGGTTCCTGCTTCGCATAAGGCAGGAGGAAAGTCCCGGGTGTTTCCACTGCGAAGATTGTCTGGAGGACATGGTGGAGCATACGGTGGAGCCCGGCTTGGGCGGAGAACCACCATGTCCTCGTGGAGGCGGCGGCGGCCATCTTTCGCGTACGGCCCTGGTCCAGGCCATGGTACGGAGCGAGAGTGCATGGGTAGCCGTCACCTCCTGCAGCGAAGCAGTAATGCTTGGGAATCCCAGGCTGATTCTCGGCCACCGTAGGCGCAGGCTTGCGGATGGCGAGTCCATAGAAAACAACGATTTGTTATGAGATGCGTACGCATCCGTTCAGCCGCGGAAAGCTGAACGGCCTCTATACAAAATCGTTGTTTTCTATGGATAAAAGCTGAACAAAGCTGAATATGTGTGAGTAGTCCCTAATGGGTAGCTCTCTATCCGGTAAGGACCACGCCCTGGTCGACGGCGCGCGTCTCAAAGACATGTCAGCACCAACTGGTGGGGTCCGCAAGGGCCGATGCCTGCCAGAGTTGCGGGTTGTTAGAAAGAGATACCGTGACCCCTGGCACACAGGCAACTGAAGCAACACGGGTGGGTTTTAGTCATTAAAAGTCTGACACGCCCTCCCGCTTCGCCCAGACCTGGAGAAGTTATATGATGAAACCAGCCTCAAAAAAAAAAAAAAATCGTAGGGGTTTTACAATTGTGAATAATTGTATTGTGTAGGTACAGTCAGCTAAAAAAGTCGGTAAACACTGTCAGGTACTTTTACAAACAGATCGCCTATAAAAATATATGGTACTGAATACACACACTTGGTATGTGCACACCAAGTACTTTATGCGGCCTACCCAAATGTCCTTTCTTTGGTATTGTTCGTCAAATCGTCGAGCTCCTCAAGTTCTGAGTTGAGCTGTATGATTACTGATAAATGCGTGCACTGATTTGACAGGTCCACTCAATCCGTGTGGTTATTTCCTAAAAAGACCGTTTCAGACACCAATCCACATGGTCTTCACATGACCAAGATTATGTCTGATCTTTAAAAGACCTCTGAGTTTGTTTCGGCCTTTCTTCTCAGAGTAGTCAGATAGGAAACGCCGACCTCATCTAGTTTAAAAAAAAATGATTGACGTGTAAAAGTGTTTGCACAAACATACTACAGAAATAAAATCATTTATCACATAAACCTTCCCGAATAAATTCTCTATATGAGTTTGTCAACCACACCAAAATCCGGTGAATCCGCCGGCCGAGACATGTCCTTTCTGACCCAGATGACCCCATTACTGTTCTCCAAGAAAAGAATAGGGCCACTAGTACCATTTAAAAATACAGAAAACCGTCCTTCCGACCTCGCCGCCGAGGTCCTCGCGTCCCGTGAAAATCCTTGCTAGTTGAAGCGCCGGCCCGCGCCGCAGCTGAGCCTGTAGAGTTAAATTCCGCTATTGATAATAATAACGAAAATATTTTGATTCAGCCTGTCCCCACTTGCTGTCCCTACCCCCACCATTGACGTCCTAAGCTGAGGCCCGTACCCCACAGGGGGTGCCCTCAGCGTGCAGTTGCTTTAGTTAAGTAGGTTTTATGCCCTGGTTAGAGGCTTTTAGCATCACTAAAAATGCCTTCACAGGAAAGTCCGGTTGAGCAGTTACGACTTCTCAAGGTCAACAGCTCGATGTCATTAAAAAAAAAGCGGTGCGCAGTTTAGAAGAATAACGCGTTCACACACGAAAAGTAAATTTATAACATGTAAGATCTCACTAGCTTTGATTGAGGGGCTTGTGGTTAAGTCATAACAACCGCAGGTCGATAGATCTGCACCCTAATTGCGTAAATCACGATTGATCATAATTGGTTTCGTCTTCACAGTTAAACTATATTCATTGCGTTATTTATGTTGTCGAACAGACACATTTTTCGAACATATGAAGCAATGGTTTAACAATCCGTTTCAAAACGATACAGATTATGATGAATCGTGAGTTACGCAATTAGGGTGCAGGTCAAGCTACGATTGCCACGGTTGGTTCGTGGATGGGTGGCCATCCTTACATACCTCTGTGGCTCGGAAAGCTTGTTAAGCCGATGGCCCCTCCAGTAGACTTACGAGTAGCACGACAACCGAAGAAAAGCGCTTTGTTAACGGAAGAGTAGAAAAAAATTACGTTTCCGTATAGACAGTTGACAGTTTTATACCGAGAAATGTAGACAAGCGATTTCTTTTCTACGGTAGAGTAGAAATAGAAAGCGTCGTGCTAAGCCTGTTGTCATTTGTAGATTAATGACAGACGTTATTACGGGTCTTCAGAAAGTCTGACCCAGTCGTGTAACCCAGTAAAGTTGGGTTGTGTAGGCCGGATATTCGCCGGTCGGATAGTCGAATATTCGGATAGTCGCTTCATGTAAACGGTATTCAGCTGCATCTGGTTCGACAGGAAGTCGACCCCAAGATAGTTGGGAAGAGGCTAGGCGGATGATGATGAATCAAGTTGATTTATTTAAGAGTCACTTAGCACTCAGCTGGGCATAATGCCTATCTGCAGTCAACTTACGAATTCTCAAGTGCAAATTGGAGTCGAAAATGCCTGTTCCACGACACCGTTTTATGTAAATTGCACGATTAGGTATGCTAAACACACGAACCCTCTGCTTCAAGTGGCAGTGTAAATTATGCTATATCGTAAATAGAGAGAGGGGTAATAAATTATGACGCTTGAACTTAATAATAGTGTGAACTACGATTAGAAGGTTCTATTATGTGATTGGTAGTGAAAGCACCTTTAATATGTTATTGTTAGTGAAAGCTCCTTTATTATGTTATTGATAGTGAAAGCTCCTTTATTATGTTATTGGCAGTGAAAGCTCCTTTATTACGTTATTGGCAGTGAAAGCTCCTTCATTATGTTATTGGCAGTGAAAGCTCCTTTACTATGTTATTGGCAGTGAAAGCTCCTTCATCATGTTATTGGCAGTGAAAGCTCCTTTATTATGTTATTGCAGTGAAAGCTCCTTTATTATGTTATTGGCAGTGAAAGCTCCTTCATTATGTGATTGGTAGTGAAAGATCCTTTATTATGTGATTGGTAGTGAAAGATCCTTTATTATGTGATTGGTAGTGAAAGATCCTTTATTATGTTATTGGTAGTGAAAGCTCCTTTATTATGTGATTGGTAGTGAAAGATCCTTTATTATGTGATTGGTAGTGAAAGATCCTTTATTATGTTATTGGTAGTGAAAGATCCTTTATTATGTTATTGGTAGTGAAAGCTCCTTTATTATGTTATTGGTAGTGAAAGCTCCTTTATTATGTGATTGGTAGTGAAAGATCCTTTATTATGTGATTGGTAGCGAAAGCTTCTTTTTTGTAGTAGCTGCTGCCTGCGACTTTCTCCGCGTGAAATTTCGGCCAACGACGCGCCGTGTCGTATACTCGTATCCCATCGCCCGCTCGCACTTTTACTACGTTATCGCTTGTTATTACAGCCGAGAGTAGTTACAGGCAGATGTTACAGCCGAGTTTCGCAATCTATAATTAGTTTAATTGTGTTATTTAAATGAAAATTAAAAACATTTTAGAGCAATGGTGGCCCAGTGGGTTCGAACCCAAACAGCCATTTAAAATTGTGAAGGAAAACATCGTGAGGAAACCGGCATGTGCTAGAACCATAAATTCTAAGACATGTGATATCCACCAACACACACTCGGGCCCGCGTGGTGTATTATGGCGCTCTCCCTCCTACAGAGAGGAGGCCTGTGTTCCAGCCGTGGGAACATAATAGGCTGATTATAATTTATGTGAAGCTTTAATTGTGTTGTCAAGAAGATGGGCAGAGTGTCCTCTTATTGTAACTTGGCAACTGATAACAATTTAAGTATATGTATCTCCAGCAATCTCCATACCTTCTGCAGTATGCCAAAACGGTCACCTTTCTGCCCTGTTCCATGTTACTTGGGTGCAAAACTTTATCGTTCCCCTTTTACTTTCATATCATGCCTGAATCAGGAATGAAGAGATTCGTAGGAGAACCAAGGTAACCGACATAGCCCGAAGAATTGCCAAACTTAAGTGGCAGTGGGCAGGGCAAATTGCTCGCAGAACAGATGGCCGCTGGGGCCGGAAGGTTCTGGAGTGGCGACTGCGTACCGGAAGACGTAAAGTTGGAAGGGCTCCCACAAGTTGGACCGATGACCTTGTGAGGGCCGTAGGAGTCAATTGCATGCGGGAAGCACAGAACCGGTCGAAGTGGTGGAGCTTGGGGGAGGTCTATGTCCAGCAGTGGACGCCTTCCGGCTGAAATGCTGATGATGCCTCACACAATCCATCCCACCTTTCTTCGGTACCCTCTACCTACATACCCATCCATCTTCACTACATTCATCACTCTTTGTCTGCTCAGCCATGCACCGTTGCCCCAATCTAAACCAATTTTGCTAATCCATTGCTTCATATACAGGATGTGAGTGTAAACTCCGTTGTCACTTAAAAACCATGCGTAGATGACTTAAATATAAAATATACGAGCGAGTAAAAAAAAAAACCCGCGAGAAATGAGCGACGCTACGACGCAGCGTTACGTGCACTCGCTAGCGACACTGACAGCTGACTCGGAGCTGACTGACCGGGGTCGCGACCTGTGCGTCGGAGTCGGGCCACGCGGCGCAGTCCACGCGCTCTGCACTCCCTCCCCCTTGATGTTTTCTAAAAAATGAAACCTAGCTAGATCGATATATCGCCCCTGAAACCCCCTGCATACTAAATTTCATGAAAATTGTTGAGGCCGTTTCTTAGATTCAAATTATATACCTATATACATTTTATATCTAAGGTATTAAATTTCTATACTGCATGATTTGAAACGTGCATGCGACAAGGGAGGGGCGTGCAGTTTTAAATTAGTTGATCTCTACCTATTTTCATGTTCGGGTATGCCTGGCATACCCCATACAAAATAAAGCATCCCTTTATTGGAAATTATAGATCTAATAAATGAAACTTTCATTCACAACAGAAATATTAACCCATTAACAAAAGGAAGTGGAAAAAATTGTCGTAAATATAAAATTAATGGCTTTTCGTTTAAAAATTGCTTTTGAGTATCATAAAATCGAATTGGTAACAATTTTTTACACTGGTAGTCATAAACTCGTCATTCCTGGATTGAATCGAACCCAAGCCGCAGTCGGCTTCGAAAAACTTCGCGTGTACAAATGTTCTAAATTACAGAAAAATATTCAAATTACTACTTATGGCAGTGGGGGGAATTATAATTGGGCAAGGGTATACGTTGTCATAGTTAAAATAAAGTTTTTATTAAATTTTCATACGATAATCAGAGTAGGTAAGAACATACCGTTTTTGTTATTGTTTTTTTTTTTTTGGTTAATCATCATATAACTTCTCCCAGGGTGGAGCAGGAAGGCGTGTCAGACTTTTACTGACTAAAACCCACCCGTATTCCCTCAGTGGCCTGTGTGCCAGGGGCCAAGGTATCTCTTTCTAACAACCCGCACCCCTGGCAGGCATCAGCCCTTGCGGGCCCCACCAGTTTGTGCTGACATCTCTTGGCGCGCGTGGAACACAATGCGCCGTTGACCTGGGCTTGGTCCTTACCGGACAGCGAGCTACCCATTACTCGCCGTCCGCAAGCCCACGCCTACGGTGGCCGGGAATATGCCTGGGATTTCCGACGCCCAGGGCGTCTCCTGCTGAGGCTTGGGCCGTGAGGGCGCATATACTGCCTCTCCCTCACGTGCGCCGCCTCCCTCTTCGCGAGCATCACTGCTTCGCTGAAGGAGGTGACGGCTACCCATGCACTCTCGCTCCGCACCATGGCCTGGACCAGGGCCGGACGTGAGAGATCGCCGCCACCGATCGCCTCCACGAGGACACGGTGGTGCTCCGCCCATGCCGGGCAGATCTCCACCGTATGCTCTACCGTGTCAATGGAAACACCCGGGCGTTTCCTCCCGCCTTATGCAAAACAGGAAACTCCCGAAACAGCCGTGTCCGGTGAGGACCTGCGTCAGGCGGAAGGACGCCATGCAGCCTCTCAAGCCACTCCTCAAAGAGGGGACTTACCGCCGCAATCGTGGCGTGTTCAAAAAACTTACCGTTTTGTTATAAATATCGGTTGGTCGTTGTACAGTCGCCGAAGTGCCATAAACAGCCGATAAGGTTCCCACTGCTGGGATACAGGCCACTTCTCTGTGAGAGGGAGTGGGCCGTAGTCCACCACGCGGGCCCAGTGCGGGTTGGTAGATGTCAAATGTCATCGAATTTTTGGTTCTAGAACATACCGTTTCCTCACGATGTTTTCCATCACCGTTTTGAGAGCAGTGGTGATGAAATAATTTACGCAAAGTAAACCCGAGTTCAAGTGGCCGACAGGGCCACGACTGCTCTCTGATTGCCTTGTTCAAAAGAATATCTTAGAATAAGGTACTAAGGTAAATCTTCAAACAAAAGCTCTACTAGAATAACTAGGTAGAATTAAGTATCTAATTCGGTAGTACCTTGTGTTATGTGCAGGTTAAAGTAGGTCGTGCAGGTAATTCAAAAGTAGTCAAGGATTATTAGACGATATTTCTAAACGCTCATAACAATGACCAAGTTAGTACTAATATATCCCGCATTTTATTTGAAAAAAAAAAATCGTTTAAAACGCCTGCGACATCAAATAGGTTCATATAATATTATGCCCTCATGTTGGGACCCCACATGACAATTTAACGTCGGTTACGAGCGATAGAGACTCAACCACCATGTATGAAATCTATGTATGTGAAAGTGTAGTCTAGGAGGCAGGCATCCTTTTTATTTATTTTGGAATGTTTTAAAGGTATCTAGTTTTTGTAACAGAAACTGATGATTTAAGTGTTTTTTATATACCTGACCTATATAGACGCCAGCACATCAAGCTACCCCAATCTGTCAAATTTCTTTGATAGATTTTCAACTTTATTTTGTGAGTTTAAGGTTTATGTTCAACTGGGAAAATTTGACAGTTTTGGATTGCTTGATCTGGCGTCTATAAGTAGCATGAAATGAATCATTTCTCTCATAGAGATAAAATCAAAAATCAAATCAAAATCAAATGTATTTATTTTGGGACAACAAGATCCAAAGGTTAGTTTACAAAAAAGAAAAAACTTAGAAAAAACTATTGTTAGTACCTACCTAAATAAAATTACACACAGTTCTACACACAGATTCCCCTGCGCTGAGACACCCCGCCACGTCATGATAATCAATAGGGAGATGCCTCCCTAAAAGATCATCAGACGAACGAAATGCCTCAACACAGGGGCACGTACATCTTCAGCTATAGTTTTCAGGATGCTGTTGTGACTCCCCCGCACCCTCCTCATAAGTGACACGACTTTTTTGCGGATGACGGCATGAAAGCCATCAGTATGAGCCTGCGCAAACATCTCAGAGGCACTGCAGAAACGAGGAAGTCCCAACATCATCCTGAAAATGTTATTGTATTGGACGCGCAGAGTGTCTAGGGATTTTTTGGTATAGCTAGATTTATAAATAAAAAATTGGATTCAGACGAAAGAAGGAGTTGAATGTATCACACCGTTTAGTGCGATTATTATTATTTCTTGCTTGTATGGTTTTGATCTAACTCCACACACATCATATACAGCGTTTTCAGCGAATTTTCAAAGATTCCAATTTGTATCGTCTCGATCTTTCTCCACAGACGTCAAAGATTAATTACAAGTTACGGTTCTGTCGATAATTATACAATAGATGAAAATGAAAAAGTAAAAAAAAGGAGTCGATCCTCTAGCCTACATTCCGCCCTACCACCGCGGTTGTCATGTACACAGGCCGACAGAAACCGTAAACAAACGAGCGATCGATATTCTCGACAACCAAAACTAAAAGCTTGGCAGCATTCGTGACGACAACTCGTGTGCAAATTAAAAAAATAAAATCGCCATCACTGTCATTTACGAGACGAGCTCGAATTTTGACACAATTTTTGGCGGGATATGATCGCGAGTTTTCACGTTCGGAAACGCGAATGAAGGATTCTATTGTGTGGGACTGTTCGCGAATCAAACTGTGGAACAACGTGGCGTCCTGTATGGAGAAATGGTTCGGTGATAAGCGGTTGTGGTTATTCGGCAACAACCTGCCGCTGCTACCTAGAAGGTAAACAACTAGTGGTACGAAATAATTCCTAAAGATCAGTGAAAATACGAGTGTGAGTTAAAGACTAAGTACCTATACTTTTCATGTTTTTGCGTTCAAGCGAACCTTTTTCTAATTAATACCTACTGCCTACATTTTTACCTACTTACTAAAATTGGGTCTAGGCTCGGAATTTACTTTTCATTTAGGTACACAAATAGATACCTAAGTTTCCAATTCATTATTCTTTAAGTACTTCGGAACGTTTAATTAAAGGATCACTGCAAGTCAAAAGTTTTCTAAACAAAAACCACGCGACATCTTTTCTTCGGTAAAATTCTTCGCCTTCTTGTGATGTACAGAGGCCAGCACATCAAGCTACCCCAATCTGTCAAATTTATTTGATAGTTTGCAACTTTATAACAAAGGGATAAGGTTTATGTTCAATTGCGAAAATTTGACAGTTTAGGATAGCTTGACCTGCTGGCGACTGTACTGCAGCATAGGGACATGGCATGTTTGGTACGCGAATGGCATATTTTCAGAAAAAATACATAAGTAAGTATCTACCTTTTGCATGTTCAGTTATATACCTAATGATATACCTACTTACTTACCTATAAAGTTTTTAATGAGTGAATACCCATTCACTAAAAATTGTCCTGTATATCGAGACAAAGTCCACAGACGTCAATTGCGTTATCGCTACACAATGTTAACGTCGCGTCATCAGGACGTCATAACGTCCGATCACTTTTATTATATATCTCGCTATTCAAATCATAATAGCCTATATTTTGCCCACAGCTGGGACCCTCTCTATGAGAGGGCAATAAACCACCACGCGGGCCCAATACGGATTGATGATGGATGTCACATGTCTTCGAATTTTTGGTTCTAAGATATGCCGGTTTCCACATGATGTGTTCCTTCACCGTTTTGATAGCAGTGACGATGAAATCAAATACAAAATGCCTGCTTGTGTTCGAACTCATGAACATTGGGGCATCACTTTCTCGCTATTTATCAGTTGTCTATTCTGAAATATACACAAAAATATACATCCTAAAACTTACACGAAATAGACACAGGGGTGACAAAGTTAATGTTTACCCTAGTTTGTGTAAATTAGTAGCGAACTTGAACTTGAAAACATCCCCTAACTTAGACAATGAGTTCTGCCTTGACACAGAATATGGATAAAGCAGAAACTAGAAAGTTTAGGAAATTAATTTCGTACCTATTCAATAGGCCTGACGTCTTCTGGCACCTGCTCAGGCAATACAAGGTGGCAGTGTAACCATGAATTCAGCACAAGATTCTAGCGTGACCCCCGTAGCCTCTATGTAATTTATTGATTCCAGATTGTATCGTCATTAGGTTTTTTGAGTTCAGCTATATAAACAAACATCATTTATGTAAACTTCAGTTCTGTTGAAAATGTTTATTTTTTAATTGATAAAATTATGTGATGTTATTAAATAACCCGAGCCAGTCATAATACAAAATAAGTTTTTTTTTTCAATACTCTATTTAAAAAATTGTGTATCATATTTAGAGATCGGATATTCGGATGCATATTTGCCTAAAGTTAAGATGTTGGCTAATATGGTTAAACGCTTTAATTTCATCCTTTTATTATTTTGTTTTAAGTTTTATTTTATTGTAAGTTTGAATGTATATTCTTTTCTAGTAGATTAGAAGAAATTAAGAAATGTATTGTAACGTACTATTACATGTATAGAATCATAGCAATAAATGTAAACGGAACGAAGGAGCCTGGATCTCCGGATTTTCTAGAAGATCCGATATTCGAAAAGTATTTTATTGCCGAAATATCCTCTTGATTCCAAGAACATTCTGAGCTGCCTGTTACCTGACTCGTCCATAAAAGCCAATTCTCCACCATAATTTTTCAAGAGGAGACTTTTTACGGAACCCCTTATGTTTTTATCGGCCCTGAACATAGGGGTTCCCAAATAAGCCCTCTTTTTTTTCTGTTAGCGTATACTGTTCCGCTGCTGGGCAAAAGCCTCCCCTAAATACTTCCAGGAACTTCTTTCCCGGGCCACCTCGAACCAGCCCTCACGGTATGCGTCCAGGTCAACTCGCGATCTCTTTCTGAGCCAGCCTCGACAGCACACATCTTCAGGCATCCATTGTGTGGAGACTTGTCCAGTGGATTGGACCCGCCCAATAACATTTGAGCCTGGAAGCCTTCTTTCCTACATTCAGTATGCCCACTATGGGTACAAAAGATTATTGTTATTCAAATTTAAACTTGGTATTAATATTATTAAAACCGACACATAATGATAAGATAATAAAGAAATTACAAACAATTAGCAGGTAGGTAATAATATAACTGCAATTAAATTGATTGAAACGTGTTCGATAACCGTGGACCTATCGGGTTTATGACATAATTGTATTGAAATTAATGCGCCATCACTATTCGTGGATATTCCACCCAAACGCACACGCTTATTTCGGTAATGGGATATAATTTTATGGTTGAGTTTGTGTTCCTTGATAGCTTCAACCTGCAACCTATTGCGTAACACAGTATCAGTCAGAATCATTTTGAAGAACTTACTACATTCAGGTAATTACAAAACAGCACTGTTAAGGAAAAGTATTATGGCAATGGAACCTCTCATTTATAATAAAATACCTCATAGTTTTAAGGATTATTCAGTAAATATTTTGAAATCAGAAATGAAGAGATCCGCAGGAGAACCAAGGCAACCCAAAGAATTTCCAAACTTAAGTGGCAGTGGGCAGGGCACATTGCTCGCAGAACAGAAGGCCGATGGAGCCGAAAGGTTCTGGAGTGGCGACCGCGTACCGGAAGACGTAGAGTTGGAAGGCGTTCCACAAGGTGGACCGACGAACTTGTGAAGGCCGCGGGTATCCGCTGGATGTGGGAAGCACAAGACCGGTCGAAGTGGAGGAGCCTGGGGGAGGCTTATGTCCAGCAGTGGACGTCTTTCGGCTGAAATGATGATGATTTTTAAATCGAAGGTGCACTACTATTAGGCAAATGTTATTATTACTCAGTGAAAGACTTTCTAAATGATTTAAATTTATCCTGATTATGATTGTTATAATTAATTACAAAATTTGACCAATTATGACTTAGTAACTATACCTAATAATATTAATTGACTTCACTTTAATTTCTGTTTTGTTTTGCTGACATTATTTAATTAGTATTAGTTGTTTAATTTAGGTACCTAATAATTTGGGGTTTTCTGCTTGATGTCGATTTCATACGCCCGATGGATTCCCCGAAGTCATCAGGTCGAACGTCCGGATTGCCGAAATTCCATAGCATCGATATTTACCACAATTTCGAATAGCCATAAGATCGAGCGTCCGTTTCACCGAAAATGCAACGGTAGTCCTATCCATCGAATGTCTATTGGCTCGACGTGTCAATAAGTCGAAAGCTATTCTACATAAAATATTGAAGAATAAAAAAGGAATGGAAAATGGAAAAAGAACAATGTTGTAATAAAGATAAAACGCTATCAAAGAAATTTGATAGAGACAGGCGTAGCTTGATGTGGTGGCGTCTGTACAAAAAAAAAAAAAAAAACTACACATTTTTTTTATGGTACTGAATCTAGAATCACTAGCCCAATCTTTTGTCTTCGTTTTCGGAAGCATTTCCTTTACACCCTGTATATTCTTTATTTTTATTGAGGTGATGTTCCCGATAATTAAACGTATTGTATTTTATACTGGGCTGGTTTCCGCAACGCGCTGATTTTGTGTACGTACGCAATAATTAGGTTGCTTAGATATTGCAATACTGCATAGCATGTATTTGACGTTCAAAAGTGCCTTTTAAGTGCCTAATTGAAATACTCGTAAATGCTTTGACTTTGACTTTATATGATGGGATATGTGTAGGGAATATTCAATAATCCTGTGATTATATTATAATCTTTTCTTTTTGACGTTTTCTAAACCCAGCTAGATCGATTTATCACCCCCGATACCCCTGCATACTAAATTTCATGAAAATCGTTGGAGTCGTTTCCGAGATTCGGATTATATATACAAGAATTGCTCGTTTAAAGGTACTAGATTGAATATCCCAAAAAGATGTTGTCACTTCCAATACGAAAACTCCTGATTTACTTGTCACAAAGAAGTATCTTTTCTCGGGTAGTACACATAACAATCTTCTCTTTGGTTCAACAAGAAAAGACTAACGTCAAATGAAACGTCACAAGTCTCCATGATATACCTCTGGACATGTTAGATTAGGTTTAAAATAATCCGAAAGTAAAGTTATCTACTAATATAGCTGCTTTCTGCAAAAAATGTTCGAGAGCAGAATCAAATTATGCAGTCTACTTCTCTTTTAATGAATTAAAATCACTGTGACGAGATGAGAGGGGAGATAAATAGAGCTATCGTGTCACCGGAAGTGATCAGTTTTAGGTAACGTACTTTAAATATTTACTCATTTACTAGGTGTCCCGACAGACGCTGTCCTGTTCGAACGCAGCGCCACCTAGGTCCAATTATGAATTTAAACCATCCATGGAACCCACACCAACACACACAGAAAAAATCATCAAAATCGGTCCAGCCCTTTAAGAGCAGTTCAGTCTCATACACACGCACAGAAGAATCTTTACTAATATTATTAAAGCTAAAGTAGCTGTGCCTGTCTGTCTTTTACGCTTTCGCGTAAACCGTTGAACCGATCCTTATCAAATTTGGCACAGATAGTCTGGGATATGGAGAAGAATATAGGCTTTTTTACGCGATAACCGACTTCTATCAAAAACTAGTTATATATATATAAAGATGAGTAGGTACTAGTGAGTATGAGCTATGGAAGGGAGTAATCTGGGTATTCATTTTGTGGACCGGGTTATGAATACAACAGCCGTTCCTTAACTGATGACATCCGTCTTTCACATGACATCGAATCAGAAATGAAGAGATCCGCAGGAGAACCAAAGCAACCGACATAACCCGAAGAATTGCCAAACTTAAGTGGCAGTGTGCAGGGCACATTACCCGCAGAACAGATGGCCGATGGGACCGAAAGGTTCTGGAGTGGCGACCGCGTACCGGAAGACGTAGAGTTGGAAGGCGTTCCACAAGGTGGACCGACGAACTTGTGAAGGCCGCGGGTATCCGCTGGATGTGGGAAGCACAAGACCGGTCGAAGTGGAGGAGCCTGGGGAGGCCTATGTCCAGCAGTGGACGTCTTTCGGCTGAAATGATGACGATGATGATCCATCTTTCATATAGCGGAGAAACAAGTAAAAATTAACAGTATTGCGTTGTGTCGTTCAGGCGATTTCAAACCGTTAGAAGTCTAGATTTCCAGACACGGTCCTCTCTATGTTTTCAGATATTTCAAATAACACGTACGAGTATAGACGGATAAATCTCAACAGACCAGGAGTTACAGCTAACTTCTGGAGGGAGGTGGGCTGGTTGGAATACCCACTGACGGCCGCCATGGCTCACGCACAATGGTCCACTTAAAGGACTAAGTGCGGAAACCAAACCCAATTACATAGAACATAGACAGATAAAAGATAGGTCACATTGATACTTGCAAGATTGCCTCTTGCCCCTGGCAGGTATCCAGGAGGCTTATCACGAGAACCGTAGAGGAGCATTTTGTCGACGGAAGAGTAGACAATAATGACGTTTCCGTGTAGACAGTTGACAGTTTTGTACCGAGAAACGTAGACAAGTGATTTCTATTCTACGGTAGAGTAGAAATAGAAAGCGTCATGCTAAGCATGCAGGTAGGACGCTTAGTGCTTAGTGTAAGTATTTCTGATTTGGGCACACTTGAAAGTAACGCAAATTAAATCAAAATCAAAAGTCATTTATTCAAATAAGACAGTCCCCCAGATACGCCCACCCTTCACCACTTCCTAGTGCTTTAGCTGGTAGCGTAATAGTGGCATAATAACATAGGAATGATGAGGACGACGATACAATGGCAAATATCTCACGTTCGTCATGGACTTTTGGGAATACCGTGGGTTATGTCAGACTTTGCTCGGCACATTCAGCGCCGAGTTCCATATTATCCTGTGGAACAGTGGAACGCAAATCGGTGACGCACTGTAAGGACCGTCTACGCCGTAGTCGACGTAGTACATTACGATGTCCTGTACTACGCCGTAGAGGTTAAATTTTAGTCCTTGTCTACGTCGTAGAGGCGCGACGGATGTCCCGTTCTACGTCGTAGAGGTTAAATCGTAGTCATATGCTACGCCGTAGATGCTCGTCCCGAAAAAAGCAAAGCATTTTCCCCAAACAAATTCAGGAACAGTGAGTAGGTACCTACAGCATACTGTGCAAATATAGGGTGTAACTCACCCACCACAAAGCCATGATCTACGCATTCTGTACCATTTAGGTGATACTGTACGACTTACAATATATTTTTTTGGGATACTACTTTTCTTTTTGAGCTGGAAAATCGCCGTTTACGGTAGCGGTGATAAGGATAACGCGCGCAGAACATTGTGCCCATGGGTGCATGCAACGGTATAGGGTTATTTTAAGTTAAGTTATAACATTTAAAACTTGTTTCCGTAATAAACGTCACAAAAAGATGAAACTATCAATATCTCCGTATCTAGAATGTTCCCAGAATATTTTCAGTATCTACGAAAAAAAAAACAATGACGGGAACAAGTCATACTCTCGTCTTTTAACAACCAAGGCCCTTTGTACACACACGCTTTTCTAGCCGTCAAAATCTACGGTTAATTCGCTGTGTAGGCACGGTCGTCAGTGTTTTTCTAAAGCGCAGTTTATTCGCCGTACCGTAAATAAACCATGCTGTGAACAAAATCCTTTATAAACTCTGTACTGTGCCATTTTTCATCTTAATTCTTTTGTTTAATTGTCCAGGTCACGCGCGAGCAGCCGCGCCATGGAGCGGTACGAGAAGCTCGCCAAGCTGGGCGAGGGCTCTTACGGGCTCGTGTACAAGTGCCGCAACAGAGACAGCGGCGAGATCGTCGCCGTCAAGAAGTTCGTCGAGAACGAAGACGACCCGCTCATACGCAAGATCGCGCTCCGGGAGATACGGATGCTGAAAGTGAGCTTTTAGAAGTTATCCTAACTAGTTACGCCTCTTCTTCTTCCTAGCTGGGGGACTGTCTCTTAAAATTTTGGCGATACAAAAAGTGCAAATTCTCAGCTTAATTTATACAAATGACTTTTGATCTTTTTGAACTAACCGGGTGCGGTTTAGACCGTGGTATTTTATGCGTGTTTGATTTGGTGTTTGAATTTGTATGTGACGAACGGATGGTCTGTCTCGCTGGTTTATCTTTTACTGGCACAGCTGCTTAGCATCCCGGACTCAGTCTAACGTCGGGCTGATGGTTTTCGCATTTTTCTACTAGACTTTTTAAGAAAGTAAGATTGTCTCACAGACGGTCTTCAAACATATGAAGCAATGGACCAGTGGTTTCTTTCAAACTCACGTTCAATCGCTTCGTATTGTAATTGACAGTATTCTACGCAATTGGAGTGCAAGAGTTTGGCAGAGACATACCTACCTTCCAAATTGTTTCTTCGGTACAGCAGTCACATCAACATCTATTTTACTTTGTGGTCATGGTAAATCCATTAGCAAAACATTATATTTAGGTACTTTTACGCCTATCGAGGGTCATTTTTGATCTAATCTACGTTATACGTCTATTTTCAGCTGGCAATCAAAGCACTACGGAAATAATTACACATTTTCTGTCCGCGCGATATTATCTAAATTGATAAAATAAGCAGATAAAAAAAAACTGCGAGTGTCAAACAATTAATGTCCACGTGAATTGAAGCATGAAAGTAGGCTTCGTTAACACTATTAGGTAATTAATTTGACGTGACAATCCATCTTTCTATACCACGAATAAGGCCACTCTTAACACCGGAAATTAAAGATTATCAATGAGTTTATTTCTGTAAGTAGATTTGTAAAAACACAAACACGTGGATCATATTTTTTAAACTAGATGAGGTCGGCGTTTCCTATCTGACTACTCTGAGAAGAAAGGCCGAAACAAACTCAGAGGCCACAGTATATTTTAAAGTCCAGACATAATCTTAGTCACATCATTTGCTCGTGTAGATCGGTGTCTGATATGATCTTTGGATCACACAAATTCGAGTGGAAATGAATTATTGTCATTGGTTACCTAAAATAACCAAACCAATCATCAATAAACTTGATTGTTATTTTTTGTTTAATTTTGATTCTTTAATTTTAAGTCTTGATTCTTTTTTGTTTCTTTAGTAATTTGAAGCAAACATACTTTGCGTTTATTACCAAACATGTTTTTAGAGTAAATGTTAAACTGGTTAAACCCTCAATATTGGTGCCCAAGATACAGGCTTGCCTAGTTTGGCGCCAATGTAAAATCTGGTAAAAAGTTTTTGACGTGACAACGTCTTTTTAAGCAATAAAGTTTTATTTATTTATTTAATTAAAAAAAACAATCGTAAGTTCATAGCAGTCTGAGATAGTGCTCAAAACGCTAGCCCATTTCTCTCAAAATAAGTGTTTCGATTGTCTCCACATTTCTACCCAACAAAATAAATTCTGCTGCAATTATAACTTTTTACTACGCAATTCTGACGTGACGCAACCTTTAAGCTTTAAGTAATATCGTTTGCAACCCCACCAAGGTCGTGCTCACCGATAAAGAGCAAAATGGCCACGAAATATCGATCAGTGCATTCACAATGAACATGGGAATCACAGGTTGCTCCGTCGCTCGTCACATCGGTTCTAAGAACTGTAGCAATTAAGTCATTAGAGAACTACGTCGTATTGTTCATCGTATTGAAGTAATGACACATGGTGGAATTATGATCAAGTAGAATTACTTACTTAGTTAAGTTATTTTTATTTAATTTTAATGGGTGACAGATATCACAGATGGTGCTGGTATTGTCAACCATATCATAATTTCAGCCAAAAGCCGTCCACTGTGGGACATTGGCCTCCCCCAATGTGGGGGGGTTTGCTATAATCGCCACGCTTGGGAGGCGGGTTGGCGATCGCAGTATGGTGGTAAAATGCACAGAGAACGCTGCTGCCCATTCTCTGGTAAGACCCTTAGTCGCCTCCTACGACACCCACGGGAAGAGATGGGATGGTGCTATTCTTTACGTATGGCAGCACACGGTTGTCAACCATTTACAACAACAAAATAAAAAATCAATTATTGAAATGAGACTTAGAATCAGCACTTTTTTAATATAAAATTTATGGACAGCCCCCAAAACGCTCACCCTTTACCGCTTCATAGTATTTTAGCCGGGAATAAGAAGTGGCGCAACAAACTCTTCAGCAAAACTGAATCTGATGTGTTCTGACTTAAAAGACTGATGATTAAACAGACGTCAGTCTGTTAAGTTAGAAGACCTCGAGTAGGTCACCCCTGCGAAAGATGAGCTACAATAACCAAAACCAAAAAAATTGCACGTATAGCACTGTACATGCGCTTTGCATTGAATGTTTCCATATTTATGTTGCTCTCTTTTGCGCCACACACACGTGTCGTCAGAGTAAATATTTTTCTTTGTCTCTCTCATGTAACGAAATGTGCCTAAAGGTAGCCTGTCCTCGCAATTTCACTCTCAATTCTCGTCCAATTATCAAATCGCCACCTTAGAACTTTCACTTCAATAAATAATTATTAGTACACCTTTTACATTAGAAAACAAAAATGCTTCTTGGCGGCACTATTATTCATATACCTACGAGGGTGCGTTTTTAAGTTCGCGGAATGAGAGGGTTGTAGGGGGGTGATTATGCTCATTAGAGTCGTAACGTGTTCAGTAACTCATAATTAGTATAAATACGAGGTTTCATTGTTATTAGACTATTAGTCTTTGAGTTATCGTCAACCAAGCAACATAATCGGGAGTGAAAAGTGAAATATGGAAAAAATCGAATATCGTGCCGTTATAAAGTTCCTTACCAAGCAGGGAAAATCAGTTGCGACCATAATGAATGAGATGTCATTGGTTTACGGCGACTCTTCTCCGGGAAAAACCATGGTGTACAAGTGGCACAGTTTATTTAAACAAGGAAGGGAATCCCTTGAAGACGACCCGAGGCCGGGTAGGAGCATCGAGGTGACCGCGCCAGAACTTATCCAAAAAGTTGAAAAAATTGTACTCGACGATGCTCGACTAAAGAAGAAACAACTCGCAGAAATGGTTGGAGTATCCGATACAACCATTTTTAAAATCCTGCACGATCATCTTGGCATGACTAAGGTCAGCGCAAGATGGGTCCCGAGAATGCTCACACCGCCGCAAAAACAACAGCGCGTAGAGTGTTCACGTGCATTTTTGGACCTCTGTAATGAAGACAAGGATGCTGTATTGAGTCGAATTGTTACTGGAGACGAAACTTGGGTTCATCATTATGAACCTGTGTCGAAACAAGACTCCATGCAGTGGCATAAAAAGGGCACAGCACCTCCCAAGAAGTTAAAGGTGTCACAGTCAGCTGGGAAACTCATGGCAACGGTCTTTTGGGACTCGGAAGGAATATTATTAATCGATTATAAAGATAAAGGTGTTTCTATAACCGGAGAATACTACGCTTCAATATTAGAACGACTTAAAGAAGCCATCAAAGAGAAAAGACGGGGAAAATTGACGAAAGGTGTGTTGCTTTTGCACGACAACGCGCCCGTCCACAAGAGCCGCGTTGCGTTGGCTGCCCTGCATAAGGTAGGCTTCGATATTTTGAATCACCCACCCTACAGTCCAGACCTGGCCCCGAGTGATTATTACCTGTTTCCAAAAATGAAAAAAGAGTTGCGTGGTAAAAAAATTACCACCGATAATGAAGTCAAGGAGGCAGTTTCGGCGTATTTTGAAGACAAAGAGAAAACATTTTTTTATGAGGGTATAAATAAATTAATTGAAAGATCTGAAAAATGTATCCGTCTTGCAGGTGAATATATTGAAAAGGAAAAATAACTTGGTTTTTTTATTTCCACCCCTTAACCCCTTTTCCGCGAACATAAAAACGCTCCCTCGTATATCTAGACAAGCGTAATTTGCGTAGGTACAGTCGCCAGCAGGTCAAGCTATCCCAAACTGTCAAATTTTCCCAATTAAACATAAACCTTATTCCTTTGTAATAAAGTTGAAAAACCATCAAAGAAATTTGACAGATTGGGGTAGCTTGATGTGCTGGCCTCTGTACATAATTACTTTAAAATAAGCCAAGAGATTCACATACGTAAGAAAATACTTATTACTGACTAGCTGTGCCCGCAGCTTCACCCGTGTAAATGTCACAAATTGTCCCACGGGAACATGGTACCGGGACAAGAGTACCCTATATTAACTCTCTATAAAATCAGCCATCTGCCAGTGAAAGTTCCGTCAAAATCAGTCCAGCTGTTTTGGAGATTAGCTGCATATAAAGATAATTAACTTCTGATCGACTTATTGCACAAATCGAAAATTATGATTGAACCAGAATGCAAATGAAATTTCGAAAGTGGTCGGTGTGCCGGCCCATCTATTAATCCGTATGGTAGGATTTCTTGTCACCATGCTAAACTACAAAGTAACCAGAAATTTTTACATTATAATATTGTTGAGCCGCACGATTGATGTTTGGTTACCACTAGCGCCATCTCTTATCGAATAGCGGAATTAATGGTCAGGAGCTTTCTAGAAAGTTCGATGCTAGAACTTTCTGGAACTATCGACATGTGTTCGGTCAAGGCCCATATGTACTCGAACATTCTAGATGCTTCTACGGTAGAAGGCTCTGGAACTATCCGAGGGCCCTATATAAGCGGGAACGGAGCGCGTCCCGGGGTAGTTCATTGGAAGCGATACATGCGAGAACATCGAAAGCGATCTTCAAGTGCGACTTAAGAGTGAGCAATAGTGTAATTGTGTGGTGTAATTAGAGTGTTTAATTAAAGTGTTATTTTTGGTAATTCATATCGGCAGTTTTTAATTGTCACGAACCCCAAGCTCGTAACAACTGGTGTCAGAAGCAAGGATTAAAATCATGCCGATTTTACCTAAAGACGACACGGAGGGTATCCGTACCCGGAGTCAACGCCAGCAGGAGACGGACCAGAGGCGATTTGGTGGAGCAATGCCACAGACTTCGGAGGGCCAGCTACCAACCACGGAGGCCGGCCCGTCCACAGCTGCTCCATCATCACCAGCACCGGATTTTGCTGCTCTGATGATGATGTTGCAGGACCAGGCCCGCCGATTGGAAGAACAGCTCAAACGGGATAAAGAGGAGCAGGCCCGCCGACAGGAAGAACAGGCCCGCCGATTGGAAGAACAGCTCAAACGGGATAAAGAGGACCAGGCCCGCTGACAGGAGGAGCAGGTGCACCGACAGGAAGAGCAGATGCTCCTCATAAAGGACCTTCATGCAACCTTCGGGAAAGATATGAAGGAGGTGAAGGAGAAGGTTGCCCAGCATGACAACCGCTTGTCAGAAGCTGAAACTCAGATCAGCAAGTTTAGTGACGTCATTGCTGATGTGAAACAAGAGTTGGGTAACCTCAAACTTGGGGATGGAATCGCAGCTCCCGTAGCTACAACACCTTCGCTACGTGGATTCAAAGTGCCGCCGTATGACGGGACTTCTTCCTGGTCGGCCTACAAAATTCAGTTTGCGGCTGTCATGAAGGCGAACGGGTGGAATAAAAGTCAGGCCATGACTGCCCTCACCCTAGGCCTGCGCGACCAGGCTTTAAATGTGCTGGAAGCTCTCGGTAAGGAAGTGACTTACGAGCAGCTCCTCGAGGCATTGGAGGCTAGATATGGCGACGCTCACCAGGAACACGTGTTTCGTGCGCAGCTCAAGGATCGTGTGCAACGCAGTAACGAAAACCTGCAGCAGTGGGCCCTTGAAGTGGAGAAGCTGGTTCGAAAAGCGTACCAGTCCGTACCTGCGCTTATTGATGGGAACCTGGTGCAGGCATTCGTCGACGGCATCCGAGACCTTGAAGTTAGAGCTGCTGTGAGACTCGAGGTGGAAGCTGTGCGGCAGGATCATCGTTCCCATCGCGTCAGGGAGGTTGTAGCGGCTACAGTTCGCGAGCGTAAAGGATACAGCCCTAGGTGCTACGGCTGTGGGGAAAGGGGCCACCTTCGATCCAGTTGCCCTAAGCGAACTGTAGAAAGGGAAGATGGCCGGTCTCCAGAGGGTAGCGCGGCTAACAGCACTACCCAGCAGCAGCAGGGAAACGAGTAATAGCCAGGACTGCGGGGCGGGTGCTGGCTGATGTTCAAAGAGCCCCAAGGATTTTGATCACACAAACCCATGACGGGAACACCTTAATCATCAAGGGCGAGGTCAACGGAATACCTTGTAAGCTGACCATAGATACTGGAGCCTCTCGTACGGTCGTCAGTTCCCAAGTTATGAGTCGGCTCCTTGGGGACTCCGAATACAACCGAGAACGCATTAATTTGGTGACAGCCACCGGTCAGCGCATACCCGTCCGTGGAGAGAAGGAGATGGAGTTGAAACTAGGCAACAGGATGTACCTGCATAATGTCATCGTGGCTGATATAATGGACGATTGCATCCTGGGTCTTGACTTTATGAGGAAGAATTTTTGCGAGATTGACGTCAAGCAGGGAGTTATGAAATGTGGACGAGAGGAACTTTTTATGGAAGGGGCGTTACCACACATTCCCTATGTGTACAGCCTTAAGGAAATTGTTCTTCCTCCGAGATCAGAAACGATTGTGCCGGTTAGTCTTCCTCGGAATCCTGGGCAAACTCATCGTTGTGTACTCGTGGAAAGGGTAGACAATGACCTTCCATGGAAAGTTGCACGAACTTTGGTCAGAGCCACCGACATCTCAGGGGTACGTGTGCTGAACCTTTGTGATCAGGAACAGACTATTGAAAAAGGCACACTGATTGGTACTTGCGAGGAAGTGGATTGGCTGCGTCAATGCCAATATCTATCGACTGGGACCCCCAGCAAGGATGCACAAACGAGAGTGACCACACTTTTAGAAGAGTGTCGCAGCGCTCTGTCTCAAAATGAGATGGGCAAGGCGAAGAAGATGTTACTGAAGTACGCCGAAGTTTTCTCCATAAACGATAGTGACATTGGGAAGACTGGCTTGGTTCAACACAAAATAAATACAGGCGACGAGTTGCCTATCCGTCAGCGGCCAAGGAGATTGCCGGTAGCGCGTGAAAAGGAAGTAGAAACCATGATTGAGGGAATGGTGAAGGATGGTGTTATTGAACCTTCATCTAGTCCATGGTGTTCACCGGTAGTGCTGGTAAGGAAGAAGGACGGCAGCATGCGGTTTTGTGTTGACTATCGTCGTCTGAATGACGTTACGAAGAAGGACAGCTACCCTTTGCCAAGAATTGATGACACGTTGGACATGCTCACTGGAGTAAAGTGGTTTAGCACGCTGGACCTGAAAAGTGGCTACTGGCAAGTGGAAATTGACCCCAAGGACAAGGAGAAAACAGCATTCTCGACAGGAAAGGGTCTGTGGCAATTTAAAGTTATGCCGTTTGGATTGTGCAACGCTCCGGCAACGTTTGAAAGGTTGATGGAACTTGTACTAACTAAGTTGATTGGCGATGCCTGTCTGGTCTACTTGGATGACATCATCATCGTAGGCCGTACGTTTGAAGAACATCTTCAAAACCTGGAACGCGTGCTCATGAAGATCCAGAGTGCCAACCTCAAGTTGAGTCCGAAGAAATGTTCACTATTCAAACGGCAAGTTAGCTTTTTGGGATATGTAGTGTCGGAAGAAGGTATCCGCACGGATCCAGAAAAAATCACCGCTGTCAAGGATTGGCCAGTTCCAAAAGACAAGACGCAGGTCAGAGCGTTTTTGGGGTTGTGCTCTTATCATCGGCGATTTGTTAAGAACTTTGCAGATATAGCCAAACCCCTGCATAAGCTAACCGAAGAGAAGCGACATTTCAGCTGGGATGAAAGCTGCGATTTCGCATTCCAGGAGTTAAAGGACCGACTTTGCAAAACACCTATTTTGGGGTACCCTGACACAGGCAAGGAATTTATAGTTGACACAGACGCAAGTGCCATAGGACTTGGTGGTGTGTTGTCTCAACGAAATGGTGATCAAGAGGTTGTGATAGCGTACTTCAGCAAGTCGTTGTCAAAGCCGGAGAGGAACTATTGTGTCACGAGACGGGAATTGCTTGCTGTGGTAAAGTCATTGCAGCATTTTAGCAAATATCTTCTGGGGCGGAAATTCCATTTACGTACCGACCATGCTGCACTGAAATGGCTATTGCAGTTCAAAAATCCAGAAGGACAACTTGCGAGATGGATTGAGCTACTACAGGAATACGACTTTGTGGTGGAACATCGCAGCGGGAAATCTCATGGCAACGCAGATGCATTGTCAAGAAGACCTTGTCCTGAAGACTGCAAGCACTGTACTAGGCAAGAGAGTAAGGAAGTGGTACCTGTGAGGATGCTCAGGACGGACCTCAGCAACGAGTGGAAGGAAAGCCTACAACGTGCACAGCAGGAAGATTCAGACATCAAGCCGATTCTGGAGTGGATAAAGGCCAGAGCTCCTAAGCCCAGGTGGAGCGACGTCTCAGCAATGAGTTCGATCACAAAGAGCTATTGGGCCCAATGGGACAGCTTGGTGATTCAGGATGGAGTCCTGTGCCGTAAATGGGAAAATGCTCGGGGAAACAGCTGTCACTTGCAAATGGTTGTCCCTAAATCTCAAGTACCGGATGTTCTGCAGCTGTACCATAATGGTTGTTCAGGAGGTCATCTGGGAGTAAAACGGACTCTACTGAAGATACGAGAACGGTTTTACTGGGTCCACTGTCGGGACGATGTCGAGGACTGGTGTCGCAAATGTACAAGTTGTGCAGCTGTAAAGGGACCTCAGACGCGTAGCAGAGGTGCATTGAAATTGTACAATGTTGGTGCACCATGGGAGACGATAGCCCTTGACGTTGCGGGGCCGTTTCCGGAAAGTGAAAGTGGTAACAAGTATTTCATGGTTGTGATGGATTACTTCACTAAGTGGCCGGAAGTCTTCGCCATTCCAAATCAAGAAGCTTCAACAGTTGCCGATAAATTAGTTCATGAAGTCTTCTGTCGTTTTGGAGTACCTTTAGAGATTCACAGTGATCAAGGAAGGAATTTTGAGTCTCAAATATTCCAGGAAACTTGTCGAGTGATGGGTACTCATAAAACAAGAACAACTTCTTACCACCCACAATCGGATGGAATGGTGGAACGATTCAATCAGACATTAGAGAGGTACCTAGCCAAAGTTGTGGAAAATCGGCAACGAGATTGGGACAAGCACATACAACCGTTTTTGTTGTCATATCGAAGCGCTGTTCACGAAAGCACATCGGTGACACCAGCTTTCGCAAACTTTGGAAGGGAATTACGGCTGCCTGCAGACCTGATCACTGGAATACCACCTGATGCCCCACGCAGTATAACCGATTATGCGAATGACTTGCGGAACAAGATGAATGACATTTATGAGCACGTCAGACAATCAGGCCGGCAAATGTCTGAAAAGATGAAAACCCGTTATGACCGCAAAATGAACAATAAAGGGTTTGACGAAGGTTCACTAGTGTGGTTGCCCGCAGCAAAAAGGAAATCTCCTAAGCTTCAAGCTAACTGGGACGGACCGTACCGGATTGTGACAAAGATCAATGACGTTACCTACCGGATACAGAAAGGTGCAAGACGTACTCCTAAGATAGTCCACGTGGATCGACTGGCGCGTTATTATGGGGCCGATAATGCTCGGGACGAGCATTTATTAGGTGGGGGCAGTGTTGAGCCGCACGATTGATGTTTGGTTACCACTAGCGCCATCTCTTATCGAATAGCGGAATTAATGGTCAGGAGCTTTCTAGAAAGTTCGATGCTAGAACTTTCTGGAACTATCGACATGTGTTCGGTCAAGGCCGATATGTACTCGAACATTCTAGATGCTTCTACGGTAGAAGGCTCTGGAACTATCCGAGGGCCCTATATAAGCGGGAACGGAGCGCGTCCCGGGGTAGTTCATTGGAAGCGATACATGCGAGAACGTCGACATCAAGTGCGACTTAAGAGTGATCAATAGTGTAATTGTGTGGTGTAATTAGAGTGTTTAATTAAAGTGTTATTTTTGGTAATTCATATCGGCAGTTTTTAATTGTCACGAACCCCAAGCTCGTAACAATATTGTAGGAAGTACAACATTGTGATTAACTTGATTGATTGTGTCGACGGACTCGCCCCCCTGTCATATGAAATTTAATACGGTAGTTGGAAAACTGTGTGTCAGTACGTTAACCTTTGTATGTACCTACCCCTTCGGAAACCATGTATGCGTGACGATAATTGTAATGTTTGTTCGAAGTTTTTTTGTCCCGTCGGTAGCTCTGTCAGTAGCTGAGTATACAATTATTGTCGGAGGCGTTTGTTTAAACTTCATAGTCATGTGTTTAGAGGTTGATGAACAGTGTTTAATAGAAAGGCAAAAGCTGCTGCGAAGAATGTCAGAATCTGACACAGTCAATCTACCTATTTGTGGTTGGGTTCTAATCTAACCGGATCCACCTGACCACCAGTATTTTACATGGATCGATTGCCTATCTGACCTCCACAACCGCATACTGGATAATACGATACCCCTTGGTAAGACTGGTTGTCTGACTTTCGCACGATTGATAACCCGTAACGAATGTCACCATAGATCCGCGAATGGCACCATGAATCCAGCACATGATTAGACTCCCAGAGCTAACATTTTCCTCGGATATGAAAAAAACAATATTGGTTTCCACAAATTTTGACCGCGTAGTAGCAATTCTAAGAGGGGGTCTTTATTAACATAAGTAGTAGCTTCATCATCATCATTTCAGCCGAAAGACGTCCACTGCTGGACATAAGCCTCCCCCAAAACGGGGGCCATTTGACATAATCGCCACGTTTGGCAGGCGGGTTGGCGATCGCAGTATGGTGGTCAAATACATAGAGAACGCTGTTGCCCATTCTCTGGTAAGTTCCTTAGTACTACGACACCCACGGGCAGAGATGGGAGTAGCTTAATAGTAAGATAACCATAATAAAATGTGATTGTCCCCAGAACCTCAAGCATCCGAACCTAGTGAACCTGATCGAGGTGTTTCGGCGCAAGCGCAAGCTGCACCTCGTATTCGAATACTGCGACCACACGGTGCTGCATGAGCTGGAGAAGTACCCTGCTGTGAGTACCATATCCATTTAATAATATGGCAGAACCAACCGAATATAGTGTAGTGAGATAGATCAGGGTGGCACAGTGATAACGCTGCTAACTTATGTCTTGTAAGTCATGGGTTCGAACCCAGGAAGATACATAGTCATCCACCAATCCACGAGTGAGTAGTGAGCCAGTGGTAACGGCCTCGACTTCTGCCAGGGGTGCGGGTTTGTTCGAAAGAGCTACCGCCGCCCCTGGCATACAGGCTACTGAGGGAACACGGGTGGGTTTTAGTCAGTAAAAGTCTGACACGCCCTCCTGCTCCACCCAGAGCGGGAGAACTTATTTGATGATTTCCCACCCCAAAAAAAAACGGCTTCGACTTATGAGTTTTAGGTCGTAGGTTCGAACCCAGACAGGCGCTTTACTTTGAGTAAATTGCTTCATCACCACTGCTCTCAAAAGGTGTTCTGGAACTAAAAATTCGAATACATGTGACATCTACCAACCCGCACTGGGCCCCGCGTGGTGGATTACGGTTCACTCTCTGTCACAGAGAGCAGGCCTGCGTCCCAGCAGTGGGAACATTACAGGCTGATGTTTGTTATGCTATAACCTTATCGTGTCAGCTATTCTCGTGTAGCTTGTGCCAACACCATTGAATAAATTAGACTTTCAGCCGATAAAAATCAATCAAAAATACTTAAGGAAATGGACAACTGAAATTGTATTTCATATTACATGTGTAGGTGTAGCTACATTATTAATTTATTATACGTGTCATAGGCTTCGATTGACATGCCTAAATAATAATATTTTTAAAGAAAACATTTACCAATGAAACATTCACAGTACTTACTAAAAATACCTAGATAGGAAATCGACCCATGTTAATGAAGTATAATAAAAGGTCGGATGACCTTCCAACGTTATGTAATTTTCACTTTTTAGGGTTCCGTCCCCAAAATAACCAAATCTATCGATTGTATAGAATACGATTTTGTTGTCTATCGATCTGTGAAAATTTCAAGATTCTATCTTAGGTAGACGTCTATGGTCGTTATGGTGCCGTAGGTGGACACTTGAAATTTTCACAGATGATACTATGGCCGCTATAACCACAAATTATGAAAATAAATAACAATCTTAAATAATCAAATATTAAAAATGTGAAAGTTTTTATGTTTAGATATTTAGATGTATGCATATATGTTACTCAATCACGCAAAAACGGCTGAGCAGATTAGGATGAAATTTGGCACACAGATCGTTTGTAACCTGGAATGACACAAAGTATACTTTTATCCCGATCGTACGTTTCCGTGGGATAACTTTCGATATTAACGCGGGCGCAGCCGCTGGCAAGGCTAGTAACAAATAAAGTTTATGCAAAAAAAAAAAATATAAAAGTAGGTAGCATAAGTACTTACACACAAACATAAACTCACGCCTTTCTTCTCTTGCACATTAAAAAAAGAAAAACATTAACGCGGATTTCCAATCACCGCTTGTAAGGTCTTGGTTGCAAACATCTTATCAGCAAGATGCTTTGAAATAAAGTAAGTAGGTACCTAGTGTTCAATATTGTGCGGCAGTACGGACCCTTCGTGTACGAGTCCGACTCGCACTTGGCCGCTTTTTTACCTTTCTCCTTAGAACAGCACATCATTTTGGCATTGCGTGCTAAACACAATTCTTACTTGTTTATTACCAACTGTTTGTTAGTGCATAATGTCTCTGAGAGTATAAAACAGAGCTAGTTTTTTTGAATGGAGGTCAAAGAATAATTCCAGCTAGATAAACGAGACGGTATAATCTTTTACCCTGTTACTAATAAACACGGTATAAAGTTATAACAAGTTTAAACCGATGAAAATGTATGGTTATCCCTTTGATATTCCTGGTATATCTTTATTACGTGTTTATTACTCAGAGGGTTAGTGATGGCATGTCAGAGCGAAAACAGTAGAGTATCTTCTAACATGTGGAGTTCATTGTTTTAATTTAACCTCTTTTATAATTCTATAAATTATACATATTTTGTTTCTGTGCTGAATCATAATTTAATCAAAATACAACCTAATACTACGGCTTATCGTGGCACTTTCGACTTAGGGCTAATTTTTCAATAATAATCGAACAATTTCACATATTTTCAATACAAAATTTGTCAAACCGCAATATTTATTCCTCAGATAAAAGTTATCAGAATATTGAAAAATCGGCCATGTGCGAGTCTGACTCGCGCACCGAGGGTTCCGTTAAAATTGTTAAAAATATTTTTATTATATGATGTAACTAAAAATTCACGGTTTTCGCAATTTTTCTTTTATCTGTGCTATAAGACGTTGCTTCCTACCAAATTTCAAGGTTCTGAGTTCACGGGAAGTACCCTGTAGGTTTTGATTCCATTACGAGTGTCCAAAATTTTCGGAAATTTGCGGCATAAACGGATGTATCTTTAGATTGCATTGGCTTAGAAGTTTGTTTTCTTCACAGCTCCAAGGGACAGTAGACTTGAGTATTTGGTATAAATTCCAGCTTGATACCTCCACGCATTCTTGAGACAGAGGATCTTGACGGACAGACAGACAGACGGACAACAAAGTGATCCTATAAGGGTTCCGTTTTTTCCTTTCAAGGTACGGAACCCTAAAAATCAGCCCTTATTTAATTACTAGCCGTTGCCCTTGGCTCCGCCCGCGTCAATGGAATAAAAAAATCATGTAACTTTCCACCCCCTATTTCACCCCTTTAAGGGGGAGTTTCCTAAAATCCTTTCTTAGCCGATGTCTCCTACTCATAATCTACCTCTATGCCAAATTTCATCTTCGTAGGTAAAGTAGTTTTTGAGATTTCGTGTTTATAATCAGTGAGTGAATGAATGAGTGGCCTTTCGTTTTTATAAATAGACTAGCTTTTGCCCGCGACTTCGTTCGCGTAGACGTCGAAAATGGTTCTAATAGGATTTTTAATAGTTTTTTTTACGTTATTAATTTTGTTATAACATTTAAATTATTATGTTAAAATGTAAGAGCTTTCTAGCTGACACAATTATGTCAAGTGTGCTCCTACCGAGTTATGACAACCTGGTACTTCGAAGGCGTAAAGCGTTTAAAAAGGTAACTAACGAAATGTATTGAGGAAATTTTGCCCTCGTTTTTCACCCTCTAAAAAAAAGGGGCAGAATATCGGAAAATCCTTGTTTTATCGGGTGCCTACGTCACACAAAGAACACACCCTTCAAGTTTCAGGTCTCTACGATCAGTGGTTTAGGCTGTGCGTTGATCCGTCAGTTAGCCATTCAGGACAAAGCATTTTTTAAGTATAGACTAGCAGCGCTCCACGGTTTCACCCGCGTAGTTTCCGTTCCCGTGGGAATATGGGGATAAAATATAACCTATGTCACCCGGGGATAGTGTAGCGTCCCAACAGTGAAATAATTTTTCAAAACGTTCTGTGGTTTCGAAGCTTATTCAATGCAAACAAATAAATAAACAAACAATCAAATCTTTCCTTTTTATAATATTAATATAGATTATAATTTCAATCAATAAGTTTAGCATAACTGGCCATATTATAGGAGTAGGCAGGTTATAAACATCTCTGCCAAACCAACAAACCTGCGAGGAAAAGGGGCGTGATGTTAACTTCCATCAATATTTACAAGAAATTCATTCTGGAATTCCACTAAGTGCACAGATTTATGCTTTACGTTACGTACTTTATGTTGTCAAGCTCAAAAAACAGTATCATGCAGAAGGTTCAAAAATCAAAATCATACAATAATTTTTTTTCGTACACCGGTAGGTACCTATATCCTACTACCCTTCTTCCTCCAACCTTCCTGCCTTTCCTTTTTACATAAAAAAATGTGAAAGTTAGTATGTTTGTTACTCAATCACGTAAAAACGACTGAGCGGATTTCGATGAAATTTGGCACACCCATAGTTAACCCGAATAACCCGAATTAAAACTATGTGTTAAACTAGGTTTTAAAAAATAGTACTATCCCGACGTATAATATACCTATGTATATAGGCTGACTGGTAATTAGTGACCGACATTTACACACATAATTGCCCTCATCATTATGAACAACTTTTACTATGGGACCAAACCTGAAATCGCGAAAAAAAAAAACACATTTATGTTCGCATAACTCGTCAAAATGTAGGGAACATCTGATTTTTTTTTCGCGATTTCGGGTTTGGTCCCATAGTAAAAGTTGTTCATAATGATGAGTACAATCATGTGTTTAAATGTCGGTCACTAATTACCAGTCACCCTATATTATACGTTTTATCCTGATATTCTTATAGGATCGAGACTTATGTAGGTGAAACCACGGGGTGCTGCTAGTAGTTAGTAAAACATAATACTCATTACGTGTGGCACGTGCGAACTGGCCAGACTGAATAAAACATAAACCTTTACTATCATATTAATGGCCTTACTATACTTTTAATAGGTATGCAAAACAATAAAATCTCCTTGCTATTTTGTTATGCAATGTCGTACACATAGCATCTTTGCACGCGCATACTGTTTTAATCGCGATTTGAATATATAACAATACATCACGTTTGCATACCCCGAAGAGTTAGGCAGAGGTGTAACTACAGGATCCATTTTTAACCAGTGCGCAAATTGTAACCATGAATTCAGCATATCATTCTAGACCCCCTAGCGTAAACATTTTTCGTCGATTATAGAAAAAAAAATCAGCTGTTCCTGGTTTCTATGAAACAGCTGTTTTTTTTGTATTAATGACGAAACATTGCTACACTAGGGGGTCCAGAATGATATGCTGAATTCATGGTTAGCGTTTGCACACTGGTTAAATTTTTATCCTGTATGGTATACCCACATTTCGCCAGTCATCCTCCCAATCTTACTATACTACTAATATTATAAATATGAAAGTTTGTGTGAGATGTTTGTTACTTAATCACGCTAAAACAGCTGAACGGATTTGGACGAAATTTGGCACATAGATAGTTTTTAAGCTGGATAGTTTTTAGTCATATGATATTTTATCCCGGTCGTATATGTACCCGTGGGATAATTTTCGACCTCTTCGCGGGAGAAGCCACTGGCAAAAGCTAGTGTTTTATAAAGGGCGCGAGCGTATTGCCATCAACCAGCAGGGACAGAATCAGAATCCGGGCTGTAACTGAGAAATTTCTAATAGAAAAACTCAACCCGCTCGTTCTGGGAATCGAATCCAGTACCTCATGCTCAGTATTACCTATTCGGACCACTAGCCCCTTTTGTGTTATTTCTAAAATTGACGTCATTGTACACCTTGGCAACGTGCGAGGTATTTCACTGCCTAAAACATCTACTAATTAGCACCATAATACCTATCACATAAAATAGACTTACACGTGTTTTTCTAAGATCAAGGTTTCCCGCTATTTCTCTACCGTAAGCCACTCATCGTTTTTGTATTGTTTAACTAAATACCTACGATTTTTCGAGTTGATTATCTTATTTTTAAGTATTAAACACGTGTTTCTTTGAAACGTGGTCGCTCACACTAGACCTCATAACAAGGTTGAAGTCACCCAAAAGACAAGGGAGAGGACTATGCTTGGTGTTTCTCTACGCGATCGAATCAGAAGTGAAGGAGAGATTCGTAGGAGAATCAAGATGTTTTTCATTCACAATTTATCGACCGTTTACAATCTCGCGTGATAGATTATATAAACTACTAGCTTTAGCCCGCAGCTCCGCCCGCGTGGCTGTCGGTTGTCGCGTTAAAAAGTAACCTATGTCCTTCTCCACATCCCAAGCTAAATCTCTGCCAAATTTCATGACGATCGGTTCAGCGGTTTAGGCGTGAAAGCGTAAGAGATAGACAGAGTTACTTTCGCATTTATAATACTAGTTTTTGCCAGCGGTTTCGCCCACGTGTAGTTCGGTGTATTATACATGTAAACCTTCCTCTTGTATCACTCTGTCTATTGATGAAAACCGTATTAAAATCCGTTGCGTAGTTTAAAGGACTTAAGGGTACAGACACGAAAAGATTAAGACAATACATCACAACATTTGAAACAACACAATGCTAACAATGTTTCCAACACCCTAGAGGTGACTAATATTAACATTAAGTACTAGTTATAACAATTCTTTTTTAAGTATCTCATTTTAAGCGAACTGTTTTTTTAGTTCTTATGAGAAATAAAGTTCTTTAAACCCAAAAGCAACTTTGTTTTATACTATGTAAGGATGAGGATTAGTAAGTATAGCGGCGTTTACAACACGCACCTTTAGTATTAAAGAGACCAGCAGGCCTAGACAAAACATATTATCTTTAGATGATGTATGTGTAGATTAAAATGTATGGGAATGACATTACCTGTGGATAGGTTACGTCGTGTTCTTTCCGCAGGTAACGTCATTCCCATACATTTTGGCGTAGCGTTTGGCGTGAACGCTAATAGAGATGTATTTTGTCTCTAGGCCCTGTTTTGCTTGCGGTTAATTTAGAATTAGGTCTCTATAATTCTTAATTGTAGAGACCTGTTTTGCTTGCGCCTAATTTCGCATTAGGTCTCTTTAATTCTACAGGTGCGAATAATACGATGACAGAAACATGACTTATGCTTTCTCGTAAAACTTAAATAACTCAAATAGTGCTGTATAGATGGCAAGTATTTTTGTTTATTGCTGTAAGTTAAAGGGTTCCCGTCACGACCCCATTTGAAACCGGTTCAAAATGGCAAAGGTGAACAAAAACATCTTTGTAAGCAAAACAAATAAAAAGTCGGTTCGCGATTCTATTTTGGCTAAGCGGTTTTCGATCGATTTTATTGCGAGCTCCGATGTATTTTTATCTTTGAATGGTATATGGATAAGAGTTCAAGCACATGAACATTATGGACAACAGTGAAGGGAATTTAAATTAAACTTGAAGTTTGGTCGAAATGAACACTATCTAGGTTCGACAAGACATTTATGGCAGTAGTGCTCAAGAAATATCACAACACATTTAGCACGCTTAAAGGATAACTTTCCTATAAGATAATAAAGACTGTATCTATATTCTTTAATTATAAGAAAGTGCTTTAAATTTTGCTCTTGCGTCAAAAAGATGCCTAAACCATGAAGCATTTAAACTCTTTTTACTTAAACACATAACGTAGATTTACAGTCCCTTCTGAAAAACAGAATTTTAAGCCTATGGAAAAAACGAAGTTTACAACCAATAGTCGCAATTCAATTTTCTTTTGCTACACTTTTGTAAAATCAACACAAGGAAAGTCAGGTGATTCGTGTAAGACTGTCACGTCAGGGCACCGTACGGAACAGCGTGACACGTACACTGTATGTCACGCGATCTGTGACGTCAGTGTTACTTATATATTTGCAATTTCATGCCAGATATTTCTGCATCGTTGTTATTTTGGTTTTCTTTCCATTGTTTTCCATAGCTTATTTGTAATTATAATTTCATGTAAAGTCTGTTGTTTATCTATTGTCAATTCGGTCAACCTATCAGAATACTTAGCTATCATGTGATTTGACAGTACATTTATGGGTTTCGGGCAAGAAACGAGTAAGAATACGTCAGAATGTTGGGCCACAAAAGGGATGAATGAAATTCAATTTGCTAGCAGCTGAGATGAGAATGGTAAGAGGGATGTGTGTTTTAGAATGGATGGAATAAGAAATGAGTACATAAGAGGAAGTCTGAAAGTGGCACCGGTAACTGAAACATTGTGTGGAAATCGGTTGTCATAGTATGGGCATGTGATACGGAGAAATGAGGAAAATGTCGAGAGGAAAGTTTTGAGTATGAATGTTGATGGCTATATAAGTAGGAGACTAAAGAAACGATGGAAGGACTGTATGAATGATGATATGGTTAGAAAGGGTGTGACTACCGAGATGGTGTATGGAATAAGGGTAAGAAAATGATAGGCAAAAAACGAATTCCTGAGCTTTCACTAGCTTCGAGTATGAAGTATTAGATACCCAGCTTGTAATCTTCGCGATTTACTGAATTGATTAGCAAATTGGCCTTCTGTCCAGGGCCCCGAAACATCTTGCTCATAAAATCAGATGTAATTTTTGAAGTGAAAACTTTTTTAGGCGCGTTGGGTATTTTTTAAGATAGGGAAAAACCAATTGAACTCGCGACCGTGTTATCGTTACCGTTACCGTTACCGACACCTCTGTATATAAGTATTTACAATTAGTTCGTATAAGTTTTCACTTCTGTCGGCACTCCCGGAGTGCCACTGTTTTTGGTTATATGCGTTTACATGGATCACTGTAAAAACATTTGTCTCCAAGACACACGTAGTACCTACTAATTTCAGACAGGCTAGGCGTATGAAATGCGTGGCTCGGCTTAGCTCCCTACTATTGGCCTACTATTTAATAGTTTTTAACCCCCGACGCAAAAACGACGGGGTGTTATAAGTTTGACGTGTCTGTGTGTGTGTGTGTGTGTGTGTGTGTGTGTGTCTGTCTGAGGCAACGTAGCTCCCGAACGGATGAACCGATTTTGATTTAAATTTTTTTTGTTTGAAAGGTGTATTAGTCGGGAGTGTTCTTAGACATGTTTCATCAAAATCGGTTCAGCCGTTTGAAGACTATCAGCTCTTTTCTGGTTGAAAAAGGGATTTTACCCTCTTCCATGGGTCTGATCAACTCAAAATTTGGGATTCTATTACTTCAATGATATTAGACGAAAAAAATAACCTTGAACTGATGCTGGAGCAACACCTGGAATTTCCAGGAAACCCAAGTTATTCACCAACAAACAGCAGAAGTATCGTGTTTGGGCTCATTGAAAAGGTCTCAATGAATAGATTATAGATAAATGGTGATTTAAGGGAGACATTAAGTTTAAAAAGCAAGAAATAAAAATTAAATTTAAAATTTAATAAAACCCCCGACCCAAACAAGTCGGGGGACGGTCAATGAAAACGCCAAACAGTGGCCTAGCCGTCCCCCGACTTGACAAGCCCTGATCAAAATATAACGTTCAAATGAAAAGGCCTATAAATATTATTTTTTACTTTTTAGAGTTTTTGTTTGGGTCGGGGGTTTTTTTAAATTTTAAATTTAATTTTTTGTACCATGAAATTTAACATAAAAAAGAAAAAGAAAGTACCTAAATCTTATAAGAAGAAAAATAAATATAGCAGACGTGGCTAACACGTTTAAAAACTAAAATGGCAGTGGGCAGGTTATGTCATTCTTTTTTGGTTGGGAAATCATCAAATAACCTCTCCCGCTCTGGGTGGAGCAGGAGGGCGTGTCAGACTTATACTGAATAAAACCCACCCGTGTTCGCTCAGTAGCCTGTATGCCAGGGACGGCGGTATCTCTTTCGAACAACCCGCACCCCTGGCAGGCATCGGCTCTTGCGGGGCCTTAAAAAAGGAAAATGGGACAGAAAAGTAACAGATCGGTGGCGATCAGAGAATGAAAGAGGAAAAGAGGAAGACCATTTCAAAGATGGAAAGATGACATGAAAACTACTGCGATCAACCCTGAAATCGTGAAGAGCTGATCCATACATTATGTCGTGTTATGTGAAGCTCATTTTTATTTCACGATTTCAGGGTTGATCCCAATGTAAAAGTTGTTCAAAATGATGAGAACAATGACCCTTTTAAAGGATTAAATCGATCAAAATGTAACGGTGTATAGAGAAGGAGTGCAGAAAGCAAATATTTTATATTAAAATGCATTAGAAATACTTAAAGAACGCTTACTGAATCACGACCACTGGGCGACCACTAATTAAAGTTAATTGTAAAACTCGTTTTTTAAGAAGGCCAATTCTCGTAAATAAAAACGTTCAAAATCTAATCGCAGTCTCATCTCAGCGACAATCAAACTTCAAGAAGTTGTCAAAAATGTATGGAAACTCGAGGTATTTTTGACCGATTGGGACTGAGATCAGACTGTGACCATTCTTAAAATTACGAGAATTGCCCCTCAGATTGCTAATACAAGAAAAAATAATAATCCAGTGCGCAAAATGTAACCATGAATTCAGCATATCATTCTAGACGCCCCAGCGCAAAAAAAATCCGCCGGATATTTAAAAAACAAATTTGCTGTTCCATACATTTTGACCGTGTAGGTATTGCACTTTTCTATGAAACAGTTCGGGAGGCTTCGCAATATCTTCTCGTCCCAAATACCACAGTGTCTCAAGACGAAAGTCTTTGACCAGTGTGTGTTGCCAGTGATGACCTATGGTACAGAGACGTGGTCGCTCACAATGGGCCTTATCAGAAGGCTTAAAGTCACCCAAAGGGCAATGGAGAGGGCTATGCTCGGAGTTTCCCTACGCGATCGAATCAGAAATGAAGAGATCCGCAGGAGAACCAAGGTAACCGACATAGCCCGAAGAATTGCCAAACTTAAGTGGCAGTGGGCAGGGCACATTGCTCGCAGAACAGATGGGCGATGGGGCCGAAAGGTTCTGGAGTGGCGACCGCGTACCGGAAGACGTAGAGTAGGAAGGCCTCCCACAAGGTGGACCGATGACCTTGCGAAGACCGCGGGTATCCGCTGGATGTGGGAAGCACAAGAACGGTCGAAGTGGAGGAGCCTGGGGGAGGCCTAAGTCCAGCGGTGGACGTCTTTCGGCTGATATGATGATGATGATATGATGATGAAACAGTTGATATTTTTTTTGTCTAACAGACGAAAAATTTCTACGCTAGGGGTTTTAGAATGATAGGCTGAATTCATGGTTAAAATTTGCGTGTATTGAAAAAAAGTGGAGAATTGTCAACGCGTTTCGAAACGATGCCAGGTGTTAAAAGCCCTGTTTTTGGGTCAGACTTCCTTTACAGATATAAAAGAGCGTTTTCGGTCCATTTCCGGTCACATTTAGAACCTTGTACAGATGGCACAGAAACAGTTTGTGGGTACTGTGACAGCCGTGTGCGGTGTGTTTGCCAAATTGAAGTTCTGTAAATCCAACTGCACTTAACAGACGCAGCACAACGCGTTTTCATACAAAAAAAGACAGTTTAGCTATAACGCAGACGCGTTAGTTCTCAGAAAATCCGCTTGTTTTTTATTCAATACCAACGAATTTATTTGCCTGAAATGGGCAAATGGACACTTTGAATTAATATATTATTTTTTGTAGGCGATTCGTAAGAAGCTACCACTCCAGAAATACATATTGGCAATTGGCAGGTTTAAAATTTTATTCAGTGAGTATAGTTTAGAATGAAAATGTATTTTTCTTACTAGATAATAGGAGAACTAATATTATTGCTATTCAATGCACCCGTTTCGGACGCGTAACTTGCGTGCGATTCGACTATTAAGCCGAAAATGTATAGAAGGGATCTAGGAAGAGTTTTGCAATGCATTGCATTGCAGCGCATCCCACCCGAATCACCGCCAGTCTTAAAAATTGGAATATAAAACCAATGGACAAACAAGTCGAATTACCTATTTATCTACTTTCAATTGTCGAATTCTGAATATGCATCTCTCAATTTTTGGTTTCATTCACTTATCCTATGTAGTTTTATAAACCCTTTCAGCAGTATTGGATTTTGTACTATAAATATAGTATTTATACTATAATTTCCCCCTTTGTACTATATAATATCCACACTAAGGATAGTACGCTAAAATACTATAATTTAAAATTTGCTCCCGAATGCTTAGTTTTACGTCGTAATTATGAATATTTCGACCGTGAGTGTATCCGTGCGAATTCTCATCTTGCGATGTTTTCTGTGTCGATAGCCAGGGATTCCCTGATTATCTCGTTCCTTCCATTCCATTCGAAATTCAATCAAAATGGTAACAATCGCTTGCGTATTTTTGTGTAAAATTTTTAGTGTTATATTTAGGGAAAGTGGCAGTGATGGTCATGAAAATGACGATAGACCGGGAGTATCCACCCCAAAGTAAAAATGGCGTCTATGGATTGATACGCCATTTTATTGTCTTGTTGACGCCATCAAAAGCGATGGCAAAGGTGGGAGAAGATGAGATTTGCCTTAACTGATGTTGACTTTAATGATTATTGAGTTAAATTAAAAATTATGAAAGTGTGCTATTTTTTTTTTTTAAATACACGCTTTTCATTTTTTGTGCTATCTTTTTCAATGTCCCTAAATCCAACCCTGCCTTTTAGTTTCCCCCAAAATAAACACAACTCCTAGAATGGAAACATTTCCCTCGGTAACGAGTAACTAAACGTTCATTTTATAACAGGTTAATAGCTTATAAAAACAAAAATGGTTTCCAGTTATCGACAACAGTCGATTTCCTTACTCTAATGACTGTGGATGGTATTAGTGAGTCGGTTGAAATACTCCCACCGCATTAAAGCCGCAGTGGCATGCAACGACCGCAGACAATCGCTGATGTGAACGAACCCTAACGTCTGTGCCGAGGGTGCAATGTTCGAGTGTGTTATTTTCTTGATATTAATTACCTAGCTTCTACCCGCACTTCGCTCGCATTCAAGTCGCAATAAACAATGCAAATAAAATAACATGCACATTCCCGACCGTCCCTTGCTCGTTGATGTGCCAGCCCGCGCCGCAGCTGAGCCAGTAAATTCCCCGAATGCTAATAATCATGAAAATATTTGATCCAGCCTGTCCCCACTATCTGTCCCCCCCCCCCCCCCCCGCCAGTGACGCACTGAGCCGAGGTCCGTACCCCACAGGGGGTGCCCTCAACGTGCAGTCGCTTTAGTTTAACTAGGTTTTATGCCCTGGCTGGAGGCTTTTAGTATCACTAAAAATGCCTTCACAAGAAAGTCCGGTTAAGAAGTTACGGCCTCTCAAGGTCAACTTCGAGATGCCATTTCCAAAAGAAAAAAAAAAACAGCCACATTTTATAAAACTCCCTCGGAACCCCCGACCCACCGCGTCGGCAACCAGCGCCTTTATTTTGTTTACGCTTAACGCCCTTTCTGACTTTTTCACTCGCCTCCCAAGGGTTGTACCGATAGCCTATAGCCTGTCTTCCTCGATAAATTGGCTATCCAACACAATTTTTTTTTTTAATCCGAACCTGTAGGTGTTGAGATTAGCGCGTTCCACCAAACACACTCCTTATTAGCAGCCTATAATGTTCCCACTGCTGGGACACAGACCTCCTCTCTGTCAGAGGGAGTGGGCATTAATCCACTACGCGTGCCCACTGCGTGTTGGAGGATGTTACATGTCTTTGAATTTTCGGTTTTAGGACATGCCAGAGTAAAGTGTCTCCTTCGGTTCGAACCCACGGCCTACAACTCGTAAGCCGCGCCCGTCACCACTGGCCCACTACTGCTCTGGGCCAACACACTCTTCAGCTTCATAATATTATGACTGCCTCGTTGGTTTTGTGGTATCAAGTGCTACTTTTGAGCATTGATTCGATCCGGGCATAGTGTTATTGAGGTTCCTAGGCTCGCCTTATATGAGACTTTAGGTTAACTGACGTCATTCACAAGAAAATAGAAATACTCAAACATTCTTTGTATAATAATATTTTGTGAAGACGATGCACCTGGAATAAATTAAAATACTACAATAAATATACAGAATATTAAAAATGAAGTGATGTCTGATAAAAAAATTATGTGATACTATACTTACATGGTCCTCACATATTGTAACCGATTTCCTAAATTTTTTTATGAATTGACCTGCAAGCAGCAAGTTATGGGCTAGGTGACCGTAGCGCATCTCCGTAGCCCGTAGCAAGAGCTACGCGTAACACACGCGCGTAGCGAACGTGCGTAGGCGAGCGCTACGAGCGTTGTTGAGACACAGGAGTGAAAAGACCCTGATTGAAACTTACAAGTTTCCATCAGGGTTTTTACAAAGGCTGTATATACTATGTTCCCTCGTTGTGCGTAGAGGCTGTGCCAATGGGATTTATTTATCAGTTTCATAGTTATGAAGTAAAGTTACTGATAATTTCGCAATTATTGGTGGTAGTAGATACGTACAGTTTTATGCAGTGGCGTAACTAGGTAACCAAAGGCCCTGGTGCAAAAAATAAACTAAGGCCCAAACTAAACTGTTTAAAATAGTTTGTTCCGTATTCGTCGTGTTCGGAATTCAACGTAGGTACTCCAGATTTGTCGTAATCCCAGATTCGTCGTAATACAGTCGATTCTATATTAAAATTAAAAAACCAAATATATTTTGTAATGTAATGTTGTATTTTAATGAACAAATTAAAACTGTTTTATGAAAATAACAGAAAAGCGCGCGCTCACGCTGTTGAAGCGCGCCGCGTTTCTCATAGGTCCGCTTTGCGTCAAGTGCGTGCTGACGAAACACGCTATTCTAGCGCGCGACTGTGAAACTAGCCTAAGAATACAGGGGGGTTCCCCGCAAGTTTCGAACAAAGATGTTCGACACTTGTTGGGAACTCCCCTATATTTTTTCAAATAAATTGCCATTATTAAAGTCGCGTACCCGGAATCTGGTTCAAAAATATTGCGAATGTGGGAGAAATTTCAATTTATAGTTTGTAAGTCAGAGTCCGAGGGCACCCCTGGCGTTGGGGGCCCCGGGGCACTGCCCCGTCTAGCCCTCCGGTAGCTACGCCACTGGTTTTATGTGGCGTTAGCCATTGAAGAATGCTCTCTTTCCAGGGCTGTCCAGAGCTCCTGTCGAAACAGATAATCTGGCAGACACTGCAGGGCGTGGCGTACTGCCACCGACACAACTGCATCCACAGGGACGTGAAGCCGGAGAATATCCTGCTGACCAGCGACGGGGTCGTAAAACTGTGCGACTTCGGCTTCGCGAGGATGATCAGTGCGTATTGCTTTGTGATTTTTATCTACATTAAAAACTAGCAGCCCGTCCCTGTTAAGCATAGGTGGGATCTCGTAATAAATATAGCTTATGTATGTTACTCAAGAATAATGTAGCATTCTAATGGTGAAACAATTATTGAAATTTGTCCAGTAGTTTTTGAGATTTTTCGGTACAAACATACAAATGTTTCCTCTTTATAATATTCGTGTAGAATAAAGTACAGCCAACTGCAGGGCCTAGATAAGAATTTGATTCTAAGAATGTATTTTTTCATAGCAGTTAGGGCGATTTCCATAGTTCCATTCCATTATTACTCAGCACTGCCTCATGAGGTTGTCGATAGTACTAGCTTATTTGACTTTTGTGAAAGTTATTTTGATGATTTTTTTGATAATCATTTCCTTGAGACACATTTGTATTAGGTTTATAATCAAAATCTTTTAAATTATGAATACAACCCTTTAAATTCACATAATCCCATTGTATGGCTATTTCCTGAAATAAAGATATACAGGGTAAATTTTTAACCACTGCGCAAACTGTTACCATGAATTCAGCATATAATTATATACCCCCTAGCGCAGTCGGTAACCTTTTGAGTCGGAAAAGTCAAAAATTACAATTTACAAAATTTTAAAGTTTTTAAAAAGCCACAAAAATTTAAAATATCTTACAGATTACTAAACTAGTCACAGGTTTCATGGTAAAATTGCGTGAAATCGGGGTTAAAAAAAACGCAAGGTGCCCGAAAAGGGTCGTGACCTAATCTACGCCATTTGAAAACTCGCCATTTTTTTATTTGATAACTCGCCAGGTGAAGGGAAAATAAATAATATTTGCGTATGGAACTAAAGAGCCGCAGCGTCACATCCAAAGAGTCGCAGGCTGACGATCCCTGCCCTAGACAAAAAAAAAAATCTGCTGTTTCATAGGAAAGAGCTATACCTACGAGGTCAAAATGTATGGAACAGCTGATTTTTTTTGTATAACCGACGCAAAATATCTACGCTAGAAAAAGCCAAACCCAACCTATATTCTGGCAAATAAATGAATTTGAATTTAAAATGATTATGTTGAATTGATGGTTACAGTTTGCGCACTGGTTAAATTTGTATCCTGTATTTAAAATGATATTATATGAACTTATAGGGTTGTACTGATTGATTATAATTCTGTAACTACATTTTGTTTAACATAAAACCTGAGACTGGCCTAAAAATTGCCAAAAACTTAAGTAAAATTGAATTTAGCGACCTACGTTAGCGCACCCTTTATAAGTTCATAAAAACAATACGTTATGAGACTATTTTAAATAATATTGCCTTATTAAGAATGCTTAGCATCAAGTCAATCTTATAATTATGCGATATTAACGAAACTCAAGTTATTTTCACACGATTTACAAGGTCAGATAAAGGTCGGGTATTTCTTTAAAATGTATTTAAATATTGATGTAAACTTGAGTTCTGTCTTACGTTCTGAGTATAAAGTAATCCATTTAAATATGTATGTTGTCAAGTTATTGTCAATTTTCACACCTTGGCGAACAAAAGTGTAGAGTTTTTATCGTGGTTTACGAGTAGGTTTAAATACGTACCCATAAAATTGTTTTATGAACATGCAAATGGTAGGCCAAACTAACACATATTTAGCTTATAACTGATTAAAACTTAATTAGATGCCTACTGTGGAGCATACGTGCTTTAAGAACGGAGAGTTCCTGGCAGAATACAGCTACATCCCCCGCGATGACCTGTGCCTACGCTAATCATGTAGTTGTTTCCTTAGTACGCCACCCGCAGAGGAAGATAATAAGTACTTAGCATCTCATTCGCCAAGTTGCGGTGCGCTCTGGTGCACTCGTCTACCGCCCCCTGAACACCGCGCCCGGGAAACGCGCCCCGGCTGGCAAGAAAGTTTTAAAGTAATTTAAAATTACGGCGTAAACCAGAATAGATAACTTATTAGGACGGGCCAAAACACATCGGCAATCCCTATCCCTATTACCTATAGTATTGTGCAATGAATGGCACCACGATTTGACAATCGCCCCTGCAATTGTAAAATCGTGGTGCCATTCATTCTTAGGACGGGCCCCAAACTAATCTTATATCCTTTGGTGATACGGAGTAGGAATCACCCGTCACGTCGGCCGAAACTACAGATTTCGTGTTAGTTTAAAGTGTCACTAAATAGTGACACTTTACTTCACAGTGATACTTTCCATACAAACTTAGCGTGTCAGCGTGTTAACTCGCACCACGACACTAAGGACGTATAGAAACTGACGTCGTGGAGGTTGGCTTGATTCATGTTTAAGGTATCTACAAGATAACATAGCTTTTTTTTTGGGTAGGAAATCATCAAATAACTTCTCCCGCCTGGGTGAAGCAGGAGGGCGTGTCAGACTTTAACTGACTAAAACCCACCCGTGTTCCTTCAGTAGCCTGTATGCCAGGGGCTGCGGTATCTCTTTCGAATAAACCCGCACCCCTGGCAGGCATCGGCCCTTGCGGGCCCATCAGTTTGTGCTGACATCTCTTTGAGGCGCGCGTGGAACACAACGCGCCGTCGACTTGGGCTGGGCCCTTACCGGACAGCGAGCTACCCATTACTCGCCGTCCGCAAGCTCACGCCTACGGTGGCCGGTAATCAGCCTGGGAGATAGCATAGCTTGGTTGACCCACGAAATGACATATTTTAAAAAGCCGATTCCGTGTTCTGTGATTGCACCAATCTTTAGGCTCGGAGTCAAAATATATATTATGTTTTCCTAATTTAGAATAAGGAGCTACCAATTCCTAGCACCTATCCTAACCTATCCTTAATATCCTTTCCTCCACCAGGTGGTAGCTGCTCGTCGGAGTACTCCGTCCATACCATGATCCCGTTCGGCGTTGATGTCCGCAGGAGACCTAGTAGATATCTAATTATTATTTTATTATTTTGAATTGCCCTGTTTACACTTAGCTGTAGTCGACCTCGTTATTGCTTTATCAGTTTTGATTAAAATTCCCAAAAAAAAAAAAACTTTACTAAGGTTAAAAACTGCCGCATAGGCAAATAGACTTTGTCACTTTAGAATATCTCCGAATCTCCGAATTTCAGCAATGGCGGCTAATTTCAGCGGAGACTAGCAGCCGATGCGGGAAATTTTATAGTGCACAAGTCTCCAAACCTTGCTTTGTCGCTTTATAATGTCGTGTAAGTGTTAATCATCCATAGTGATAAAGCCATTACGAGGTCGACTATACATTCGTAACGTATTTCAATCGATAATTTTACGATTTTCTGTAAAATAGTACACTGTAAAACTATTTACAGTGTAAATAATTGATTAACAGTACAGTATTCTATTAGTTCGATATAGTTCAGTAGTCAGTTGCTCACATCATCGTTATGTAGGTACTTGTCATTTTAAAATAATAACACAGTAAGTCCTAATTAATTATTGTGTAATATATATTTGTAGGAACGTAGCGGAATTTAATGTACAATGGAAAAGAATAGAATATGTTTATTTTGTTTTAAAACTTACATGTTTCGCCATGTAATGGCATATAAATATTTAGGGAGGGCTTGTATGAAAATCGATTTTTTTTTGGGCTAAAGTTATTTTAGCCTGTACAACATAAGGTCGTCTTTCAGACCTTTATGTATCACATCACCCACGCAGTTCACACATACCTAACTCCTACATCTCATACTAAACTTACAATAATTTAGTAAATCGTTTCCTTCAACTGTAGTTGATTTATAAGTACAGACGCCAGCACATCAATTTATCCTAAACTGGAACTTTATAGTTTGGTATTAAAGTTGAAAATCTATCAAAGAAATTTGACAACTTGGGATAGGTTGATGTGCTGGCATCTGTACATAACGATTTCAAGAGGAATGTCGATGACGAACGAAAAACAATACAATCATGAAAATAATTCAAAGTAAGTACAAAGGATTGAAAAGTCATTAATAGTTACTATTTTATAAAAACTGTTTTTGGATATACAACATTTATGTATTTAAGATTTTTTTCACCGACTTCCGATATTGAAGTATATTTCACTTTGTAGTGTTTTTTCGGAAGTCGGTTGTATTTAATTTGGAATAATGTTTTTATTTTTCACTTTTTCGTTACGGTACCTACTCCACACCAATTCGTTTACCACTGCCATGTTAACTACAGTGACAGGAAGCAGCAGCATATCATCGAGGTAATAAAGTGGATTAAAAACGTATTATCGAGGCTAACGCAAAAAATACATAAGTAAAGTTAATAAAAATTATATGGGACCACCCCTGAAGCATACCCTATTTATTAAAACTAAGGAATTTTCGAAATTCATCTACAATTTACGGAGAAATCGTTGAACATATATTACATTAAAATACAGTGGAACAACGAACCTCCTCCTTTTTTTGAAGTCGGCTAAAAAAATGAAACTACACGTGAATAAACAAACTTAAACGCACGGTGGGCACAATTAAATTAAATTATAGTGTTGTGATCTCTTGCTCCATAACCGCATTTCAAGGACTAACAGCGATATCTTGAGACAGGAAACAATACCACACGGTACGTCATACCTATCTTTCGACCGTGATTGATTCTCATCTAAATATTGTTCCCACACCCCTCTCCTTGAATGTTGTAAGCAAGATGGCCATAAGACAGAATACAGAATTCACTCGTTAAACCTAACGCATCGTCTTTCATTGCAAAAATCCTCAACACAATCTACCATACACCTTGGTTTTCACCAAACCTCACCGCTGCTGCTACATATAGCTAGCAGTACTTTTTACTTTAAATAAATTCGAGGACAACTTATAACAAGTTAAATATGTTTTGAAAGGTAAATATAACGCAAATCTTGTACAGAATAAGCACCAAGTCCTGTAAGTAGTTTGTTCATAATTGACAAGTGAATCGATTTCAATGAATTTTAATACAGGTATATTTTTTTTCATAAAATACGTATTTTGCCATACCGCTGATCGAGCCAAAGAAAATTAAATCTTAGAATAAGGCAATAAGACTCAATTTTAAATGCATTACTTCATGCTGGGTTCAATACTATTTTCTAAACACGTATGTTATGTTTTTTTTGCTTAAAAAAATAGTTTTTATCATTTTATTATGCTTTTAACGCAATACTCTAATTGGGGTGTTTAAGGTCTTGCGTTACTCGTAATTTCTGATGTAACATGTGAGTGTATGTAAACTCATGTCCTCACTGCCAGACGGCAAATCATTTAACATTCAAATCCATTTAAAGCGTGCCGAACTTACTTAAAAGGTCAATCTGATGCACTATGTTAAACAGGTTTCATTTAAATGTTTAATTTTGCTTTAATTGGAGCACGTACCTACCCAAATCAATGCGAACAATGTCAATTAATGTTAGTTATTCATTTATTCTAACTTCTGTAGTTAGCAGGGCGACGCAGAGCAGTGATAGTCCCGAGTTACAAGGTGTAGGTCGTGGGTAACCCTGGCAAGCAAAAGTAAAGACTTGGTGTAAATAATTTATTCATCATCATCATCATTTCAACGGAACGAAGTCCACTGCTGGGCATACGCCTTCCCCAAAAGGGGGCTTTTGCCATAATCGCTACGCTTAGCAGACGGATTGGCGATCACAGTATGGTGGTAAAATACATAAAGAACGCTGCTGCCAATTTTCTAATAATTTTATAATCATGCGAAAGCCGCCGTTTCCAAGAACGAGTAAATCGTAGACATGAGACATCTACCAACACGCGCTGGAACCGCGTGGCAGATTATGGCCCACACCCTCTCGAAGTGAGGGCTGTGTCCAAGCTAGAGGCTAATATGCCATGTCGGTCAGTGGGTAAAATAAAACACCACTCATCATCATGTTTGTTGAGTCACAGATGATTCCATTTGCTGACCATTTTCCATTTTGTTGAAAATTTGGGTCCGTGGCTTAGGCCCCCAGTGGTCGACGCACCTGTGGCCGACGCCCCCGATACGATTAATTTAATTCAAAATTATTTTTGATCAAATGTACTGTCAGGCACAAAAATTGTTTTACAAAAATATTAAATATACTTAATATTGATTGTAAGTATATGCATAACATTAAATCGTAATTATATTTATAACATAGAAATGCTTTTATATTAGAGGTATGTTTTGAAAAATTAAAGTCTTAGTAATTTTTCATTATTTATTTATATATCTCGATAAGAAATCTAGTATTTTTTTTTATTTAATCACAGTTTTCATCACCTATAATCAAGAGAATCATTTAACTTAATTATAATAATCAGTCTCAAATGTAATAAAATAAGATAGTAATTTTAAATAATCAGTCTTAAAAATTACTGCAGAGCAACTAACTTTTTACATAATGAAATGTTCTTTTATCTTTGTAACAATAATAATTAAACATATTCAACTGTGAAACAAATGAGAATAATTTTACCTAATTATATCAGTCAGTTTCAATAGCAATAACACAACAAAATAATCAGGCTTAAAAAACAAACGTACTCGTAGAGTAACAAATTTTTTACATGTGAAATGTTATGAAATTTTGCTAGCATAGAAATAATCAACTGTAAAAACTTAAACAAACAAATAGATAACTTTTGTTTAGCAAGGAAAAATACTTTATTAATAGGGTGAAACACTTTTCTCATTTACTGTACTAAGTGAAAAAGCACAAAAAAATAAAGATATTAAATTAATCGTATCGGGGGCGTCGGCCACAGAGGTGCGTCGACCACTGGGGGCCTAAGCCACGGATGAAAGGATCGTAAAATCTTCCTCTCTCCTAATTTTGCTGTGCCCGACAGTGTCCATAATGTTCTCACTGTTTGTACCACCTATTAAATACATATGGAATGCAATAAAGAATTGAGTATTGAGTATAGAAGGTGGCGTTATGAATTGTCTATGTCAATGCCTAGAGAAGAATGCGTGAATTTATGTATGTACTAGCTTCCGCCCTCGGCTTCGCCCGCGTGGAAGTCGGAAATTATCCCGCGGGAACGTACGAGTACTACCGGGATAAAAAGTATCCTAATCTATTTTCCATTCAGTATTTTTTGCGTGAAAGTGTAACAAACATCCATACATATACAAACTTTCGCGTTAAAATATTAGTAAGGATGTATATACCAATGTGTGTTTGCTGCGCTGCAATATTAACTACACAGACTGCGGTATAATATACCGCAGTCTTGCTGATCATACGGACTGTGTAAAACGTTGAATATTTTACCGTTTACACCGCGCATGACCGCAGGTCAACACCTTACGAGCATTATCGATTGGTCAATCAACCTGAAACAAAAAGTTGATATAGCAACGTGGCAACTTTGAGAAGTCAATAAGTTGAAAGAAAAATAAATATTTATGGTTCACCTAACCAAAAATCAACCGGGCTAAGACTAAGACTACTTGATCAATCAATCAGCCTAGTCTTGCCAACTTTACTGGGGTTTTTTTTTTTGGTTGGGAAATCATCAAATAACTTCTCCCGCTCTGGGTGGAGCAGGAGGGCGTGTCAGACTTTTACTGACTAAAACCCACCCGTGTTCCCTCAGTAGCCCGTATGCCAGGGGCTGCGGTATCTCTGTCGAACAAACCCGCACCCCTGGCAGGCATCGGCCCTTGCGGGCCCCGTCACTTTGTGCTGACATCTCTTTGAGGCGCGCGTGGAACACAACGCGCCGTCGACTTGGGCTTGGTCCTTACCGGACAGCGAGCTACCCATTACTCGCCGTCCGCAAGCTCATAACTTTATTAGGTTCGGCGTCTAGTCTAACCGGATGCACGTGAATTTACCAGTATTTAACATGGAGCGACTGCCTATCTGACCACCGCAGGCCATGCAGTGACTAGATAACACAGTACTCCTTGGCAAGACTGGTTGTCAGACTTTCGGGCTACTGACGACCCATAACGACTGTCAAAGTTCCACGAACAACACCTTTCCGAAGCACCAAGATTAGACCTAAATAAGTAGATAGATACTTTATATTATATCCTTTATACTTTCTTCCTGTGGGTGTCGTAGGAGGCGACTAAGGGACTTACTAGAGAATGGGCAGCAGCGTTCTCTATGCATTTTACCACCATACTGCGGTCGCCAACCCGCCTGCTAAGCATTGCGATTATGGTAAAAGTCCCTGTTTGGAGGGTTGTGTCCAGCAGTGGACGTCTTTTAGCTGAAATGATGATGAAGTAGATACTTATGCGAAAACGAATCAGCGGAGAACGATAGAGCTTTTATAATATTAACGTCATCATCATCATCAGCCTATAATGTTCCCACTGCTGGGACACAGGCCTCCTCTCGGTGCGAGGGATTGGGCCGTAATCCACCACGCCAGCCCAGTGCGGTTTGGTAGGTGTCACATCTCTTCGAATTTTTGGTTCTAGGACATGCCGGTTTCCTCACGATGTTTTCCCTTTACCGTTTTGAGAGCAGTGGTGATGAAATAATTTACACAAAGTAAAGCGCCTGTCTGGGTTCGAACACACGACTTACAACGCGTAAGTTGCAGCCGTTACCACTTGGCCACCACTGCTCAATATTAAGGTGTATCAATTAAAATTTTAACACGCTTTAAAGAATGATGGATTTATGAAGATTTTTTCATCATTAATCATCTTTTAACTCCAACAAAACTAATCGAATTTGCTCTAGTTTTTCTTCCTACAATATTCAAAACATCAATTGGCCTGTCCGCGTTTCCTTGCCTGCCTCGATCTAGGTGAACGATAAGAAATGTAGACCATTTTCCAGGCTAAGCCTTATCGTCGATCGGCCTCTTTCGTCGATTTAAGAGGCCTACGTACAATGAACTGTCCATACACACGTAATACCTAAATCATTTGCAACTTGAGCATATTTCCACCATATTATGGTGATATTCGGATTCAGACAGTATTTATCTAGGCTCTTAGGGGTTTTTTTTTCCAAAATACTTACCTCAAATGAAGTTTAAGCGTATTGCATTTCGCACATTTTTACAGCGTAAATGACATGTTTTCTCACTGTTTTTTTGGTATTATAACTAACAATTTCCGTAATATTGTTGTCTCAGAAGCATAGCTCATATTATCAAGTTGTAAAATATCGAAAAAAATATTAAAATACAATAAGTTTTCATTCATCATTTTTGGTATTACGGAACACATCCAAATTCATCATAAATGGTCAGTAGCTAGTAGCGCTATCGCGTCAAGCCATTGTCAATGTGTGTGTGATCGTACTGCTCACTGTAGGTATGTATCCTCGACAGGTACTAACACTAGCGCAACGATAGCAATATTCGGACGAAATATTGTCTCCGCGCGAATCCTAGTTGCGAGCTTCGGTCGTAGGATTCTTAACCGACAGATACAAGTCATTTCGACGGCGTTACGTTGGAGATATAACGTTGGTACGCATAATTTTGTATCATGTGCATAATTTTATGGTAACCCGATTGATTTCAAATTAGGGAAATGTTTTTCGGAAAAATGCTAATGTTCTTTTTCCGTTTTGGGGATGTAAATGAGCGTAGGATTTTTAATAAGTATTCTTCAATTGAAAGTCAATATTCGAAGCACCTGGTTCTTATTAAAATAAAACATTTCGAGTGCCACGAACATTATCAAGGCCGGAAAAGTTGTCTAAGTTTTTGATACATTTAATGTTAAGCTACATAATAATTAATAATCATATACTTATTTATCTCAACATCCTAATTCAGGCACTTATTAATAAAATGAACTATCCCTACTATCCCCACTAATATTATAAATGCGTAAGTAGCTCTGTCTGTCTGTCTTACGCTTTCACACCTAAACCGATGAACCAATCGTCATGAAATTTGGCAGAGATATAGCCTAGGATATAGAGAAGGACATAGACTATTTTTACGCGATAATCGACATAGACGCGGGTGGAGCCGCGGGAAAAAGCTAGTAGGTAAATACGTTTCATGCAATACCCCTATATTCATTACATTTTGTTACTTCGAATCAACCTTCAAACTCTTAAAAACAGCTGAAAAATGCCCAAATAAATATTGGTTGGTTGATTCCTTCCATTTACCTTCAAATAGCTGTAGACATTCCTTAATGGGTACGTTTTATTTAAATCGCTATGTTCGATACTCACGGTGCAGGTGCTCCCATACCGTACAGGTAAATAAATATACGTCGCATGACTCAAGTTATTTGTTCCGCACGTGAGCATGAAAAAGCGTTATCGATTTTAGCTTTTAAAGTCCACTGATCGGAGGATTTGATGTTTGAAAATGGTTTTGAAGTAGGATGGTCTGCCTCGTTTTGGTCACGTGGTCGCAAACACTACAGCTGAGCATGAGTCCTTCCTGGATTCGATTCCTAGGTCAGCCAAAGTGTTATTGGGTTTTCCTATCTGGAATTTCTCAGTAGCAGCTTGGAGTCTGGATTTGTGCCCGGTTTGATGGTAATAGGCTCGCTCCCTATTAGGTACATGTGACATAAACATAACTGGCGAAATGTGGGTGAACTGTAGGTACATCTCTGCCCAATACATCGAGGAAACAAAGCGTAGTTTAATTTAATATTAATCATTATTTTCTTTTAATGTAATGTAATGTTATGTAGATATTTAAAACTAGAAGTATATGGAGAGGTTGCGTGGATACCCCTCATCACTCACTCTTCTTTCGTTTTTGATAAACATTAACGATTAACATTTTATTCTTATGATTGACTTTATCGACATAATATGTCGAGAAAATACTGGTGTTATTGCTTCGCATTTGAGTTGATTTGACTCGCGTTACGGCAAGCGACTTTTCAAAAATATAAGGTGTCTGATGTGGTACGTGGTAGGAGGTGGTGGTGACGTGGTGGTCCCTAGTTACAAAACTTACAGATCACCCGGACTTATTGTTAACAATTTCTATCTCTATTGAAAAATTCTACATCTTAGCTAACAACTCACAACACGACCTCTTGCATGAATGTAGTTTTACTTACTTTTGAAAGAGATCGAATGTTTGATTTGAGTAAAAATTGGTGGCATGAATATTTAGGGCTTGCTTCAACTTTCCACCTTGTGTGCATATTTATGCCGTTATAAAAATATTAGTGACAGTCAGTCAAACAGCGCAAGTTACTTTCGCTGGACGTACCTACGTTCAAGTATTGCAACTCGTGTCTACATGATGCTATTCTCAGTGCACACCCCTAAAACATAGAAGGTCATGGGGGCTGCCGACAGAAGTAAAAACATAGAACTTTGGAATAAAACAACACGTCCCATTAGCATCTCGATGATGCGGTCTCGTTAGCCTACCAAAAATCGCTTAGCGTGGCTAAAGAAGTCTTCATTTAAAAAATTACGTCCCTTATTAATGACAGATTTTTATTCATGGTAGTTAATGAAAGGTGTCTACAAACCAGACAAACACAAATCAAATCACGCCATCATATCGTTTGGACATAAAACATCGAGTTAGATACTGATCAACTAATTTGATAAACTACCCATTATTTTTCGAGTTTAGATCCGTAAAATATCATAATAATATGGCTGTGCCGAAGGGAAAGCAGGGGTGTATAGTACACCCGTGTCCCACATTTAACTAGTTATGTTTAAGCCCCATATAATAAGGGACAAGCCTGTTGCTTTCAACTGGCAACTGCCACTAACACTTTACCTGACCTTAGAACCGAACTTAGGACCCAGATCAGCCCTTGAACTACGATTTTTTTGAACCGGGGCATAAACTTAATAGTGGCGCCCTTTTCTCCAGCGTTTGAGATACATTAATTAGGTGTGGGCCTGTGTGGCGCCTTTTTCTTGCAAGTCGACGGTGAGCCAACGCAGGCTTCCGTATGCTAGGCGCTTTGTGGCGCAAGTTTTTTATTTTTAATCGTACTATATCATGGGTTCGTAGGGTTCCCCGGTTTGCCCCCCCCCCCTCGCGTGAATGTCGCACTTGCGTTCCGACCACTAGACCAATGATATATCGTTGGTCTATGACTATAGTCAAAACAATAACAAAGGTACAGTTAGATATAGTATAGATCTATGTTATCTTACATAATTGTGACAAGACTAGACTCCTATTCATCAGGGGGTCTCCTTTCTAAGTCCATCGACGAAGTTACGAGCTCATCTGTAAGTATTCGTCCAATCCGGAATCCGTCAAAACAAGTGTCAAGTTCTTTTTTTAGACTGGCAGTAGACCTCGGGTTTAATTGAGAACTAAGTACACGAGACTTTTGCAAGAGCTTGAAAAAGAGGTTTATGTGTCTGCATCAAGTTCTATTAAAAATAACTCTCGAATACCAATTACACTTAGGTACTTTTACATTTCATTTTACATAGAATCATTTTTCTTTGTATCTGAAGGTGTACTCAACTTATGCCTATTACTAGACATAGGATTAAGTTACATAAGATTGATTATTGCTAAAAATACTACACTACGCTATACTACACACACCAGCACACTATTACTGTAGCTTTTTCCTGCGGCATTGCCCGCGTGGATGACGAAAATGATCCCAAACGGGATCATTCTACCGGGATGAAACGTATCCTATGTGCTAATCCAAATTTCATCCAAATTTGTGAAGCAAATGCGTGATTGAGTAACAAACATCCCAACATAGATACAAACTTTAACTAAAATATTAGAAGGATGAATTTATAACCTACTTAATTTACATTTCAATTCAAAATCAATTAGGATTATAATTTGTTCGATGTTGTTTAGAAATCATGGCGTTTTGTAGGTACCTACCTACTCCGAACGAAATATCGTTCATCAAAGGTCATTGCCGTACTCATTATCTAATAGCGTTATAATTCTCACCATTAAGAATCAATATCCATGAATTAAATCTAGAAAAAAACGTGAATAAAATCCCTGACGACCCTGGCATACTGATTCGAATGTCAAAAGATTTCGCAATCCTCGGAGCGCAGATTCTAAGTGGTATACTTTACTTGCAGTTGCATAACACTACTAGGTCTTGCGATAACACGTGATATCGGTGTAAAATGTATTGCTATTTTATTTACATCTGTATTGGATCGTGTGCGAAACAATACTGCGCTCCAAAACAAATATAGCTGACGTAGCTCAAACGCCTGCCCAACTTAAGATGAGACTTCCCAGGACATATCTGCCGCATGCCGGACAAACTGTGGGCCCAAATAGCACAAAACTGAGGGGTAATTCTCATAATTTTAAGAACGTTCACAGTCTGATCTCAGTGTCAATCTGTCAAAAATACTTCTAGTTTCCATACATTTTTGACAAGTTTTTGACATTTGCTTGTCGCCGAGATGACACTGCGACTACATTTTAATTACGAGAATTGGCCACCTGGTACCCTGAGACAGTGAGGCGGGGTCGCGGCAGCCCACGTAGGAGATGACGGGATGAGCGGGATAGGTTCTGTCAAAACTGGAAGGAAGGATGCGCGAGCTCGCGAATGATGGAAAGAGACGAGGGAAACCGTTGCCGTAGGCTATGAGAGTAAGAGAAGACGAAGTAACGATGTATTTAGTTGTTGTGTGAAAGATGATACCTTCTATGGCTAGAAAGGGGGTGACTACCGAAATGACTTATAGAGGCATCTTCTGCCCAGTCTTTTCCACCTATGTTAAGGTCGGCTTCCAGTCTAACCGGATGCAGCTGATTACCCTGAATACTTTTATTTGAAGTGACCGTCTATCTGAAAGTTTACTTTTGCGGAATTTTGCATTTGATAGCCTAATTCTTTAGGAAAGTTTCAAGTTATACGACCCTCAGAAGCCAGTCTAACCGAAAACGCAGCAATACTTAGCGCGGGCGAGCGATAGGATGCCACGCGGTAGGTCGGGGACCAAACATTTAGGCGGACATGGTAATTGATCCTATGTTTAAGTACCTGTGGCGGCATCTACAACGCCACATGCGAACTACACATCAAAGACCTGACGTCAAAGAAATCCTACATCGCGCAACTAAAGTTTACCACGCGACTGGTATACAATAAACAACATCCCGACATCGACCGACGGGTCATTCCGACCTCGCCGCCAAAGTCCTCGCGGCCCGCGACGACCCCGAATTAACGATGAGACCCCCAACCGTCCCTTGCTCGTTGAAGTGCCAGCCCGCGCCGCAACTACGCCTGTAGAGTTAAATTCCCCGAGATTTAATAATATTGAAAATTATTTGATCCAGCCTATCCCTTGTTGTCCCCCTATCAGTGACGCCCTGAGCCGAGGCCCGTACCCCACAGGGGGTGCCCTCAGCGTGCAGTCGCTTAGTAATTTACCCCGGCTTTAAGTTTAATTAAGGCAGACGCAGGACAGTCTGGTTAAATAGCCACGGCCTCTCAAGGTCAATTACCAATCATGATTTTGTAGATAATCGTATATACTTTGTGGCAGTCGAGTAGAAAGTTTATTGTCAGTGTGATTTTGACAGTTTGGGAAGAAATATTCTTCTGAAATAGTCTACGTAGAAAAGAACCTAGAGAAAGATCGTTAGAAACGAAAGACAAAATGATAGATTGTAGTAGGATGTCTACGGTGCGATTTAAAAAATGGTGAAATGAAATGTGACTTTGTATAGAAAAAACCGGTCAAGTGCGAGTTGGACTCGCGCACCGAGGGTTCCGTACAAACCTGTGGGTATATAAGTAAAAGTTCAAAATTGTCAAAAATATTTTTTTTTATATGACGAAACTAAAAATTTTCGGTTTTCGTAATTTTTCCTATATCTGTACTATAAGACGTGACTTCGTACAAAATTTCAAGATTCTAAGTTCACGGGAAGTACCCTGTAGGTTTTGATTCCCGTGCGAGTTTCGAAAATTGCGGAATTTTGCGGCCTAAATGGCTGTATCTTTTGATTGCGTTGACTTAGAAGGTTGATTTTTCTACAGCTTCCAGGGACAGTAGAACTAAGTATCATATAGAAATTTCAGTTTGATACCTCCACGCGTTCCTGAGAAAAACGGTCTTGACAGACGGACGGACGGACGGACGGACGGACAACAAAGTGATCTTATAAGGGTTCCGTTTTTTCCTTTAGAGGTACGGAACCCTAAAAAAAGCACTGTCTATTCTTCGTAGAAATATAAAGCGTCATGCTAAGCCTGCTGGTCGGTGGATCCACCCTTTTCCATAAAGTATGAGTGAACTTTACACCCAATTCCTCATACCTATATATACCTACTGCAAACTCATAAAAAACCGCCTCGACCTTGAGTACTATCGCATTGTCAAGGTCAAAGCTTTATCGGACGATATAAACTACACAACGTTACAGCCATTACTTTAATTCATGGTCTTTCTAGATTACAAGGCAAAGCTGAACTTTAATTTATTTAGGGGCATACATAAATAAACCAGCGTAACACTCAAACGTCAATCACAATTTGAATAATTTTGATTTGAACATATGAAGGAATGGATTAATCCACAAAAATGTGTCTGCTCAATAAATAAATAACGCAATGAATATTTTTCGACTGTCAAAATGACAGCTCTTCCATCTGTCAGTGTGTTACCATTACCCCGCAACTTTTGTCATTGACTTCGTTCGAATGAAATTGCTTAAATGGGGGGCAGGTTGTAATTTTAATTTACAAAAACTATAGTCCTGTGTCAGGCTGTGTCTCTTACACAAGACTATAGTTTTTGTCAGCGTTCGGCCGAACAGTTGTTTTTTTTAAAGTACCTAGTTACCATCTTGCGATCGGCTTTGTTGTAGGAGCGTTGAAAAGTTGATTTGCCACACAAACTTATTTTCCAAACCCCTTTGCCTGCGAAATTAAAATTTTCTGACGATTTTCGCAATTTGTAAGTCTGTGTCATGCTGTATATTGAAGAAAATATGATTGCGACGTAGCTATATGGTTTTTGCTACTTTTTGCTGCAATTTGCAAAAAACTTAAGAAAATTTGGATACCGCGGGCTAAGTTTCAAGTGCATGCCCATGGCTCCAAGGGCTCTGTAGACCTACGTAGGTACTTGATATTACTTTAAACTTGAAACCTCGTTCTTCTGAGAAATAAGGTATTGACAGACAGACAGACGCAAGGGCAGGTCCAGGGGATCCCTTTTTGTCTGTGTCTCTTTCTATTATATTCTTACCCGAAACTCAAACGTACACATACATTGTGTACGTTTGAGTTTCGGGTAAGAAACTTCGTTCTTGTCGAGAGCCCTCGACCGCAAGCTTTTCTTTTCGTAGAAAAAGAATGAATCTCAAAAACAGCATAGTACACTACTACATTTGGAATACACTTCTTTCTTTGTCACCCAATGTGCCCCTCGCAAAAATAAATCCTGGATCACATGATGGAAATTTTCTTTTTGGGTATGGTACAGTCGCCAGCAGGTCAAGCTATCCCAAACTGTCAAATTTTCCCAATTGAACATAAACCTTATTCCTTTGTAATAAAGTTGAAAAACTATCAAAGAAATTTGACAGATTGGGGTAGCTTGATGTGCTGGCCTCTGTACTTACCTTAAAAGGCCAAAGAAAAGCCGTCAATCAAGATCAAAAATATCCTTGCTATACGAAGTATTTAAACAAACCATCTTAAATACCCCCACCCACACACTCACGGAAGCCTATAAGCTATAATAAATACTCAAGGTTTTCCGTCTATAGGCTATAAGCCGTGCTATAAGGTTCCAAGTTACATCCTGTGTGGGTGTTCCTCGAGCATTAATCAAGCTATCAACAAAGAACCGTCTATTCTTGGCTCGTGTAGCTTAGCCTTTACCTTTGGCCTTTTGCCTTTTGTAATGTTAACTCCGTACCTACTGCTTACACCTACACGATCTATAGTTGCTTTGCGAGAATTATTAGCTAGGTATTGATTGTAGATTTCCTAGAAGTTATTATTTCGTATTTTGTAGCTGTATTTAAGAAAATGCAAGGATCCATATATTTTTTGAGTGGGGAGCCATCAAATAACTTCTCCCGCTCTAGGGTGGAGCGGGAGGGCGTTTCAGACTTTTACTGACTGAAACCCACCCGTGTTTCTTCAGTTGCCTGTGTGCCAGGGGCCACGGTATCTCTTTCGAACAACCCGCACCCCTGGAAAAATACCTTTGTTTGATGTTGGAAATCCAATTATTTCTTGTACGATTCTAACTTGCAAGAGTGTTTGCAGGCATTGTTTTAAGAATTACTAGAAATTATATAAAGGAGATCACAAGCATTTGACAGGCTACCGTATCGAAAATAAAACATTTCGATAACCTGATTTGCCTTACCGCAAATAAATAATAACAGCAAATAGCTTTTGGAAGAATAGCGGTTATCTAACTGACAAAGTTTTCGGGTTTGGGATTTGTGAACAGCGTTTAAAGTCTCTCTCTGTAGTCGGTCCCTCATATCTGAGGATCGTGGTCAGCTTCGGAGTTGCACCTGGAGCGGATGATCAGCCTCCACCGGTTTCTGTCCAGCGCATCCCTCACCACCGTGTAGAATTTAGAGGACGATGATTCCTTCACCTAATCGGAGGGTAATGCCTGCCCTGCGTTTATAGTAGGACTTCTAATATGACATTGATTGGTTCGATGAGCGCAGTGGTGGCCCAAATTGGTATCGCCCCCGACTTACGAATAATTGTTGGTCGTGAGCTCGGCCCCAGGCAGTCACTTTTGTTTTGTGTAATTTATTTCGTCGCCACTGCTCTTCAAGAAAAACTTCGTGAGGAAATCAGCAGGTTTTACAACCTACAATTCGAAGATACGTGACCTCCATCAACCCGCACTGGGCCAGCGTGGTGAATTATGGACCACACCCTCATAAAAAAAAGAGTCCTGGGGGCCGTGCTTCAGCGGCAGTCAGCGGTGAACACATTTCAAGCTGAAAATGCTATGCCTACTGTCTGGGCAACTTCATTAAAATAATATTTTTAAATAAAGCAGTAACTAACAGATTCCTTCCGCTCTACATGTCCAGGTCCCGGAGAGAGCTACACGGACTACGTGGCGACGCGGTGGTACCGCGCGCCAGAACTCCTGGTCGGCGACACCATGTACAGTACGCCTGTCGATGTCTGGGCTATAGGTATGTAGACTATGACGAGCAGGATGAGAAAACCTTGGCCCCCAAGCTTTAATATGTCACACCATCGTAGCATAATTGAATTGTACTATTATTGTGTCTTAATTAAGATAATGTAGAAAAGGTGCTTAAATTTTGTAGTGTCGTCAACGATACTCAAGCATGAATATCATGCTTAAGCATTTGTGAATCATTCTAGGATAACAGTTCTTTCAAACGATGTATCAAAATCAAACCGAATTCTATAAATTTAAAATTGGTGATTGAATTGGAGTCGAGCTCCTACCACAATTCACACATTCACAAGTGACTATTCGGTCTTAATATAATTTCATCAGGCGTTTCATCTTTCCAGGTTGTGTGTTTGCCGAGCTCCTCTCAGGCGAAGCGCTATGGCCAGGCAAGAGTGACCTCGACCAGCTATACCTTATACGAAAAACCCTCGGGGATCTCCTGCCGAGGCACATGACTATATTCTCACAGAACACCTTCTTTCAGGTTAGTTGGGAAATGAGAGTGGTCAATTCATTATGTTGGGCCAGCGATCAACAGTCCGCCGTTAGTCGGCAGACGATCTATATACAGGATAATTTTATAACCAGTGCGCGAACTGTAACCAATTCAGTATATCATTCTAGAACTCCGCAGCGCGGAAATTTTTCGTCAGTTATGCAAAAAAGAATCTGCTGTTTCTTAGAAAACTGCAATACCTACCTACGTAGTCAATCCTTCTGGTTGCGGTCGGTCCTTTTTACCTTGTATACAGTGAATTTACCTTTGACTGTATCTGTTTTGTATCCTCAGAACACAAGACTATTTCGTCCGCAAATGTCAAACGGTTTAAGTACTTGTCATTTATATTTAAACCGAGTTTCTCCAGTCTAGTTTGCAAATGATTGACTCTCGTTGGAGAAAGAAGATCTCCTTGTCTAACTCCTGTCTTTATGAGTATGGGTGGTCCTGTGGTTTCCAGTTTTATTCTGCTCGTGGTATTGCCATATAGATCTTTTAGAACTCTAATGTATTCAATCTCTACTTGCTGAGAGCGCAGAGCTTCCCATATCGATAAGTGGAGAATACTGTCAAAAGCTTTTTGATAGTCTATGAAAACTAAGTATAACGGTTTCTGGAATTCTTGATACTTTTCAGTCAGCATTTCTAGAGAATGAATATGATTCACAGTAGAGAAGCCTCTTCGAAATCCTGCCTGTTCATTAGGTTAATGTTTTTCAATTGATTTTCTTATCTTTTTTTCTAAGAACGATGAAAATAATTTGTTCATAGAGAGGCGCTTTACTTTGTGTAAATTATTTCATCACCACGGCTCTGAAAACGGTGAAGGACATGATTGTGACAACACCAACATGTCCTAGAAGTAAAAATTCGAAGACATGTGACATCTACCTACCCGCACTGGGCCCGCGTGTTGGATTACGGCCCACTCCCTCTTACCAAGAGGAGGAACATTTTAGGCTGATTATGTTAACCATTTATTAAATGCACCCAAAAGAAATAGCACACAGAAGCACAATTAAATGAGAGCAAGTTACTTGATAAAATACAAGGTACAATTAGAAACTTTCGGAATGCAAACAGTCAAAATTGACAGGTCCATTGCGCAGCAGTTTGAAAAAGAATAAAGCGTTAAAGCAATATTTCCAGGGCATGGCGCTGCCAGAGCCGAACACGGTGGAGCCTCTCGAGAAGAAGATACCGCAGCGGTACTCGTGCAACGAGCTGGTGTTAGATTTTATGAATGTAAGTATACTGAGAAGTGTTTAAAACGAAAACGAAGTTACTCCTACGGTTGGAAGTGAAAATATCCCATGGGTGTCCATTGACTATATTAGCAATTTCACTGACAAACATTACTATCCTTTTAACAAAGGGTGCTCCGCACGCTTCAATCAATTTGCCTCGCCTTTTACCAACTATGTTGGGGTCGGTTCCCACTAACCGGATACAGCCAAGTTAAGCGGATACAGCGGAGAGTTAAGAGATGCTTAGCTGGGAATTACAGGTTAAATAATCGCTTTATCAAAAAAAGTTTCACAATATAAAATATTGCTAATCAGTAATGGAATACGCGGAACGATGGCATTTTTGTTTTTTAAAAATTAGGTACTTGACTTTTGAGCGAGGCCAAGTCTATGGAGCTTCATTTTCATCCCACCGTGCCCCGGGATTTACAGGTTAACGTCGAAAATGTAAAGTTGAACAGACGCTAGGTAATCATAACTTAACTTTTATAACTAAAGGGGTTTGTTACTGGGTAATACATTGTCGACAGTATTATCCAGTAGTGTAGTACTCAAAGTTTGACCGACCAGTCATAGCCTTTCATAGAAATATAAAATTTATATCTATGGGTATAGTCATATCAAAGGGTATGACTGGTTGGTCAAACTTTGAGGGTAGGTACTACACTACATGGGCTATGGCCATGTTAATTGCAGCATCAGTGGCATTCTTTCGGCATCCGAGGTGCAGCTTGAGGGGAACACTAACTATTAAGATATTTTAGCTAGTAGGCAGCGCCTTAGCTTCTTTCTAAGGCTCCCAATTTGATAATCCTGCACGGCATATAGTTCGAAAGTCAATCGAAGTGAATAATAATAAATAGCTTTATTAATTCCTTACATTGTATGTACATCAATCAATTAATTATTTATATTATTTGTTTTGGTAATTAAATTAAATTAATATGTATTGTGTCTAATTGACTTGGTGAATAATTAGAAGCATTTAATTGATATTATGCCGTATCCCTTCCAGAAATGCCTAGACAAAGACCCTATGATAAGGTGGACGTGCGAACAGTTGCTGAGGCATCCCATCTTCGAGAATTTCCTCTTCACAGTACCACATTCGGACCATGAGGAGTACGAAAAGACCAGAAGAGCACATGTATGATTGTTTTATTACATGACCGAAAAGACGCAATTCTCGTAATTTTAAGAACGATCACAGTCTGATCTCAGTCTCAATCTATTAAAAATACCTCGAGTTTCCATTTGACAAGTTTTTGACATTTGATTGTCGCCGACACGCCGACATGAGACTGCGACTAGATTTGAGCGTTATTAATAACGCGAAGCCATCTGATGTAACGAATATCTACATCTAGCATCCTTCAATATGTTTAAGCTGGCAACTACATCTGCACCCTAATTTCGTAATACACTGGTGCCGATTCTGCTGTCACAAAATTCTTTAAACTAGACTATAAGTCACCAAAATCTAGTTTATTCCTGTCAAACGACGACTCTCCATTCTGAAATTGACTAAAGTGACACAACTTAACTATATTTTAGTTTGACAGCACTAAGATTGCACTGAGTTATTAGTTTAGTGAAAATGGCAATTTTGCTATTCTGTTGTTGTCAATGGTGCCGATTCTGTTGTCACCAAATTCTCTAAACTAGACTAAAAATCACCAAAATTTAGTTTATTCCTGTCAAACGACGATTTCCTATTCTGAAATTGACTAAAGTGACACAACTTAACTATATTTTAGTTTGACAGCACTAAGATTGCACTGAATTAGTAGTTTAGTGAAAATGGTAATTTTGCTATTCTGTTGTTGTCAATTTCATTATTGTATTCAACCTAAAATTTTGGTTGTCTAACTAAATCTGACTATTTTTAATCGCGATTAAATAGGTGTGGAATAAAATTAGTTGTCAAGAACCAAAATTCACACCGACACCTCGACTTCTGGTGCAAAAATAGTACTGTATTTTTTTCTTTTCTTTTGCTTATATCTCGAAAACAGTGTGTCCTATCGCAAAAATAATGAAAATTTCGACCCCCTTTATAGTACCCCAAACACCTCTAAAACTCAACATGTGGCTAATAATTTTTCATATTTTCCATGAAAATTCCATTTAAATCACGTCGAGGCTGCCGACCCCGGCGCGCTGCTGGCTCTAAAAAAAACACGGGGTAGGGCAAACAAGTATCACGTTGCGAAGCCAAAACATACCACGTGCGAGTCGCGATTGTCAAATTTGATTTTGGTTGTGTCAAAATTGTTTTTAAATTTAGAGATTATTTTTTGCATAATAGCGTTAAGATTCTCATAGTCAAAAGTAAGGAATTTTAGTTATAGTTTAGTTAGTTTAGTTCGGTGTACAACAGAATCGGCACCACTATCAATCGGAATTTAATTTTTTTTGAAGGATATTGCTAATTCATTGCTTCATATGTTCGAAAAAATTGTCTGCTCAACAACGTAAATAATGTAGACTCCGGTGACGGATAGCCGTTGCGGGTTCGCGGATGGCTTGCGCGTTTCCGTGTTCCCGCCACAAGCGGCACTGGAGGACACCGTCGAGTTTTAGTGGGTCACAGTCCCACATAACTGCGCTATCGCCCCGTGCTAGCGCAGTAGGCATTTCTCCACGTTAAAAAAATACACGGGTCGACCGACGGCGCGTTGTGTTCCACGCGCGCCTCAAAGAGATGTCAGCACAAAGTGATGGGGCCCGCAAAGGCCGATGCCTGCCAGGGGTACGGGTTGTTCGAAAAAGATACCGTCGCATCTGGCACACGGCCAACTGAGGTAGCACGGGTAGGGTCCGTGTGGTGGGTTTTAGTCAGTAAAAGTCTGACACCCTGCTACAGAAGTCATTTGATGATTTCCCACCGTCAAAAAAAAACCAATTATCGCAATGAATGTTGTTGAACTGTCAATATTAAAGATAATCCCACTGTTTGTGTGTTACGCAAATAGCCTGCAATCAATGATATTTTAATAAAATTGTTATTTAATATAGGTAATATCATTGCCTGCAATACTTTGAGTACTTCCCAAACCAAGCAAGCCTCTTAATTGAATGACCTTTACGTCCATTAGTCCTGTTAACAATTTATCATAATTCAACAGCAAGAGTTCAGGGACCGTTCCAAACCGCCCAAAGAAGAGGTCGTCGATTCAAGCTCTGCATCCGGTTCGAAGAAGAAAGCTAAAAGTGACAAAGGGGGCAAAAAGAAAAAATGATAGCTTCCTTTATTAACGCTCGAGCAGTGTAGCAGTGTCGTGAGATAAACTCAAGAGTATATATTCGTATATATTCTTTTAAAACTTTAAGTAACAGGTGCCAAAAGATCCTTGTAGCACAAGGATCTTTTGGCACCTGAGTGGTATGGGTTCGTTGCTGGTGGGCATTTCTGAAATTGTCACTGTCAATGTCAATAATATTATTATGGAAAAACAAGATGGCGGCGACAGTTCCGAATTAGGCCACGCGCCGAAAGATCCGACAATAGTTTTGTTTCATTTCGTATCGAAGTTTGAAAGTTCGTAACTTAGTTGTAAAGAGTATTGCACAAAGCATTAAATTGGGTAGTTAGTTATTATAACATTGCGTGTAGGAATGAGAAACCATTTTTAAGTAGGTCGGTATTTGTAGGTACGTTTCCGTAATGAATTGTACCTACCCATTGAGTAGTTTAAAAAAATGCTTTATTTGTTCATTGTGACCAAAATTAACAAGCCGTTATCTGACAGTAGATCTGAGCATAAAGGTATAGCTAATCAGAACCGTATGAGGGTCAAAAACACACTCACGATACGACGTCACATCGTGGCACGACGCGACGTCGTGCGACGTTGCCTCGTCGCGTCGCATCGTGGATTCGTGGCACGTGATGACGTCGAGTCACGATGCGATGTCGTGTCGTGGAAATCTACGACGTGCATCGGCGGAAAAAATCACAACACAATATTATCTACTTAAGGGAAAAAAACAAAAAAGAGCAAAGCTGCATTTGGACTCTATTAGACAACATAAAACAAAAACACAACTCATTTGCATTATGACATTAAAATTAATGTAATATGTTGTAGGTCCTTATTACCCAAAGAATCAAAAATATATCTCTTTTAAATTCAACAGCAGCATGGAAAGATGTACTACTCCCTTATTTTGATGAACTAAATAAACAAGAATCTTCTTTTGTTTTGTCCGATAGCACGAGCAACTAATCGTTTCGCAAATGTGCTCACCACAGTCGCCACGACATGCTAGATTCGTCAGTTCAGATTTTTCCGGCCGTGTATGGTAATTTATAAAAGCCTGCTTTCTTTGCAGGTGCAGTCATCACCGATGCTGCCCCAGCTGATAGTGACAGACCGGAACCAGCCCAACAAGAACAAGAAGTCAGACGTCGACTCCAGGAGTCATCTACCGACCATCTGACCAGCGCCGCGCGTGCGCTTACTACCCTCGTTGTGATTAAATTGTTCTTCATATTCGGACCATCTTTTATTTCTGATAGGTGTGCGACGTCACAGGTTAGGTACTCCAGGAATCTTCTAACGACCATTTGATAAGCGCCGCGCGTGCGCTTACTACCCTCACTATGATTAAATGGTTCTTCAGATTCAAACTGTCTTTTATTTGTGTCTACCTTTTGCTAGCGGCTTCACCAGCGCGGAGGTCGGACTTTATCCCAAGTCAAAGTCAAAACATTTATTTCAAATAGGACTTTTGAACGTCACGTTTACATTAAAAATAGAATTGATTCTAGTCGACCCTTCCAAAATGTAGTTGCGTATGGAGAAGAATGGGCAAGAAACTCCACCGTTACTCTTTTAAAATATTTTAAGGACCTACAATATTTAATATACATCTATATCTATACTAATAATCTATATCTATACTAATAATAAAGAGGAAAGATTCGAATTTTTGTTTGTTTGCATTGAAGTCTCCGAAACTACTGAACCGATTTGAAAAATTATTTCACTGTTGGGAAGCTACACTATCCCCGGGTGACATAGGCTATATTTTATCCCCGTATTCCCACGGGAACGGGAACTACGCGGGTGAAACCACGGAGCGCTGCTATTTCATTCTATAATTATGTGTGAAAACGATGCACCCAGAATAAAATTACCACACCAAAATAGGTGAAAAGAATGAAATCGAAGCAACTACAGATAAATAAATTTCATGATAGATATATGGTGCTCACATATTTACAAACATTGTTATAGATACGATTTTCCTAGATTATTAACAAGTAATAAGTCAGGGTGTGAGTTAAAGTAATCACTGAGAAGCCCACGAGATTTTACTAAAAAAGGAAGGGTTAAAAATATCTTGCGTGTCTATAGTTTATTTGGGTTAGTGCCTACTGCTTATTTTGCAAGTATTTAAGATGTAACGCAACAATTTGTATAACTGAAACAAAGACATTATCACTAGTCATTGGATAACAAAAATAGTGTGAATTAGGAGCACTTGTCCCACCGGTCGCGCCGGTGGCGCCGCGGCGGCGAGAAAGCAACTAGCTATCAAAGTTTAGAATAGTATCAAAGCTTTCCTCACGCAGGTAACGTGCAAAAGATTGTAGGCCCTGTGTACAGAGGCCAGCACATCAAGCTACCCCAATCTGTCAAACTTCTTTGATAGTTTTTCAACTTTATACCGTAAGCATAAGGTTCATGTTCAATTGGGAAAATTTCACAGTTTGGGGTAGGTTGACCTGCTGGCGTCTGTACCTAAGTAAAAGAGATGCATTATCTGCCTACCCTTTTCCCAACTATGTCGGGGTCGGCTTCTAGTTTAACCGGGTGCAGCTGAACCAGTATTTTAAATGGAGCGACTGCCTAATTGCCTATCTGACCTCCATGACCCGTTGCTACGTCGTAACAATAACAATACCCCTTGGTAAGAATGGTTATCAGACTTTCGGGCTTCTGACGACCCGTTACGACTGTCAAAGATCCACGAATGACAGCCGGGACAAACAGCATAACTTGCTTTCCGAGGCACGGTGGAGTCTAGATAGGTAAAGATGGTCATCCATCCAGTGGGGCACGCGTAGCTTACCCTCATCGATCGACCCGTGGTACAGTCGCCAGCAGGTCAAGCTATCCCAAACTGTCAAATTTTCCCAATTGAACATAAACCTTATTCCTTTGCGATAAAGTTGAAAAACGATCACAGAAATTTGACAGAAAGGATAGCTTGATGTGCTGGCCTCGGTACATACATACCAGCTAGGCAGCGAGTAATCACTATTCGCCGTCGGTCACTCACTCGCTTCTATTTAATCGCCGACAGGTGTGTATGGCAGCTGTCCTACTGCTAAGTGCCTACTGCATATTGTGCAAATATGATGCTATGTAGTTGGTACTGGTCAAGATTTCACTCTACCTATTTATTTTAGGATTTTAAATATCCAATCAAGTCACAGAGGGAGGCCTAGGAAACGCTGTTGTGATGACTAAGAGGCGTTTAATGGATAATTGGCCAGAGGTGACAGAAAGGGAAGAGTGGAAAGCTTGAGGGAAACCTTTGCCCAGCAGGGGCACAATATAGGATTTAAAAAACAGTGGCACTCCGGGAGTGCTGACAGAAGTGAAAATTTGAACAGTTAGGTGTGTATTTTTTGAATCGTCAATTATACAGGATTTCACATTATTCATAATCATAATTTTGGTCATATCTTGAGGGGCTTGTGGCTAAGTGAGGTTAAGCTACGCTTGCCGCGGTTGGTCCGTGGATGGGTGACCATCTTCATATACCAAGACCCCTCTGTGTCTCGGAAAGCACGTTATGCCGTTGGTCCCGGCCGTCATTCGTGGATCTTTGACAGTCGTTACGGGTCGTCTGAAGCCCGAAAGTCTGACAACCAGTCTTTCCAAGGGGTATCGTGTTGCCCAATAACTGGGTTGGGGAGGTCAGATAGGCAGTCGCTCCATGTAAAATATTGGAATTTAGCTGCATTCAGTTAGACTGGAAGCCGACCCCAACATACTTGGGAAAAGGCTAGACAGATGATGATGAATTTTGGTCATATCTTCTAAACGGGTTATCCGATTTTCATAATTCCAATTGTAATATTAGTTCTAGACCTAAACCTATCTTTTGAGAGTTAAATTATTCAAATACCTCTACTAAAAAAACAGAGGCATCGGTAACAGTGTCGCGAGTCTTGTTTTTTCCCTAATTCAAAAATGCCCAAAGCGCATAAAGAAGTTTTAACTTCAAAAAAAGTTACCAATATGGATAAGATCAGTACATTTTGAAACAAAGAGCAGTGGTAGCCTAGTTGTAACGGCTCCAACTTACGTGTTGTGGGTTCGAACCCAGGCTTGTGTAATAGGGTATTTTCCAATTTAATAAAAACTATTTTAATTTGAAGATTGGGACGATATATTTGTCGCAGAATCAACGCAGAGGCACATTATTAGAGTGGCTATTGATTATTGTTAATTTAGAACAGCGCCATCTGTTATCGTTGTCGGAAACGTCAAGCAGAGTGCTTGGGTAAGGTCGGTACAGGGCGTGGCAGGTCTTGTTGACAGCTGTCAGTTGTCATGCTTGACATTGAATTGAACGTATTGATTGAGAGACGTCACTTTTTGATCAGACACGAGCGTGTTAGATTGTTAATTTTGATAATCTATTATTGTTTGGTAGATAATATCATTTGTCACGTTGACGAAGCCTTGAACAAGTGCAGAAGTACCTAATTTGACTAGTTTACAAAAACAACGGTCTCAATTTGTGAAAATAACTTGGATGTTGTTACTATAAATGATTACGTAATATTTAATTACACTTGTAATATATTTGGGTTTTCTAGTATTACTTAAAATAATAAATAGACTGATTCAATTGACTAGCACAATACTGGCAGTTCATATTGATACTTTTAAGTGTCTTAAATTACGAATCAGTTCTTATTAAATTGCTTAATTACCATAAAATGTTTTCTAACGGTTTTACCACATAACCTTTGTTTATTAATCTGTGTTAGAAGTTATTAAGCCAAATGAGTGACGTTCTGTAGCTTGTTCAAAATGGCGGTAGTTGTTTAATGTAAATTGACATTGGGAAGTTATAAAAAGGATTAAAAATAACGTTATTGGGTCAGTTGCTTGGTAGATGTTCAGGAGGTTAGTCCTAGTGCCGTTGTTGTGTGGAATAAATCAACCAGATGTCATGTAAGTTAAGTAATTTGATATTATATAATAATTATTGCTTATTATAAAAATGTTGTTGTACAAGTTATATTATAGTCGGTTTTCCTAATGTTTTAAATCATAACAATCATATTCATGTTCTATTCCTAGCTATTGTAATAATGTATAGCAATGTTATAATAATTCTAAGTTCTCTTGGACAATGGTCCAAGAGTTGAAATTAAATGTATGTAGGAAAATAATAATTCATAGTAATGTAAGAGAATGTGTTGATGAAATACTTCAATACTGTTTCCATGGAGTTTCTTGTCCTTCTTCTCCATGAAGACCTAGTTTTGGAACGGACGACTAGATTTCTGATTCAATATTGACAAGCCTAACTGAAATAAATGTCTGGTCTTGTCTTTGTGCTTTACTTCATGAAATCCTTTCCCTACAAACCATATTCATAAGAACCTGCATATACAGTAAATAAGCAGTAACCATTCTGTTATTCAAAGCTTGATATGTTTTAAATGTACACACTTATAAATGTATATATCCCCTTTATTCTGACATCAGAAGTGGGATAGTTCTCTGGCCTTTTAAAACCACTTACTAATGCATTTTATTTTGTTATTTTCATGATCAATGTTCGAGCTGCTGACGATATTTTGGAAACCGTTGGCGGGACGCTGACTTCACTCGCACCATAATGATGACATCCCGCTGCCCCTGACATCGGAGCTGCGGAGCTGCAAGGTACTATGTGAGCTTCGAGACTGGAACCTCAGCTGCTGTGAGAAGTATCGGGAAGCTTTCCAGGAATAAGAAGTAGCTTAAGTTGGTAAGGCCCTTAGAGGCTGTTTAATATTTACAAATGGATACGATGATAAATTGAAAGATTAAGTATTGCGAAATACTTTTATATCATTTCTATTGTTTATCGAGCATTTATTAGTATGTTTTTACTGTTAATTACTTATGTATCATTGAACCAATTACTTTAAAAGATAATCAGAGGATACAATAGTTTGAGGAAAGAGAGAGGAAGCAAAATAGTAATTTTGACATTCTTAAATGATACAAGAACAAAGTTACTTTCTTCCGTGATACATACCTTACTAATTGCTTTGTACAATAAACACTTCTGATTAGGTTACTGGGTAAATAAATTGATTAAATCAGTTAACTTCATAAGTTTAAAGATGCTAAATGCAATTTAATTTGTCTTTCTCCTTGTCATGATAAAAAAAAATATACAACCATCTAATCTGCGTTTGCTAATTAATTTCCACAAATGAGAAGTAAAAAAAAAGAAAAAAATACTTAGTACCTACATGTAAAACTCGATTTGATAAATTTCAAATTGCGCCACGACTTACCTGAAATTCAAGTGGCAATAAAATCAATTTGATTACACTATGGATCTTAAAGTTGTTGATACTTTCTAGCTTATTCAGTAGTAGCCTCGGAAACGTGTCATGAACAGCTGTGTATGCCTAAGGTAGTTCATTTTTTTTTTTAATAATTGCATAACGGAATAAGAATGGTAAAAATATTTTCGAATGTGGAAATAAACCCCGAATTTATAGTTATACTTTTTTATGACTTTAGTAGAGTATGTACTTAATGCAATTTTCTTTCTATTTCCTCATGACGTTTGTATTATTTTATGATTTTTAAAAATTAGCTTTTAAATTTTTTATTGAAAGACATAATTATAAAATTGTGTTATATTCGATTTCAATTTCCAATGCTCACAGCGATGAGACTTGAGAGACGGAAAAACTTAGTAACTTAGTTTGGTTAAACTGAAATGAACCAACTTAAAAAAAATGCAAATGGTACAACTGACGTTCAAAAGTGCCTTTTAAGTGCCTTTGAAATAAATGCTTTGACTTTGACTTTGATTTTGACGTTGACTTTGACAAGTTGCAATTTAGAGGTTGATTTTATTGTGAAATCAATGGAATAATTGCTGCTGGGGTCATAGGCCTGGTGTTAACTAACTCACGTACAGCAGGTGGGGCCTTAACATCACTTGGGTCATAGACTAATGGAATTATTGCTGCTGGGGTCATAGGCCTGGTGTTAACTAACTCACGTACAGCAGGTGAGGCCTTAACATCACTTGGGTCATAGACTAATGGAATAATTGCTGCTGGGGTCATAGGCCTGGTGTTAACTAACTCACGTACAGCAGGTGGGGCCTTAACATCACTTGGGTCATAGACCAATGAAATAATTGCTGCTGGGGTCACAGGCCTGGTGTTAACTAACTCACGTACAGCAGGTGGGGCCTTAACATCACTTGGGTCATAGACCAATGGAATTATTGCTGCTGGGGTCATAGGCCTGGTGTTAACTAACTCACGTACAGCAGGTGAGGCCTTAACATCACTTGGGTCATAGACTAATGGAATAAGTGCTGCTGGGGTCATAGGCCTGGTGTTAACTAACTCACGTACATCAGGTGGGGCCTTAACATCACTTGGGTCATAGACCAATGAGAACAATATAAATATTCCCCTTATTGATTTTGAGACAAGTACAGTTCAGCATGGCTGTGAAAGGCTATTTTCAGATTTATTGACATTGTGATGATGATTTTGGTGCATTTCAGTTTGACCGAACGTTCAAACGGTACATGGACAATTGGACATGGATTGTATATTGGGATGATGGATAATTCTTTTATCTTAATAGACCAACGTATAGTGAATTTAAATTGTAATATTAGTTTGGATGTGCTTTTACTATATATTGATTTTTTTCGGTACGGTGTGATTTGTTATTCTTCTTCAGTTTACAAATTCTTTTCTTTTCAAATCAAGATGTATCACACCTCTTAAAAATACGGTACTGAGCAGATTATCGCATAAGAAAATTTATTAATTTACATAACACCAATCAAAATAGTACGTACCTTTACTGTCGAGTTAAATCACCCAAATCTTTTATTTTTAAAAACCTGGCTATTTTATGAAATAAAAAATAAAATATTTAAAAACAAATGACGCTTACGGTGTCACGTTATTAATTCGGTCTGAAATATCAAATGATGGCTGAATATAATTCTGCGCTAATTGACTTTACAAACAAATATAAAATGCTGAATCGGTTAAGCTGTTCTATCGTGAAATTGGAAATTATTGTTGAACTAGCAGCGCTCCGCGGTTTCACCCGCGTAGTTCCCGTTCCCGTGGGAATACGGGGATAAAATATAGCCTATATCACCCAGGAATAGTGTAGCTTCCCAACAGTGAAATAATTTTTCAAATAGATTCAGTAATTTCGGACCAACAAAAAATAAACAATCAAATCTTTCCTCTTTATTAATCTTATTGGTATAGATTATTACAGAATAGATAAATTAAAGTAACGAACATATTTTGAATGTGAGTGTACAAGTAATTTATAATCGATGTTATTTGAGAATTATATAAATGCTATTTTAGTGGTCACGGTAATTTAAAATTGGGTACTTGTGTAAGGTTCTGATGTTTACAAAATTATTTCGGAGATAATTTTAACGAAAACGAAATATACCTGCCAAGTCTTAGCAGATAGTCGGAATAAATAGTTGGTACTTTATTTATCGTCGCAAAGGTAATTCAATGAGTCCCTCATTACTGAAGATCGTGGTCACTGGATGAGCGGACAGTCATTCTCCATCTACTCCGGTCCAAAGTCGCCAACACCATTTGCTGAAATTTATTGGAGGGCGTGGCTTCTTTTATTTATTTATTAATTAACTATAGATGACTTACAGCTAAAACAAACAATAAATAAAGAATGGAATGTGATACTGATGGCCAATTAAGTAGAAGTGAATCTAAAAACACACATTTGCTAGAACTAATTCATTATGATTTTTTTCAAAGTAGTGAGCATCACATGGTTATTATTATTATTAATTATTTTAATTCAGAATTCATTATTACATTCCATAACTTGTTAGTAAAAAAACAAAACTTAAAACTATGTTTGTAAAATTAATAATTATAAAAAATTGAGCTATTAAATTTAACATAATACAAAATTGAGCTGTTTCACCTTATATAGGGCACCACCCGAGTACCACCCATGTACAAAACTAAGATTTTCCTTAAGATTAACTTGTTTGAAATAATTCACTATACTTTGGTTTCTTGTTAGGTGTTATGAAAAGTTATTACTTCCAATGTAAAAGTATTGTTCGGAGTGGCCATGTCAAAAATGTATGGAATTGTTAATAGAAAATGTGTTTATTGAATAGTGTTCAATAATATTGTCAGATTGACCGAACGATGAATTATTCGAATTATTTTCATGATCACTGGTCAGTGCTGCGATGCAGCTGTTAAACATGAATGACTTACTGAATTGTTGCTATAACAATTCTTTTGTGAACTTAATTATACCCTTACGTTAATAGTTATGACAAAATTGTTAAATGTTTATATGACATTAGGGAGGTAAAAACAAAAAACTGTATCGATATGTAGACAGATAAATTGTTATATGCCCGGAGCACATAAATTGAGAAAAAATGTATAATTTTTTGTTGTAATGGTCACTATTAAGTTCTGTCGTTTTAGTGAGAAGGAGGATTCATAGGTACTTCGAGGACAAAGTATTTTCAGTCTGGCCGTGTTCGATCATTCATTTTGATATTATAATAAGTATTGTTTGTTGGATAATGACATCGGTCACATTAACGAGGCCTTGAGGTACCTACCTAATTTGACAAGATAGTATTCACAGGAAATAACTGTATTGACTTGCAAAAATTACTTAAATCTATAATGATTAAGTAGTTTTTAATAATACCTGTTTAAATATACTTTACCTTAGGTTTTGATTTGAAACTTTAATATAATGTGTAAGTTTAACTGGTCAACTATCAAGTGCTGTTGTTTTTGTGAGACGGTGGATTCATAGGTACTTCGATAACGAAGTACTTGTCAGTCTGGCCGTGTTAGATTGTTAATTTTGATAATCTATTATTGTTTGGTAGATAATATCATTTGTCACGTTGACGAAGCCTTGAACAAGTGCAGAAGTACCTAATTTGACTAGTTTACAAAAACAACGGTCTCAATTTGTGAAAATAACTTGGATGTTGTTACTATAAATGATTACGTAGTATTTAATTACACTTGTAATATATTTGGGTTTTCTAGTATTACTTAAAATAATAAATAGACTGATTCAATTGACTAGCACAATACTGGCAGTTCATATTGATACTTTTAAGTGTCTTAAATTACGAATCAGTTCTTATTAAATTGCTTAATTACCATAAAATGTTTTCTAACGGTTTTACCACATAACCTTTGTTTATTAATCTGTGTTAGAAGTTATTAAGCCAAATGAGTGACGTTCTGTAGCTTGTTCAAAATGGCGGTAGTTGTTTAATGTAAATTGACATTGGGAAGTTATAAAAAGGATTAAAAATAACGTTATTGGGTCAGTTGCTTGGTAGATGTTTTTTTTTTTTTTTTTTTTTTTGGGTGGGAAATCATCAAATAACTTCTCCCGCTCTGGGTGGAGCAGGAGGGCGTGTCAGACTTTTACTGACTAAAACCCACCCGTGTTCCTTCAGTAGCCCTTAAGCCAGGGGCTGTGGTGTCTCTTTCGAACAAACCCGCACCCCTGGCAGGCATCGACCCTTGCGGGTCCCATCACTTTTTGTGCTGACATCTCTTTGAGGCGCGCGTGGAACACAACGCGCCGTCGACTTGGGCTTGGTCCTTACCGGATAGCGAGCTACCCATTACTCAACGTCCGCAAGCCCATGCCTACGGTGGCCGGAAATCGGCCTGGGATTCCCGACGCCCAGGGCGTCTCCGTATCCTGCGGCGGCTGGGGTCGCGAGGGCGCATATGCTGCCTCTCCCTCACGTGCGCCGCCTCCCTCTTCGCGAGCATCACTGCTTCGCTGAAGGAGGTGACGGCTCCCCATGCCCTCTCGCTCCGTACCATGGCCTGGACCAGGGCCGGACGCGAGAGATCGCCGCCACCGATCGCCTCCACGAGGACACGGCGGTGCTCCGCCCAAGCAGGGCAGACCGCCACCGTATGCTCCACCGTGTCCTCAGGGCGATCTTCGCAGTGGAAACACCCGGGCGTTTCCTCCCGCCCTATCCGAAACAGGAACCTCCCGAAACAACCGTGTCCGGTGAGGACCTGCGTCAGGCGGAAGGTGAGGACGCCATGCCGCCTCTCGAACCACTCCTCAAAGAGGGGACTTACCGCCGCAATCGTGGCGTGCCCAGCACTGGGTTGCGACAATCGCGCTCTCCATGTCACCATGAGATCCCGCCGGAGCTCTGTCCGCTGTGCCGCGATTTCCTGCGGCAGCGGAGTTACACCCCGGCGTTTGGCCTCCTCGCGCCACTCCCATATTTGCGCGAGGACCTTTGCCTCCAGATCCCATGGCGGTATGCTTGGTAGATGTTCAGGAGGTTAGTCCTAGTGCCGTTGTTGTGTGGAATAAATCAACCAGATGTCATGTAAGTTAAGTAATTTGATATTATATAATAATTATTGCTTATTATAAAAATGTTGTTGTACAAGTTATATTATAGTCGGTTTTCCTAATGTTTTAAATCATAACAATCATATTCATGTTCTATTCCTAGCTATTTTAATAATGTATAGCAATGTTATAATAATTCTAAGTTCTCTTGGACAATGGTCCAAGAGTTGAAATTAAATGTATGTAGGAAAATAATAATTCATAGTAATGTAAGAGAATGTGTTGATGAAATACTTCAATACTGTTTCCATGGAGTTTCTTGTCCTTCTTCTCCATGAAGACCTAGTTTTGGAACGGACGACTAGCTTTCTGATTCAATATTGACAAGCCTAACTGAAATAAATGTCTGGTCTTGTCTTTCTGTGCTTTACTTCATGAAATCCTTTCCCTACAAACCATATTCATAAGAACCTGCATATACAGTAAATAAGCAGTAACCATTCTGTTATTCAAAGCTTGATATGTTTTAAATGTACACACTTATAAATGTATATATCCCCTTTATTCTGACAAGCGCGAGAGGTCGTTCTGCCAGCCTGTGCCGAACTTACCGCGTTTCCTTAGTTTAATCAATTTCCATCGGCTTAATCATTTGAGATTTCGTTATTTTAATGTTGAAAGTGATTAAATAGACAGTTGTAACACGTGTTAAGACTCTTATTTTGTACCTACATCATGTCTAACCCGGACTCTGATAACGAGGAGCCCCTAATGGGTGAACCACCTTCGTTATCAGAAGTGGGATGCAACTCAAACGCTCCACGTGGTGCAAGTAATAGTGCTGGGCAAGAAATGTGTAAAAACAATGCGCGCGCGTTTGAAGGTGACACAGAAACGGAAAAATGGCGTTTTCTGTTGGAGCAGCAAAACAAAAACTTTATGGCTATCGTGCAAGCAATGAAAACACCTGCGATTATGGATGTTCGCATCCCGGATTTTGACCCTGAAAAACGGAGTGTTGACCCGCGTGCTTGGCTGGCAACAGCAAACATGTGTGTTATCGATCCGAATAGTCAAGGTGCATCGTTGATGATTGCCTTGAGCCGCGCACTCAAGGGAGAAGCTTCGTCATGGCTGTCGTCCATATCTTACCCTGGGATGAAATGGAGCGATTTTAAGGAGCTATTTATAGCCAGGTATGATTGTCCAGAGACTACCGCTTCTTTTCTAATCAATCTGCATGGAAAAAAACCTAAGGAAAATGAGTGTTTGGCTGCGTATGCAGCTACCCTCATGACAACCATTATGTCAAAATGGAACGGCCTCACGACAGAACAGATTGCCGTTGCGACGGTGCTAGCTCATATCGCGAAGAACGATACGCGAGTCCAGCGATTGTCCTTCACTACGGACATCAAAACCCGCAACGATCTACAGCGGGAACTGAAGGCTGTTTCGTTTCCGAAGAGGAACGCCCCGTCTGGTGGTGATGAACGTGAAGGTCCTGACGCGAAGAGGAACTGCCTCAATTGGCCCTACGATGGACCTAAATGTTTTAACTGTGGAAAACCAGGACACAGATCGGTGCAATGTCGCCTGAAAAGAGACTCGAAGGCACAGGAAGAGCAATCGAGGTCGATGGCGTCTAGCAGTGGCAAGAGCAACCAGGCAACAGGGAAAGCTGACTGGATCACTTGCTTCAATTGTCGTGAACAAGGACACTACGCATCCAACTGCCCTAAGAGGAACGCCAAGGAGGCAAGTAGCAGCAAGGCGGTTGATTCCGCCAGGGAAAAGCGAGTTGATGTGTGCCATGTGGACGAAACTACTGGATCCTTACGGTATTCTGGTGAGCAATTTGATTTTTATTATGACTCTGGTGTGGAATGTTCGCTTGTTAAAGAATCTGTATCCTGTAAATTTAGTGGCAAACGACTTTATGGAAATGTGTCATTGACTGGTATCGGACAGATTTCTGTAAGGTCAACTGTACAAATTTTGACTACTGTTGAGATCAGTGGAATTATTTTTGAAATTCTTTTCCACGTTTTACTCGACTATTTTTTGTGACATGAAATCATGATTGGACGCAAAGTGTTATGAAATGGTTTAGTAGTTCATGTGACGTCAGATAAGATACGATTTGAGAAAATACGGACAGTTCAGACATGTGACGTGATTTTTGACCATAAATTTGATTTCGACACGATAGATACTGACATCCCCCCTGAAAGTGAAACTGAACTGCTAAATATTTTGCTTTCTTTCACACTTAGCTCTATTTCTAGTGTACCCTTAAAGCTCTCAATCTGACGTCAACACTGACTCTGACTCTAGCAAGACTGACCAGACGAGACCGGCTGTTGATGAAGGTGTTAGGCCTTAAGTGGATGGATAAAAGACGCAAATGTAGTATGCAAGTGACTCAGATTGCATACATTTCAATGTTGTTCGTGGTTTCGCACTTAAGTGTTTACTTAAGGTTGGTGACTTACGTGCGGCATGGCAATGTAGGTAATCGCCAAAGGTGCTTAATGAAGGCAATGTATTGTCTTGAGGTTGGGTACCGGATGGAGGTCCCATATAGTTGCCGGATGGAGGCAATGCGATGTGTTGAAATCGGGTACCGGATGGAGGTCCCGCTAGTTGCCAGATGGAGGCAATGTGGTGTGTTATGTGTGTCGAAGTCGGGTACCGGATTGAGGTCCCGCTAGTTTGCCGGATGGAGGCAATGAGATGTGTTATGTGTGTCGAAGTCGGGTACCGGATGGAGGTCCCGCTAGTTTGCCGGATGGAGGCAATGTGTTGTATGTGACGAAGCTGGGTACAAAATAGAGCATTGCATACTAGATTTGGTCGGAAGGTTTCATGAATTGTTTCGATTTCAATGTTGAGATTTTCTCTATACGATTTGATGAGAATGTGGATCAAAATAAAATAAAATTGTGTTGTTGAATCGTGTGACTTTATTCTCTGACGTCTTGGTCAGGAAGGTCGAGCGAAGAACGTTTCACTTTCCATAAATTCTTGTTTCAGATGCCTCGCACGAGGACGTGTGAATTGTCAAGATGGCCGTGTCGCAGAATCAACGCAGAGGCACATTATTAGCCCTTTCAGACCTGAATAATTTTTTTCTGTCCAATGAATCTAAAAAAAATCCTGTAGCTAGACTAGGGTAAAAAGACAAAGGAAAAATAATGAAAAAAATCCTAGCTGTCAACTTTTCAAGAAAAAATAGTTTTTCTTTTAGTGTACAAATGTGCACATCCGTCCTACGTAATGACAAGACTAGTGTAGTACAAGTTTCACTGAAATTATAAAATGTTTAATTTATAAATGTTTTTATTAGGAAATATTAATTATTTTTAAAAAATTAACAAAACTAGATTACAATCCTTATAATAATTAACAAAAAATAGATTTCTTCTTTGGGATAGGTAAATAATTGGCACATAGGTAAATCAGTCATTCGCCCCATTCAAGCAGCATGATTCATTTTACGTATGAAATGCTAAGAAACAGTTTTTGTCTTTGGTAAGGCAAAGGTGAACTTTGCATTTTATACATTTAATCCGGGTTCTTCCCTTGCATCCCACCATTTTGCACCGTGTCCCAAGTCCCTCATCATGTGCAGGGAAATGCCTAACACCGTCTCTTGCTATATCCGCTACAGGGCGAACCTCTCCTGGTCTTCTCGGAATAATTTGCGGTATTGGGCTACTGCCACTGGGTCGTCCTCTTTTACCGATGGTAATTTTATTCCTCAACACCAGACTTTCAGCCAGCTGACGACGAAAGTGAAGCAACCTGAGTTGTTTATTCTTTGGTATGCCTAGCAACTCATTGTCAATTTGGTACTCTCGGTATGCCTGCACTACAGCTAAATCAGAAGCATGAAATATCATGCGAAGGGTCCATTTTTTTGACTTTATGAAAGTCCTAAAATAGCTCATGAGTTGATCTAATAGATCAACTCCTCCCATTGCGTGATTGTATTTCCTGACAACTTCGGGGCGTTCGACGTCTATAAATATCTTCTCTTTTTTACACCACCTCTTGACTAAGTCTTTTTCACCAATACCAACAAAATTAGAAGCAAGATGGGTAATCTTATTATCCAGCCACTTGACCACAGTTACATCTTCGTCATAACTACTTACTTCTTGAGAAAATCCTCGAGGCTTTTTATTCATTTCTTTATCGCTTAGTAGCGATGGGTTGGCGAATCTATTGATACGAGCTGTGCATGCAGCCATAATGCCTTTTTGTTTCATAATTTGCAATAAATGATATGACGAAAAGTAGTTGTCAAAGTACAGCTCGTGACCCTTGCTTTCTCCAATTCTCTTTGTGAGATGAAGGACAATAGCTGCACCATATCCAATTTTTTTTGTCAAATTATTATCAAGTTCTGGACTAGAGCTTTGATAAAGTATAAAATCATAGGCTTGCCCATGTTTACCACATAAAAAAAATATCTTGAGCCCCCATGGACAAGGTTTACCCTTTATATACTGCTTGGCAACATGTTTGCCAGTAAAAGGAACTATCTGCTCATCTACGCAAAGTTCTTTTTCAAGTGGTAACTGCAAACATCGATTCCTAACAGCATCAAATATTGGTCGAACTTTGTAAAATGCATCTTTGCAACCAGCTGGTATTCTTGTATTATCAACAAGGTGTAAATTATTACGTAGTTCAAAAAAGCGATCCCGTGCCATATTCTCTGAGAACAAGGGAATGCTGATGCCGGTTTCCCAGTACATTTTCAAGCACGGGTAGCTAAAAATACCAGTAGCTAAATGTAACCCAAATAAAATTTCTAATTCTTGTGCAGTAGTAGGTTTAAACCTGAGTTTATTTGAATGTATTGCGTATAAGTTGGTCATTTCAGCCATAATTTCAAATATTTTTTTTGGCACGTACCGAAAGTAATAATCCACTGGAGCTTCAACTGTAGGGTCAACTGACATTGGTGGTAGCCAATCTGATGAAATAGTATTTAGGAGTTCCCTGTGTCTCCACCTAATGTTCAGTTTAGGCGTAATATTCTGAAGTATATTTTCATTAGAGGACTCCATTTCTGTTGTCGGTGGTACTTCGGGAACCACTTCATCGCAGGTGTCATTAACTTCTGGATCATTCGTTCCAATCCACGATGAGCTGGGCCCTTCATCATCATCAGTGTCGGGTGGAAATACCTCTCGTTGGTTTTGATTGATGACATCTGCACCAACTCGGACAGACCGCAACTCCCTTTCAGATGTAAATCCAAACGGTTCTTCGTCATCAGACGATAGCTCCAAATCGGAAAGATCTCTTTCATGTAGGGCTTTCAAGGCGTCCGGTGAAAACATATCGGTGTTATTTTATCTGAAAATATAAAAAAAAGCCTTATCTCAATATATAGCATCAATAACATTAAAATAAATAGTTAAAAACATAATTATTCAAATACAGCTTGAATACTTCAACAATCGTAAAAACATCGTTTACGCCTGATGTGTACATTTGTGTACAAATATAAAAATTGTGATAATTGATACAAAAATAGAATAACAAAGTCAAATTATATGTTACGTATGACCTTAGGAATATAACACATCAATTCATATTTTTGCAGTGCGTATATTTCGCTATTTCCTACTTTTTTGAAATAAAAATGATGAGCTTACCTACACAGCTCCAACTTCGGTCAGCCACTGGTCGAAACTTGTCGAAAAAGTCACAAAAAATGCTAAGAGATGGCGTTAGTAGTATCGTTTTTTGTAGTTTATATTGTGGACATATGGATACAACCGTTCTCATTTGCAATTGTTGCGAAATACTTACCAAAATATTTTTTTATATCTTATGTGTACATTTGTGTACGCCAGGTCTGAAAGGGTTAGAGTGGCTATTGATTATTGTTAATTTAGAACAGCGCCATCTGTTATCGTTGTCGGAAACGTCAAGCAGAGTGCTTGGGTAAGGTCGGTACAGGGCGTGGCAGGTCTTGTTGACAGCTGTCAGTTGTCATGCTTGACATTGAATTGAACGTATTGATTGCAGTGTTGCCACCTTGGTGGTTTTCCCACCAGAACTGGTGTTTTTTCAAGAATTCTAGTGGTTATTATTTTATTTTATAACGTTTTTATTTTTTTAGTGGTTTTTAGCGTTTTTTCTGGCACCTCATTTTTGAGAGGAAAATCACCGTTCCAGAATTTCATAATGTACAGAGGCCAGCACGTCAAGCTACCCCAATCTGTCAAATTTCTTTGATAATTTTTCAACTTTATTACAGAGGAATAAGGTTCATGTACACTTGGGAAAATTTTACAGTTTGGGATAGGTTGACCTGCTGGCGTCTGTACTATGCTTACTCTATGACCGGGGAATCCCTAGGGGTAGCGTTAGTGAATGTTCTCTTTTTATCTGTCATTCTATGTCCGGAATTTCGTTCGTGCTGTTGAAAAGTCTTAAAGTTTGATAGAGTCGTTTTTTGCAACAGTGTGTGAAGGCTTGAAGCTGTAAATAATATCCAATAATGGAAGTTACTCACAAGAAAAAACATTACGCATAGAAGTATAGAAAAGAGTCACTAGATGAATTCCAAACCTGGCTTAAACCTTTACCGAATACTCGCTCTTTACATCACAGAACACAGTTCAGTTTCCTGTATTGATCACCTCACAGATTTAGTAAAATCGACTTTCCCTGATTCCAAAGCAACGGACGACTTAAAAATGCATCGTACTAAGTGTACTGAAGTTATTAAAAATGTCTTGGTGCCGTATTTCAGAGGACATAGGACAGCAGAAATACAGTCTAATGAATGTAGAATGCTAAAAATGTTGTCAAGTTAGACCGTATATTAATGTTTATGTTTGGTAAATTGTAAGTTAGTAAAACTCTTTATTGCACTCTGGTAAAATTACACAAAATTTAAAAAATACGTATTTTAGCGGCATTTGGTGGTTTCTTCTAATCCAAATTTCTGAAATATCTGGCGACATTTTACTCTTGACCTAGCGCCTTAAAAAAATCCAAGGTGGCAACACTGATTGATTGAGAGACGTCACTTTTTGATCAGACACGAGCGCGAGAGGTCGTTCTGCCAGCCTGTGCCGAACTTACCGCGTTTCCTTAGTTTAATCAATTTCCATCGGCTTAATCATTTGAGATTTCGTTATTTTAATGTTGAAAGTGATTAAATAGACAGTTGTAACACGTGTTAAGACTCTTATTTTGTACCTACATCATGTCTAACCCGGACTCTGATAACGAGGAGCCCCTAATGGGTGAACCACCTTCGTTATATTTAACAGAAAAATAAAAATAAATTAAGTAATTGAAATCCTTTTTCTCAATTAAAAACGATTAAAATCAAATTTCGTTTTTGTTGTTTTGAATTTGCCGCGAAAACGCTCCTTACGATGACTTTTTATCACGTGACATCGTGACGCCAGTTTTGTGTAAACGGCACCGGTACAAATACTTCGTTTGGCGCAATTTTAGAAGTATTTATGCACAGAGTCACCGCACACCAGTAATATCACTTTCTATCCATTAAAAATCTTGTTAATTATAACTCGGCATTCACTTGTTTACTTAATAACTACTTTAGTTTACACAAAGTTGACGTCACGTGATAAAAAGTCATCGTAACAAGCGTTTTGGCGGTAAATTCAAAACAACGAAATATAAATTGGATTTAAATCGTTTTTAATTGAGAAAATGGATATAAATCAATTTACTTTTATTTTTCTGTTACATGTTTCGTCCCAATCTTCAATTTATAATAGTTTTCAATAAATTGGAAAATACCATATTTATGTTCATCACAACTGCTTTCAAAACCGTGAAGGAAAAAATTGTTAGGAAATGGGCATGTCCTAGAACCAAAACTTCGAAGACATGTGACATCCAGAACTCATACTGGGGACATTATGGCCGAATCTCTCTCACAGAGAGATGCGTCGTAGCAGTGGGAACGTCTAATGCTGATAATGTCAGTTTTTTAAATATTTCTTTATCAAAATTGAAGCAACTTAGTCGTTTTACGTGTTCGTTTGGGTGATATCCAAAACATAAATCAGGCAGCATTCAAAGTAAAACACCAAAAATAATATTTTACCATTGTTTTATTCAAAATTCATTAATTTAACTAACTATTAACAAAACATTATGATAAGTACCTTAAATTTAAAACAGGTGTTATTGATCTTCTTAAATTTAATTTGTCATTATATACAAGTTAAGGTGAGCGGTGCCATCAATCAGATACTGAAGCCTTTTAATGCCTGAAAGAATAAGGAAAATGAAATTACTTGCAATGTAATAATTAGCTGGTCTAAAAACCACTATAATGACCTGCATTATCTACTAATACAAAGAAAATTATGAATTTTTTTGTCTAAAAGGTTATCTAAAAGTAGACTAGTAAGTTTATTTACATGTTTGCTGGAAATAAGGAGAAGATGCAAGATTTAACTACAAACAAGCGGTAAATACAGTATAAAAACAAACATTAATATTTAAGGACTGTTTTAAATGAGGAACACATGAATTTAAACTGTGGTTCTAAGTCTATAATTTATTACGAAAACATACACACTAACACTAGGGGCACACGCAGTCATTAACTATCGTTATCATAACAAAACTACGACGACGATATTTCCGAAATTACTTTCGTAATCGGCAGTTTATTCCTCTCCTCCTCGGACACCAATGAATCCACTTGCTGCAGTTTGTACCAGCCGTAGTGGGCACTAAATAGTGCGGGCACCATTACAATAATGACCATGTTATTTTTAAAGAACTGTCCCACGTTCATTTTGTCAAATTTAAAATTTCTCTGAACAATATTTATTTTCCTTTTTGGTTATAAACGAAAGGAAACTGGAAAATTGGTGACTTTTGTATTTTTCTCGATTGTTATAATGATGTTCGCGTGCAGAGGTGGTTTGAGTGCAGAATTCTTGCATGCATCAATGACTATTTTATTTGGCCGGATAATGTAAATAAATCAACTGTCAATGTCAACCGCGCAGCTGTTTGACAGCTTTGAGGAACGTCCTAACGCGATTACGCGACGTTCAGTTTCAAGTCCGTGTGCAAAAATGTTAATATTTAATTAATGAAATCTAATTTCATGAATTCTATTGAAAGAGTACAGACGCCAGCACATCAAGCTATCCCAAACTGTCTAATTTTCCCGATTGAATATGAACCTTATTCCTTTGTGATGAAGTAAACATAGCAAATAAAAATATTATTAAAAAAAAAACAAAAAACCCGACTGCCTAAAAATTGAACTTTAGGTTACTTTTCAAAGGGGAAGATATATAAAACCATGGTAAGACCTGCCGTCTTGTATGGGTCAGAATGTTGGGCCACAAAAGAGATGAATGAAAGGCAATTGCATGTATCCGAGATGAGAATGTTAAGAGGAATGTGTGGTGTTACACGAATGGATAGAATAAAAAATGAGTACATAAGAGGAAGCCTGAAAGTGGCACCGATAAATGAAAAGTTGTGTGGAAATCGGTTGTCATGGTATGGGCATGTGATACGGAGGAATGAGGAAAATGTCGTGAGGAAAGTTTTGAGTATGAATGTCGATGGCTATAAGAGTAGGGGGAGACCAAAAAAACGATGGATGGACTGTGTGAATGATGATATTATGGTTAGAAAGGGTGTGACTACGGAGATGACGACTAATAGAGAAGTGTGGAAGAAAAAGACATGTTGCGCCGACCCCAAATAAATTGGGATAAGGGCAGGAGAATGATGTTACTTTTCAACATAAACTACATGATTATTCATTAATTACATTATGTGTGTATGGCAGACAACTAATAAAACTAAAAAGAAAAAAAAATTAAAAAAAAAAAAACAACTGCCTAAAATTCAGCATAAAGTATTCAGTCTGATAGTCATCCTTTTAAAACAAGTTTCTTGTTTCCATTGATTTAAATTGTCACTGCTTGTTTCCATCTTTTTTACCTAAAGTTCATTTTTTAGGCAGTTGGGGGTTTTTTTTTTAGTTTTTTTTATGTTGAAACGTTGACTAATTTGTTGCTTTTTTATTATTTTAGCATTTTTCATTCCAAATTACATCTAAACATACAAGGTACAAACCCTTTATTTTGATACCCCATTCAATAGGTTTTGAGAAAAAAAAAAAAAAACGAAAACAATTAGGCGCCAAAAATCGGACATTATATTTTTTTCAATTTTGGTATACCCAGTGTCACTCTCACAATTAAGACGAATCTAATGGCACCTCTCAAGCTGAAATCGATGAAGCCGTTTAGGCTACAGAGCGTGCCAAAAAAACAAACATACATACACACATACACTCGAAAAACATAACTCTCCTCCTGGCGCAGTCGGGTAATAAAGACAGATTCGGGTAGCTTGATGTGCTGGCCTCTGTACTTTGAGGAAAGTCTGTATAAATAAGCCACACTGGTACAAGTATTTACCTCAAAATATGCACAAAATACGTAACTAGTTATAGTGGGTGTGTGTCTGTCCGGTATGGGTTTAGCCTGAAATAAATTAGGTATATTTATTTTGATTTAATACAATTATTAGAGCCAAGGATCCTATATTTTTACTTTCGAATGTACAGTCGCCAGCAGGTCAAGCTATCCCAAACTGTCAAATTTTCCCAATTGAATATAAACCTTATTCCTGTGTGATAAAGTTGAAAAACGATCAAAGAAATTTGACAATCTATCAAACTTTAATAGATTTTCAACTTTATAACCTCTTTATAACATACTAGCTTTTGCCAGCGCCTTCGCCCGCGCGGAACTTTCATCCCCTATTTAACTCCCTTAGGGTTTGAATTGCGAGAAATCCTTCCTTATTCCTTGTTTACACTATAAAGGGAACCTCTGTGCAAAATTTTAGCTTTCTAGGTCCAAGGGTTTGGGCTGGGCGTTGATGAGTCAGTCAGTCAGTCAGAAGGAACTTGTTTTTTTATTTTTATATAATAATATAGCTAATTATAGTTCAGTTTCCTGATGACAGCGATGCGGACGAATACTTTGACGCCTAAGTGTCCTTTTGTTTTTGTATTTATTTGTTTAGTTAGTTATCATTTTTGTGATAAGCTTATGTATTATTTGTAATTATATGAAAAAGTATGTACCTACAAAATAAAATACCTTGGGAAAATGTGACAGTTTGGGGTAGCTTGATGTGCTGGCGTCTGTATTTCATACGTTTTGTTACAGTAACTGAAAAAAAAAAATGTTAGTAGTTTTTTTCTCAACGAACCGCCTTGTAATATGAATACATAACATAACTTTAACTAAATTACATTACACTACGGACTTTGAGAATTTATCAAGTATAATATGGTGGCTAAAAATATCAATTTTCTGTTTTTCTGAGAGCCTGCATCGTCTGCATTTACGCAAATTAAACGCGAAGTGTGGTTTTCGTTGCTATTAAAATACGTTAGTATGAGTATATGAACGGCCTATCAAAATTGTGGAGAACGAATTTTAAGCCAATCACTAACCGAATAAGTTTTCACTGACACATGATTTAATCAGATGTGTGTCATGAAAAACATGCTTCAAAAACATGGTGGCAGCTCAGTGAAGAGGGTGAACCGCTCGACTAGTCATTAAATTAACAGAGGCTTATTTAGCAGGAGTGTTTGATACAATTTGTAAGTACACCTCCAACTCCGGTTTAACATAAATCTCGAGGAGAAATAGTGATAACAACATTAAATTTTAGGTAAACACCGTTCAATAAGCTTCATACAAAACCGAGGATGACGTCTGAAGAAACCCAAATATCTGAAGAACTGAAGGGATGTTACGAGAATCTTATTGTAATCGACATTGGCGCGAACTTGACTAACAAGAAATACGGCCGTGATCTCGATTCTGTCGTGCAAAGGGCAAAAGATGCAGGTTGGTTATAAAAAGAAAGAAAAAAAAAATCAAATGTGTGATTGCGTGTTTACAACAATTTGGTATTACAATGCCGACACTAGCGTTAAATGTAATTTATTCATTTAGAATGATTGCACATTGAATACCTCGCGAGTTACTGGGTTATTGTCATGCTACATATTTTTTTGTGCTTGGAATGTTATGTATTTTTATGTGTGCAATGAAATATGATCTAGCACATAATTGTTGGTGAAGAAAGCAGTTAATACTGCGGACGATATTTCTAGTTATAAAGATAATTTAAACTATGACAACATGTGGTGTATACAGTTAATTTCATAGGAAATAATTTTGTTTTTAAATATAAATGATGAGTAATACACAGGCCATTGTCGTTTTACTTGATTGTAGGCCAAAAATAATCGTTTATAGTATTCTACAAACTACATTAATACAAACTCATTATGAAACAAATATCAATGATTTGAATTTGATTCATTAATGAAGTCTTAAAAAAATGTTTCACAAAAATTTGTAAAATCATCCATCACACGTAATGTTATTCTCAAAAGATTACTGCAAGCATAGAATGCATGTGTAACTTTAACTTCAATAACAAATTCTAAAATAATCTTGTGTTTAATGTTATGATTTGAGCAGTGTGTTTGTTATTCTTATATTTATATTTGTGTCTACAATCTGTTTCAAAACTTTTTGATGAAAGTGTAAACAAACCTCACTACAGGGAATTTAAAAGGATATTAGCTACACACTCATCTATTTTCGAAGGTTCAACTGTATTTCTCACCACTTTTTCCAACAATTGATTGAAAAACATGATTAAATTGTTATTGAAAAGTCACTGTGACAAACTTGAGGAGAGAAATGAGAAAACTTGAGGAAATAAAACATCTTAAAGGTGATTTAAACTAAGGGTTTAAAGTTAAAGTATTGAAATTAACAAATACCATCAGTTTATTTGTAAGTGGGACTACAAATTGCCTTCCACAAGAACAAGTTCTGACCCATTTGTTAACATTTTCATGAAATAGTTTTGAAACGGAGTATAAGCTGATGCGTTTGTATATTTCATTTCTCTTGTATTTTCATTGTTTTTCATTATAATAGCAAAGTGATACCTTAGTAACCATATTTATTATTTATACAGGTGTCCAAAAGATCATGGTCACGGGCACTTCAGTGCGGAACAGCAAGGAAGCCCTACGACTGACCCGCCTCTATCCCAGCACAATTTACTCAACAGCTGGTGAGTCTATGTCAGATTATAATTTTATTTGTATACTTTTAACATCAAAAGGGTTGATGTAATGTAATCAGATATGTTGAGGAATAAAACTGACCTTTGATAGACTTCGGTTGGATGACTATGAGTAAAAATGGTTATTTAACAAACATAGCTAACAATGGGGTAATTGCATAACAAACTTACAGTAGGAATGGCTATAATTCTGACAGTCCCAAAACATTAATTGAATTATTTTCGTTGTCGAGCTAATAATTTTTTCAGACACTGTGGTGACGGGTTCATAGGAGCCGATTACCATCGGCTTGCCTTTTTGAAATCCTACCTCCCACCAATCCACCTTTCATTATTTCAAAGTACAATTCATTTTTATTTGTTTCCAAGTATGTATTACTTTAAAAAAAAAAAAACTGCTTTATCTTGTGAAGAAACGTAAGGTTTCATCATGCGGAGGAAGATTTTTTTATTGAACGCCGTACCCTGTTCATAATTCCACCCATCGCCACTGTTCGAACATAATATGGAACAATGGAGCAGCAATACCGTTCCAAATGATTCCGATTCAAATTAATAGTGTGTTACATACGAGTGCAGATCATTGGAAAACTAGCACTAAAACTTATTTCAGACTGCAAAAAATGTTTAAAAACTTGAGTGTTTTTCAACCAATGTAGAATCAACAGTAGGTATTCAATTGTCACTTTATGCTTTACTTGCCCGCGGCTTCGCTCGTGTGGAGTTTGAAAATTATCCCATGGGAACGTACTACCGGGATGAAAACTATCCTATGTGTTAATCTAGGTTATAATCTATCTGTGTGCCAAATTTCATCCAAATCGGTTGAGCCGTTTTTGCGTGATTGAGTAACAAACATCCAAACATCTTCACAAACTTTCACACTATTTTAAAATATTAGTAGGAAGTACTAAATACACCTAAATAATACACAGGTGATATATCATTTAGAATGTATCTAATCATATTTTTCATCTAAAAATATAATATATTTTTACAAAAATATTTATTTTATATTTTTGTAAACAAATAATTTACTATGCTAAACAAATCAAAACTGCATTATGATTTAAATTAACACTCAATTTGTCTTTGAGTCACTAATTTTCCGATTCAACAACACGACAGTTAATAGCACAGCTAATTAATTTTATTATCTTATCCTAATCATTATTTATAAATATTCTGTTATTAATCAAATCTATGCCAGTATGTTTATTCATGCTAATTTAAATTAATTAATATCATCTGCATTTTAAAGAATGTGTGAGACTTGCAAAAATATATAAAGCACTTTCATCCTAGATATTAGAGGAATTAAAATCTGGGAGATTCATAATTTTAATTATATTTATTTATGCACAGTTTCACAAAAGCCTCATTTTACATACATACAGCTACTAAACGAAACCACTAGGTAACCTAGAAAATTTTCATTTAAATTGGGAAAATTCTATCGAAATTGGTTAGGGATTGAAAAAACTCCTAAAATACCGGTAAAGTATCGGTTTTTAGTGGTTCCGTTACTAGAACCGGGACCAGAATGGGATCTTAAATTGGAACGTTTAAGAACCTTTATTGTACCGGTTCTTGATCAAATGGATTCAGAATGAGTTCATACGATGCTACAGTAAGTGTAGTTTATTCAAAGTACTAATATGTACTTAATAGTTACGGGCAATATTAATTTGCTGACCCTGTATAGCACAGACTTCCACTTGCCCCGATGGTGAACTGAAAGAAAAGATACGTATGAAATTTCATAATCCTTGGGGTCAAAACAATGCATATTTATGCGATAGCAACAATCGCGGTTGGTTTGCTGTCATTTTTTGGAGAGTTCCGTTCTGTCTCCGAAACGCATCATCAGATCTGTATGAAATTTAAATGGGACCAATTCTGAATAAACCCCTATTGAAAAAAGAATTTTGCAAATCCGTCTATATATGGCGGGAGTTATGCCCGAACATACATAAAAAAAACAAACATGTCGAATTGATAACCTCCTTCTTTTTGAAGTCGGTTAAAAACCATAAGCCTTCAAGCATTCAAATAACCGTTTCCTTATTGTACAGATTATGTAAATATTCAAATGTTAAATTAAATTGTACATAAAGTTAATTGCCCCACTTTTACATCAAGTGTAATTAAAATTTCGTAACTCTCTCTTTGTTATAAATTCATATGCATAAGCATAATCTTAATTACTATGAGTAGGTAAAGACAGTAGTTACGAATTGCAAGTTAGTTTATTATCTTTTCCGACTAGAATGTTTGTCTTAAGCCTTACAGCTAAGATGCTTTAAAAGGCTAAATTCAGACTATTCAGCACCCTAATTGCATAATTTACTAGTAAGAAGAATTTGAATAATTTATTGGTAATCCATTGCTTTTAATCTTCCATACATTTTGACCGCATAGGTATTGCATTCTTCTATGAGACAGCGGATTCTTTTTTGATAACTGACCATACATTTCTTCGCTAGGGGTCAAGAATCATGTGCTAAGTTAATGGTTACAGTTTTCGATGTCCCTGCGACCCTGTGTGAAGGTTCGTAACTTTTAAAGTTAGAAACGAGAAAATTCGCGTTTAAGATTTTCTTTATAACTAAAACTTGGTTGTATCATCATTTTTGGATGTAAGGCTCCTCAACAACACAAGTTGCCGACGGGAATTCTCTGCACACCGCATGTCATGTCAATTTAACCGTTCATCAATTGATTTAGGTGTTCACCCTCACGATGCGAAGTCGATGATAGAAGAGGACATGTGGGGCGACCTGCAGGAGATCGCAGCTGCGCCGGAGTGCGTGGCGGTGGGCGAGTGCGGCCTCAACTACAGCAAGGACTTCTCGGAGCCGCACGTGCAGCGTGACGTGTTCAAACGACAGGTCAGTAGTAGAATAGAACATGAGCTTTCCTCAACATCAGCATTATTTAGCTGACAAACGTCCTCTGGTGTTTACAGAAGAAAAAATAAAGAAAATGCGTTTATTGTCTCGCCCCCTATTACACGGGATTTCTAACTAGCGAAATATGGGTGTACTAATAGGTCACCACCCTTGGTGGTCTTGGTGGCCTTGTTTGGTCCGAACATTATCGCAAAATAAATGAGACAAATTTAATTATCATAGTCAATTGTAACAGTTTGCGCGAGCTTGACAATTTGTCACATAAATTTTGAAATAATTTTCGCACGAAAAACTGGCTGTTCGAGAAGCTTGGTGACCAACACAACATATAATCCCAAGTATCTACCTACTTGACGTACGTCCGTAGACGCCCAATAATAATCATCTGGATTGCTCTAGAACTACACACGACGTCAACCCGCATACGTCGCTCGTCCAATCTTCTCAATAGGAACACTTATTGCATTCAATACACAATGAATCATCTGCGAATGAGATGCGATGCAACGTTCCCAGTCTATACAAATAGAATAGCGTTGAGTTTATTAAATTAAAGAATGGTTTACATTCATTGCTTTCTTTCTTTGGAACACGTAATCAGTGCATATATATCCATACTTATCGAGACTAATATTATAGCTGAAGACTTTGTTTAAACACTGTAAATCTCTAAGGTTGAGAATTAGCCATTGCATCTTTCTTCAAAAGGCCCTTCCAGACATGGCCCTGCATCTAGGGTTGCCACCTTTTATTCATGGAGTTAAAGTACATTGGTTATTATAGGTAAGAAAAAAAAGTACGTAGTATCAAAATAAAGTACAATTAATTTTACTTTATTATTATGTTTAAAAACATTTTTTTTTTGCTTTTTGCAATTTGTATCAAATTAGTATCTCTACTAAACAATTGCACAGCATCAGCAGATCCGTTTCGCTATCAAAATTACGTTTTCTAGGTGTATGTGGAGTATTCTTGTCCATGATTTACTATAGCGTGAATCTAGAAAACTTTAAATCGTATTCATATTGCACTCAAACCGCTTCGCACAAAACAAACAAGAAATTGTGACAATGACACTGACATTGTAGACATTTGAGGTTAGGTTGCGTTCATAAATTGCTAAAAACGAGTGCCTTTGTGATGTGGCGCTGGCGAGTGGCGACATCGATTCGGCACCAATAGATAAATTTCGTTTAGCGAAAAAATACTTACGACTAAACTTTTCAAAATTCCAAAGAAATCAAATCATGTGAAATAAAGTATTTTGGTGTACTTTATTGTTCTCATAAAGTATAGAGTACAAATACCTGAAATAACGTACAATACTTTATTATAAAGTACGGGTGGAAACTCTACCTGCATCGTTAGATTCACATAAAATCCTAATAACTACTAAAATAATTAAATTAAATAATAAGACTTTAAATTAAAAGATCCCTCGAGTTTATTTCGGCATTTCTTCCCGGGGATCAGTCAGCTAGGAAATACCGGCGCCATCTAGTTTTAAAATATTGATGTGAAAAAAGTGTGTTAAAAGATTTACTTAAACATTTCTTGTGTCTAAGTAATAGCCGCACGTTCGATCAATCAGGTTAAGGAACGCTTGCCGCGGTTGTTCCGTAGATGGTTGAACATCTTCATACGAAGATCCCACCGTGCCTCGGAAAGCACGTTAAGCCGTTGGTCCCGGCTGTCATTCATGGATCTTTGACAGTCGTTACGGGTCGTCAGTAGCCCGAAAGTCTGACAACAATCTAATCAATGGATTGCAACCCAGTAGGTTGTGGAGCTCAGATAGGTAGTCGGTCCATGTAAAATACTGGTATTCAGCTGCAATGGTTAGACTGGAAGCCGACCCCAACATAGTTGGTGGGTTGTGTGATGTTCCCTTCAAAATGGTTGGGCTGAATGGTGCTGATCCATACGTCATGTTCGTGAACAGGCGCCGCCAGTAGGGACCGGTCATATCCACCACGGCTTATTTTAATTTCTGAATTGTTATTTGATGTTTGTTTTTAATTACGGACGTTTTTAATGTGCACGTCTTTTTACATCGTTCTCACACTGATAATTTCAACATAAATTATTTAAGAAACCAACGTTTTGTAACAATATTATGGTTTAAATTAAAAACCTTTTAAAAACAACCGACTTCCGCAAAAACACTACAAAGTGAAAAGTTACTTTTAATTTCGGAAGTCGGTTACTTTGGATATGTATTTAATTTTTTGTCACCGCCTTCCGAAATTAAAGTAATTTTTCATTTTGTCGTGTTTTTTGCTGAAATCGGTTGTTGTTATTTTTAAAGATTTTATTTTTCACTTTTTAGTGCTTACCCCCACATCAATTCGAAATTTCATCATCCTTGGGGTCAAAATAATGCATATTTATGCGATAGCAGCAATCACGGTGGGTTTGCTGTAATTTTTTGAAGAATTCCGTTGTCTGTCACCGAAACGCATCATCAGATCTATATGAAATTGGACCATTAATTAAATGGCACCATTTCGGAATATACCCTTTTTGAACAAAAAAGTATTGTTTTGTTCATAAGGGGTTTATTATATATGACGGAGTTATGCCCGAAAATACAAAAAAAATATATACAAACATGTCGAATTGATAACCTCCTTCTTTTTGAAGTCGGTAAAAAAGACTGTCCATGGAGTTTCTTGCCCGTTCTTCTCCATAGGTACGTACTACGTTTTGAAATGGACAACTAGCTTCATCTTTCCGACTCTTTGACAATTCAAAAGTGCCTGCTATTGGGTTATTTGAAAAAATGCTTTGAATTTGAGTTGAGTTGGCGAAAGTCTAGCCAGGTGATTATTTCATTGTATGATCTTGAAAATGCCGCCTTCACTAGCGCCCAGGCGTTTCCGAACTCTGTGGGCTGTCCCTTGCCTGTCATTCACGGAACGGTATTCTCCATGTAACTTCCCCTGGCATCCCGCCAACCGCAACTCCAGTAAAACATTCTAGTCTTTACAGGTTTCTATTTACAGTTTCAACTATATTTGGTCACGTTCACTTCTTTGTTTACCAAATGAATTTGCGTCAGAGAGATTTGTGTTTAATGAAACTGAAATTGTTGTGGATCAAGAAACTTGTTATTGCTAATCGATTCAGCATCGGCTCATGTAAGATGAATCGATGTTTTTTAGAGAAGATTTATGATGAGAAAAATCTGAGGGAAAATCTTTATCTGCCTTAAAACAAGATAAGAGTGCGACAGTTGTTAAGGGTCCCACAAATAGGCGCGACAAGATCCTCGTAGAATAATTTCTACGCAACGGATTTTAATGCGGTTTCCAACTATATACAGAATGATTCAAGAGGATTGTTTATACGTATAATACACTGACCTTCACGCGGGCGACGCCGCTGGCAAAAGCTAGTCAATACATATAAAATGCTTTGTCCTGAATGGCTGACTGACGGATCAACGCACAGCCTAAACCGCTGATAGTATAAGAGACCTGAAACTTGGAGGGTGTGTTCTTTGTATGACGTAGGCATCCGATAAGTAAGGATTTTCCGAAATTCTACCCCTTTTTATACGGGGTGAGAAACGGTGGCAAAGTTTTCTCAATATTTTTTTTTTGTCACCTTTTTAAACGCTTTATGCCTTCGAAGTACCAGGTTGTCATAACTCGGTAGCAGCACACCTGACATAGTTGTGTCAGCTAGAAAGCGCTTACAGTTTTAACCGACTTCCAAAAAAGGACGAGGTTATATGTTCCACCGAACGTATTTTTTTTTATGTATGTTCCTCGATTTCTCCCCCATTTGTGGACCGATTCTCAAAATTCTTTTTTGAACAAGAACAAGTGAACGAAATTATTTCACAAAAATCAATTAACAATCATTTAATTAAAAATACTAGCGGCCACATTTTGATAGGCAACCTAGTAGATATATGTTCTCCTAATCATAAATTTACATACAAATTTGGTTTTAAGCAAAAACTCGATGGGTGCACTGGGTATTCTGTTGCCGGATCATAGACTATTATATGTTATAACAAAATTAATAACGTAAAAAACCAATTAAAAATCCAATTAGAACCATTTTCGACTTCTACGCGGACGAAGTCGCGGGCAAAAGCTAGTAATGTTATAAAGAGATAGAATTTGTAAGCTTGTATGTAGGGGTTGATCTCTGGAACTACCAGTCTGATAAAAATAATGCATTTGGTAGCCGCCCAATTCATGAGAAAGATTATAGGCTATCTAACATCACGCTACGTAGCTTAGCAGTAGAGCATAAAAAATACACGTCCTACGTTACGGATCTTTGTGTCCTTTGGGTTAATTCTTCAAAAGTTATTGAAGGAAATCCCAGAAAATTCGGGAAAAATAGTGTCCGATTTAAAAAGACGCGTCGAACGCACAACCTTCTTTAAAAAAGTCAGAATAAAATTCGAAAATTCGACCTGCAGCTAACTTCACAAATTCAAAGATCCGTGGCGAATATACTGCATGTAGAAAAGATAATAACAAGCCAATACCGGGGCCAATGTCTAGAAAACCTGGCTAGTCAACGAGAATTTCCAATTAACTACCCTAATAGCTGTCGGCTGAACTAGAAATCGACCTGCAGCCGCTGTTACGTCTAATAAACCACTAACCGGTTACGTAAAAATGCGTGTCTATTACACCTCAATTTATAACTACAAAATAATGGTAATTTTAGTTGGTATCATAATTTAGATCAGTAATATGATATGACTGTATGAGGGGTTATTAACTGAATTAGAAAGTTAAGGGTTTATTTATAAATGTTGCGGAATGATATGACACTGTTTACACGTCAAGAACGTACAGTTCAGTAGACGTACACCCCTAATTGTACAAGAGTTAAGTCAGAACTAGTGAGGCATTCCATAATGTGCTAGATCAGGAGTCGGCAACCTTTTGAGTCGGAAGAGTCAAAAATTACAATTTACAAAATTTTAAAGTTTTTAAAGAGCCACAAAAATTTAAAAGATAAGTACAGATTACGAAACAAGTCACAGTTATTATTGGTTTCATAGTAAAATTGCGTGAAATCGGGGTTTAAACGCAAGGTGACCGAAAAAGGGCGTGGCCTAATCTACGCCATTTGCAAACTCGCCATTTTTTATTTGTGTGTGGCTCGCGAGCCGTAGGTTGCCGACCCCTGAACTAGATGTATGATCCCTGCTCCGTTCCTAGAGTGCGCGTGACGATCTCACTACACACAAATATTAAGATGAAGGAATGTACAGGGTCTTACGACAATTCGCAAGCAATGCGATATTTTTAGGTGTTATTTTTATACCTATGTTTAACAAATAAAGATTCTGATTCTGATTCTGCTAGGGTGGATTGAAGACAAAGTGGTGGCCCGGTAACGGCCCCTACTTGATGAGGTTCGAAAACAAAACAAAAAGAAGGCGCTTTACTTTGTGTAAATAATTTCATCACCACTGCTCTCAAAACGGTGAAGGAAAACATCGTTAGAAAAACCGGTATGACCTAGAACCAAAAATTCGAAAACATGTGACGTCTGATACACACTGGCTCGCGTGGCGAATTACAGCCCACACTCCTCGCAGAGAGGCCTGTGTCCCAGCTGTGGGAACATTATAGGCTGATTATGCTGCTGGGAAATCCCGCACTCTTAGCTCATGGTAGCATGAAGAACCCCGTGTAGTTTCAGTCGGTCAAGTCCGACATAGAAAACCCACCAGTCTCTTCAAACGAACGGTATCCTCAATAAAAACCAGAGAAAGTCAGTATGTATTTTACTCAATATGATTAAAGCCGCTTTTCGTGTCTATTTATTATTAAGTTCTAAACTCCACAACGGATTTTGATGCGGATTCCACCATCATTTAGAAAATATATTCAGGAAGGTACATGTTATAAAGAAGTCACAATGTTTTGTCACGCCGGAGAACCGTGCATAGCAGAGGCGGGTCGCTAGACTTAGAAATCATCGTCATTGTAGCCTTATCTCAACCATGTGAATGCAACTGAATATCAGTATTTTACATGCAGTGACTATTTATCTGATCTACACAACGCAGTTACTGGGTAACCGTAAGACTAATTGCCAGACTTCCTGGCTTCTAACCACCTGTAACTACTCAAAGATCCAAGAATGACAGCCGGGATCAACGGCTTAACGTGCTTTCCGAGGCACAGAGGGATCTTGGTACGTTAAGATGGTCAATTGGTCACCCATCCACGGACCAACCGCGGCAAGCGTGGCTTAACCTGTTCGATCGACCCGTGCGTCTCTATAGTCGCTAGACTTTAACATACTAATACGAAATTTTTCCGAGGTACTTGATCTGACAACGCAATTGATGCTTGCGTGTTTGTCTCAACTAGTAAAGCCGTTGATGTGTAATTGACAAGAAACAGCGATCATGTTATGCGCTTGCGTTGAAAACGGACGTATAACACAGAGCATAGAATTACCACCTTTTAATGAGTGTAAATGATCAACACTTTATCACAATTGCACGCTAATTTTCATTTAAACACAACTTGCGAATATATCATTACTGCCATTGATCCGCTCGGGTTAAATTTGTTCAGTGCATGCGCCTACGCATTGGTCTGTTACAGTGTAGGAATGTTGCAGTAGTGTTATATTGAGCTGTTGTTGAAAAGTTATTGTTTTAGACTTTAACATTGATCTGCAAGTGCAATGCTTTTCAATTTGAGAATTCAACAACATTCATTCATTGCGTTATTTATGTTGTGTGTCGACGGTCTTTTCAAACATATGAAACAGAAGATTAGCAATTTCCTTTGAAAATTCGTAGGATTGTGATTGAAAATGTGTCACGCAATTGAGGTTAGGGAAGGTCGCGTGAAACAGCTTGATGTATGTGGAAAGCACAGAACCGGTCGTTATGGCGCTGTTGGAAGAGGCGTTCAGCGGTGTCAGTTTTGATGATGGCCATGTTGGAAGAGGCGTTCAGCCGTCGGCCGTTCAGTCGTCGGTCCACCTTGTGGGAGGCCTTCCAACTCTACGTCTTCCGGTACGCGGTCGCCAATCCAGAACCTTTCGGCCCCATCGGCCGTCTGTTCCGCGAGCAATGTGGCCTGCCCACTGCCACTTAAGTTTGGCAATTCTCCGGGCTATGTCGGTTGCCTTGGTTCTCCTACGGATTTCTTCATCCATGATTCGATCACGTAGGGAAACTTCAGGCATAGCCTCTCTATTGCCCTTTGGGTGATTTTTAGCCTTCTGCATCCTTTAACACATCCGACCTTCCTCCAAATTTGACCTTGATGTTGACCTTACAAACAAAAAACACGTACAGTTTTATCTTCTTGTCCGTTGGCACTGTTCTAATTCGAGCGCCTGGTCCCATTTTGCAACGCTCAAGTTCTGAGTCAGGCGTGCAGTCATGACCTGTTTTAGATAGTTAAAGCGTTTTTATCGTATGTTCTTGCTAATTTCATGAATGTTTAGGTTTCACGCGGGAGTTTCAGGTCGGGCAAAGTACTATTATAATTGTGTGTTTCCTTTTTGAAATATTCAGTAACAGTCATGAGTTTAGATTTGTGCCCGTTTGGCTTGCTCGCCCCTAAATCTTGTTTCTGCCCTTATGCCAGTTTATATGGGGTATTCTCAGCATCTCTTCTTCCATAACTATTAACTGTCATCTCAGTACCTAGTGGTTGCCTTTCTAACCATCTACTACAAAATCCATCTGCCGTTTCTTTGGTTTCTTGCTCTTTTACAACCATTAACAGGACTCGAAACAGTACTTGTACTAAATGCATATGGAAGTATTTAAAAGTACTTAAAATATATATTTATAGACTTTTTTATTTTTCATTAAAAAAGTTATTTTATTTTGGTATCGGATGGATCGATTTTGTTTGTTTTTTTTGGGGCTTTCACTGGTAGATAGCTGTTCTTATAAAGAGTCAGAGGACAAAGGATACTTTTTGTCCAGCATTGTGTTATTCCAGCTGGAATTTCTTAGCAGCAGCCGGTAGTTTAGATTTCTTCTCGGTTGATGGCAAATGCCTCGCCCCCTGTTACATGGGACTTAACAAAGCTGGCGAAATATGGGTTTACCTACTATAGGTACACCACTACCTAACCCTTCGGGGAATAACGGCGTGATGATATGAATCCTTACTATATCCTTACTAATATTAAAAACGCGAAAGTTTGTATGTACAGATAGTTCAATCCACGATGACGCGCCCCTCTGTGCCCATTTCCTTTGTTTTTGACCGCCCTCAGTATGTGTGGGGCGCGTTTTCATGGATTGAACTATGTCTATGGATGTTTGTTATTCTTTCACGCAAAAACGGCTGAACGGATTTTGATGAAATTTGGCACACAGATAGATTATAACCTAGATTAACACATACGTTACTTTTATCCCGGTAGTGCGTTCTCGCGGGATAATTTCCGACTTCCATGCGGGCGGAGCCGCGGCCGGAAGCTAGTATAGACCGTTATTTCACATTATAGATATGTAAACAAAGTCACCTTGGGTTATTTCAACTACTTAGCTGTGGAAGACCTTTATTGATAGTGTTACCTATCATTTCTCGTATGTGTCACACACTAAGATAATGCGTATTAAGGTACCGAAAGTCATTGAAAAATATTCAAGTAATGTTGATTTCACTGAAGTGGATTACGCGATATACGAGGTGCAATCAATAAGTACCTAGCCTCATCGCCAGAGCCGCTGTAGTTTCAAAAGAGTTTTACCACAGTGTAGCACATTCTTTTTTAATTCTTTTTTCAAATTTTCATTCCAATCCCTTCTTTTGTTTTAATTTGACAACATAAGGAAGCGAACGTGTCGATCGGTTTTACAGAAATGGAAAAAGAGCAATATCGTTCGGTGATTCGATTCCTATTTTTGGAAGGGAAAACGCGCATCGAAATCAAAGAGCGCTTGGATGCTGTGTACGGTGACTCTTCTCCATCGATGGCCACCGTCAAGAATTGGTTCAACGAGTTTGCACGTGGCCGTACGTCGGTTTTTGATGAACCACGTCCAGGTGCACCGAAAACTGCTGCTACGGAGGAAAACATTAAAAAGATCCATGATCTCGTATTGGCAGATCGCCGATTGAAGGTTCGGGAGCTAGCTGAGACTGTAGGCATTTCAGAAGGAACAGTGCATCATATTCGTCACGAGGAACTCGGCATGAGAAAGCTGTCGGCGCGATGGGTGCCGCGTTTACTCACACCAGAAAACAAGCGCAACCGTGAGACCACATCGGAGACGTGATTGGCGCTGTTTAAGCGGAATCCAGCGGAGTTTTTGCGTCGTTTTGTGACCGTCGATGAAACCTGGATCCACTGGTACACACCAGAGACCAAGGAGCAATCAAAACAATGGATCCAGACCGGGGAACGTGCTCCAAAGAAGGCGAAAACTGTAAAATCGGCCGGAAAAGTTATGGCCACCGTTTTCTGGGATTCACAAGGTGTGATCTACATCGATTACCTCGAGAAGGGTAAAACAATTACAGGGCTTCACTATGCCGATTTATTGGGCCGATTCGACGCCGAATTAAAGAAAAAACGACCCCATCTGGCGAAGAAAAAAGTGCTGTTTCACCACGACAACGCACCGGTTCACACGTCTGCCGTTGCCATGGCCAAATTGGTCGAATTACGCTACGAATTGCTGCCCCATCCACCGTATTCTCCAGATTTGGCCCCTTGTGACTTCTTTCTGTTTCCTAATCTGAAAAAATCACTCGCCGGGAATAGATATGGATCGAATGAGGAGGTCATCGCCGCCACGGAGGCCTATTTTGCAGAGTTTGACAAAAACTATTTTTCGGACGGGTTAAAAAAGTTAGAGCATCGCTGGGCTAAGTGTATCGAACTAAAAGGAGACTATGTTTAAAAATAAATTGCCACTTTTCCAAAATTTTCGTTTACTTTTTGTAGGCTAAGTATTTATTGAATGACCCTCGTATTTCAGGGATTATTCTGAAAGCCAGCAAAGTCTGAATACTGGTTTTGTAATCTATATTGTAGTTTGTGTTTTTAGATTTGAATAGTCTAGTTACAGTATTTTATCATACAAAGCGACGTGCGCTTTACTTGTGGTTACCAAGTATACAAACACGGTGTGAATGTAAGCGCAGGAGCTCTCGGTACCGGCCTAGACTATGGCGAAATCGGAAGTGTGTGTGCGTGTCCTAGAATGAAAAATTGTAGCGTCAGCGTCTACTGAAGCTACAATTTTTGGTTCTAGGACATGCCGTGCAGTGCATGCAGTGGTGATAAAATTATTTACATAATAATATTTTTTTGGCGGCACGGCGTACGGCAACGGATTTTTAAGCCACGAATAGAAATATAACATAATAGTATGACAATAAAACTGAAATTTTTCAACGGCAACGATGCCGCGGTATCTTTAGGCATGCCGCGATGTCCTTAAGCATAATCGTTTAAAGTTTATTTTCATAAATATAAGTTACATTCCTATTTGTCGCATACGAATCCCTTGTCTGTATAAATTCATTTGAATTTACTCAGTGTTGACATAATCTACTCATTGTAATGTTTTTATTTTTAATAATGAGCTAAATTGCAAGATGTAGCTAGCTAGCGACCTCGATAATTGATCTATTATATCTACAACAATTAAAAAAAAAATCGTAACCGTATTGTATACAATCAAGTTCTTCTAACATAACAGACAGCTGTGCTGCTGGGGAGTTTGTTGCGCCACTTCTTCTTCCCAGCTAAAGCACTAGGAAGTGGTGAAGGGCGGGCGTTTTTGGGGGACGTTTTTGACGTTAAAAAAGTGCTGACATCAGCCTAGTTTGAATAAATGACTTTTGATTTTGCCGTGCCGTGCCGCCAGTGGGTGCAGGCTCGTAAGTCGGGGCTGTTATCAATGGTCCACCACTGATATAGCTATATTATTTTAATCTTACTTCAGTGTGAGAAGGAGATGGCGCTATACGTACTGTATATGCGTCTTGCCGTTATTAATAGTAATTTGTCATATTACCTGGTAAAACGGGGTGAATAGAGACTGCAGGGGTGAATCGAAACGAAACTGTAAAAGTGGATTTTGACAGTAAACACATTAGAGTCCTTTTTGGCTACAAACGATCATAATTTCAACAGTAAAATCAACTTAAAGTTTCGTCCCTGCAGTCACTATTCACCCCGTTTTACGGTAGTCGATCTTTCCTGTCCTTCATCATTGTCAATGCCATATTGTTTACACAGTTTCATTGATAAGTAGATAGTGTATTAGTCACCAGTAATTACAGCTAAACATCACATCATTTGATGATCATCACGCTGGCATGTCAGCGACTGTGTCAATCGATTTTTTCAGCCTATTCCAACAATGTTTACATGTATTCGGCACTCTAGTTGTGCAACACTTTGTAATCAAAATACCTTTTTTCCATCCATACTGACCATAACAATTATTACAAAATATGCAATAGGTTACTTATACATATAGGTAGCTCTAGTTACTTTGTCTGACAGGCAGCTAGGTGTCTGTGAATCGACATCCACACTGATGTAATAAAATCGTGGCGGAATTTTATCGCACTATGGAAGGGTTTTTGTTTTGGGTGGGACATCATCAAATAACTTCTCCCGCTCTGGTTGGAGCAGGAGGTGTCAGACTTTTGCTGACTAAAACCGACCCGTGTTCCTTTTTTTTTTTTTTTTTTGGGTGGGAAATCATCAAATGACTTCTCCTGCTGAGTAGAGCAGGAGGGCGTGTCAGACTTCTACTGACTAAAACCCACCCGTGTTCCCTCAGTAGCCCGTATGCCAGGGGCTGTGGTATCTCTTTCGAACAAACCCGCACCCCTGGCAGGCATCGGCCCTTGCGGACCCCATCGGTGGTTGCTGACATCTTTGACGGCGCGCGTGTGGAATACAACGCGCCGTCCCGTCTACCACTTTTCGGCCGCAGAGGATAGGGAGAGCGGCTAACGCTATACCGACACTCCTCTTCCCCTGCGGCCCCACCGCATCCGCCATCAAACGTTGGCGGCCCCGTCCAGGCCACGGAAGGGAAGAGCGCTGCTCAGAAGCACCGGCACTCTTCCTCTACCGCAGCCCGTAACCCTCAGCCGCGATGCCTCCCATTCGACATCGCGGCCCACCTCAGTTGCGGTGCACCTCACCGCAACCTACTTTTTGGCCGCTACGTCGTCGGCTTTGAGGCAAAAGCCCTGACGAGCGGCCCCACCTTTGGGTTCCTCTTGGCTTCACCGTGGCCGGCATCCACGGTTACTGAGCCCCCCCGCAACGACAATGCGGGAACCCACTCGGGGGGGGACCCGTGTTCCTTCAGTTGCATGTGTGCCAGGGGCCACGGTATCTCTTTCGAACAACCCGCATCCTTGGCAGGAATCGGCCCTTGCGGACCCCACCAGTTGGTGCTGACGTTATTTTTATCTCACGAAGCGACACGCGCTTGTGGTTACCAAGTGTACAACACGCTGTGAATGCGCTTCGAGAACTCTTGTTACCGCCCGTGACAATGGCGAAGTCGGAAGTGTGATTCCACGGATGCGAGTTTGTGCTGGCCCTGGGCCACTTACAAGTGAAAATTGATCTCTACACAGTATAAAACAAAGTCGCTTTTCGTGTCTGTACGCTTAGATCTTTAAAACTACGCAACGTATTTTAATGCGGTTTTCCTCTATAGACAGAGTGATTCAAGAGGAAGGTTTACCTGGGTAATAAACCGACTTCCAGGACGCGGGCGAAGCCGCTGGCAAAAGCTAGTATAATAATAGTATAATGTAATTTAAATAATACATTCATATGCAATTGTGGCAACTTTTTATAGTCAAAACATACGAGCAATAACGGTTTTGTTCAATCGTCGAAATGAGAGCTGTTGCAATTAACGAGTGTATTACGAAAATAGGGTAATAGCCGCATAAAACACACGGTGACATGAGGAAATTAAACCAAAATGTTACAGCCGCTGAGGCAGGTTTTACGCATTTTCAAGTTATCCATATGATAGTGGCTTTTTTTTGGGTGGGAAATCTTCAAATAACTTCTCCGGCTCTGGGTGGAGCAGGAGGGCGTGTCAGACTTTTACTGACTAAAACCCACCCGTGTTCCCTCAGTAGCCTGTATGCCAATGGCTGCGGTATCTCTTTCGAACAAACCCGAACCCCTGGCAGATATGGTAGTGGCTGTAATTGAATTTATGTTCTAATACATGGTTGAGAATCCAGCCAGCTCGCTTGAAACCCATTTAAAAAGGAAATAATATTAAGGGTGCACCGACGGATTTGCGAAATAATTGCGTTCGTTTGATCTCTTGCTGCATCGGTATTACTTAACCTTTAGTTATGCAATAAATATGTAAGGTATTTCAGGATTCTCTCTATACATCGTACACTTTAGAAACACATAGGTGTATTTATAAACGTTGCTTAAAGTTACAGACGTTTAAATGTCTAAAATGTGTGGTTAAATAGACGCTAATCATCGCATAATTTTAAGCAACGTTTAGGTATAATATGGGGGTAAATCTCTTGTTGTTGTTTCCTCTATAGAAAAAAAAGTCTAAAGTGAACTCTCAAAAATAAAATAAACCCTTAGTACCTACTTCGTAAATACTTCACGGAAGGTTATCAGTTTTTTTTTAAAATAATAACTAAACTACATGTTTTCAATAACGTATACATTTTACATTTTCTAAATGTGTAAGTACTTGTTTTAATAATACGAAATAAATACCTAAATTAGCGCGCGAACTGCCCATTCTAGCTGGCGCTGCCGTTGCACCGGTCACTGAAAAGTGGTTTGTAAGGGACCTCACTCAGCTTTCCGCGGCTAAACGGACGCGTACGCATCTCATTCAAAATCGTTGTTTTCTATGGCCAAAGGCTGAATAGAGCTGAATAAGTGTGAGTAGTCCCTAAATCGGTTGTCATGGTACTCGTATTCCTCCGCATCAAATGCCCGATCGCCGATCGGCATCGGACAAGTGACGAGGAAAATGTCGTGAGGGAAGTTTTAAGTATGAATGTAGACCTATGTATACCTTCAAGTGTCAAGTAATTAACACAATTACTTTTTTATTTTTATCCTTTCCCTGCGGTACGGTCTTAACTAAAAACAAAAAATATATAATTAAGTGAACGCATTGCAACATCATCCATTTTACTGTTGTTTTTGTGAATGCACATTGCTCACTAATTAAACTTATTAAGTGTCAATGAGTAATTACGAATTGATAAGTAGCAGACAGTAAATTGTTCTTTGAACATTTGTAACCAGAACATGACGTGCGTGGCAAAATATTGAGGTCATCGGTAAAAATATTGGAGATTCAGAAATGCATACATTTTAAATATAATAATGAACGTAGGTTTTTTTATTTTATTACAGGTTAAAGACCTCTGCTCTTTCCCCACATTTCTTTTTGATATTAATAGTAGGCCAATCCTTTTTGTAAAAATAAACTCAAAAACTAAAACCCGGCTACTGTCAAATCACGCTCTAAAAAGCATGAAACAGGAACAATATTCTCATTTGAAAGCCGTGCTCGTATGACGTATGCCACCTAAACAATACGTTCTAAGCGATCATAAGCTTTAGGGCAAAGTGGCATACGACCACGGCTTTCAGATAATTTATATGATAATACTAGTTTCTGCCCACTACCTCATCCGCATCAAATGTCTTGCTACCCGACCCACCCTGTTGTAGCATTGAATGGCCTGCCCCGTTCGAATACCTACTTTGTATTCGTGTTTTTTTTGCTTCTAAGGGTTCATAGCGTGATGTTATATGGCCTAAAGCTTTCCTCGATAAATGGGCTATCCAACCCTGAAAGATTTAAAAAAAAATCGAACCTGTAGTTCCGATTAGCGCTTTCAACCAAACAAACTGCAGTTTTATAATTAGTAAGTATAGATAGATATTTTCTTGTGTCTTACTTTTTAGAGCGTGATTTTTTAATAATTTAATTCCCTTTGATACTTACGATGTAATTCAAGGCCAATTCCGCTATTGTTATATTCATCGCATATTACAGTACTACCAATGACCGATAGGTACTACAAAGTTAATTTTAAGAAAGTGGAATCTGTTTATGTATAATAAATATTTACGCATACGACAATGAATCATAAAGATAACATTGATAGGATTATTTACATATCATTCAGATATTATGTTAATAATCTTGACTTCTGAATCCGGAACGGAAGTTCGTAACATACATACATAAACTCACGTTTTGTTCCAATGGGCACTACAGGCACTACGCTCCTTCCTGTAGGCACTACACTACAGAATGCCACGTGCTTCGATACTTACATACTCCCTTTGCTTTGTTTACGATAATACATCAGCGGGCTTAGCATGACGCTTTGTATTTCTACGAAGAATAGACAGTGCTTTTTCAATACAAATTGACATTTCGTTCCTACATTTTTGTTATCGCACCGTAGATATCCTTCTACAATCTGTCATTTAGTCTTTCGTTTCTAACGATATTTGTCTAGGTCCTTTTAAATGTAGACTGTTTCAGAAGAATATTTCTTCCCAAACTGTCAAAATCACACTGACAACAAAACTTTGTACTCGACGGCCACATAGTATATACGATTATCTACAAAATCATGATTCGTTTAGAACGCATAACTGTGATGATGAATAGAAAAACATAGCTATCTTCTCTTATTGTACATCATTTAGTTAATAGTCATGTCTATTCTTCCGTCGACAAATCGGTGCTCGTGCTAAGCCTGCAGAGGCCTTAGTAGTGTGAGTTTCATCTAACCATCTCGATCAAAATCTACGAGCGTGTTGGCGCTCGATGGCCCTAGTGTGAGTTTCGTTCGCTCGATGCGTTTGATCGAGATGGTTAAATTAAACTCACACTAGGGCCACTGGTCATACAAGCACGCCTGTTGTGAGTACGTACATGAAGCTGTGCCTGATGTTTCTGAAGAGAATCAGCAATAAGGTCAGGATACGTTTTTATCCAGTGCGCAAAATGTAACCATGAATTCAGCATATCATTGTAGAACCCCAGCTCAAAAATGTAACCATGAATTCAGCATATCATTGTAGAACCCCAGCTCAAAAATGTAACCATGAATTCAGCATATCATTGTAGAACCCCAGCTCAAAAATGTAACCATGAATTCAGCATATCATTGTAGAACCCCAGCTCAAAATTTTTTCGTCGATTAAGCAAAATGAAATCAGCTGTTTCATAGAAAAGTGCAATACGTACGCGGTCAAAATGTATGGAACAGCTGATTTTTTTTTCTGCGTTGGGGTGTCTAGAATGATATGCTGAATTCATAGTTACAATTTGCGCACTGGTTAAAAACTTATATGTATATGTCCCCCTAGTTAGGGAGTGCCCTCTCGGCATTTCCACTGACATTTACAGATGTTAGTGGAAACATCTGCAATACCTTTTGTTATCGCCTTTCGCTTAAGTACCTAAAAAACGTCTTATTATTTTTTAAATTTCCGTTTTTGATTTTTACGTTTTTGCAGTTATTTTACTTACATAATATAACTAAAGCGTTTTCTAAGGAAAGTTTTGAACTTTTGAGTATGAGAATACCTATGCCTGATTTGGGAATGACCGAAAATCCAATGAACGGATTGTGTCGAATTTGAGCTAGCTTCCGCCCGCGTGGAAGTCGCAAATTATGCCGCGGGAACGTACTACCGGGATACAAAATGTATTCTGTGTTAATCTAGGTTATAATCTATCTGTGTGGCAAATTTCATCCATATCCGTTCACCCGTTTTTGCGTGAAAGAGTAACAAACATCCATACCTACAATCTTTCCCGTTTATAATGTTAGTAAGGATGTAGTTAGAAAGGTGTATACTGAGATTACGGCTGATAGGGATTAATGTGGCACATGTATTATATAGGACACACAGGGGGCTTGTGGCTAAAGGGGGGCTCGTGGCTAAATAACAATAGCTGCACGGGTCGATCGACCAGGTTAAGCTACGCTTGCCGCGGTTGGTCCGTGGATGGATGACCACCTTTACATACCAAGACCCCTCCGTGCCTCGGAAAGCACGTTAAGCCGTTGGTCCCGGCTGTCATTTGTGGATCTTTGACAGTCGTGTCGGGTCGTCAGAAGCCCGAAAGTCTGACAATCAGTCTTACCAAGGTGTATCGTATTACCCAGTAACCGGGTTGTGGAGGTCAGATAGGCAGTTGCTCCATGTAAAATACTGGTATTCAGCTGCATCCGGTTAGACTGGAAGGCGACTCCAACAAAGTTGGGAAAAAGCTAGGCAGATGATGAGATGATGTAAATATAGGCCATGCTGCGAAGACCAGAAATAAGTTTGGGCATGGGCAGGAAGATGGTGATTCACCTATTTCGTTTACTCCACAAGCCTCTCGCCAAGGGCTTTCCCAAATAACCCCTTGTGTGTTCAGCGATTATGTAGGTAGGTATAGTTTAGGAGCAAAATTTAAGCTGAAAGAGAAATATTTTCCAGTGAACATAAAGTTTGACCAAACAGCAAAAGGAAATAAAAACTTTTTGATAAAAAAATTAAACCGCCGAAAAAACGAAAAGTAAAAAATAATAAACTAGCTTTGTCCAACCCCAACAATTAAGTTCCGAAGGACATATAATTAAATACATATCCAATGTCACCGAAAAGTTTTTATTATATTTTTGTGGCTATAATCTAGTAATTACTACATGCTTAATTTTTGATTTAATACACAACTCAGTATTAAAATCTGTGAGTAAACAATCAATCATCCCCTGTTTTCTTACCCTTAGGGTTGGAATTTTTCTTCGAAATATATATGGGACCAACTTCGAGGTATATATACCCTTTCCAATAAAAAAATAATTAAAAAAATTAATAATTATGCGTGGTGATACTTAAAAAAAAAAATATGCGTCGAATTGAGTAACCTCCTCCGTTTTTTCGTCGGTTCAAAAAAAAAGTGTTTCAGAACCAGTCCCTCAAAATTATCTTGACTTCCCAGTTTTAAAAACTCTTATGCGCTCAAAAACGTTTTGGACCTCTGAACGGGCCATTCAGTATATCAGTCTTATAATATAAATATTCTACAGAACATAGAAATTCCTAAAACAAATTAAAACTTTCCACATGAAATTCTTCCTATTAACTCTTCATTTTAATCTGTTACAACGTCGGAAACAGCATCCAATCTCGCAAGATCAAAGGACTAGGTAACTAATGTCGTACTATTTTTAGTTCGCTCCAGACGGTGCTTGTTTCTGCTGGTCTAGTGGTTGCTGCTGCGCATGAGGTCTTGGATTCGATTCCCAGGCCGGGCAAATGTTATTGAGTTATTCCGTCAGGAATTTCTCAGTATGGTGTCAGGATTTGTGCCTTGTTGATAGCAATAGGTTCGCCCCCTATTGCGTCATTATCATCATCTGCCTAGCCTTTTCCCAACTATCTTCGGGTTGGCTTACAGTCTAACCGAATGTAGCTGAATACAAGTTTTACATTTTACATAGAGCGACTGCCAATCTAATCTCCACAACCCAATTACTGGGTAATACGATACCCACTTAGTAAGACTGGCCTTTCGTGATGCTGAATTCCTGACGACCCGTAACGACTGTTAAAGATCTTAAAGACAGTCGGAACCAACGGCTTAACGTGCTTTCCGAGGCACGGCGGGGTCTTGGTATGTAAAGATGGTCACCCATCCACGGAGCAACCGCGGCAAGCGTAGCTTAACCTGATCGAACGACTCGGGCGGCTGTTATTAGTCACAAACTCGTCGCCTTCTAATGTATGGGACGCAAATATAACTGGCGAAATGTAGGTGGTCCAACTCTGCCCAACCCTTCGCGGAACAAGCGTGATGTTATGTTGATTTGTTACAACGAACGACTGGAGCACCGTCCAATTTCGCATGATCAAAGGACTAGGTAAATAATGTCGAACTATATTTAGTTCGTTCCAGACGTTTTCGACTCGCGCCCATATAAATAAAGATCGCGATCAACGTGAGAAATTGATGGCTTCAGCATTAATCAAATGTGTAGCGGAAGACATTTTTTTGGTGATATTTATTTATAGAATCTGAGTGGGATGTATCTATACTTATATTATAAAGAGGAAATATTTTTTTGTTCGTTTGTTAGCTCCGAAAATACTGGACCGATTTTAACCTTTTTTTTTTCCAATAGAAAGTTACATTATCAGGAAGTAACATAGGCTATAATTTATTTAAAAAAAGAGATCCTTAAGAAAATTGCAATAATGTAACACAAAGTAGCAAAATTTTGCATATAAATTTTATTATTTGTCGTGCGCTGAGAAAACGATTGCTGATACATAAAAAAAAATCTACTACATGATTAAAGTACTCATAGGCTGAAGTCCCAAGGTTTTAATACAGCTTTTCAGCTTGTAGGAATAGTGTTAAAACGTGAGAAAGTAGCGTATTGACTGTGGGAAGCTCTGTGGTTTGATAAGAAGCTGATTCATCTGGTTTGCCTCATCGTCACTATTGAAATATGTCGGATCACTCTAGAGTGACTAACACAGCAACAATAACTTTGACGTTGTACAGGCGACCAAAAGTGACTTATAATTTGACGTATTCCTTCCAGGACGTTATAGTGACCACTTTTCAACCATTAAACATACTCCATTAGGCTTCGGTGAAAATCGTGTTATTCAAGAAAACCCATTTTTTATGTTTTTTGTAGTAAATTTCCCCTAATAAATACCATTACAGCGCCCCCCGGTCTACTTCTTGATATGCAATGGCTTCTGTAACACCAGGAAGCATGAGGCTCGTGCAAATCTTGGGGTTTATTCGATTAATTGAGTCTGGTCAAACCACGCTATGGCCTATGTCCAGTAGTGGACGTCTTTCCGCTGAAATGATGATGAAACCACGCTAGAGTCGTTGCGTTCTCGAAATTGAATGGCCTTTCCATTGGGTACCTAATACTTCAACAAACCTTTTGATGTATACCTACGTCATACAAACTCACTAATTTTACATCTTTAAAATATTAGGAATCGTATATGTAGATGCGGGTACCGTGTGGTGCCGGACGTAAAGAACAGCATCATGCCATCTCTTCCCGTGGGTGTCGTAGGAGGCGACTAAGGGACCTATTAGAGATAGAGAATGGGCAGCAGCGTTCTCTATGCATTTTACCACCATACTGCGATCGCAAACCCGCCTGCCAAGCGTGGCGATTATAGCAAGGCCCCCCAAGTTGGGGGAGGCCTATCCAGCAGTGGACGTCTTCCGGCTGAAATGATGATGATAATGATGTAGATGCAAAAATCATAAATAGAAATTGAAAATAGGATATATTTTTAAACGATATCACGTCGTTTTCGAGGTTTCTATTAATTACTAAAGAATGTTTAGATCTATCTTGAAACTAGCTGTTGCCCTCGATTGATTTTGATCACATACAATTTGCTTGCATCTCAGCCTTTATAATACCCAGATATTTTCTAATACCTGCCTTATATTATATTGCAAGTTTTTAATCCTTTATTCAGTGCGCGTGCGTTGCTTTTCAGCCATTAAGACGATCAATCAATCATCCAGTCACGGAAACTTCATTTCAAATAATAATTCTAACGTACTTTCTTTTTTGTTTCAGGTTGAAATGGCATGCGAACTCAGGAAGCCCCTATTCGTACACGAAAAAGAAGCCCAAGATGACTTAATAAAAATTCTAGACGAATTTGATAGTCGCCTCCCAGCCGTTGTGATTCATTCCTTTACCGGATCGGTTGAACAGGGTCTGAAGTATATCGAAAAAGGCTTCTACTTGGGCATCACAGGGTATATCTGTAAGGATAAGTCAGATGGTGGCATAAGGAGGCTGTTATCTGAAAGATTGCTGCCTCTGGATAAGTTGCTCGTTGAAACTGATTCGCCTTTCATGTACCCGAATATGAGGGCTTCTAAATTGCCGTTGCATGTCAAGGATTCTTTGACTGAAAGGTGAGCTTAAGTAATACTTTTTTTATCCGACAGGAAATAATGGTTATGTTTCCCAAGCGTATCTTATACACTGTCATAGCGTTTCAATGGCTGGGTATAATTAATTAACGTATCGTTGTTATGTTATGCAGTTAGCAGATTCGTCACTAAGTTTACCTAATCAATATTTTCATTTCTCTATTGTGTCTTGCCGTGTTATTAAAATGTCTATTGAAAATTTTGATTTCAATGGAAAATTATTTTTCAATAACAATGGTAACCACTGCTTTCAAAACGGTGAAGGATAAAAATCGTGAGGTAACCGGCATGTCTTAGAACCAAAATTCGTAGACATGTGACATCCAACCAACTCACACTGGGCCCGCGTGGTGGACGGCCCACTCCCTCTCACAGAGAGAAGGATCTTGGGTCCCCAGCAGTTATCGCGTTTTTGGCTGAAAAGGTTTTATGGTAGCTGTAAAAACAAACTACAAAATAGCATAGAACTATAATAATAAACGCAGATTACAGTAATCGAGATAAAACTACCGAATGATAATATTACAGCACGGCGCTAGACGCTAGTTTATTGGGCCATTTCTGATAATACAGATATTGATAAGATTACAAGCTCCTACTTCAGCTGTGTTGATAATAGAAAATAACATAACAACATTATCGTGCAACGTGCTATTTTTGGTATGACCTGTGTGTCTGTGGATATGTCCGTTGTGTTTGATTTGTCTCTCTCTCTTCTTAGAACATCGATTGACCCCAGAATGTTGCTGATATTTACGACAACTGACTAAGGGAGCTCGTTCTTCAAAGTAGTATTTGCATCTCCGAAGTAGTATTTGCAGTTCATAAAAATTGGTTTGCTGGGCGAATAACCTCACCATATCTCATCAACCAACACGTCCGTAATAACATACCAATATGACTTTGACAGGGACTTTATTTCGTGGCACTAAGTGTGGTTTTCGTAGACTAAGTTACATACCACAGATACTATAGACCGGACATGCAGCTGATCGAACGTAAACTGGCAAGATTCAAAACCATCGACTGCCTAGCCTTTTCCCAACGATTGGTCGGCTTCCAGTCTTACCGAATGCAGCTGAATACCAGTATTTTACATGGAGCGCTTGCCTATCTGATCTCCACAACCCATTCGCTGGGTAACACAATAAGTAAGACTGGTTGTAAGACTTTCCGGATTCTGACGACTGTCAAAGATCCAGGAATGATAGCTGAGAACCAACAGCGTACCGTGGTTACCGAGGCACGGAGGGGTCTTGGTATGAAAAGATGGTCACCCATCCACGGGCCAACCGCGGCAAGCGTAGCTTTACCTGATCGATCGACAGGCCATAAGCCCTTCTCGTAGCCACAAATAACACTATTGATTTAAATTTTTCGCTTTTCCAGATCCATGAACTTCGTGAATCGCTACTGCACATTTCAGCGTAACGAGCCGTGCGCCCTTCCTGCTATCGTCGAGCTGATCGCCGGCTTCCTGGGACAAAAGCCAGAGGATGTGGCCCTCGCCACCGCCTTCAACGCACTCAAGATATTCGGCCTTAGCCAGTGAGTCTGATTGTGTGCCCTCTGCTTGTTAAAGATCAGTTTTGTATGAGAACAGAGATTATGGGAGTTGTTAAAGTTATGAGAGAAATTTCTGCAGGTTTTTATAAAAAAGTTGATCTACATTTTGCCTAAAATAATTGAAGGAATAAGTCAGAGGGTTGACATAAAAATATATTTATAAAGAATCGAAAATTAGTGCCTTGATATAAATGATTACAATAAGAGTCAATTACGTCCCGAAATAATAATTATATTACTCAGATTATTTATTTAGGACTTCGATTTATAACTAATCCCAGTTATTTATGAAATTTACTCAGATTTAAAGTGGTTTCTTCGATCGTCATCCGAATAGTTCGTTTTTTTTTTACAAAAAAATATGAATTATATTAATAAAACTAACCTCGAAAATTGAAAATACTCATGTTCATTGTTAACGTGCATTTCGATATGACAAGAAACGACGATTTTGTGTAGATTTTTTGTGGCACAAAGAGGCTATTGACATTTTTTTGCGACGTTGATTTTTTATCGAGTCGAAGCGCCGCAGAATTCGTCCTAATTCGATATTAAACATTCGATGTTATCTTGCCATTGAATAAGATAAAAAACTAACATTAAATGTTGCCTCTCTAAATCGTAAGTTTACCGAAGTAGGTGTTACAAGTTTTTGGAAATGAAGTCGGAATATTTGAATATATTTGACCACGCAACATAATTTATTATGGGATGAAAAAGTCTTCTCGATGTTATGAATTAGCACTAAAACAGCTATTTTGATTGTGATTTAAATTATTGAAGAAAAATTCGCTTTACAGATTATTCAGCCTTTATATTTATTTATAGTTTATTGTCTGTGAAGTCAGTTTGACTTTAACTTTCAGTATTGTAATCTTATTAATTTATAACATGAGTGAATGTCTCATTGTCGTGTACGATGTTTAATTATACTTTTAAGTCAGTCAGTCAAGTATATTCCGATGTGCCGGACATATAAAATAATTATCATAATAATGAAAACGCTACGCAAGTTACAAAAGCGTACCTGAAACGCGCCAAGTCTAAATTATTGCCATTTTAAAGTACTTGGTATTTTTGCATAATATACGAAGACCTATAATTAAGATTTTTTGACTTTGAAATGTGGCTTATGTATGCACACGCCTTTTTAATTTGGTGGCAATAAGGTTTAGTCAGATTGATCTCAAATATCTTCGTGTTTGAATTTTATTTTGATTTATTTTTCCACTAACAGGATTTTAGAGTCGTTTGAAAAACGCTTCGTTGTATATCAAACGGGTTTTCCACGATTTTTGTTAACTTAGTGTTGCAGTCCACTTTCGCGATATTATTTAGTTGTAATTAATATTTAAGTGTAAGAAAATGTAAACCATGTTTGATACTAACACTTGTACGTAAATATAGTTTTAGGCGATGTGTTTAGACTTGAGATAAATATTTTTTTCGCCAAATATTTAGACACGTTAGCGTTTTTTTGTGTGTTTAAATATGTATTTGAATAAGTCCGATAGTTTGTCTTTAGAGTGGAAAGAAACTGTTTATAAATCTATAAATATTTTTTTTACATACCAGTTATAATTAAGATTTTATACAGTTCGTGCCTCTCGGTTGACGAACTATCGTCTTGCCTGTCTATGACCGCGGCAGTGGGCTGCAACCCTAATCCCTATACCATTAGCCTGTTGCCACCTTTATCTATGTGCACGGTGTTAGGTATCTCTAGTTATTCTCGCTCTGCGCAGAGCATTCCTAATCGAATTACAATATTTATATTTTCATCGAATATTTTGTAAATAGTTTGAAAAAAATGTGTAATTAATAAATATAATAATTTAATTAATGTTAATTTAATGCTGGTAGTCACAACGAAATCAAAGACTGCAAGTATTAAAGATGTGAAACTTGACATGTTAATTGTTTACGTTTTTGTATCGATATTTTTTACGTATTTAATCGTTTATTGTGTAAGAAGTACTGTTATTCCTTTATTTTTTGACACTTTGTTGTAGTGTGTAAGTGTGGGCTGGCGGGCAGATGTCGCTATGTATATTAATATAAATAGATACATTGTAAATTGCGATAGTCCCGTCGGCTCAGGTCGAGTAGTGCCTTCGATGAAACGTCCTTTTGTGATAAAAATATTTTCATAGAATGTACAGATTATTTCTTTCAATATACAATTAAAGAAATTTATTCGGGTTTTATTTTTGACATTCCTCTCAGTGCTCATAAATAAAATTAAAACTAGATAATCACTTGGATTTTAATTTATTTCTATACTTATTTACAATTTTTGGCAGTCAACATAGTTATACTATACATAATATAGAAATAATACACAAAACAACATGGACCTAAATTGTGACCTAGACATTTCTTGAATGACAGTTTTGTAATACTGTTAATTGTTTTATTTAAGTTATTGAAGATAGATGCCGTTCCCAAATAATATTAAAACAAATTCAAATGTATCTTGAAAAAAAAAAAGTAGTAAGTAGTTGTTTAACTATACGTAAGTTACAAATCTTTGTAATTTTAATATTATGTTCTAATGATTGGACAACAAAAATAATCACAAGAATCCCGCTTTAGGAGATACATTATTTTATATGCTCAACAAGGTCTCAATTGCAATAACAAACTAAACATACTTGTTTTGGACGCGTAGCTTTCATTTTACACATTCACTGACACTTCTGAATCTAACATAACAATCCATACACTGTGTCCTAATATAAGCGATTGTCGCGTTTATTTTGTACAGCGAACTCGACGCTTACGGTTTTCCTAACAAACGAGCGACTAATTATCGCGACGATCGCTTATTTAAAGACATGACTCTGTATGTACAAGTTACATATTTTTGTACACCCACATCAAGGCCAAGTAATAGACTGTCCAAAGTCGATCGATAAAATGAAATGAACGCAATGACACCAAACCGATCAACTTTAACGAGATCTATGTGTTGGGCAATTCTCGTAATTTAAGAATATTCACAATCTAATCTCAGTGTCAATCTGTCAAAAATACCTCGAGTTTCCATGCATTTTTGACATTTGGTTGTCGCTGAGATGAGAGAGACTGCGACTAGATTTTGAATGTTTTTAATTACGGGCAATTATTTATTTGATGATGAATGAAAATTGTATTTCGATGATGATTCGGCGTGGCAATCATCAACATTGCCACGCCGATAATGTGGGTGTGTGTAATACGTGTAATAACAATCTTTTGGTACGTGACTAAATTCGGAGCGCCGCCATCTTATTTTTTTTTTTGCAATCCAATTTTATGAATGTTAACCAACAGCGCCCCCTGAAAATTCGTCGTCAGCAAATCCATGTAGCACTGTACATACACAAAGAAGTAACATTTTTAATAATAACCTACATATCACAGTGTTTCCTAGCTCTTGTCGAGTTTCCTCACGATGCCGGGTGTCGGGGATATAAGCACTTTTCTTGATAGTCGCACCTGACCGGACACCGGGTCTCGTCCGAAGTACTTCACTTGGATTTCTGAGCCCACTTCTAGACCCAGCGCTGAGGGGTGCATTATCTGTGAAAATAAATAGGTGTTGCTTCAATAAAAACGAATCGTTGAATTTTTTGGGTATTATCCAATTAATTGAAAACTATCCTAAATTGAAGATTGGGACGAAATATTTAACAGAAAAATAATAGTAGTGCTGATTCTCAGCCTAATTTGAATGAATAATTGACTTTTGATTGATTCAAAACAACGAAAACGAAATTTGATTTGAATCGTTTTTAATTGAGAAAATGGATTTATAAATACATTTTTTTTTTGTTAAATATGTCGTCCCAATCTTCAAATTAAAATACTTTTTATTAAATTGGAAAATACCCAACTGCTTAATTTTTTTATTAGGTGGTATTTAATAGTATTAGGTAGATATCAGCAATACGCTTTATAATGCTTTTGAAAGCATTATTAGTATATTACTGCTAATTATATGCCTAGCCTTTTCTCAACTATATTGGGGTCGACTTCTAGTCTAACTGGGTGCAGCAGGAAACCACAATTTTACATGGAGCGACTACCTATCTGACCTCCACAACCCAGTTACTGGGTATATGATACACCTTGGTAAACGTTATTTTGCTAGGGGCAAAACTTATGGGATCACCGACATGCTAATCTCACGTTAGGGTACCCGAAGAGTAACCAACGGGACCCATTGGCGTGCAGTCCATAAAGACAGAAAGACACTGCCTACCCTACCTAAATCAGATAAATATGTAAAAATAATAATATTTTATCAATAAACAAAAAATCTTTATTCATAAATCAGCTCCACCTGTCGCACTTCACTATGCACGCAAACTGCGTTACTAAGCCTCCGCTATCTGTCAGCGGGCTGTATCTCATGATCCGTAAATAGGTAGACAGTTGAAATATTCACAGAATGCTTATCTGTTGCCGCTATGACAACAAATAATAAAATAAAGTTAAAAATTAAAGGGGTCTCCATAAGAAACGTTTTGCCTTGTGGTACGGAACCCTACGTGTGCAAGTCCGACTCGCACTTGGCGGGTTTTTCTAAAGTTTTAAGTTTACCTATAAGAACTACCAATTGAAATAAACGTTTTTTATAAACCGTTCAACTGATTTTGACTTCTACTGCGTTGGTTGCATGATAAATGGCATCTGTAGTAAACGGTATTGAAACCACTTTAATGCTTTGAATGTCAACTTTATTCCTACGTGATAGATGTCAAAATCTGTTGAATGGACTGTAAATCTATATAAATAAAAAGAAAAGTCCTGACTGACTGACTGACTCATCAACACCCAGCCCAAACCCTTGGACCTAGAAAACTGAAATTTTGCACAGAGGTTCCCTTTATAATGTAGGCAAGGAATAAGGAAGGATTTTTCGAAATTCAACCCCTAATGGAGTAAAATAGGGGATGAACGTTCCGCGCGGGCGAAGCCGCTGGCAAAAGTTAGTTTATAATAAAAGGTTTATTTAAATGTTTATTCTTATTTCAGTTGGAGTATAGGTTGTTGTAGGAGAACCAAGGTAACCGACATAACCCGAAGAATTGCCAAACTTAAGTGGCAGTGGGCAGGGCACATTGCTCACAGAACAAATGGCCGATGGGGCCGAAAAGTTCTGGAGTGGCGACCGCGTACCAGAAGACATAAAGTTGGAAGGCCTCCCACAAGGTGGACCGCTGACCTTGTGAGGGACGCAGGAGTCCGCTAGATGCGGGAAGCACAGAACCGGTCGAAGTGGCGGAGCTTGGGGGAGGCCTATGTCCAGCAGTGGACGTCTTTCGAATGAAATGATGATAGGTTGTTACCTTTCTATGATCCAGCTGTGTATTATGCACCAACGCGGGCTGCATTCCCGGGAACAGCGACACCAATACCCCTATTTCCATAACCTCCACGACACGTGCCTTGTATATGGCGCCGAACTCAAGCTCGTGTTTCCTCTCAGTGGTGAGCCACCCGTCGATGCGAGCGCGGGCTTCGTCCATAGCCGCTCGCGAGGGCGCGAACACGCTGTACTTTATATCGTCTATGGGCGAAATCTGGGAAATTAAGGAAAATTGAGTCAACATTATTCAAATTTTCTTACGGTATTTTGCAATTTCCAGTTCAGTGTCAGGTGGTTTTGTCTATAATGTTCCCACTGCTGGGACACAGGCCACACTGGTCTCATCGGTGCGAGAGAGTGGGCCATAATCCACCAAGCGAGCCCAGTGCGGGTTGGTTGATGTTCAATTTCTTTGGTTTTGTTCTAGGACATGCCAGTTTCCTCACGATGTTTACTTTCACAGTTTTGAGAGCAGTGGTGATGAAATAATTTACACAAAGTAAAGCGCCTGTCTGGGTTCGAACCTACGACCTACAATTCGTAAATCGAAGCCTTTACCACTGGGCCACCATTTCTCTGAAATTATAGCAAGAAGTATGATATCAAAAGTTACCTGTACACCAGTTTCAATGTACAACTTCTTCAGGTTAGCGCCGCCCGGGCCGAGCAGTCTTGGCCGCTTGTGCAATTCCAACTGCAACTCCTCAATAACTGGCATGTTGTCTTTGTGGCTGAGTCTGGAAAATAACGGATATTTATTTTTAACCGACTTCGAGAGCCTCGCTCAATTTTGTATAATGAGTGTTGTTTTTTATCTTTGTTTTGCTCTTTGACATTTGATTATTATTATATACACTTTGACATGAATATTTACTTTGAGAAGTATAATACTATGACGACTATGACGATGAGGACTATGTGGTATTTTTGTTTTTTGTCTTTCATCTCTTTCTAGTTCGTTTTTAATGTTAATCTGGCAGTTTGAGTACTTTATGCGGCCTACCCAAATGTCCTTTCTTTGTTATTGTTCGTCAAATCGTTGAGCTCCTCAAGTTCTGAATTGAGCCGTATGATTACTGATACATGCGTGCACTGAATGGACAGGTCCGCTCAATCTGTGTGGTTCTTTCCTCAAACGACATGATCTTCACATGTTCTGACCAAGATTATGTCTGGACTTTAAAAGAGACTGTGACCTCTGAGTTTATTTCGGCCTTTCTTCTCAGAGTAGTCAGATAGGAAACGCCGACCTCATCTAGTTTAAAAAATATGATTGACGTGTAAAAGTGTTTGTACAAACCTACTTACAGAAATAAAATCATTTATAATTTTAACATATTCTTTCTAATCCTCGTCATTTCAGCCGAAAGACGTCCACTGCTGGATATAGGCCTCCCCCAAGCTCCGCCACTTCGACCGGTTCTGTGGTTCCCGCATCCAGCGGACTCCTGCGGCCCTCACAAGGTCATCTGTCCACCTTGTGGGAGGCCTTCCAACTTTACGACTTCCGGTATGCGGTCGCCACTCCAGAACTTTTCGGCCCATCGGCCATCTGTTCAGCGGGCAATGTAACTTGGTGCTTGTCATTTTTGGGAGGAAGGGGGGGTATGCCATAATCGCGGCGGGTTGGCGATCGCAGTATGGTGGTAAAATGCGTAGAGAACGCTGCTGCCCATTCTCTAGTAAGTCCCTTAGTCGCCTCCTACGACACCCACGGGAAGAAATTTCGAATCCGACTGGGTCTAAATTACAAAACAGTGGCATATTAATGTTTAAAATTAAAAACAAGTGAATCCTCAAATAACTGTACCGTTAACTTAATTCAAAACAAGAGAAACAAACTTGTATTCTATTTAATAAAACGCATGACACATCCACCTATTTCAACATTACGTACACATGTCGACGTAGCTCTTTGCGACTAGCGTCAAGTCAATGAACCACGAGCCTCGGATCGCAAGTTCGAACCCCTCTCGGTACATTAGGTTTATGTTTTTGGGAGATTGTTTTTAAAGACTAAAGCAGTTATTTTATTACTTCTTTGCTACTTTTTTCAGGATTTTTCTGCACTCTTTAGATATTAATACATTTGATAAACTTTCTCTAGAAAGATGGAAGACTTCAATAATGTTACTGTAAGGAAAATTCGCATGCGACGTTCTCTTTCTCGCTTGTCCGATGAATCCATTGAGTTTGGCATCAAACTTAGCGTAAAAAGTATGATGGACCTATCAACACACTTCAATTCCAAATTTTATAACTGATCTTCCTTACAGAAAATTGAGCATAGTTAAAAAAAAAATTGTCTCATTTCACATCGTTTTTACTCTCACTGAATTCCTCAAAAAAAAAAAAAAAAAAAAAAAACTCCTTGTCAGTCTTATCATTACAGAAACGCATTGTATATAATCTTACCTAATAATAAGTGTAACCTACTGTACGTACTGCATTTTAGGTTGTGTATTATTTTATTTAATACCAAATTTTATGTTTGTATCTTGAATATTTGAATGTTGAGTTTTCGAACCTTAAAATTGACTTTAAATAATTTAATAAATTAATAATATTCTGTACATTTGTGTAGAGAATTGCCTATCATGCTAGCACTAGCATTTGCTTAACAACTTATGGCGAAATTAGTCATCGCAGTAAAAATGTACCTACCATCTTTTGTACCGCATTTACTACAAATAAATAACTTTGACTTTGAAAATGATTTTATTTCTGTAAATTTGTAAAAACACTTTTACACGTCAAACATATTTTTTAAACTAGATGAGGTCGGCGTTTCTTATCTGACTACTCTGAGAAGGCCGAAACAAACTCAGAGGTCAAAATTATTAGTTGTTATTATAAGGTTGATAGTGTACAAACCTAGGTTTATCGATACACTGGTTCATAATATCGATAATCTTGCTCTTAGCGTCACAGGCCTTCTGTATCGACTCCATCACGATCTTGAGTGGTAGACCAGACAGTTTGATATCCGCTTGAAGTGCCGTTATGCCTTTCTTAGTACCCGCCACTTTGAAGTCCATGTCGCCCATGTAGTCTTCTATACCCTGAAAAAAAAAAAAAAAAATGGAGTTAAAATGGATAGATAACAGGTTTTTTTTAAATATTGGGTTTTTTAAAGTAGTAGTATTATCATTAAGTTAAGTAGTAGTATTTTCTTCGGGTCGGCTTTGGTGTTCAACTTAAACTACCGAATTTGCCGACCCGAACAAGTGTAGCACGCCATAGGTAGAACATCAGAGCTATACGATGACATGAATGTATGCATGTTTGTGGGGCAGGTTACCTCAGAGCTGCAATTGCTCTTACTTTAAAAGTCCCTTCCAGATATAGGCCAGCATTGTAAGACTCATATACAATTCTAATAATATAATGTTTGGACTTGTCCTCTAAATTGTTTCGGCATTTCTTCTCAGGGATCAGTCAGCTAGTAATAAAAACGAGTAATATTTACCAACAAAATATAGACGCGTAAAAGATCTGTTTACATAAATAAACATTGCATTTAATTTCTACACGCTTTCTTTACACACTCCTCTTACTCCGCATTCAACACCCAAACTACACAATAAAGGTAGAAAAATGTAGACTCACTAACAAATCAGTAAGTATCCTGTAGTCCGCGACGTGGCCGCGCTCGTCGGGCCGGCTGACCAGCCCCACGGCCACGCCGGCCGCCGGCGCCGCCAGCGCCACGCCGGCGTCCAGCAGGGCCAGCGAGCCGCCGCACACCGACGCCATGGAGCTGGAGCCTGTTGGCATGGGTAGTTCGCGAACGGTTGAAGGAAATTAACTACTACATATCTACAGGGTAAATTTTTATCCAGTGCGCAAACTGTTACCATGAATTCAGCATATCATTCTAGAACCCATAGCGCGAAATTTTTCGCCGGTTATACAAAAAAAAATCTGTTGTTTCATAGAAAAGTCCAATACCTACGCGGAACAAAAATGAATGGAACAGCTGATTTTTTTTTTTGTATATCCGGCGGAAAATTTCTACGCTCTACGTCTAGAATGATATATTATGCTGAATTCATGGTTACAATTTGCGCACTAGATAAAAACTTTTCCTGTTTACTAATATTATAAAGAGGAAAGATTTGATTGTTTGTTTGCATTGAATAGGCTCCGAAACTACTGAACCAATTTGAAAAATTCTTTCACTATTGGAAAGCTACACTATCCCCGGGTTACATAAGGCTATATTTCATTAACTAAACTAACTAACTACGCGGGTAAAACCGCGGAGCGCTGCTGGGCACAAAATAAACTTATTATTCAATCATAGTCAATCAAATGTGTCTCTATTTCACTTAATTCAGTTTTGCTTTCACTAATTTTAATTTTTAAATACGCCAGCCTAGACAAAAATTTCTAACTATCCGTAAAATAAAAAAAAAACATTCTACTTAGTAAAAATAGTTTTGCTTAAATTCATATTTCTAGGTATGACAGTCCTAAACCTGCATAAAGTATAAATGAAAATCGACATACGTATAGAACTGAACTAGTGAAGTGCATCATTTGTCGTAACTTGTCAATCACTGTCGTTATCATATGCTAAAGACTCGTTCTGATTTGCTGAACTAAGTGAAGTATTATAGTAAACTAGCTGTCCCGACAGACGTTGTCCTGTCCATCCAAAAGTCATTCATACAAAATCCATACCCTACCTACCCTACCCTACCCTACCTACCCTACCCTACCTACCCTACCTACCCTACCTACCCTACCTACCCTACCTACCCTACCTACCCTACCTACCCTACCTACCCTACCCTACACTATCCTACCCTACATTATCCTACACTACCTACCCTACACTACACTATCCTACCCTACCTACCCTACCCTACCTACCCTACCTACCCTACCCTACACTATCCTACCCTACATTATCCTACACTACCTACCCTACACTACACTATCCTACCCTACCTACCTATCTTACCTACCTACCTATAAAAAGTATCCTATGTCCTTCTCCTGGCTCTAAACTACCTCCCTGCCAATTTTCAGCTAAATCGGTTCAGCCGTTCTTGAGTTATAAGTGAAGTAACTAACACGACTTTCTTTTATATATATAGATGAGTGGACTACTTCGTTAAGCGAAAAGATATACTTCATTCATTTCTTTTTACTGACACATTTTGCGCATCTCTAGGAGCCTGACCAACGGGATACTAGTTATATGCTGAGGCAAACGGGCAAAGATCCCTAATATAAGACAAGCAGAAAGTACCGCCCAAAATGTGCGTGTCTCAAAATATCATAATATTCTTTACACATGCTCTGGATATATCACAAGTGCGTGTCCTAAAATATCATATTATTTGCACAAGCTCTGATATAACACACGTGTGCTAATGTTATAACCCGACAAGCTGTGTGCCCGATGGTGTTACACATTGGCAAATATGACTAAATTCCTTACAAACTTTCATGTTGAAATTATATAGAAAAGCGAACACGTTACAACCTTCCATAGTAAGCAATATTAAAATTAAAATAAGCCGTGACAGCTAAGAGATGAGCAGCCATGATGGCAGTGTCCATCAATTAGAAAAAGACTTACCATTGGACTCAAGGACTTCAGCAGTCAGTCTCACAGTATAGGGCTGATCGGGCACGACCGGCAGGAGCCCCTTCTCGGCCAGGGCTCCGTGGCCCGCCTCGCGCCGCCCCGGGCCTCCGCTCCTGCCCACCTCGCCTGTCGCGTACGAAGGGAACTCGTAGTGGAGGAAGAAACTTTTCTCTTTTATGCCACTGTTATTAAAAAAAAAGAATGTTATAATTTATATTACAATAACACTCGGTTTCTGAAACGAAGGTTAACTAAGAAATTGTCACAGGCATGTCAACTGCTGTGATTGGCTGACTGAATTTCAAACAGCCAATCAGACGGCTTCACATGACCATAAATCGGGTGATAGGTATGGCAATGATTCTTGGCTGCAAGTAAAGTTTACCACACGTTAAAAATAACTCGTCAATTACGAAAACTGACCTTCCTGTTGCAAAATTAACGCCTTAATTAAACTCAAAGCTAAATTGTAATGGATGTGCCATAAATGGGCCTTACCTAGTTAGCATTGTGAGTGTGTCCATTTTGAGTGCGCTCTCTGGTGAATCAAACGCAACAGTGCACAGAACTTGGGTCTGTCCTCGTTGGAACACTGCGCTGCCGTGCAGAGGCTGATATAGGGACACCTAGTAATCATAACATTTATAGTTAGTTTGCAGCGGTTCATACAGGGTCTCCTAATAAAATAAAAAAGACATTACACTGGTAAGCAGGAGTTTTGTTTTATGAAGTTTCATACCTGATTTCGTATGATTCTGCCACGCTGATTCCAAATCTGTTTTCAGTTTTCTCTAGCAGCTCTAATTTTTGAAATATTAACATAATATATTTTTAGCGAAAAATACTTGGATTACAAAATGAAAAAAAAAAAAAAAAAATTGTTTCTCTAACCTAACATGAAAAAAAAACCTTCTTTTATAAGATTTTCTTGAGTGAATCGAAACTTCAGCCTTGTTTTGAATGCTCCAGCAGTAATCAGCCATCATATTTGCATTCCAACGACCCTGGTATCGCTCTTCCATCGTACGAATATCCTGATGAAAGCGTTCTCCTTGTTCTTCGCTTAAATCGCCAAAATTTTCTAGGAAGTGGTCTAAATGGCTGAAGAGGAAGTGCATCTTGATGCTCTTGTTACATCATAGTCTTTGAAAGCGTAAAATGAGCTGCTCAATGTGTTGAATGTAGTCTGGAGACTTGTTATTTATTTCCTAAGAAATTTTTCACAACAAACAAATTCAACCCATGCAGATTGGTCTTTATCTGCCATACAGTCAATAAAATTTTGATCCTTTATTAGATCCCTGATTTGAGGACCGTCAAAAATGCTAGCATTTTTTTATGATTAAAAAATTCCCCATCCTTGTTGAGTGAGAGCTTTTACAAATTGTTTTAACAGACCCAATTTTATAATATGGAGAGGGGGGTAATATAATGCGGTCTCTGGCTACTAGAGGTACATTTATCACATTCATACTACACGGCACTAAATCAACTTTCAAAAGCCATACTTTTTTAGTCCAGTGTTCTGTTATAAAACAGGGGTATTTGGTATATCCTCCTTGCTGACTTAAAAGAAAATTGACCATTATAAGATCAACGCATATCATGTAGTTATGTTCTATGTATTTTATTTTCTCCATAAGTATATTGTGGGATATTCCTTTTTAACTTTTGATGGATGTGCAATGATTAAGCAACCCATTTTATTGCCATATTTAAGACTACGTTTCGATGAATCAATAAATAAACTCCAATCTCTTGGATCATAGTTTATTAATCCCATTTCAGCCATCAAACCTATTACACACACAACATATTGTTGCAAAAAACAAAATCATCTTATTCAGAAAAGAAAGGGATCAAATGTTTGTTCTCTTGTACGGTGATACATTAGTCTCTGGGGTTACAGGAGTTCTGAGCATACTTTTGATAGACCAAGATCTCTAATCAACTCATCTAGGCCAAAAAGTAACCAAAATGGTTGAATGGTTTAGGTTCGGACGTACTCGGGAAAGAAAAGTGACTGTCCTCATCAACACAGAATTACTAGGTTGCGTATCAGCCACAGGTTCTTCGCTGGTATTTAGAATTGGTCTAATAGCTGATTTTAAGTACGTTTAAGTCCATTTGGAATGATTTTTAGGGTTTATTCCGGTAATATTCACAACCCAAATCATAGGACTTTTGAACTTCAAATTAGGTATTTTCTTACTAGCCCATAAACGCAATGATGTTACGCAACTACAACATAAAAAAAATTGGGATCCATGGCTTACTAAACACTTGTAATGACGTCCGAAGTAAGCCTTTTTAGGGTTCCGTAGGCAAATGACAAAAACGCAACCCTTATGGATTCGTCATGTCTGTCTGTCCGTTCGTATGTCACAGTCACTTTTCTCCTATAATGAAACTATAAGAACTATGCTGTTGAAACTTGGTAAGTACATGTATTCTGTGAACCGCATTAAGATTTTCACAAAAAAAAAAAAAAAAAATTGAAAAAAAAAGCAATAAATTTTGGGGGTCCCCATACCTACTTAGAAATGAAGCTCAAAATATTTTTTTCATCAAACAACACAAAACCCATACGTGTGGGGTATCTATGGATAGGTCTTCAAAAATGATATTGAGGTTTCTAATATCATTTTTTTTTAAACTGAATAGTTTGCGCGAGACACACTTCCAAAGTGGTAAAACGTGTGTCTCTCAAATCACCCCCCTGTAACTTCTAAAATAAGAGAATGATAAAACAAAAAAAAAAAACATATATGATGTACATTACCATGTAAACTTCCACCGAAAATTGGTTTGAAAGAGATCTATACTCTAAAGGTTTAGGTAGTTAAAAAAGGGTAAACAAATCTTAAAAAGGGGTTTTTTATAGTTGACACTTTCTTGTTAAAAAATACATTAGAACAAAATTACATTTATTTTCGATCACATGATAGTTTCCCCTTTTATTATAGTATGTTAAACTTTATCATGTATTCTTAAACAACTTTTCGTAGATGTAACTGCTTTAGTACAATTTTTTTGTTAGTTTTATAATAATAATATAACATTTTGTAATCTGTCTATTATAAAGAACCCAAAAAGACAGGTTCCCCAAACCTTTTAGAAAATACAACTAATTAGATAACATTGCTAAATTGAAGAGTACAACTGTGACGTAGTCTGGCAACTGAATTGGCAGGTATTACGTTTAGTCGGTTAACCAGACGCCTTTGTTGACAGCGTTATCGACATTGCGATTGTATCCGTGCGTTTTGGTTTTGTTGAATTGTGATAATATTAGCTTGTTTCCTTGTTTTGTTTTTGTTATTTAGTTATTGTTCGTTTTTGTTATTTATCGTTATTGGGTTTTAAATTCGTATCGTGGAAAAATGAGTGAACCCGAGCCTGGTACTAGCCAGACCAACTTCGCACAAACATTTCCATCACCGAAGAAGAAACGCTTCAAAACCGGACCTCTTTCGTCATCTGAGAAACAGACATTGATAAATGTGTTCAAATATGTGGAAGAAACATGGCCCAAAGACTGTTTTCCGTCAAAAACAGACATAGTGCAAAAAACTGGTGAAATAATGGGTATGTCTGTACCAATAAAAGGTTTAGTATCTATGAGTCACGTGGTTTTTTTTGTTTACCCTTTTTTAACTACCTAAACCTTTAGAGTATAGTAAGTAGTTCTTTTTTTAATACGTCATAAATCGTATTATGTTACTTGCTGCTACGGAACCCTTCATGGGCGAGTCTGACTCGCACTTGGCCGATGTTTATAAAGTCAGACGCACTTCAACGACATTCTCGAAACATATATTCACCACAAACAGCACAAAAAACTAGTTTGATCGATTAAGCAAGTTCTTCTTAATGTAGACATATCGATTTATTTATGGAATTTTATAATTTTTTGCAGTAAATTAAATATTAGTAAGCCGCGTAACAAAATTTTAAGAAATACCTGTATCACAAAAACTAGATCTGCTAGTATAATTCACAATTCACAACGCTTTTCAGTGAGACAGAACCAATGAATAAATTTATTTTTCTTACATACATCAGGGCCTAGAGACAAAACAGCGTTGTTAGCGTTCGAAAGCGAAATGCTACACCAAAATGTATGGGAATGACATTACCTGCGGAGAGGACAGTCTGCAGTATAGTGATTGTTCAAATACATAACAGATGGCGTTACTACTTTATTTTGATACAATACTAACAGCTAGAAAAAAACTGAGGGTAGATATGAAATCAGCAAACTCAAATGACTAAGAAACAGTTTACGAAACTTCATAAAACAAAAAAAAAAGTTAAATTTTGTTTACCAGTGATAAGAAGTAAGTTTATTTGGAATGCATTCACTGACAAATCAAATGCAGCGGTGCACAGAACTTGTGTCTGTGTTTGCTGGAACACGCCGCTGCCGTACAGAGGCTCTTAAAAGGACACCTAATAAGACACACATAATGCTTAACGCTGATTAAAAAAAAAAAAAACAGATATATAATGTTCTCACTGCTGGGACACAGGCCTCCTCTCGGTGATTGGGCCGTAATCCACCACGTGGGCCCAGTGCGGGTTGGTAGATGTCACATGTCTTCGAATTTTTTGATTCTAGGACATGCCGGTTTCCTCACGATGTTATCCTTCACCGTTTTTGAGAGCAGTGGTGATGAAATAATTTACACAAAGTGAAGCGCCTGTCTGGGTTCGAACTCACGACCTACAACTCGTAAGTCGCGGCCGTTACCACTTGGCCACCAATGCTCTCAAAAAAAATAAAAATCTATCCCGCTAAGGGGTTCAGATCAGACCTTCTCAGATCAGATCAGAATTTCAACATAATGATGTAACCAACTTTTTGTAACAAAATCTTGATTTTAAAAGAGTGTCCATGGAGTTTCTTGCCCGTTCTTCTCCATAGGTACCTACGCTTTGGAATGGGCAACTAGCTTCATCTTTCTAACTCACCGTCCTTGACAATTCAAAAGTGCCTGTAATTGGTTTATTTGAAATAAATGCTTTGAGTTTGAGTTTGAGTTGAGTTTGACCATAATTATCTTCGAAATGTTGTGTTTATATGCCACATCGGATTCTAACAAAATTTTAATTTTAAAATAAACAATTTTTTCTTTATGTTCACATTTGTACAGCAGGTAGTCAATTTCTAAAATATTAGAACCCAGATATTGTTTATAGAAAAAAAGATTCAAACCTTACCTGACAGGTAATCGGCCTGAGCTCATCAAGATGCCGTCCATCACACCGTATATCTGTTTCCATGATCATTTCCCTGAATATCTCCCTTAGGTTAGCGTTGAAGGCATCTTGTAACTGTGCGAGATCGGCCTCGGTGTCTCGAAGTTGGTTCATGACGGTCTGACGGAGATCCGATATCGCGTTGTCACGAGACATTTTGTCGTGAGTAAAGTCTCTGGAAATAGAGTAGATTTGACTACAAGGTATAACATGGTAAACGTAAGACCTGAATGTAGTTTGTTCTGAATTGGCTACTGCATCAATTACAGTCATCTATACTAATAATAAATAAAAAAAAGAAATCTCGTCTGCCTAAAAAGTGAACTTTTGGTAAATAAAAAAGATGGAAACAAGATACTTGTTTTAATGGATGACAATTAGACTGTATACTATAAGCAATCTCGTGCAGTCGGAGGCATATTCTTAAATTTAACTTGTCTAATAGTCATCCTTTTAAAACAAGTATCTTGTTACCATCTTTTTTAATTACCTAAAGTTCACTTTTTAGGCAATCGGTTTTTTTATTTTTATTTTGTTTTTTTTTGTTTTTTTGTTTTCGTAGTTGTCTGCCATTCAAACTTAATATAATTAACACATTGAATGCCAGCTACGATATATCTCGTAGCCTAAGTTATTCTCAGGTGCCGGGTACGAGATGTTTCGTAGGATTTCTATTGCCATTTCTAAGTAAAGGGTTTATTCTGGCACCACACGGGCGGCAGGAATGTGTGCATTGGCACCTTAAGTAAAACAAAATATGAATACAAAGTAAGATTATTTATTAGAAAAAAATATCAAAGAAATTATTACAATCAGTCTCATTTTTCTGGTAATTCAAATGCAGTCTTATAATTTCAATTTTTTAAAGGAACTATAAAGTTTCGCATACATTCTACTAATTTTAACGTAGGTTATAATCATCATAAAATAATTAAAAAAACTTTATTGGGCGTGGTATGTACGAAAACAAGGTGTCACACATAAAGCGGGTCTTTCAGGACAAACTCCGCACACATACCTTGATTCCCTGCGCTTTTTATTCCGTGTACACACACGACAAGGTTTAGTAGGTGCATTCTTTTTCTCTGTGGCAGGGATGAGATCTAAATAGTGAATTTCTTGAGTAGTCGGCCTTGCTGTGGATTGAGGTACATCATTGAGGGGACCGATTAGATGCTTTATGATTTCTTCCCTGAATTTTAGCAACCGCATTTTGGATTCGGGATGTTGAAATCTGTACAGTCTATGGGCGTTTTGAAGGTATATATCGAAAAAATGAATAGCAATTTTTTTATACCATCTGAGGGTTTTTCTCAAACAGGAATAGTACGATGTCATTTGATCGGCACGGTCAATGCCAGACATACCCAGATTATAGTCAGCAATAATATTTGGTTTGATGGCTATTTTACCATTCCTGTTTCGTACACGTATCAAATTGATTTTATGCTTGTTGGAAATAACCATCACTTCCCTTTTATCCTTCCATTTGCAAATCGTTATATCTCCACTACTCATTGCAGCAATTTCTCCTTTTTTCAGTTTTGCTTTTACTACTTCAGAAGGATTACCTTTACGATTAGCTCGTAAAGTGCCACATATATATGTTTTTTTAGCACTCATCTTTCTGGCCAGGTCTACGGAATTATAAAAATTATCTGTATAAACAATATGTCCCTTATCAAAATAGCCATTTAGTAAATCCATGACTACTTCTGTAGAGTGTAAAGACCCAGAACTTGGACGATCTGCTTTACCCCTGTATATACGTATTTTCAAAACTAAACCTGAAGACTCACAGAGTTGGTATAATTTCACTCCATATTTGTGTTTCTTATTTTTTATATACTGGCGGAAAACTAATCGTCCACGCCACAATACCATTGATTCGTCAATGCTCAATGACTGATGGGGTTGATAAATAGTCATCATGATATGATTGAACCAATCCAAAACCGGTGTTATTTTGTGCAGCCGGTCGGTACCTGCCTCTTCGTCATTTTCAGAAAAATGAAGGTATCGCAGCAATATTTGAAAACGGTTACGACTCATTACTTTACGTATAAATGGGAAATTATATAACAAATCTTTACTCCAATAATGGGCAATTGTAGGTGCGGATACAATGCCAAGGTATAATAAAATTCCAATGAACTGACGCATTTCTTTCCGATTAGTTTCCTTCCATTGTAATGATCGAGCATTTTTTTGCACAGGACCAGGAGTACTTTTAGCATAAGCATTTGTCATTTGGACTATGTGATCTACGAAATTATCACTGAAAAATACATCAATAAATTCACCTGGAGTTGAAACTTCTGGAATATTGAATGATGCGTTACCAGTGAAGATAAAATTTTGAGGCCTTGCTGATTGGAATGACCACAGATTCTCAGGATCACAGGAAGGTTGATCTTGAACAGTTGGTATAGTATTTTCTTCAATGGCTTCGGAACTAATGGATGTTGGAGAAGAAGTTTCGCTCTCATCGCTATGTTCTGAAGGAACGTATTCATTTGAACTACCTGCTGAGAAGTCGCCTTCACTCTCCGATTCTTGTAACGCTTGAATAACTTGCTCGTTTTGAATGAAAGTATGCCGTTGATTTCGTCGCCGCGACATTTTGGCGCCAAAGCGTGGAATCACACGTCAAACTAGTGCGGCTCCTGCCGCGTGACTGATCTGAAATCGCTTTGTTGCACAAGAAATACGCATGATAGACAAGGAAGACACATACGAGTTCTCTCGTAGATGGCACCTAATCTAAGCATAACATTGCTGGTGCCAAAGTACGAGACATCCCGTATACGAGATATCTCGTACATTGGCAGCTTTAGTTAACTTCACTAATGAAGACGCCAGCTACGAATTTTCTCGTATGTGCTTACAATGTATGGTGGGAACTGAATACGGCTCCTCCAAAATCTTGGCATTCAATGTGTTAATGAATAATCACGTAGTATATGTTGTAACGTTGACTATTTTGTTGCTTTTTTTTATTATTTTGACATTTCTCATTCCAAATTACATGTAAAATACAAGTTGCCTTAATTTTTGCAAGCTATTTATGAAACACTTTATTTTGATACCCCATTCAATAGGTTTTGAAAAAAAAAAAAAATTACGTAAACATTGAGGCGCCAAAAATCGGGCATTTTTTTTTTCAATTTTTATATACCCAGTGTCACTCTCACAATTAAGACGAATCTAATGGCACCTCTCAAGCTGAAATCGATCAAGCTGTTTAGGCTACAGAGCGTGCCAAAGAAATATACATACATACGTATGTACACTCAAAAAACATAACCCTCCTTCTGGAGCAGTCGGGTAAAAAGAGATAAAGTTTGTATATAACTGGATCTACTGAACTGATTTTGGAGAGTTCTTTTACCAATAGAAAGCCACGTTATTTGTGAGTGTCATAGGCTATATTTTAACCCAAAAAATTAAAAGACTTTTTAGTGGTAGTAGGATTTGCAAAGTTAGTCGGAGAAATAACGGTCGAACGAAAAATAATTGGGATCCCACCCGTGCGAAGCCGGGACGGGCAGCTTGCAGCTAAGTAATACTAATGACAGACGCAGGGATCGGTCTCGTGAGTTAAATCGTTAGATTCGCTCAACCACGTCAAAACACGGTCATATTTCTCATTGGGAAGAAGGCGTGACTTTATGTATGTGTATGTATGTTTCTCTTTTAATGACACTTGAATAGTATTGTCTCGCTCACTCATTCTTAAAAATAATGTCGCTACGTGAGGGATGTGTGAGCTAACTCTTCTCAGTATCGACACTTTTTTGCATGTCTAAGAACGGTGCGGATGAATCTAACAATTTAACTCGTTGTTGTAAGCCTACTAATGTCTGTTCGAAAATACCGGACAAAAGTGTAAAACAAACCATGTTCATTAGAAATTAACTTCCACAGGTATGTTTTCTGATCCATTTGTTTACATTTTTATCTGATAATTTTTGGTACCAACCATACTTAAATTTTCTTTACCCGAGTATTTCCCTGATCTTCATTGAAGACAGTGTGTTGACAGCATCAAGGATCTTGAAATGCAACGGTGTCTGCTTCTCATACTGTCGCTTCGGTTTGCCGCCTTCTTTCTGAAGCTTCTCTATGCCTCGCACTATGTGCTGGGCCTCTTTTGTGCCTAGAAGAGAAATAAAATAGTTAGTAATGTAAACTTCATCATCATTGCAGCTGAAAAAGTCCACATAGGCCTCCCTCAAGCACCGCCTGTGCAACCGGTTCTGTTTCTTGCAACCAGCTAATTGCTGCGGCCTTCGCCAGGTCATTGGTCTATCTTGTGACATGTTCTTATTACAAAGCGACATCAAACTTCAGCCCGAGCCTTCAATAAACCTTCAAATGGGTTTTTTGTATTTTGAACCTTATTCCGACTGAAGTAAAGTTCTTAATACAAAAAAATACAAACTTAATCACTTTTTGTAGTTAGAACTTTAACTTCGTTAGATTAAAGTTCAAAACTAAAAAATAAGGTAGTGCAGCTGTATCTTAGAAAAAATAAAATTACAATTCTGGACTTACTTTCATACCTAATTTGATGGCCTTGAGCAAGTCCTGCTGAAGAATGTCCTGTGCGCTCCCCTCCATCATGACGACGAGGTTGCGACTGGTTGCGGCAACTACCAGGTCCAGGATCGACTTCTTGAGGTCCTTGCGTGTCGGGTTGATTATTATTTCATTGTCGATTTGGCCTACTCTGTATAAAAAAAAAAAAATTGTTTACTGATATTTATTTCATTGATTGATTGCCTCGTTGGTCGAGTGATTGCAAGCTCTAGTGTTGAGCTTAAGGTCCTGGGTTGGATTCCCAGGGAGGGCAGTTATTGGATTTTCCATCAGGAATTTCTCATTAAGCAGTTCTGAGACTGGAACTGTGCCTAGTTGATTTCAATAAGCTTGCCCCTATTACATGTGACCAGGGGCATAACAATAGAAAATGGCGCCTAGGGCTCGCATCACATTTGCGCCCCTTGGTAAATTATCTTCTCGGCCTACACTGAGCAGGTCGCATAACCCGTCTTGACCAATTTATATCCTTCGCCTTCAATAACGAAGGTATTAACTTTCATCCACATACTGCACAATATTATATTCAAGTAACAGTTAACAGTATGGTTTATTGATTTTTTTTTATTTAATTTAATAATTGGCAACTTTTTGCGTCCCCCTTCGATAGGCGCCCAGGGCTCTTGTCCTGCCTGCCCCATCCTAGTTACGCCACTGCATGGGACTTAAACATACCTGGCGAAATGTGGATGCTCAGCGAGCAACTAGCTCTTGCAACCACTACCAACGAGGATTTCAGGAGGACACCAAGATTACCTATCTAGTTGACCTAGTTTTTAATTGAATCTCAACTCAAATCTTTAGTTTTAAACGAGAGATTCTTGACTGACGTGTGTTTAGAAAACCGTCAAAATAAGAACAAAACAGTACTTTATCTGCATTTTAATTTTCTCTACAAAATCCTGATGATAAAAATATTATACCTTACGGCACCAACGGGTCCATTCCAAGGCACATCAGACAGAGCTAAAGCTGCACTAGCTGCGTTAATGGCAACTGTCTCCGGAGGATTTACTGAGTCAACCGCAAGCATATTGCAGACTATCTGGGTGTCATAGCAGTAGTTGTGTGGGAACAGAGGCCTTAAAGAGCGGTCAATCAGGCGGGAGGTTAGGATCTCACGTTCAGTTGGACCTCAAAGAAAAAAAATAAACAATTGTGGTAATAGCTGGCAAACAAACCAAGTTTTTACAGAATTAGAAATAATTAAATACAAGCCTCTAAATTCATATAATCCCATTAAATGATTTTTTCATGAATTAGTTGCGAGCTCCGTTAGCGCATCCTCCTTAGAAGAAAAACTGGCAGGATCTATTATTATAGATTGAATGGAAAATAAAATGAACTCACCTAATTCTCTTCTTAGAAAATTTGTTGGTATTCGTCCTGCAGCTGCCGCCTTCTGTCTATAATCCACCACAAGTGGTAGGAACGATGAAGTGCTTTGCTTAGCCTTGGAGACTACTGTTGCTAAGATGGATGTGTTACCCAGTGTGGCCACACAGGCTCCATCTGCAAACCTTGCATAGCGGCCTGAAGAGAGTTTAAGTTGTGTCCTGAGAAGAAAATAATGCTTTATGAATACTAGAATTGTGGCAAAATACAGCACAGAGCATGGTGCCAGGGTTCTAGAGGGGACATGTGTTCCCCCACTGGCTACAAAATAAAAAGTAGGTGTAAAAACATTCAGAGCTAAAACATATCCAAAAACGCCTATTAGAATAAATAGAGAACAGAACCTATTTGAGGCGGGATCCAAAAATTAGAGTTGTTTGGTCTTGCATTGTTTTTCTGCATAAGTAGACAAAGTTATTCATTGCATGAATGAACAAATGATAAGCTAACTTAACAGAGGTAAAGTACAAGAAAATAAACTTGCCGGCGCCCATGGCAAGGAGCAGTTGTGTTTATACACAACTTTGAATCGTTTTGAAGCTGTTCGAATAAGATTACAACACAACTGTCAACTGTATCACGAGATGGAAGGGAAAGATTGTTTTCACATCAATGTAGCGAATTTTTCTAAAATATTTTGGAATATAACCTTCATAAACATAACCTCAAACATACCCATTTGTAAACTGAATATCCGTTTCGACAACGTCTGATTTTGTTGCGAAATTTCTTATATAATTTCCATTATTCGCTATTCGAGGTAAAATTAAGTTTTTGATTACCAACATCTCGAGCTAGAATTTCAGAGGGGTCAATTAAGGGCAAACAAAAAATTACGACACACGAAGGTTGTGGTTTCTTATTGAATTCGATATTTCAATTACTATTTTAAAGAAAAGAAGTTGCAAATAATTTAATTCAATAGATACAAGAAAATTTTGAATTTTTCTTTTTTGTAATTTTCTAGTGGGATTTCACAATTACTTTAGCACCAGAATAAAACAACACGCGTTCCAGTTACAAGAAGTTTTATTTGCATAAATTATTTCACGCATGAATATTGTTATCTCTTTTTAACTTCAAGTACTGAAACGTTTTTATCCGTTCAGAAAAATGTTTTCTAAACTACAAAATACTGGCACTCTGGCCCTGGTTGACTACCAATGACTCCATGTTCAGCCATACAGGCTTATAATGGTAAGAATTTAAGTATTTTTATCTAACTTGTGCCAGCGGGTTCGCCCGCTAGGAGAATTTCTCTTACCCTTACCCTTAGAATTTCGAAAAATTCTTCCTTGTTTCTAGGGAACCTCTGTGCAAAATTTCAGATTTCTACGTCCAAGGCTGGGCGTTGATGAGTCAGTCAGTCAGGCCTTTTTTTATACCTAGATATACCGAATTCTTTTTCGGATTTTTAAAAATTATATTTTTATGAATATGGTTTCTGTATGAAATAAAAACCTTTTCCTTCATTAATTCTTAAACGTGATCTAAAATGTCATTTAAGGAACGGTTTTGATCAGCTGGTTGTCAGTTGTCGCTTGTCAGACTGTGTCACTTGTCAGTTGATTGAAGATTCAAAAATTCTTTGGTTGAATTGTTGTGATGATTGTTGATAGTGATACTTATCTTCCACAAAGCCCAGAAATCAAAACTGAAGTTTGGTGTAGCAAAATGAAAAGGGTTTCAGGAAATGATTCGTTTCAACGAATGAATTACCTCTATCAAGTGAGTTTCCAATCATAATCACCGTGCGAACGATGTTACTATTAAACAGGTACAGACGCCAGCAGGTCAATCTATCCTAAACTGTAAATTTTTCCCAATTGAACATGAACCTTATTCCTTTGTGATAAAGTTGAAAAACTATCAAAGAAATTTGACAGATTGGGGTAGCTTGATGTGCTGGCCTCTGTACATGGCATCTGTTTAAGCCAAATTTTACTTTTTATTTTCTTTTTCAGATCAGTAAACATATAGCAGGCAAAAATCCAACATTATCTTCTTATTATGGAAACCTAATTATAAACGTGGCCAAGAAAAATGTATTGAAGATGTAAGTGTATCCTAAATCTTAAAAAAAGTATAAGTTATTGCTTGTAGACTAGTCCCCGCGTAGTTATTCGAGGTCATATCCAGAGTACTGCCTAGGGTTACCCGCCCATAGCTTAAATTCCCAGGATGGGCAGTCTTATTGGGGTTTAGTCTGGTATTGTGCCTGGTTGATGCTAATAGGCTTGCCCCCTATTACATAGGACTTAAACAGAACTGCCGAATTGTGGGTGAATGTACTATAGCCTGCCCAACCCTTCAGGCAATATAGGTGTGATATTATAGAGTATGTCTAGAGTATGAGCAATAACAACCAACTTAATGTATTTTTTTACACCGCTAACAACAGAAGGGCTACCAACTGTCAAGAAAGAAGTACGTAACACTGTAATCACCTTCACCAAATTCACTACCATCTTACCATTTCTTTATAATATACAATATTATTTTTAGTATATGCGAAACCTGAATATAGTTTGTTCAGAATAAATAAGTGAATTGATTCCAATAATTTTTACACCATGATATATTTTTTCCCAAAAAACGTTTTGCAAGAATGATTGAAAATGTTATCACCACACAATACAATTGCTGTATGGTTAGGGACCTACTGCCTAATTATGCTCAATGAGCACAATACGACCGCGACGCTGGACGTGTGTAGGGCGCAGTGGCGCCGCGTAGTGACCATGTTTGTGTAGACCACTAGGTAACATAACAAGCTTATAACTTTGTGATTTTTCATGACACTGTTTTGAAATTTTGTACATGATTCTTTCTTTACATAAAAATTACTAGACACGGGTTTCGGGTTTCGCATATACTAAAACTATGGTTGTATATGTGTGTGTGTGTGTGTGCGTGCGAGTACCGCGCACACGTTTTTTAAAATTAGAAATCATTTTATTAAGTATTAAGTACCTATTAATTTTACAGAAACCCAGACATAAAAAGGCAGATGTGTAAGAAGTGCCGATGTATGCTCATTCATAAAGACACAGCCACTATGAAAATCAAAAGGAACAATGGATCTAAAATAATACAGTGGTCATGTCATACTTGTGGCGCCAAGAAGAATTTTCCCGGCAAAAATAATCAGATTAGATTATGGTTAGAAAACCCGAAAGCTATAATTGAAGTTGTGAATTAAAATATTGTAAGAGATGTTGCGTTTTTTTTTTTAAGTTAAATTTTACTACCTCCTTTTTTTGTCAACTTTCTCTTTTGTTCCTGGTTGATGGAAAAAAGGTATTTATTCAAACTAGGCTCAGCACTTTTAGAACGTCAAAATTATATAAGAAAGTCCGCCAAAACGCCCGCCCTTCACCACTTCCTAGTGCTTTAGCTGGGAAGAAGAAGTGGCGCAACAAACTCCCCAGCAGCACAGCTCTCTGTTATGTTAGAAGAACTTGATTCAATACAATAATAAGTAAGTAATTAACATTATTAAACACAAAACAGAATTAAATTAATTCCCACATGTCAGCTAGCACTCGCCAATATAGCAGTAGCATAATCATGCTATAATGACCCCACTTCTGGGACACATAACCTACCACGCGGCCCCAATGCGGATTGGTAGATGTCACGTGTTTCTTTAATTATGTATTTCCCCACGATGTTTTCCTTCACCGTTTTGAGAGCAGTGGTAATTAAATAATTTACACAAAGTAAAGCACCTGTCTGGGTTTGAACCTACGACCTACAACTCCTAAGTCGCGGCCGTTACCACTTGGCCACCACTGCTCACTATAAGCACCTAATGTATACCACATTGTCTATTTAATAAAGACCAACATGCCTTTGTGAGATAAACATCTATAACCAGAAACGGTGTGTGGCCCTGTGGTAACGGCCGTGAATTGCAAGTTCTAGGGTCTTGGGTTCAAATCTGGACAGGTGTTTTACTTTCTGTAAATTATTTCATCAACACTGTTCTCAAAAGGAAGACATCGTTAGGAAACCTGTTCTAGAACCAAAAATTCGAAGACATGTTATATTATCAGCCCGTACTGGGCCTGCGTGGTGGATAACGGCCCACTCCCTTTCATAGAGTGGAGGCCTGTGTCCCAGTAATGGGAACGTTATAGGCTGAATATGCTTATGCTATCGAACTAAAAACAAAAAATTCTAGGCATATGATGAACTAAAATTGATATATCCCTGGTCGTCCATACGTACCTATAACTGTTCCATATACCTTTTAGCACAATCTTTTAGATGCGTTGCATTGTCGTAAACAGCGGTTTTGTATACCATAAGAAAATTTGCATCCTAGCAATTATTTTTGTTAATTTCTATTGGGATGAAGTAGCCATTTTTCACACAAACATACCAATCATTGACCAGCAATTATTTTTGCTCGATTTTACCTTCTTAGTTTGATGTAGGTACAATAGCTGCCTACGTTGATGTCGGCTTGTTGATGGGTATTTTTCTTCTTATGTACGGAACTGTCATTGCGTTGACTCGAACTTTAGCGCTGTTTTCTTCTAGGCACAAAAGAAAAATAGTATAGATAAACCTAATGTGATCTTTGACCGTTGGCTAAGCTTCACAGCTTGATTCATCGGCGGCGGCGTAATGTTGCTTGCCTATCGGTCTTCTACAGACTGTACTTCGGAGAGTGCGCAGGAGCTCCACGACCTGATCCCACCATCGCCCTTTTACTACCGGAGTACCAGACGCACTGCAGGGTACCATCCGTACTTGGTTGATATCCCGACCAGTCGTACTCAGCGCTACTCCTCCACATTTATTATGCGCACAGCCAATGTGTGGAAATCTCTGCCTGCGTCTGTGTTCCCTTCCACATTTAACCCGTTCACCTTCAAAATAAGAGTTAACATGCATTTTCTGGGCAAGCTCGATCTACCAGACCTTATCAATCGCAGGCACACGGGCAACTGAGGGTACACGGGTGGGTTATAGTCAGTAAAAATCTGACACGCCCTCCTGCTCCACTCAGAGCTGGAGAAAAAAAAAAAAAAAAATAGACTCATAAACTTATTTTTAAAGTTTGAGTTTTTTTTTACATATTATATAGAATACTATGCTTTTTCTAGGTTCCGAAACTTAAAAGGCAGCATTAATATAACGTAAAATCAAAGTAACTGTGCCCCGAGCTTAGCTGGCAAGCCTCCAGCGATTCGATGTCACACATGGCTTCGAACGTCTGATAATATCGCTCGAACTTGCGCGTTGTTTTGCGAACTGTACTCTGAACTAACTTGATGAGTCACAATCTGTTTCTGTGCAGTGTAGGTAGATATTTAGTACACTAAAAAAAAAATATACTCGTAGATAGGCAGCCTCTTCATGTAAAATAATGGCATTCAGCTGCATCTGGTTATACTATAAGGGAAATTGCCAAGCGGTTGGTCGACTCTTCACGTGACCAGAGGGCTGGCCAATTCTTAGGTCAAAGAATCAGCATTGCCATCCAACGTGGCAACGCTGCCAGCCTTTTGGGCACTTTTCCCACTGACAGCGAAGCGGACGAATTCTTGATGCCCAGTGAGCTCTTCCCTTTTTTACTTACGTACAAACTGTCAATTTTTTTTTTCATTTAGCCTACACTGTCCCACTGCTGAGCAAAGGTCTCCCCCAAATCGTTCCAGGCATCCTTTTCCAGGGCCTCCTCGATCCATGTTATAATTATAAATATCTAAATACCGTTTCAATAAAATCTAAAGTTGTTGGGAAAAGGCTATTTAGATTTTTGTCTCTTGGGAATGAACTACTACAACCATACTTATTTTTTGCCGCCGAGCAGCGTGGCTGGGTTCTTGTTATATATTGTGTTACGAGCTACTGATCGCGGCTTCGCCCGCGTGGTGGTTGAAAATTATCCCACAGGAACGTGCTACCGGGATGAAAGCTATCCTATGTGTTAATCCAGGTTATAAACTATCTGTGTGCCAAATTTCATCCAAATCCGTTCAGTTGTTTTTGCGTTATTGAGTAACAAACATCCAGACATCTTCATAAACCTTCACATTTGTAATAAGTATTAGTACGATTATAGGTATAAGTGTATATTTTTGGTATGCCTAAGTATATAGCTGTTATGAGATATTGCAGATGTTTATAAGCGGTGGCTGTGACCACATACCATCAGTAGGCTTTCCAAGAATGTAACCTCTAATTTAAACTTAACGTTCTGTTATTTGCGGCGGCATCTAAGTACTAATTGTCGGGCAATAGCCCACCAGACACAACCGTCTGGTCGGAGGATCCTCCCTCCTATAAGGATGTGGGAACTTTACACCCAGTTCCTCATGCCTCCATAATTTAACTTAACACACTCGTTTGGTGGTTCAACAAAATCTGGTGTTGTGATAATAAAAGTGACATTATGGATGTAAACTTTTATTGGTTAATAATAAAGCATGCCATACTCGACGTCATACTCAAGATGTTTAGGGGTCACCTTCTCTGGCACAGGTACTTCTTCCTCTGTCTCTATTTTTATCTTCTCTGGTTCTGGGTCAAAATCTTCACCGCCCATGCGCCGGTGGTTGAAAAACAACGACAGCACTGGATGCGTTCGTTGAAGCCTTAACAGGTTCTCCTTATTAACAGTCCCGTTCACAACGATGTCTCTGAACGTGTCGTTGGACATAAATGCTTGATTAAAACCTCGTATTTTATTCATGCTCTTTTCCAATTCTATCTCATAGTTCGCCATATTCAACTCATGCGCATCCACAACAGTCTTACGATCCTTTCTGTATTGCCTCTTCATTTTTTTAATAAAAGCCTTCAACTCTCTCGATTTTCTGACACGGTGAGCTGTACCGTTCCTATAGGCTTTTTGCAATAACTTGGTGATCTCTGTTATTATATTTGCAATGCTATTTCTGATTTTTTTATTTAACTGAGCCTTATTCCTTTTATTTCTCTTTTTTTCGTTCTTACGTTTTTTATGTTCTCGGTTTCTAGCTTCTCGTGGATTCCGTTCGAGCTCATCTTCGGTGTCTGTAGACTGGCTGTCATCGCGTTGAAAGGACATTTCCAGCCCTTGGTACATGTCGTAGGCAGTACGTTCGAGAGAGCAGCAGATGAACTCGTTTCTACCGCAGAAGGAGTCACCACGATATATTCGATACTCTCCGTCACATTCCTCGGGCAGCATGCAGGTGCCCCATGGCATGTCGTGTTGGTTAGGATCTCCGCATTTGATTCCCCATGGCCCTTAAAGAATAATGAACCGGGAATTAAAAATAAAGTAAAGTTATAAACTGAGTATCTATATACTTTGTAACTTTCATTTAAGGCGACGATAGCTGACAGCTACCTACAGCGATGCACTGCCGCCCGTCGCTCGCAAGAGACCCCGCCTGAACGCGCATCAAGTTTTTCGAAAACAAACCATGTTGATTTATCAAACACATATCAAAGAAAAACCGTATACTAAATTTTGGGTGAAAGTTTCATGGAAATACACCCGATAGTTTTTGCGTGATTATCGTTTTTATGTCCGCGATAGACATTACTTTACCAATTAATTACATTATGTTATAAAATATTATTTAAAATATTCACATATCAAATGACGAAGAAAATTGTCTAGTTTCACATATAATTTTTTCAAATACATAAGACAAGCCGTTTAGGCGTGATCTTCAATAAAAAGTCCTTAAAAGTCGGCTGTCTGCGCCTTAATGTGAGCAATGTGTCAAGAATCGCACATTACCTATTATTGATAGCTGCACTCGTAGGTATAAGTTCTTTCTTTTTTCTTTCGCTACTTTCTAGTTAACCTAGCTTTAAAAATGCTGTGAAACTCTGTTATTGGCTTAAGAGATAATTGTCCTCATCTCGCTATCACTGAGCAGTGTATGCAGACTGTAAGATGCTAGCAACTTTGACGCAACTGCATTGAGCTGTACATTGATAGTGAGTTGAACATTCATAACTCATGTAAATTAAATAAAAGCTGTTGAGTATCCGTTAAATGAATAAAAAAATAGATATTTTGCTGAGGTCAGACAAATGAATTGCTGTTACCTAATGCTTTTTGAGGAGTACCTAAGGGGAGATTGAAAGTAACACCTTATCCGGCCCAACAGTCAGCCTGACCTGTGCGCGTCGGCGGTTCGTTATGAATAGTCGGCGGCGGCGTCCTTCGGGCGGCGTGGTGCTCCCTGCTAGATAACGGACGAGGCTCTGGCGACCGAGCAATGGCGGTATAACCAAAAACCACGTGGGCGACCGACTGCAGAGGCAACAACGGCCTGAAGTCTAAATAACTTCTGAACTGTCTGAGGCAGAAGGCAACGGGAAACCACTGCTTCTATTTCCCAACAGAGTAGCATGGATTATCAAGGAATGGTAGATAGTATGTCTGGCAATCCGGCTGATCGCCACCTTCCCGGGAGAGGGGCTGTGAAATGTGCTACCGGCCATGCGCTCGTGAATCGTCAGGCGCCGCACCAACACCAGCAAATCAATCCGCTATCCCCACCGCATCGGAACGTGGAATGTACGCGGCCTCAATCAACCTGGTGAACTAATAGATTGTGGAGAACGAGATGCAGATGAAGAACGTTCACCGGCTAGGGCTAAGCGAGACACACTGGAAAGGCCAGGGTCTCTTTACATCTGACTCTGGAAGTACAGTGTTTCTCGAGCCCTGAAGACGAAAGCAGCAGAGGAGTGGCTTTCACCGTGCCACGCACTTTGAGCTATTGCGTTATGGGCTACAACCCAGTTAGCGATCTGATACTGACTCTCAGACTTAACACCTTACCGTGCAAGCTTAACATCGTGCAGGTATATGCTCCCACAGTAAAGTCAACTGAAGAAGAAGTGGAGGGCTTTTACGATACGTTGACTGCGACACTCAGAGAACTTTCAAAGCGGGGAAATCACGATCATCTTAGGGGATTTGGAGTTATTTTTTTTTTCGTTAATTGTTAGTGTAATTACTTACTTACGTATAGTAGGTAAATATTAAAGTGATTTGACACATAAATACTTTTTATTCTAAGAAAGAGGAGAGGGAAAAATCTATCTAGGTATATCGCAATTCTAGTTATGATAGGAACGATCCGTCGGGTCAGGGTATGAAGAGAGTTACGTTCGGGACAATTTTTTTTTTCAAGTTCCTAATCTAACCCGCTACTGGCTCAGTTAAAGACTTTTTAAATGATATAAATTTATCCTGATTATGATTATTATAAGGCGATTAACACACGGCACCGCAAACCGCCGCCCGCGGTAGGCGGTGAAGCGGATCTCATGGCGCACATTGGTCTCTAAGAAATCCGTTGATGCCTAACACACGTACACCGCCCGACCGCGCGGTCGAATTGTATGCCGCCGCGGCGGTGCGCGGTGCCGTGTGTGAATCGCCTTATTATTTAATTAGACCAATTATGACATATGTACCTGAGACTATAATAATATTAATTGACTTAACTTTAATTTCTGTTTTGTTTTGCTGACATAATTTAATTTGCATTAATAGTTTAATTTATGTAGGTACCTAATAATTTGCACGCCGTAAGGTAGACTGTAGCCGAACTCATTAATGTATGTACAACATCTTATGCCTGTACCTACATTCATAGCAAATAGTTCTCATTCTGATTCTGGGTTAGAATTTCGGGTCAGGTTCGGAATAATCCCGCTCCATAGCACGCTGTGCGACCTTAAATTTGTGGACCAGCCCAACTGTCAGTGTTCACGTCTTGCAACTACTCTTTGGTAAAATGTATGGTATACTTACTAGCTGCGTTCATATTGACCACGTCACCTCTAGGTTGTGACGAGTTCATCGCCTCAAACTTCTGTTGCAGCCTCTTTTCCCCCCAGTCATCCATCCAAACTTGGACCTCCATTTCAGAACTGGAGCTGGAACTGGCTTTCTTTGTCGTATGCCATAACCTTCTATTTTTCAGCGAATTCAATACTGGATCCATGTGGAAATAGTTTCTTCCTATATTTTCAGTAGTTTCAGTGAATTTTGGGGAATGCATAACACGTCCGATGCTTAAGTTTTTATCTTGTGCAACATTTTTCAGAATATTGGATTTGTTCGGAGCTGATTTCTGGTTCTTCGTAGCGTCTGGTTTTTTGTCTTGAAAGTAGTTTATTAACCCTCGTAATATTGGTATACCAGTGTCTTCAGTCTCGATTCGAGACGTTTCTGATACTGATAAATCATTTTCTTTGAGATTCGAAAAGATAGATCCATGAATAGCATTATGATGAAACAAAAACAATAACGTTAAGTAAAAATAATGCATTTTATTTCGACATTGTTTAGATGTTGTCCATCTGAGGTTTTCTTTAGAAGTTGTTTTTTTATTAAACTGTGTTTTTTATCGGTAATATTACAATGTATATTGAAAACATTAAATATTTATAGGATTACTACCTTTTTCCAGCGGGTTTGCCTGCGTCGAGGTCGAAAATTATCCGAACATATGTACCGGGATAAAATGTATCTTCACTGTTATCCCAGGTTATCTGTGTGCCAAATTTCATCCAAATCCTTACGGCCGTTCTTGTGCGATTGAGTAACAAACATACAAACTTACACATTATTTCGTAATTTTAGTGGGATTTATTTATAAAAGTGTTCCCATAATAGGTGTTGTGGGGTAAAAAAACCTTACAAATATTTATATATTTTTATAATAATGTAAACAATGTATTGAAATAGATCGTATGTACTTTAGATATATTATTAAGAAAAATTCAATAATTTGATTTAATTATTAATAAAAAAACTTAAAAATTCATAATGTGCTCCAAATTAATTGCAAACAAACCTAAAGTTAGTTTATAATTTCTGAAATGTGAATTTACCTACACGAGTTGTGTGAAAGTTAAATTGTGAATATAAAGTGTGGGTAGGTAGGTACTATAAAAATACATTTTATTGTAATAATAATATTGGTTACTAAAATAATTATATTTAGTTAAATTATATTTCGTCATAATCTACTTTTTAAAATAATAACCTGTTTAAAATCTAATAAATTACAACTAATTTCTTCAAACTTATTTTGGTAAATTTTATCACCTTTTAGGGTTCCGTAGACAAAGGTTAGGTACTGGGGTATCGTTTATCTACACAAGAAGGCTATTTTACATTTTTGTTATGTGATAGAAAACGACATGTTGGTGTTGCGCCGACCCCAAATAAATTGGAATATGGCCAGGAGTAAAATGATAGAATTAACACATTTTTATTGTTGTACCTTCGCACAGTGTTTTATGAAGCCCGATTTTCGGACATCCCATTTTTATTGAAAACCTGACAGAAATAATCGTTTAAATGCAAGATTTCGTATCCCCATTTGGCTACAAAGTCTAGTTTTTGAGTTATAGTTTTTTGAAAATCGACCAATTTCTATCTCGATATTTAGAAAAAAATATATTACATTTAAACTAAGCATGATACGAAATAATGATGTTAGGTACCTTGATGGCGTATCTTATGCCGAGTATTTTAGTGCACAAATGAACCTTGTAACTTTGTTAGATCCAGATATATACGTGTTTTTCGGTTTTTAATTTTTCTTAATTTTCTCGATAATTCCACCAAATCGGGAAAAGTTGTTTATACAGAAATGATTTTGATAACTTCTCCAACGCACCACATAAATTTCACATCCCAATTCCATGGAACTTGGAAACCACAACGATTTTAAATTTTATCCGGATTTTACGTCGTCAGGGTTGTCAAAATCTCAGATAATTATTTATATCCGGATTTTATATAACTTTGCCATAAATATATCTACCTGGTAGTAAAATCGGTGGTTTAGATTATCTAATGTGAAGACGCCAGGATACCAGCTTGGTATCTAAATAAAATATTATTCATCTATGTACAGACGCCAGTAGGTCAAGCTATCCCAAACTGTCAAATTTCTTTGATAGATTTTCAACTTGATCACAAATGTATAAGGTTTATGTTCAATTGGGAAAATTTGACAGTTTAAGGTAGCTTGATGTGCTGGCCTCTGTACATTAAAAGGTAAAGTCAGGTATTTTGTGTTATTTAAGTATTTTTGTGGTACTTTTACGAAAAATTTGATCCACAAAATAAGGATAAAAAATTGACAACCCTAACAAAAATAGTTAAATGGGAACAACTTCTAAGTTCCATGGATTTGGGATGTCATAATGAAGTTTTATGAAGCCCGATTTTCGGACATCCCATTTTTATTGAAAACCTGACAGAAATAATCGTTTAAATGCAAGATTTCGTATCCCCATTTGGCTACAAAGTCTAGTTTTTGAGTTATAGTTTTTTGAAAATCGACCAATTTCTATCTCGATATTTAGAAAAAAATATATTACATTTAAACTAAGCATGATACGAAATAATGATGTTAGGTACCTTGATGGCGTATCTTATGCCGAGTATTTTAGTGCACAAATGAACCTTGTAACTTTGTTAGATCCAGATATATACGTGTTTTTCGGTTTTTAATTTTTCTTAATTTTCTCGATAATTCCACCAAATCGGGAAAAGTTGTTTATACAGAAATGATTTTGATAACTTCTCCAACGCACCACATAAATTTCACATCCCAATTCCATGGAACTTGGAAACCACAACGATTTTAAATTTTATCCGGATTTTACGTCGTCAGGGTTGTCAAAATCTCAGATAATTATTTATATCCGGATTTTATATAACTTTGCCATAAATATATCTACCTGGTAGTAAAATCGGTGGTTTAGATTATCTAATGTGAAGACGCCAGGATACCAGCTTGGTATCTAAATAAAATATTATTCATCTATGTACAGACGCCAGTAGGTCAAGCTATCCCAAACTGTCAAATTTCTTTGATAGATTTTCAACTTGATCACAAATGTATAAGGTTTATGTTCAATTGGGAAAATTTGACAGTTTAAGGTAGCTTGATGTGCTGGCCTCTGTACATTAAAAGGTAAAGTCAGGCATTTTGTGTTATTTAAGTATTTTTGTGGTACTTTTACGAAAAATTTGATCCACAAAATAAGGATAAAAAATTGACAACCCTAACAAAAATAGTTAAATGGGAACAACTTCTAAGTTCCATGGATTTGGGATGTCATAATGAAGTTTTATGAAGCCCGATTTTCGGACATCCCATTTTTATTGAAAACCTGACAGAAATAATCGTTTAAATGCAAGATTTCGTATCCCCATTTGGCTACAAAGTCTAGTTTTTGAGTTATAGTTTTTTGAAAATCGACCAATTTCTATCTCGATATTTAGAAAAAAATATATTACATTTAAACTAAGCATGATACGAAATAATGATGTTAGGTACCTTGATGGCGTATCTTATGCCGAGTATTTTAGTGCACAAATGAACCTTGTAACTTTGTTAGATCCAGATATATACGTGTTTTTCGGTTTTTAATTTTTCTTAATTTTCTCGATAATTCCACCAAATCGGGAAAAGTTGTTTATACAGAAATGATTTTGATAACTTCTCCAACGCACCACATAAATTTCACATCCCAATTCCATGGAACTTGGAAACCACAACGATTTTAAATTTTATCCGGATTTTACGTCGTCAGGGTTGTCAAAATCTCAGATAATTATTTATATCCGGATTTTATATAACTTTGCCATAAATATATCTACCTGGTAGTAAAATCGGTGGTTTAGATTATCTAATGTGAAGACGCCAGGATACCAGCTTGGTATCTAAATAAAATATTATTCATCTATGTACAGACGCCAGTAGGTCAAGCTATCCCAAACTGTCAAATTTCTTTGATAGATTTTCAACTTGATCACAAATGTATAAGGTTTATGTTCAATTGGGAAAATTTGACAGTTTAAGGTAGCTTGATGTGCTGGCCTCTGTACATTAAAAGGTAAAGTCAGGCATTTTGTGTTATTTAAGTATTTTTGTGGTACTTTTACGAAAAATTTGATCCACAAAATAAGGATAAAAAATTGACAACCCTAACAAAAATAGTTAAATGGGAACAACTTCTAAGTTCCATGGATTTGGGATGTCATAATTATGTGGTGTATTGGGGAAGTAAATAGAATTATTTCTGTATTAATAACTTTTCCCAAAATGGCAGAATTTTCGAGAAAAAAAATAAAAACTAAAAACCAAAAAACTCGTATAAATCTGGATCTAACAAAGTTGCGAGGTTAATTTGTGGACTGAAGTACTCGGCATAAGATACGCCATCAATGTACCTAACATCATTATTTCGTATCATGCTTAGTTTAACCGTAATTAATTTTTTTCTTAAAATCCGGATGGAAAAAATACGATTTTCAAAAAACGATAACTCAAAAACTAGACTTGGTAACTCAATGGGGATAAGAAATCTTGCATTTAAATGATTATTTCTGTCGGCTATTTTAATAAAAATAGGATGTCCGAAAATCGGGCTTCATAAAACACTGTGCTTCGTCTTATCGAATAAGTCAACACCAACTTAGAAGTGTTATTAATTTTATTTTCTAATAATCTTTACAGTACTTTTAACGTTTATGTAAGTGACTGGTACGGAACCATTAGTACACCAGTCCGACTCACCCTTATGCCGCGGTCCCACGGCCCGTCACACGATGGGCCGAGCCAGCAGTTGCTTCGGTTGTCGACGCCTGTCGCGGCTCGTGCCAAGCATTCCTATATAAACAAAGCAAAAAGAAATCAACTCAAATTTTTCACTTTTTAACGATCGGGCGGGTGGCATTGTACTGCCGCAGGCCTCATCGGATGCGACGGTTCTGACGGCCGGCCTGCCGGTGTTGCCCAGCGCGGCGTGGACCATCACTTAAAGGCCGTGGGACCGCGGCATTAGGCGGGTTTTATAGTCGGACTGGAATGTAAAAAAATGAGCTATAAACATTTAATGGTTTCAATATTTATTGCAACACTTCTCGATACAAATTTCACAGTAGGTATTGTGTTTTAAAGACAAACTGCTGATACGAACCATGCTAAAAATGTCGAAATAAAATGCATTATTTTTACTTAACGTTATTTCTTTTGTCTTTTAACGCGATCCATGCATCTATTTATTCGAATCTAAAACAAAATGTTCTTTCGTTGCTGGATGAGATTCAAGGCCACAAGGGGGACATCGCCCCGCAACGTCGAGCCACAATGAGGTACTTCCATAATAAAAAACAAGAGGATGCGAAAGATAAGAAATCAGCTCTGAATAAAGCCAGTGTTTTGAGAAATGTGAGAACTCACGAGCAAAACTTGAACATCGGACGCGATATGCCTATCTCAAAATTCACTGGACGCCAAGACAAGATAGGACGGGAATACTTCCACATGGACCCAGTATTGAATGAGTTAAGGCATAGAAGAAAAGGAATTAAAAGAAGGAAAGGGGGTTCGGCCAGTTCTGGCTCGGAAGAACTGTTCTGGAAGGAGCAATGGGATGAGCACTGGTTGCAGAAGAAATTTGAGGCACTCAACTCGACACAGCCCAGGGGTGACGTAGTCAATATGGTGGCAGCTAGTAAGTATAATCTACTATTATACTTTTATGGAAACTTTAAAAACGACGGAGGTACACACGGCTACACATGAAGCTATACATTTCCAGTATAAGCTGATCTCACATTGAATAGGATTTCCGTACAGTGCGAATTCAATGTAAACTGGAAATTTATGACTTGATGTGTAGCCGTGTGTACTCTGGCTATCGATAGGGCTTATTTATAAATGAATTCAAGATGTCGTAGTACTCTCTGGTTACTGCCGAAAAAAAACTGTTACATCCATTTTGGTAAGTCAATAGTTGTTTAAAATGATATACTTAAATATCTTATAGGCTATATTATCTTTTTACAAATGCATCAGCCATTTTGGTATTACCATCAGTCATTTATTCAGTTCACAGCTTTACGGTGGAAGCTCCAGGGTCATCATCATCATCATTTCAGACTGGCACCTGGCTGGACATAGGCCTCTCTAAAAAAAAAAAAAAAATGCCTCCCCTAAAAGGGAGGCTTTGCCATAATCGCCACGCTTGGCAGGCGGGTTGGCGATTGCAGTATGGTGGTAAAATGCATAGAGAACGCTGCTGCCCATTCTCTAGTAAGTCCCTTACTCACATTCTACAACACTCACGGGAAGAAATGGGATGGTGCTATTCTTTTACGTCCGGCACCACACGGTCCGTATGTGTTTACGAAATTATAATTTTTAAATTTATCAAAACAACCTTCAAAGTTAATTTAATTCCATTGAATGATTATTGGATAAAAAAAAAAAATTGCGGTCTACCCTGTCGCTTTCACCTTAGTTTTATTTTTTAAATTTTATTAATTGATGCTTTAAGGGCCTTGGGGTGTTCCCTGCGGAGATCCTAACCAGCACGACATGCCTTGGGGCTCCTGCATGCTACGGCAGGAATGTGACGGAGAGTATCGAATATATCGAGGGGACTACTTCTGCGGTAGGACCACATACGTTTGCTGTGCTCTCCTAGCGACGAACTACGACATGTACCAAGGGCTGGACCTGTCCTTCGAAGGCAGTAGCTTTGAAACCGACTCCAACGAAAAGAAAAGTAAGGACGAAAAGAAAACCGAGAAAAAAAAGCGCGATTCTAAAAAAAGGAAACGGAGGAGGGAACGTGATAAGAGAAAGAAAAAAATAGAGAAGAGTATTCGGAGAATAGTAAGAGAGATCAGAAGTATATTGACGAAAGCTTATAGGAATGGAACAGCTCAACGAAAGAAGAAGACTAGAGAGCTGAAGAGGTTCATAGAGATAATGAAGAAGCAATACAGGAAGGACCGTAAGTCTGTTGTGAACGTTCACGAGTATGAACTGGTGAAGATAGACGAGAAACTGCAAGAGAAGTTAGACAAAATTAAAAGTGTGAACGAAGGTTATATGACCAATGACACGTTCAGAGACATAGTTGTCAACGGAACGGTCAATAAGCAGAGATTGAGGAGTTTTTTACGAGTGCATCCGGAGTTGAAGACTTATTTCAAGCACAGGCGAACAGGTTTGAATTTAAAGTCAGGTGTGGTTGCGCTTGACTCAAAAGTTGAGTCGGACAAGTCAGCGTCAGAAAAGGAAGAGCCAGAGTCAGAGAAGAAAAACCCTAAAGTTCTTGATTATGACGTTGAGTACGGCATGCTTTATTATTGAGGATTAAAAGTTTGCGTTCATATTGTTGTTTTTATTGAACTATCATCATCTCATTACTCTGTCGTACCTATGGTCACCAACAGAGATAAAAAACCAGGATCGTCGGATTAAATTGAAGTTTAGTGTAAAAGCCGATGGCCCTGGTTACTTATCTATAAATGATTTGTATTGAGTCCATTCTTTATTTCATGTTTTGTTTTATTAATTTTAAATTATATTTGCGTGCCGCTGTGTCGGCGAAATTTTCTGAACTAAATATTTAAATAATATCCTTTACGTACAATGTTTCTGGCAAATAAAGACGTTCATTCATTCATTCTGTTTTGGTGACAATATACAGCTACAAGAAGCTTACGGCCTCAGATTATAAAACAAAGGCAGATAGACCGCGCGGAACACCAAGAGTGAAGCCAAAAAACCAAATACTAAAGTGTCGCGTTGTATATAATGCGAGGCTTTAGTATTTGTTTTTTTGACTCTCGGGTGTTTCGCGCGATCTATCTGCCTTAATTTTATAATCTAAACAAAAAAAAAAAAAAAGAAACTAAAGCGTCGCATTGCATGTTACATAAAATGCGACGATTTAGTATTTGGTTTTTTGGCCTCACTCTTGGTGTTCCTTTTTTTTATAATCTGAGCTTACGGCAATCATCTAACGTTGACAGGGGAATGATGATGGAAAACATTTGTGCAATTCTAATGTGTAAGTGTACTAAAAACAAGACATTTCAGGCATTAATTCCGATGTGGCCCAAACGCCAATAGATCCTTTTACAGCTATATGTCCGTCGCTGAGTTTCGAATACGAAAGACTAATATTCACGCGTGCACTACTAGACAGGTCCATACATTCTGTGTGATTATTTCCTCAAACGACCATATCAGACATCAATCTACATGATCTGACCAAGATAATGTCGGGATTTTAAAAGAGACTGCGACCTCTGAGGTTATTTCGGCCTTTCTTCTCAGAGTAGTCAGGAAACGCCGACCTGATCTAGTTTTTTATAATATGATTGACCTGTAATAGTGTTTGTACAAACCAGCTTACAGAAATAAAATCATTTATCATTCATATTTAGGCATAATCAGCATTTAATGTTCCCACTGCTGGGACACAGGCCTCCTCTCTTCGAGACGGAGTGAGCTCCTCACGCTGGCGCAGTGTAGGTGTCACATGTCTTCGATTTTTTGGTCCTAGGACATGCCAGTTTCCTCACGATGTCCTTCACCATTTTAAGAGTAGTGATGGTGAATATATTTATACAAAGTAAAGCGCCTGCCTGCGTTCGAACCCACAATTTACAACACGTAAGTCTGGGCTGTTATCACCGGACCACCACTGGTCCTGACTGCTTTAGGCACAAAACTTCAGTAATTGTTGTACTTTCCCTGTAAACATTGTTTTATTCCGTTGCGCACAGCTCCAAATCTCCACCTTGAAACCCATTGCATGCTATGAAAAATGATATTTTAGCTCTAAAATGTCACGCACACCATCACTAGAATTTGATAAATCTCCTGGACGACGGCGACGCTCGTGCATAATGCATGCGTGTAGCTAGGTGCTATCCTGCGGGGTTTACTGAATTTATACGTTGAGAATATCGGGTTCTGTGAAAATAAATACATTTTTACCCGACGGCAAACCATTTGAACCGTTAAGTGATGTACCTAGGTATGAAAAGATGTTTGTTTCTACTTAGAAATAGAAAGAGAAGCTGTAAGGACTTCTCTACAGCCTAAACTAATGGGTAAATTCTACTTTGGTTTTTTACTTACAAATTTATGAAAGTAAACAACATTATCTTTAATGTTTCCAGATTATTAGCGATTTTTGCGGACAATTATAATTTGGGACATCGATCCCACATACATAGAGAATAGTCGCCTAATAGACAGGACATCGATCCCGCAAAAACTTTGATCACATTTTGCTTTCCCATGCAATCGCACAGAGACATGCGACACGGTCACCTTAATGGTTGTTGGAGTCTTTCGTTAGACTAATAAAATAACATGCTATTCATCGTGTGAGTTGGTGGATAAACAATAATAATGATTTAAAACGCGCTGTTTTATTTTCAACGGTCAGCTTAGCGCTGACAGCTAAAAGTCTCAAATAGCGCTCCTTTGTTTAGTCATTAATTTAGCAATCGTCTAGTGTTCGTGAAAACGGGCATGATTTGAAATGTTTACAAAATATCATGTCACTGGATATGACAATGACGTGACGGGAAATATAATATGGCGGTCCATAGCCACCGTGGTGCGCGTTTCTTATGCTTCTGAGTTTGTTCTGTCCTGATGGCAAGTTTTACTTAGCCAAGAAAAGTATAATATAAACGGAAAATACAAATCTAAAAATGACTAAAACTTTCCTTCCTATTATATAGAGACCATTAAACTGGGTAATCTTTTGGTAGATAAAACGACAAGATGTCTTCAATATCGGTGTATATTTCGCGGTAAGATCCCCCTTTGTATTCTGCCCACGTTGCACCCTCTGGTGGCAAAAAAGTGGGGACAGGAAGTAAGCGGAACACTAAAGCTAAACAATGTTTGCACGCTTCTTCTGTCGTATCGACATGAAATTGATATATGTGTGTGTTACAAAATATAGAACTGAATATTTTAAGGGATGATGTTACGTACTCGTGGATATGGGATTTTTCAACAGGGGCAAACTCAGCGAATACAAATTTGCTTCACTCTACAAAAAAGGAATAAAAACTATGGTAGAAAACCAATAGTAGCTAGGTCCTTGCTGTCAATCACAATGGATCTTAGGCGACGTACGATAGTAGGGTGTTTCTGGTATACACTCTGTTTGACATTTTCGCAGTTTCTCCGGAGATTAGGGGACCTATCCAAAGTGATGCCGAGATACTTTGAGTGAGTATTCTGGATGATTGGTTCTCTTACCACGAGATATAGAGTGTTCGACCCGCAGACATTACTCACCTCCCATCTTCCACCACATGCCCTGTCACCCACACACATGAGGGTTTATTTGGCTGCATCAATGAACGGTATTCGCGTTACTGAATTTTGGGCCCCACAAATTTAAATAACTATACTTAATTATGTACATTTGTTCGAGTTATTTTTCCCATCGACACGCTAAGAAGATCAATCTCAATCTAAAACCTTGTCCAGGATATTGCTAATACGTTGCAATTTAAATTAAATTACGTTTACTTTGTTGAGCAGACAAACTTTTCGAACGTTCCTGCCTGAATGCTCGAAAAGTTTGTCTGCTCAACAACGTACATTTAAATAACGCAATAAATGTTGTTAAGCTGTCAAAATGCAAGCTATTTCTACTGTAAGTGATGTGAACTCGATTATACCGCAGATTGCGCCATATGGCCCTACAATTAGGGTCGATTTTTTTTCATCAGCAGTGAGAACCCTAGAGAAGCGTTTTGACGACGCCGACGGAAGAGTAGACAAAAATGACGTTTCCGTGTAGATCAGGGGTTATTTGTGTACTGCAGGTTAACTTTTCCCGAATATAAAAATATGGTTAACATATCTTTTATACAAAACCGGCAAACGCCAATTAATATACTTTAGATAAACGTTATCCAAACATTGAAATATTGGCCCTTTCAGGTATCGCCTCTTTGCAAAGACATTGGATATTACGTTTATCATCATCTATATCTACCAAGCCTTTTCTCAACTATCTTGGAGACGGCTTCCAGTCTCTCCAGATGCAGCTGAATACCAGTATTTTACGTGGAGCGACTGCCTATCTGACCTCCACAACCCAGTAACTGTACCTATAATACTCGTACAGTAGGTACTCCTTGGTAAGACTAGTTAACAGAATTGTAGGCTTTTAAAGACCCGTAACGAATGTTAAAGATCTACGAATGTCAGCTGGGACCCACAGCTTGACGTGCTTTCCGAGGCACGAAGGGGTTTTGGTATGTAAAGATGGTCATCCATCTACGGACCAACCGTGGCAAGCGAAGCTTAACCAGAGGGGCAATACTCGTAATTTTAAGATCGTTCATAGTTTGATCGCAGTCTCAATCTGTCAAAAATACCTAGAGTTTCCATACAATTTTGACAAGTTTTTGACATTTGATTGTCGCCCAGGTGAGACTGCGACTAGATTTTGTATGTTTAATTGAATTCAAATTGTTTATTTGCAAGAAAATACATAGTTTACAAGGGAAGATCTTACAGCCTTTAAAGTCGATTGTATTCTGCCTGCAAGCACTCGTGCAAATTATTTGTTTAAAAGTTATACCTTATTAATATGCAGATAATATTACAAGTACATTATTATTACACTATTATGACATTATTATGCAGATTATATTATTAGTACATTATTATGGTATTATGCAGATTATATTATTAGTACATTATTATGGTATTATGCAGATTATATTATTAGTACATTATTATTACACTAATATGACATTATTATGCAGACTATATAATTAGTACATTATTATTACACTATTATGACATTATTATGCAGATTATATTATTAGTACATTATTACCCTATTATGACTCGCCTGCCAAGCGTGGCGATTATGGGGAGGCCTATGTCCAGCAGTGGACGTCTTTCGGCTGCAATGACGATGATGATGATTATGACACTACTAGCTTCCGCCCGCAGCTTCGCCCGCGTGGAAGTCGGAAATTATCCCGCGGGAACGTACTACCGGGATTAAAAGTATTATATATGTTAATCTAGGTTATAATCTGTCTGTCTGTCAAATTTCATCCAAATCCGTTTAGCCGTTTTTGCGTGATTGAGTAACAAACATCCAATCATCTTCACAAACTTTCACATGGACACACACATGAACACCACGGACTACCCTTTTTTACTTTTAGGGGTAGATTTTCGGGAAACCCTGATACACGTTATTCTTTTTTTTTTTTCTTTATTTCGAGTTAATCAGACCGCGCGTTAAAATTCTTCCATACAAACTTTGATACACCCCAATCCACTTTTAGGGCAATAAATGGTCAACCTCATAATTTACTTAACTTAGTATTTGTGCCAAGTTTCAAGTTTATTAACTCAATGAATAAGATTTTTCATACAAACAAAATCCCCCTTTTCACCCCCTTAAAGGTCGAATTTCCAAAAACCCCATATTAGTGCTCTCCTACATTATAAAAGGAAGCCGTGTGCAAAATTTCATGTTCCTAGTCCTAGTAGTTTCGGCTGTGCGTTGATTGATCAGTCAGTCAGTTTCTCCTTATATAATAGATAGATTATGACATTATTATGACATATTATTATTGGCCTTCTGATCGATCGACCAGTGCCGGTGTTATTAGTTAGCCACAAACCCCATATAAAAATCGCTTTCACTCATAACAGCCCGCTCATTCAGAAGCCCGCTCCTGTTTAGAAGGCCAGATAAGGTAATCAGCAGTGTTAATCAGAGCGGTGCCCAGGGAATGTGCCGGTTCGAGCCCGCAACACCTCCATGCTGATAAGTTAGGCTTACTTTTAAACAAAATGGAGGAAAAAGTAACATATTTTACCTGGAAAGAAAAGGTTATGATACTGGCAGGTTAATAAGTTAGGTTGGATAAGTTGGCAATGGAGTTAGGCTGGCAAAAAATACCTGAGCATATTAATTTTCACTAAGTTGGTAATGAGAGCAGTGGTGGCCAAGTGGTAAAGGCCACGACTTACAAGTTGTATAGGTCGTGAGTTCGAACCCCACCAGGCGCTTTACTTTGTGTAAATTGTTTCATCAGCTCTGCTCTCAAAACGGTGAAGGAAAACATCGTGAGGAAACCGGCATGTCCTAGAACCAAAAATTCGAAGACATGTGACATCTACCAACCCGCACTGGGCCCGCGTGTTGGATTACGGCCCAATCCCTCTCACCGAGAGGAGGCCTGTGTCCCAGTAGTGGGAACATTATAGGCTGATGATGAAGTTGGTAATATTTACGGTACACACGGCGAGCTATCAAGCTATATGTTTCCTTCGCATTGTATTGTATTTTCGTACAGACGCCAGCACATCAAGCTACCCCAAACTGTCAAATTTTCCCAATTGAACATGAACCCTATGTGATAAAGTTGAAAATCTATAAAAGAAATTTGACAGATTGAGGTAGCTTGATATGCTGGCGTCAGTACAATGAGAAGTCAGCTTATACTTGCTTGAAATGTAGCCGTGCGTACATGCGTGCGCGTAACGTAGGTACCGTGAACACTGACAGTTGCGCTGGTCTACAAATTCAAAGGTGCGAGCTATGGAGCGGCCGTCTTCTTTGGGTTATTTACATTGCTGTGCACACAATTTTTACGAACTTTATGAAGAAATCTTCAAAATAAAACCTCAAAAAGTCTTTCAAAATTATTCAGATTATGTTTGAGTGTGTTACAATACTTAAAATTATTAGTGTGCCAGTATATACATACACACATGCCACCATAAAATATCAAATTAAAATGCCATTCTATCTAGTAAATCTGCGCACATTTTTTACAACAACGGCTCATCGACGGCGAAACACAGCACGTCCGTACATTACCACTGCAAACTTACCTGTGCTGATAGCTCACAGGAATATAGAACTTAAATCCTTGAAATAGGGGTGTTGAAGGTGGTACGAGAATATTGGCACCTAAGCAGAGATGTCGGAACATGGTTTTGGAACCCAGCCAGCTTGCGTACCGTTGTTTGCGAAGCTAACTCATAGAGGTATTTTAGTTGTAAAATCTAAAGCTTATGAACAATGTTCTCTTTCAGAATACTGGTCATTGTGGGTAAGATAAGTAGGGGCTTTTCGCTAAGTAATAACAGGCACACGGGTCGATCGATCAGGTTAAGCTACGTTTGCCGCGGTTGGTCCGTGGATGGGTGACCATCTTTACATACCAAGTTGGTCCCGGCTGTCATTCGTGGATCTTTGACAGTCGTCAGAAGCCTGAAAGTCTGACAACCAGTCTTACCAAGGGGTATCGTATTTACCCAGTAACTGGGTTGTGGAGGTCAGATAGGCAGTCGCTCCATGTAAAATACTGGTATTGAGCTGCATACTTTGGAAAGGCAGTAGAGCTGCTTGTAAAAGAGTTCGACTAATACGTTGCTACTGCTTCAGCTGGTAAAATTCTAGAGAAGAAACCATGTGCCCGCTAGGATATTTCGTTCTAAAAGCTCCATACAAAGTTTCATCACTTATTTAACCCTTAAAGGGGATTAATCCTTCATAGCTCACCTTCATTCGAACGATGAACAATTGAGAAAAAAAACATGCTTCCAAATAAAAAAATCTTAAAGTTTTTTTAGATGATGTTTTCTGAGTTTCCTAATGTAACTAACCACTGTAGGTATCTAACCAACGGAATAAGGTCGAATGGTAATTCTGTATTTGTCAAGAGGTCCAGTTTAAAATTTTCTTACGTTTTTTGCAATTCGCACGACAGTGTCCAGTATGTGGGGGAGGTTGTAACAAATGATTTCACAAAATTATAATCATTTAATGATTAGGCCTGTGTCCCAGCAGTGGGAACATTATAGGTTGATGATGAATGATTTAAATGATTATAATATAAATGATTATAATCTATATATATAAAAGAAAGTCGTGTTAGTTACTTCACTTATAACTCAAGAACGGCTGAACCGATTTAGCTGAAAATTGGCAGGGAGGTAGTTTAGAGCCAGGAGAAGGACATAGGATACTTTTTATCCCGGTATTAGGTAGGGTAGCGTAGGTAGGGTAGGTAGGATAGTGTAGAGTAGGGTAGTGTAGTGTAGGAGGTAGGGTAGCGTAGGTAGGGTAGGTAGGTAGGGTAGTATAGTGTAGGGTAGGGTAGGTAGGATAGTGTAGGGTAGGTAGGGTAGGGCAGCGTAGGTGGAGTAGGTAGGTAGGGTAGGATAGTGTAGGGTAGGGTAGGATAGTGTAGGGTAGTGTAGGGTAGGTAGGGTAGCGTAGGTAGGGTAGGTAGGATAGTGTAGAGTAGGGTAGTGTAGTGTAGGAGGTAGGGTAGCGTAGGTAGGGTAGGTAGGTAGGGTAGTATAGTGTAGGGTAGGGTAGGTAGGATAGTGTAGGGTAGGTAGGGTAGGGCAGCGTAGGTGGAGTAGGTAGGTAGGGTAGGATAGTGTAGGGTAGGGTAGGATAGTGTAGGGTAGTGTAGGGTAGGTAGGGTAGCGTAGGTAGGGTAGGTAGGGTATAGATTTTGTATGAATGACTTTTGGATGGATAGGACAACGTCTGTCGGGACAGCTAGTATATTATAAATGAATGAATGAATGATTATAATATATTAAAATGATTTCACAGAATTACAATTATTGATGATTCAATACAACCAATTCTCGAAGTTCATTTTATTCCGTTCCAAAATCAAAATATTTTATTTCACATAAACCTGCATGGGCACTTATGAAACGTCAGGAGCTGGGTGCACGGTTCCAAATTTTCGCTTCCTATGGAGAAGATCCGAAATCTGAATGTCTGTTTCATGAAAATTAAATTAAATTAAATGAACTCGTGGGCTACCCTGGAGCGGTATACCGTGGCCCCTGGCACACAGGCAACTGAGGGAACATGGGTGGGTTTTGGTCAGTAAAAATCTGACACGCCCTCCTGCTCCATTCAGAGCGGGAGAAGTTATTTGATGATTTCCCAATATAAAAAAAAGACCTGGAGGGATTGTTAGTAGGCAAGTTTGCAAGCACCCGTCAGTCGTGTGTCCTATCACCACTATAAAAAAAATTACAACCTTATTATATTATCATGCTCTGTTCACGTATAGTCAAGTATAAGAAAGGGTAACAACAAAGATTAAAAAATATTCGCTTTTCTTGTATTCGTCTGGTATTTTCTTTCAGCTCCATATTGGGAACATTCCAACGAGGCCCGAGTTTAATATAAAAATATAATACATTTTGTGCTGTTTGCTTAGGCCAGTCCTTATTGAGTCAGACCCCGCGGGGTTCGCAGTACAAACCATGAAATTCGTTTATATTTGCTCGGGGCCAATTTCGAAAGTGTGTAGTTTTTGATTTTTGTTGGCAGGTACTGGCGAGTTTCTTTAGGTGACTTGAAGACAGTACCTAAGTATCGTTTTGTAGGTACATAAGAGTATTTTATAGGTTGTTTGCAAAACTCGACCTTATTTTATAAAGGCTTTTGGTTTGAGGGTGGGAAATCATCAAATAACTTCTCTCGCTCTGGTTGGAGCGGGAGGGCGTGTTAGACTTTTACTGACTAACACCCACCCGTGTTCCTTCAGTTGCCTGTGTGCCAGGGGCCGCGGTATCTTTTTCGAACAACCCGCACCCCTGGCAGGCATCGGCCCTTGCGACCTCACCAGTTGGTGCTGACATCTCTTTGAGGCGCGCGTGGAACACAACGCGCCGTCGACCCGGGCTTGGTCCTTACCGGACAGCGAGCTACCCATTACAGGCTAGCAGTAAAATTAACCTTTATAGTTTCATTTGAACATTCGGGCGTATTTACAATAAGCTGTCTTTATTTGAAAAGGTTTTTGTTTCGAAACGACAGTGAAAATATAGAAGCGTTGATGTACTTAAACATGAACGCTTGGAATACCTATACGTAGCAATTTTTTCCCAACTATGTCGAGATAGACGGATACAGAGTCTAACCGAATGCAGATAAATACCAGTATGGGGCGACAGCCTATAGGACCTCCACAACCCAGTAACTGGATATTACAATACTCTTTGGTAAGATTGGTTGTCAGACTTTCGGGCTCCTGACGACCCGTTACGACTCTCTAAGATCCACGAATGACAACTGGGACCAACGTCTTAACGTGCTTGCCGAGGGACGGGGAGGGTCTTAGTATGAAGATATGGTCACCCATCCACGCCCAACCGTGGCAAGCGTAGCTGAACTTGATCGATCGACCCGTGCTACAACCGCACGGGTCGATCGATCAAGTTCAGGTGATTACTTAGCGGCAAGCCCCCGCTATGATATGATATATTTATGTATATGTCACCGTATAATTGTGAACACCGTTAGTTATTCTTGCGAGATTATAACCTGTCGTGCAGGCAGTGACCTGTCGCTGCCGGCCGTTGTCGACTCGATGGTCGACAGCGAGGAGTCCTGGGACGCGGTGGTGTCCTTCTGCGAAGCGGTTATTTCGCAGAAGGAGGCTGCGGAGAGGGAGCGGGAGATTGTTTCAGCTAACCCGATCCGCAGCAGACGCACCGGGCGTCGGCGGAGGGCGGACAACGCCCTCTTCCAGCCCCCCTGAATGGGTCCAGGGGCGACGGACTGGGGAATCCGTCGCCCCCTACTTCTTAGGACCCGAGATGGTGGCGCGTAGTGTTCCACGCGCGCCTCTCATTGATGTGGGGGGGAGTTTAACACCTCACTCCCCCCCTATCGCGAGGTGGCCCGCATAGGCGGGCCGGCACTAGCCGGGGATCGCGGAAGACTTACTAGTTCCCGTGATCTCCGGCGTAAGTGAGAGACGGAACACCGGGGTGGTTTTAGTCAGAAAGAGTCTGACAGACCCCTCCGCCCTCCCCGGGGCGGAGGACATCCATGAGGATTTCCCCCCGTAATTAAAAAAAAAAAAAAGGTTAGAACTGCGATCAACCGCGCGCGAGTCGAGCGAGTGAAGCGAGCGGTGCCGCGGCAGCGGCCGACGAGCGGTACTTCCAAGTTAGTGGCAGTTACTTGGCTATTTAGAAATAGCGCAAGGTACTCTCCGTCTGCAATTCACAATGTTTCGATACTTTGTAATGAAACGGTGACATATACATATATTCCAACTGCTATACATATCTTCATACCTACATACATAAACTCACACCTTTTCCCCATGGGTGTAGGCAGAAACTATAGAACGCCAACTGCTACGATCCTGACATACTAACACATATGTATCTATTAGCAGATGCATCCAATATTTGCTTAAAAATCTTTCCTCGGCAACATATATAGTTATGTCAAATTTACACTCAAAAGTGAAAAAGACAATTGCGCGTTTATTTGGAAAGCGAATTATAGCCAACACGACATCATTTAACATGTATTTACGTTCGTACGTGGCACACGGGCGACAGGTACGAGCGGCATACATGAATAATAATACATACCTACGTCTGTCTGTTGAACGTGGGGCTTTCTATTTTGTGGCAGATTAATTTTATAAGGGTTTCTGGTAAGTCGAAATAAGATTATATACTTCGTTTTGAATTTTTACCACAGTAAAGGGGACAGATGAGTGTAGCGAGTAGCTACCGCTGCTTAAAGTTGGTCGCTATAATTACGTTGCAGTGTTGTTTAAGCACTTATTATTTACAAAGCCTTTTCCCAACTATTTTTGGGGTCAGCTGAATACCAGTATTTTACGTGGGTAGGTCCAAATCGCCTAGGGCACGCATCACATTTGCGCCCCTTCGTAAATTGTCTTCTCGGTCTACACTTGGTAAAGCTAGGTCACATAACCTTTCTTGACCTTGGCCTTCAATAACGAAGGTATTAATTTCAAGTTGCAAAAAAATCGCTCACAACTTGCAATGCTGCATATAATCAGAATTTGAATACAAATAGGCTTTACTTGGAAATACGATTTTATCTCCATACTGCACAATATATTCAAGTAGCTCGTCAGATTTTTTAGATATAGGTAACAGTAAGAAATGGTTTATCAAAGTATTTTTTTATTTTTAAATTTAATAATTGGCGCCTTTTCGCGCCCCCTACGATAGGCGCCCAGGTCTCGTGCACTGCCTGCGCCACCCTAGTTACGCCTCTGGATATCCGCTTGGATTTACGAGTCGTAGGTCGTGAGTTCGACACAGGTAGGCGCTTTACCACTGCTCTCAAAACGGTGCAGGAAAACAGTGTCCGTTTCAATGGCGCGGCCACGGAGATATAAAAAAAAACACATCAACGGTTAGTTTTAAAGATCTCCGAGGCCACGCGGTTCTTCGCATTTCAATGGCGCGGCCACGTTCAAAACCTAATTTTTTAACCATATCTTTGACAAATTTATGGTTTTTGGAATCAACTTTTTTTTTTAAATCTTGGTAGTTCTTTTTTTAAACATCGCCGCGGCCTTGCCATAGAAACAGACACAACAGCCACTAACCCGCACTGGGCCGGCGAGGTAGATTATGGCTTAAACCCTCTCTTAGAAGGGCGGCCTGTGGCTGTGCCCAGCAGTGGGAACATTTATGTGGATTATGTGTCCTACTAACACTAGAAAATTGTTACTAAACCTATAGACAGGAGTGTCTGAAATAAAAGTTTTCTATTGTCATCATCATCATCTGCCTAGCCTTTTTCCAACTATGTTGGGGTCGGCTTCCAGTCTAACCGGATGCAGCTGAATACCAGTTTTTTTACATGGAGCGACTGTCTATCTGACCTCCACAACCCAGTAACTGGGTAACACGATACCTCTTGGTAAGACTGGTTGTCAGACTTTGGGCTTCTGACGACTCGTAACGACTGTCAAAGATCCACAAATGACAGCCGGGACCAACGGCTTAACGTGCTTTCCGAGGCACGGAGGGGTCTTGGTATGTGAAAATGGTCACCCATCCATGGACCAACCGCGGCAAGCGTAGCTTAACCTGACCGATCGACCCGCGCAGCTATTGTTAGCCACAAGCCCCCTCGAAAAGTTGTCTATTGTATTCTATTTAATTTGTATAAATAGTTCCAATCGGACTAATTTACAAAGGAAAAAATAAACGAAGAAGATTTATAAATTTTCCAGATCTTGTTTCAGCAAAAAGTCCATTTTAAAAACAGTTTTTTGTCCCATCATAACAGCTCGTCTCGTCACATCGCTTGTTACGATGCAAAAACTAATTGCAACTCACTTGAATGTCAGCTCCACACTGTCAGCCTTAGTCAGCCTCATTAGTGAAGTAACAAGCACCCTAACGGGCATCCAAAGGTTTTGAGGTCGTTCCAAAGACTGACTGTCAAACGGCAGCAAATGGCGTTTACGATAAAACGTTCACATAGTTTGAAATTCTTCGAGGTTAGTGTGAAATGAAACGTTTACTAATGACCGATTCCTATAATTTACGGAAAGTTGAAAGTTAAAATTAAGACTCTTGTATCTTTACCAAAAACCGGTCAAGTGCTAGTCGAACTAAACCGCCATAGTAAAAAAGATATGGCCAAATTTAGATTTTCGCGAGGACTTGTAAGTACCTACCTACCAAAATTTACCTGAATTTTCAAGGTTTTTTTGTTTTGGAATTTTTCCTTTATCTGTGCTGTAAGACCTTGCTTTTAGCCAAATTTCGTGATTCTAGATCAACGGGAACTACCATATACCTAGGTTTTCGACCCAAAACCTATAGGGTACCTTCTTCCGGTTGACCTAGAATTGTCAATTTTGGTTAAAAGCAAGGTTTTAATAAAACCCGATCTTTCGCAGAACTTTTCTTAATTGATTACGCCTCTGTGGGACACGATGCCTGGTGCTTTAAGCCAGGCCCACCAGTGAGTTCGAGCCCGCGACTAGATTCCCCTTAATTACGAAAACCGTGCAGGTATGTCAAGTCAGGGAAATACCTAATTTCTTTCAAAATCAATATCAAAATATTTGACTTTACATAAACCTACATGGGCACTTATGAAACGTCAGAGGCTAGGTGCACGGTTCCATTTTTTCACTTCCTATGGAGAAGTGACCAAAATAAACACCACGGTTACTCTTTTAAAAATAATTTATATTTCTCACCTGTAGGCTTAGCACGAGCACCAATTTGTCGACGGAAGAATAGACATGACTATTAACTAAATGGCTAGTTGAGAGCAGAAGTAATCCAAGTGACCTTTTCGTCAAAACAGAGTTAAGTCACTTTTTGCCCTCTGTGGGATTAAACTTAGTTAGTGCAGAAGTAATCCAAGTAGTATGAGCCTTTTTTTTGAACAAAGTCCTATGTTTGACATTTCTGCATACACATTAAAAACATAATTTGTTAGTGGAGTTGTGATCCAAGTGACTTGTATGCTACTTGGATAACTTCACCAGTGATTTTGACTCAGTGGAGAAATAATCCATGTTCATTGTTTGCACTTGGATCACTTCACAATAAATTTTATTACAGTGCAGAAGTAATCCATTTCCATGGGTGTTACTTGGATCACATTTTAGTAATGTGCACACAAAGTGCTATAATAATCTATATTTTTTGCGGTCACTTGGATCACTTTATTATTACTTTTCTGATATTCGAACAAACTATGTTCCAAATGTGGGAAAAAAAATATTTTTAGGTAATATGCTGAGCAGTGATTTTATAACACAACAATTCAGTTTTTTTTTTTTTTATAAGGCATTTTTTATTGCCATTTGTGTGTGTCGTTTTCAACTGATTAGAAAATGTTTTCACGGTCTAGAAAAATAGTGCAAGCTGCTTTCGCTGGAAACCTAGATGAAAATAGCACGGGTACGGATACCCCAATTATTAGTGTAATTGCATGTAAGTACAAAATGTAACATTTAATTTTCTCTTGGGAAAGCAAAAAAAATTCTAATCTTTGATTGGTATTTTTTTAGCAAGCTCAAGGGATATGATGTGGGCACGCCACGATTGCGCCGGTAAGTCCCCTCTTTGAGGAGTGGCTTGAGAGGTGGCATGGCGTCCTCACCTTCCGCCTGACGCAGGTCCTCACCGGACACGGTTGTTTCGGGAGGTTCCTGTTTCGGATAAGGCGGGAGGAACCGCCCGGGTGTTTCCACTTGCGAAGATCGCCCTGAGGACACGGTGGAGCACACGGTGGCGGTCTGCCCGGCTTGCGCGGAGCACCGCCGTGTCCTCGTGGAGGCGATCGGCGGCGGCGATCTCTCGCGTCCGGCCCTGGTCCAGGCCATGGTACGGAGCGAGAGTGCATGGGTAGCCCTCACCTCCTTTAGCGAAGCAGTAATGCTCGCGAAGAGGGAGGCGGCGCACGTGAGGGAGAGGCAGTATATGCGCCCTCACGGCCCTAACCGCCGCAGGAGACGCCCTAGGCGTCGGGAATCCCAGGTTGATTTCCGGCAACCGTAGGCATGAGCTTGCGGACGGCGAGTAATGGGTAGCTCGCTGTCCGGTAAGGATCAAGCCCAGGTCGACGGCGCGTTGTGTTCCACGCGCGCCTCTAAGAGACGTCAGCACAAACCGATGGGGCCCGCAAGGGCCGATGCCTGCCAGGGGTGCGGGTTTGTTCGAAAGAGATACCGCCGCCCCTGGCATACAGGCTACTGAGGGAATACGGGTGGGTTGTAATTAGTAAAAGTGTGACACGCCCTTCTGCTCCACCCAGAGCGGGAGAAGTTATTTGACGATTTCCCACGCAAAAAAAAGAAAAAAAGGGATATGGTGCCTCAAGCTAAAGGTTTCAGTCCGGAACATTCCGAGAATGTTGCTGAATTAGAGGGTATGTACCAGGACTTTTAATAATTCGTAGGTATTAATTGAACTATTGACTCGGTGTTGTCCTAATTGTTATTCATTTCTTTTTTAGCAAGTTCAATAGATATGAGGGGCAATTCTGGTAATTTTAAGAACGTTCACAGTCTGATGTCAGTGTCAATCTGTCAAAAATACCTCGAGTTTCCATATACCTTTGACAAATTTTTGAAATTCAATTGTCGCCGAGGTGACACTGCGAACGTTTTTAATTACGAGAATTGGCCTTATGGTGCCTGAAAGTGAAGATTTCAGTCTGGAACATTCCGAGAATGTTGCTCAACTAGAAGGTATGTATTAGATAAAAAAAATTGTGCATTTTTGATGAATTAAACTTGAAACTTGAGACCATCAGTTTTATCTAAACTGCCCTCATCATACTAGAAGAAGGAACAATGTAGCTGAAAATGAAGAGGAGGATGTGCTACCAAGTGTGGAAGGTGATGAAAGTGATCAGATATAAGATATTATATAGTTTTAAATAAATAATAAAGGAATTTTCACATAAAAGTTCTTTGATTTCCCTTCTGCAGTAACATTATTATATTTTATTGTAATAGCAGAAGTGATCCAAGTTCATAAAAATTACAATAACTTAGAAAATATTGGTTCCAACACCATAATATTCTAGTGAAGATTAACTTAGATTAATATCTATCATAAAACATAAAAACTTTGCGACGAATCTATTAAATACTCGTATATTCTATAAAAACGCGTTTTGATTAATATCTGAAAAGTCAAAAAAGGTCACTTGGATTAATTCTGCTCTCAACTAGCCAAATGATGTACAATAGGAAAAGATAGCTGTGTTTTTCTATTAGTTATCACAGTTATGCGTTCTATTCTATACGAATCATGATTTTGTAAATAATCTTATATAGGTACTCTGTGGCCGTCGAGTAGAAAGTTTGTTGTCAGTGTGATTTTGACATTTTGGGAAGAAATATTCTTCTGAAATAGTCTATATATAAAAGGACTTAGATACAGATCGTTAGAAACGAAAGACAAAATAACAGATTTTATAAGCATATCTACGTTGCGATGTCAAAAATGGAGAAACGAAATGTCACTTTCTATTGAAAAAGCACTGTCTATTCTTCGTAGAAATAGAATGCGTCATGCTAAGCCTGCTGGTAGTATTTACCCTGGTACATAACTGGTTTTTTTTTTTTTTTTTGGGTGGGAAATCATCAAATAACTTCTCCCGCTCTGGGTGGAGCAGGAGGGCGTGTCAGACTTTTACTGACTAAAACCCACCCGTGTTCCTTCAGTAGCCCTTAAGCCAGGGGCTGTGGTGTCTCTTTCGAACAAACCCGCACCCCTGGCAGGCACATAACTGGCATTAGATGTAGATATAGATAGAGAGGCGCAGTCCTCTCTTCGCTCCACTTCTCTAGAATTCCCTCAACGTCCATTAGTAGTTGCAAGAATTGACTGGTTTTGATTTCATGGCTACATTACATACTAAAGGTAAAATTAAAGATTAAACTACTATTTTCTCCTTCTAAATTGACTCTAAGCCAGCTCTAAACAGCTCAACAATATTGCAAACCGTTATACTTACTCTTGAGCTCGAATACAAGCAGCTCTGCATTCAAGCTGTCACTCCAACACTATTAACGTGCCATACGTTCTGCTAGAGTTAGACGAACGTTCGGGAAGTTTCGATTTCTTTTTTAGTATGAATGATTTCGTTCTAAATATCCAGGATGACAAGTCAAACCTATGTCCTTTAGGTATCAGGCTACATATCTGTCAAATTTCATGACGATCTTTTCAGTCGGTTACAGACAAGCAGTTACTTTCACATAAATGTGAAAGTAACTGTTTGTCTAAATACTACTAGCTTTTTGCCCGCGAATTCGCTTGCGTGGAGGTCGGAAATTACCACACGGAAACGATAAACCGGGATAAAAAGTATACAGGTTATTAAATATCTGTTGGCCAAATTTCATTTAAATCCGTTCGTCCATTATTGAGTAATTGATTAACAAACTTACAAACTTTCACAATAATGATTTTAATAGGATAAAGTTTGGATTTGAAAGACTATGTTTAGTCGCTGTTCATGGATGGCTAGATGTATGACCGTAGACATAGATGGGATTCTTGTCTATCAGTTTCTGTAACGTGCAGACAACTGAAATCCGATTCTCATTAAAAACGTTCAAAGTCTAGTCGCAGCAGTCTCATCTCAGCGACAATCAAATGTCAAAAACTTGTCAAAATTACTATTTTGACAAGTTTCAACGTTTTCCACTTGATGTATTTTTGACAGATTGAGACTGACATCAGATTGTGAACGTTTTTACGAGAAATGTCCGTCGTGACTCGCTGGACACGATGTTAAATGCCCCATTAGAAAACTGCCACCCGAAGCACCGTAACACAGTAGGTATTTGCAGTTCCCGGCCAGCCACCAAGTGCTCAAAGACAACAGACTAGTACATAGGTTGCAACAAAACGCCACAAACGTCCCTCAAAATACCAAAATGCTTAGTTATTTCATTATTAGTCGTCGCTGCCCATTAACAAAATGTTTGGCCGCATTACCGGATAATAGCGGCCCTGACAAACAGCCCGACGCGACGCCATTTTGTTATTTTGGCGGGAAAAGTTATGGCTAGCGATTCCCTTAGTGACTAGGGTATTTATAGTAAGAGGTGGTATAGGTAAGGTAAATGGTAAATGGTTACCTTGTTTCTGAAAGCCCTCTAATGAATGGGCTCATTTTTTAACTCGCTGTTGCCGTTTTACTGGGAAAGAACAATGAATCGAAGGATGAGTTTTGTAAAAGATGAGGTGGCTATAAAGATGCTCAATATAAAGATAACGGCCGATAGAATATGGAAAGTTAGCAAGTTAGAATATGGAAGGAAACTATGAAATAAACAAAAATTCTCGTCTGACAACATCTCTCATCGTATGCCACTTTGCAATAAAACCTATGATCGTTTACTACTGTTAGAATGTATGCTTGTACCCAAGGGAAAAACGGGACCCTATTACTAAGTCCGTCCGTCTGTCACCAGGCTGTATCTCATGAACCGTGATAGTTAGACAGTTGAAATTTTCACTGATAATGTATTTCTGTTGCCGATATAACAACAAATACAAAAAAAAAAAAGAATAAAATAAATATTTAAGGGGCCTCCCATTCAACAGACATTATTGTTTTGCCGGTTTTATAAATAATAGGGTACGGAGCTCTTCGTGCGCGAGTCCGCACTTGGCTGGTTTTTATGGTAGGTGGCATACGAGCAGCTTGCAGATGAGAATATTTTCTTGATTCCCTGGTTTATTAGATTTAAATTTACCCACGAAATTTTTATTTTCGCATCGCTTGAAATTTTTTTCTGCTACCTTCAATGTCTTGATATGTGCGTTAACTGCTCACGAATGTCATCATTATTATACAGGATAAGTTTTTATCCAGTGCGCAAACTGTAACCATGAATTCAGCATACCATTCGAGACCCCCAGCGCAGAAATTGTTCGTGGGTTAAAAAAAAAAAAAACAAAAAACAGCTGTTTCAAACATTTTGACCGCGCAGGTATTGCATTTTTCTATGAAACAGCAGATTTTTATAATATTTCTCATTAAGTGAAATTAGTAGTAAATTTATTTTGAGTAAATAAAGATTCTTTAATCACAGAACACAAGACCATTGATCACCGTGCTTGCTCAAGATGGGTTGGAAGTAACATAAATTACAATTTCAATATCGTCGCAGATACATAAACTACTAGACTCTCAAGTCATCTCGTCGAAACTAAAGTCAGTTAAATATTTACTCCCACCAATGTATACTAACTTTAAGTTTGCGTCGCAGTACATGTGTGGGTAGTCACAAATTTATTGCAGCGAAGCGACGACGGGTAGCTGTGACGAATTTGTGTGTCTTCACGACTACGCTACGGGGAGAGAGCAGATAATGAAAGGAGGGAGTTATGTTGGCAAAATATGGCATTAAATTGTTGTTTCTTAGTTTGTTTTCTGATTAAATTCGTTAATTTTGTGGGACTTGTCGTCTTTTTCTGTGGTTTTATAGTGGTAAGTACTGAACTGTGGATGAATGGAGATTGTATGCTTTTCTCTATGAAATGAGAAAACACTTTAATTTTTGTTTAATTACCCATTAAATTCATTCTAAATCCTATCACAGAATAGCTTGTTTGATTTTATAGAAATAAGTGCATCAATCAAAAATGTTATGTGACATAGGAACTGGTCCCTCGTACGCAACATAGGCATGCAACGGATCTGGCATTTGGACTCCAAACTGTGCACCAGAAATATAGGTACTTATCGTATATTGCGTTGCATAAGATCAGTGTTATTCTACAGGATAAGTTTTTATCCAGTGCGCAAACTTTAACCATGAATTCAGCATATCATTCTAGACCCCCCCAGCACAGAAATTCTTCGTCGCCTTTAAAAAAAAAAAAAAAACTGCTGTTTCATAGAAAAGTGTAATACCTACGCGGTCAAAATGTATGGAACAGCTGATTTATTTTGTATAACCGACGAAGAATTTCTGCGTTGGGGGTCTAGAATGATACTCGTATGCTGAATTCATGGTTAAAGTTTGCGCACTGGATAAAAACTTTTCCTGTATAGTCCAGGGGTTCTCAAACTTATTTTGTCTACTGCCCACTTTGAGAATAAATTATTTTTTAGCGCCCCCATTTTTTCACCTACTTAAAAACCACTTTAACTTCAAATTAAATTAATTATTGTGAGCTATATTAGCAGAGATTGAGCAGAATTAGCGGGTCTCTTACCGCCCCCCTTTAAGCCTGCAGTGCCCACAAAGGGGCGTTATTTTGGGAATGGCTGCTATAGTCCCTAATGGCGTTGGTAAGTATTTTTATGTTCTTTTTATTAGATGGATATAAAAAAATCTTGACTTGGTTTTCATACGTCGTCGTTTTCGGGTGAACACTGAAAATCAGCGCTGTGCTGTTGTGGGTCCCATAGCACAGCATCATGCTGAGTGGAACCCTTTTTGTCAAAGTCACGGCGTGCAGCTGTCGACTATTTATGTTTTGTGTACGTCCGTACACAGGACATAAATAGTCGATTGTAATAGTCCACGTATAAATCTGTTTAACACGTGTTTCTGTGACAAATATCTGTTTTTCTTTCTTTTTATTTAATAATGTGTATATTCCAATTATGTAAGGGAAGGGTAGTAACAAAGTGATATGTAGATATAGTTACATACAATGAGTGGGGTGCTGTGCAAGTTAGAGTATCGTTAAATACTCCGTCACTACCACTTAGTGCTGCGATCTAAGCTTTGAATGTCATAGGGCTGCTTCTGAAAAAGTAGTGTTTAGTTAGATTACTAGCTTTTGCCATCGGCTTCGCCCGCGTGAAAGTCGGTGATTATACCGCGGGAAAATAGATATTGTGTCTTTTGGTTATGGAGGTTAGGGCTCCCACACAAAACTGCGATGCGATGCGATACGAATCTTCTTCTTCTTATTGTTAATGTATAGAATTCGCAGATATTTACGATGCCATGCGAATTCGCGGTTTTGTGTGGGAGCCCTTAGTCACAGTCACTTCATACAGGGTGTAAGGGGAACACTTCTGAAGCCAGAACGTAGGTTATATACAACCTAAATGCAAACGGATACCAATAATCTTTCGCCTTAAATTGATTATTTTGCATCAATTTAAAACATTTCAGGCTTCAATAATGTTTCTATTATTTTGGCGGAAATTTACAAAGGGTGCCTAAATCTAAAGTCGCTGCCTGGACTTGGGGTCGTTTTAAATGTGTTTAATCTCAAATAATGGTCAATTTAACTGTTATCACAGCGTAGTGTACAAAAAATTATAAAAATATTAGACAAAAAATGTAAAAAAAAACCGGTCAAGTGCGAGTTGGACTCGCGCACCGAGGGTTCCGTACAAACCTGTTGGTATATAAGTAAAAGTTCAAAATTGTCAAAAATATTTTTTTTTATATGACGAAACTAAAAATTTACGGTTTTCGTAATTTTTCCTATATCTGTACTATAAGACGTGACTTCGTACAAAATTTCAAGATTCTAAGTTCACGGGAAGTACCCTGTAGGTTTTGATTCCCGTGCGAGTTTCGAAAATTTGCGGAATTTTGCGGCCTAAATGGCTGTATCTTTTGATTGCGTTGACTTAGAAGGTTGATTTTTCTACAGCTTCCAGGGACAGTAGAACTAAGTATCATATAGAAATTTCAGTTTGATACCTCCACGCGTTCCTGAGAAAAACGGTCTTGACAGACGGACGGACGGACGGACGGACGGACGGACGGACAACAAAGTGATCTTATAAGGGTTCCGTTTTTTCCTTTAGAGGTACGGAACCCTAAAAACTAGATTTTTTGATGGTAAGTAGTGTATCGTGAATCTGGGCGAGTCACTTAGCTAGGTTGACAGACAACCGATGGACTTGTAGACTAACATCTTGGAACAGGCCACCAGGCACTAGGAAAAGAGGTCGACCCGGTGGGCAGACGACATAGTACAAGTGGCTGGCGAATAGTGGATGAACACAGCAAATGAAAGGGAGGAATGGAAATCTCTGGAGGAGGCCTTCACCTTACTTACGCAGAAAGTTTTACATAATTTTAAAATAAATTGAACGTAATAGAATTTAAGAAAAAAGTCGTTTATTTAGAAAGTAAGTTTCATTGCTATTTATTTTAGTTTTATATTTTTTTAGTAAGAAATTTAAGGATATTTTATTTTTTATTATTATTATTATTTATCATCGAAAATGACTAGCCCTATCACCTGTCTTCGTTTTCGGAAGCGTTTCCCTTACAACCTGAATAAAATACTAGTAGTACCTATAAAGCTGCTGCTGGTTTGACTGGAAGTCGACACTTGTTAGTGTCGACTTCCAGTCAGCTGGGGGAAAAAGCTAAGCAAATGATGATGAATGTGTTCTTAGAGAGAAAATGAAACACAAATAAAAGGTGCGAAACTTTATGGGAATGATCTTTGTATGTCGGAAAGGATAGATATAAAATAAACCTCGGCTTACAAGGATTTTTGTTTTCTTCTAAATCGTAAAATATCTTACCTACAAATCCGACCGTTTTATTCTACATTAGCTTCTGCTCGCAACTTCGTCTGCGTCAATTTCTTTTTTCTCGTCTTCTATTGGCCTTAGCGTGACGATATATAGCCTATAGCCTTCCTCAATAAATGGGCTATCTAACACTGAAATATTTTTTTCAAATCGGACCAGTAGTTCCTGAGATTAGCGCGTTCAAGCAAACAAATAAACTCTTGCTCGCTTTATAATATTAGTATAGACTAGCAGAACTCCGCGGCTTCACCCGCGTAGTTCCCGTTCACCTATGTGCATATAGCCTATGTCACCAGGGGATAGTGTACTCGTAGCTTTCAACCAGTGATTTTTTTTTTCAAATCGGTTCAGTAGTTTCGGAGCTTATTCAATGCAAACAATCAAATCTTTCCTCTTTATAATGTTAGCATAGATAGTATAGATGATAAAAATAACCATACTTAGAAAGCATTATTTCCTATGAAACGTAAGTTTCAACAACCCTACACGAAAATCGATCGCTGTCTACATATTCGCTTGAAATCACGCTCGCAGCTGCAATTGTAAGCAAAGCTTCACGATGTTACAACTTGGTACCTACATACCTACCCTCTTATAGATGAGGTTTAAGGTTTTAATACAGTTTCGCAGTCCCATGCCAGTATTGTTTGCTTTGACGGCTGTTCAAGTAGAAAGATTGAGTTTTTGGCGGGATCGCGTTGGAACATATCGCACGAATTTTCATTTTCATGAAATTTCGTGAAATAGCGAATTAAATTGTATAATTTTGGTAGTGAATTATTCAATTTAGTTACGTGTGAGTGCACAAGTGTAGTGAAGGTGAAAATAAGAGACTAACGTGGACTTTTCGTGTTCCTCCCAAAAACTCCTAATAGGTTGTTGTAAAGTTACTACCGCTTTACAATAACTTTGACCTAACTTTGACTTGACTGAATATGACTTTTTTGTAACTTCGTGCCTGACATCGGGCCATTTACTTGATTGAAAAGTAAAATTACTTGACACTGGCTAAATGCACAAACGGTGCGAAGCCAAAATGCAAAAAAAAAAGTAGAAAGATTATTTATGGGAAAGTAGTAAAATAATGGTAAAAGCATGAGATGACATAACATCACGCTTGTTTACCCCGATGAGTTAGGCAGGATTGAAAATACAAAAAACACACAGCAATAACCAATACACAAATACACCTCTGCCTAACAGTTCGAGGCACATATGCGTGATGTTATATATCTGTATGTTCCATTTATAACAATAATTGCAACTGTCGCGTTAAGAGCTCAACCATTTGCCCGTCACCACATTAATTCATTCATCATAATTTCACACAAATCCCCTAAATGACTACGCACCTGAAATTCAGAGTACACATCACACAATACATCTGTTAAACACATTAAATAAAGCTCCAAAAGGTTTATTCGTTTTTAATCCGCGTCGGCTTTAAAAACAAAGGATCGTATTTAAAAAGGGCGCTACATTTTGCATGTGGTTTGTTGGTGTTCCGCATTTTTCACGCACACGTGGAACCACAAACTCGATTTTAACACAATTAATGGATAGAAATTTCGTTGAACGAATAATTGTGTGAACGATCTTTGTTGTTTTGTTTTTAGTTAATTATTGTGAAATTTAATAGGGTTGGTTGAATCTTTATATGTTACTAGCTGCTGTCGGCGACTTGTTGTTTGCGTGAAATTTCTTGTTGTTACATAAAATTTATCCTATAGCATCGCTTTGCGTGCTCGCCCAGTTTCAGTGGTGAAATTTAATATACAAAGTGAAGGGGGGTTTTGGGGGACTATCTTATGTCATTTTGACGTTCGAAAAGTGCTGATTTGAATAAATGACTTTTGATTTTGAAAATGCCTGTCTGGGTTTGAACTCACGACCACCTAGGGTCTCATGGCCACCTAGGGCCAACAATGTGGATTAGAAACAAATAAAGAACCTCTTTAGCTTTATTGTTAATACTAGCTTTTGCCAGCGGCTTCGCCCGCGTGGAATTCCGAAAAAAGTAAGTATTCCATGTGTTAATCCAGGTTATCTATCCAGGATAAGTTTTTATCCAGTGCGCAAACTGTTACCATCAATTCAGTATATCATTGTAGACGCCCCAGCACAGAAATTTTTCGTCGGTTATACAAAAAAAAAAATCAGCTGTTCCATACATTTTGACCGCGTAGGTATTGCACTTTTCTATGAAACAGCAGATTTTTTTTGTAAAACCGACTAAAAATAACTGCGCTGGGGGATCTAGAATGATATGCTGAATTCATGGTTAAAGTTTGCGCACTGGATAAAAACTTTTCCTTTTTTTAATAAATAAAAAGAAAAGTCCTGACTGACTGACTTCTCCGCCCAAACTCCCAGCCCAAACCCTTGTACCTAGAAAGCTGAAATTTTTCACAGAGGTGAATTTTTCGAAATTCAACCCCTAAGGGAGTTAAATAGGGGATGAAAGATCCGCGCGGGCGAAGCCGCTGGCAAAAGCTAGTAACCTATATATGTGCCAAATTTCATCCAAATCCGTTCAGCCGTTTTTGCGTGAAAGAGTAACAAACATCCACACATACAAACTTTCACGTTTATTATATTAGTAAGGATATTATTACCTATATATATATATTACCCACTATAAAAAAAAACAATATAGTTTCGGAGTACAACTTTACAACATTCTGAATTTAGTGGCTTTGTGTTGTCTGTTCATAAGAATCGTAAGTCGATCAACGAACCTAAGTAATCAGTATTGCATTATACTCGTAATATAACTTTTAACTACTTATTTATTAGGCCATGTACTGTACAGTAACCAAAACAAATAAGGAACCAGCACCCTAATTGCGTAACTCACGATTGATCATAATTGGTTTCGTCTTCACAGTTAAACAATTTTCATTGGGTTATTTATGTTGTCGAACAGACACATTTTTCGAAAATATGAAGCAATGGTTTAACAATCCGTTTCAAAACGATACAGATTATGATGAATCGTGAGTTACGCAATTAGGGTGCAGTTTAGTAACAAACCGATTAATGTTTTCGAATGAAATTTAATTTGTTATATGAACTGTTTGTTTTCTATCAACTAAATCAAGTTTTATTCAAAAATATCCATCGGTTTTTTATAAAACTTCAACTAAATACAACGACTGTAGTTGCTTATCACTTTAAGTTACCGTACACTAACTTAATTAAGTTACCGCGTTATTCGCGTGTTTCTAGTAATAAAATAAAATATTTTTAGCTTCAACTCAGTTACTGTAGGTATAATGCTCTTGTATATAAAATTCCTTATTACTTATACACACGAATGGTTTTCAAACTATTCGTTACTTTGCTTGTAATTATCCTACTGGAGGGCAAATACCTCTTATTATATACTTAGACAAATGCTTAGGCTTAGAACAACCTCTTTATTGGAACAACCTCTATGCTGATTTATAATAATAATAATAATAATTTATTGAAACAAAAACTCAGTTTACATAAACTCTGTGTTCGATAACAACTGCATTAGTATAATACTGTGTCGCAGTCATTAACGCCCACCTCCACAAAATCGAGACAGAAGCAAAACTAAAAGACTAAAAACTAAGTTAAAAATATTAAAATTAAAAATTAGAACTTAAAATTAAAACTAAGCAATGTTTTCACTGCGTAATTTTATGTGAGATTGTGTGTCTGTATGGAAGGATTGTGTATGTTTTGTGCGTGGAGTGTACGTGAGTGTGTGTGAGGTGTGTGTGTATGTGTGGGAGAGGTGTCCGTTTGTGCAAAGGGTAGGGTGTGTTTGCGCATGTTATACTAATACATAGAAAGGGAACTTGGGAAGTGAGTTTAAATTTTTACATATGTTTCTAGTTCTTCATAAGAGAGTGTGTGAATCCATTTATCCGTGATCCTACGACATTCTCGCAAGGTCAGTGGATATATATTAAGCTGTTTATTTATACGATTATACAAAGTGGAGCTAAGAAAGTGATACTGCCTCCGAGCAACTTGAACTCTGGCAGATTCCACCTGGCAGACTCTATCCGATCTGCGTTTTTGGTTGGCGACAACAGTATCGAATGGGAGGTCTGAGTGTTTACGCAACACTACAGCAAGAAGAAATGCGTGTCTGACTCTTGGTAATTCGCAAAGAGCGTATAGTTCGGCAGTTGGAAATCGAACAGGTTTGTGGGTCATGACTTTTAACACTGCCCTCTGTGCTCTTTCCAGACGGAGCATTAAGCACTTCCCAGCCCCACCCCAAGCTGAAATACAATATTTCAGGATGGAATGTGCCAGAGCAAAGTATACTGTTCGTAGTGTGGCATAATCAGCAGATGTTCGCAAATTTTTAAAAACAAATATTAATTTTCTGACCCTGGAAACCAGAGCCTCAATTTGCTCCTTCCATGTTAACGTACTATCAATTATAACACCCAAGTATTTAATACTATGGGTGCGCGCAATCTGAGTACAACCGGTGCAATCAGTCGATTTTAACCCGCATTTATGGGCCGTCAGAGTATAGGGACAGGCAGGTTGAGAGGCTCTACTTGGAGCAAATGTAATGAAGTTGGTTTTTTCTACATTGAGGGTTAGCAGGTTTTCATTTAGCCATTTCATTGCAACAAGCAGAGCGGACTCTGCATATGAGCGGGTTTCTAACCAATCCTTACCATGAATGAGCATGACGGTATCATCCGCGTAGGTTATGATTTTAGCATTGGTTAGAGCCAGATTACACAGATCATTTATGTAAATAAGAAACAGGGTAGGTCCAAGGACGCTACCCTGCGGGACTCCATAAGTTAAAAATTGCTGTTGGCTAATGTGATTTCCTATCTTTACGGTTTGAGAACGCCCACTCAAGTAACTCCCAAAAATATCCAGACACACTCCTCTAACACCAATATGCTCCAACTTTTCCAGTAAGAGGGGAACAGAGACTGTGTCAAAAGCTTTCGAAAGGTCTAGGAAAATTGCTATTGTTTTGAGTTTATTCTTTATATTTTTTGCTATAGTTGCAGTTACTTCTAATACTGCATCTTCTGTGCTTCTACCTGCTCGAAAACCATATTGGTTCGCTGAAATTATGTTGTTTTTATTGAGGTAGTTAAGTAGACGACTATTTACAATTTTTTCTAAAATTTTGGACAAAATTGTAAGAACAGAGATAGGTCTGTAGTTATTGACACTGCCCCTGTCCCCACTCTTGTAGATGGGATGTACAAGTGCTCTTTTAAAGACAGCCGGGAATACTCCTGATGTGAGTACAAGGTTAAATATGTGCGAAATAATAGGGATTAGGGTGTCGCGGGCAGCCCTGATCAAGGCAGCAGAGATTCCATCCCAACCCACGGCGCAATTGGCCCTGAGGCCGAGTATGATGCGTTCAATCTCTTTGCAGTCTGTTGAGAGAATGGCCATAGAGTTAGGACAGGCATTGTTGTCAGAGGAGCGTGTACAGTGTGCATTAGTTATTTTTGATGCAAGGGTCTTTCCCACATTCGCAAAGAAGGCATTTACTTTATCCACTGAATCCGAAGGATCAGGTGTAATGGACAAAAGTTCACTAGCAGAAGATTTGTTGTTTTGAAGATTAGAAATTGATTTAATAAGATTCCATGTAGCCTTAGGATTCCTACGATGACTCTCAAACTCCGTTCGTTCATATTCTCGTTTAATTTTTTTAAGTAAATTATTACAGAAGTTTCTGTACCGCTTGAATGTAACTTGTACTATAGTATTATTAGGGTCTCTTTTTGATTTAAGGCAAAGCTTATCCCTGTTCCGTATGCACCTTAAAAGCCCCGGTGTGATCCAGGGTTTTGTAATCCTTTTTTTACTTGGGATAGTGCGAGTAACAGAGTTGTTATTGACCACTGTAGAAACAATATTAACAAATTCATTAGCAGCCATAGTTGCATCATCACAATTCATCACTGAAGAGAAATCTACAGTTTTTATGCTTGCAACGCATGCATCCACGTCTACTCTGCGCGATGTTGAGGGGGTTTTAGTTATATCAAATCTTAATTTGCAAAACACAATCACTGGAGCATGGTCCGTGATGGTAGAATCAAGGACTAAGGTTATGGCAGGTTTGTTTGATTTGATAACTACGTGATCTAGACAGGCGCTGTTACGAGTGGGAAACAAATGTGCAGGAAGCATTGCATGGGATGCTACTGTGTTTAGATACGTGTCAGAATTTAAATCATTAGTGTTATGGGAGATGTTTATATTGATATCGCCAATTAAAACAATAGTCTTAAACGACATTAACGAGTGCAAAGTAACATCCAGACATTCAATAAAGTTCGTAGTATTACGGAACGACGGAGATCGGTATATTGCCAAAAGGGCTATTTCGGTGCCGAATTTTAAAATCAAGCAATTCGCATCCGTAAATATCGGTATTTCGACAGTGACTCTCAGGTTTTGTCTAACATACACAACAATACCGTCGTTTTGGTTCACGTGATCGGACTGGAATGCTTCAAATCCCGGTATAGTAGGAAGGTAAGGGCATTTGCGTAACCAACACTCTGATAAAACAATAGCATCAAAATGCACCTTAATTCTGTTTAGTAGGATTAGGAGATTATTAAAATTAGTACTATTGCCTATACTTCTAATATTCAAGTGGAATATATTAAGACCGTTTACAACATTATTTAAGTACGTATTACATTGTTCTGGAGAACACTGATAAGATGACGAGACTGATAGTTGTTCTAGTTCGTGTGTAATTTCGGTGTTTTCATTCATTTTGTTGAATGTGAATTCTAAGGGGTAACAAATTAGTCGTAGTAACAATCCACTGAGAGCTTGAAGCAAGCCAACGTATTCGGTATGGGCTGTAGCACGTTAGTTTTAAGTTTAGGCTTTTTTTGGAGGTGTAAAAGGTTGCACGATATAACCAGGGGTGGGTGAGTGCGAGAGCGATGCGATGAGAGAGTTTAAATATGATAATGATGCGCGTATGTCTATATGTGTGAATGTGTGTGTGAGAATAAGTGTGGTATGGTGTGTTAACATAATTTGTTGATAACTTTAGTGTGGTTTGCATGGGTAGGGCAATCCGTATACAGAGCAGTAACAACTTTGAAATTTGCATGCGCTTAACATTGTGAAAACAAGGTTTACAGGTGATATTTAGGTACATGTTTTTTATAGGATTTAGTGTGGTTAGCTGATTAGTATTATTACAACATAATATTTTCTTTGGAGATTTAACAATGATATGTTCATAGATCACTAGTCACTTTGAGTCCGTTTTCCTCGGGAAATCTGTTTCAGTTTTAATCAGAATATGTGGTGCACCATCTGTCTCACGAAGAAAAATTTTTCCATTTTTTATCCAGCAGTACCTGAAATTGTTGGTGTTCGCAAAATCTCTGGCAAGGAAAAACAGCCTTTTCATTCTGGGACTAAGATTTTCCGAAATAAATATAGGCTTCACTGGGCCGCCAATTTTTAAGTATTCTGTTGACAGCTTATTATTGCCTTTGTTAAATTTTTTATAGTTTTCAATAAATTTTTCTTTCATTAGATTGGTGGAGAAGTCTACAATGATTGTTCTGTTGTCTTTGTCTTTAGTTCCTATGCGGAAGATGTCTTTCACCTCGTGCGATTGTAAGGATACATTCAAAACGGAGGCGACCTTGACAACAGACTTTAATAAATTCTCTTTAGATTCAGGTTTGTTTACAGGGATATTCTTTATTTCCACACAGGACGATCTAGCACCACACTCTAGTCTTTCTATCTTTTCTTCAAAACTTTGAAAACATGACGCATTAGATTTACGTTCCTCATCTAGCTGATTTTCAAGTAATTCAATTTTCGATTTTAAACTATCATAATTTTGGGACAAGAATGTTACCGATGATTGAATTTGAGAATTTTGGAGTTTAATCTCTTCCATACTTTCATTATATCTTCTCGATTTTTTTACTATGCTCGTCTTTGAACTCCTGAAACATAGCTTTTATTTCTTCCATATAAATAGAAACTTGGTTGTCCGTATCCAATCCCGATTCAGTGCATTTTCGTTTATTCCGGTGAGTGATATTGGGGAGTTTAGGATCGTCAGCGATAGATTGGTCTTTTTTGGTCATATCCGGTTCCGATGAGCAATGGTGTAGCAAATTTGTCGGCGTTATTAGCTCAGTGGTCATATAAGATTTAGGTGGGGGTGATCGATTAATCGGCATGATTGAAAACCGACTATGTACGCTGCACGCAAACCACGTACAAAAATATAAGAATACAAAAAATAAATAAAAAAAAGTTGTAAAAAAGTCTAAAAATATTTTTGTATTTTGTTGGATTCGAACTTGCGTACTCTTGGTTAGCATAAATGTGGTGCGGACGCTACTACCGCTAGACCAAACTCGCTTGCTGAGAAGTATTGAAATAGGTAATTTGTTGCTCAATATCAGTTGTCGAGGTGCGAGGTGTATGACCTTGTCTTGGACTAGCGGTCGTCGATCCTTTCACTTTTGCAAGTCACAAGTCGTTTGACACAACACTTCGTTTGTTTTTAATATTTGTTTCTACTTTAATAACACATTAAATCTTCACTTACAGATTTTATTTTACACTGATTTACTGACGATGCTATTGCTCAAATGATGATATGTATTTGAAGTTGATAAACTTGTTTTTAACTTTATTTTTAAATAAAAACTTAGCGAACATTCAAAAACACGACTACACGCTACGACACTCAACCTCTTTATTGATAACTGGCTGTTGCCCGCGGCTGCGACCGTCTGGAGGTCGAAAGTTATCACACGGGAACGTATTACCGTGATTAAAAGTATCCTATATGTTAATTCAGAAAGCAGTGGTGGCCAAGTGGTAACGGCTGCGACTTACGAGTTGTAGGTCGTGAGTTCGAACCCAGACAGGCGCATTACTTTGTGTAAATTATTTCATCACCACTGCACTCAAACGGTGAAGGAAAACATCGTGAGGAAACCGGCATGTCCTAGAACCAAAAATTCGAAGACATGCGACATCTACCAACACGCACTGGACCCGCGTGGTGGATTACGACTCAATCCCTCTCATCGAGAGGAGGCCTGTGTCCCAGCAGTGGGAACATTATAGGCTGATGATGATGATGATGTTAATTCAGGTTACAAATTATCTGTTTGCCTAACTTCATCTAAAACCGTTCAGCTTTACGTGATTGAGTAACAAATATCTAAACATCTAATCATACAAACTTTCACATTAGAGTGGGAGTAAATATGTAGGATGTAGGAAAGTAGAAATAGTAGGAATAGGAATATTTTATTTATAATTTATTTTAGACTAGGTTGTCCATAGATTGTTAGTAATACACTGAAAGTTAAGAACTATGTTAGTACTACACACATACAAAAGCAATGTAGTACGATTGGTATTTTTGATTTTCACGTTTGATTGCTTATTAAACAGTAAGCCTCGATTTCTTCATGATATTTTCCAACATTTTAATTTACGGCCATTTTATGCTTTGGAAAAAGTAGTAAGAATAGCAACATACTCAAACAACAAGATGTTTCAACAAGATTTAGTCATATTTAATTCGTTTAATTATCTATATATTATGATTATGAATATATTTTATTTCTAATTTATAAGTTTAAAAATAACAACTAACTAACTAGCAACTCTGCCAGGGGTGCGAGTTGTTCCAAAGAGATACCGTGGCCCTTGGCACACAGGCTACTGAGGGAACACGGGAGGGTTTTAGTCAGTAAAAGTCTGACACGCCCTCCTGCTCCACCCAGAGCGGGTGGAGCAGGAGGAGGAAAAAACTAGCAACTACTAATTAAGTAGTCCAAGGGCTGATTTTTCAATAGTCATTTAAGTTTAATCTAAGAACTAAATATTTCGGTTTGACAGATTTGTATAAAAATTGTCAAACTTTCTGAGTTAATCTTCCGATAAAACCTATCTGACGAAAAATCAGCCCTAATAAGTGTATAAAAAAAAAGAAAGCGTCCAAATCGTTGTCAACAGGAAAAGTACTGCAAAGGCTGTCATAGAGCCATCTTACACATAGCCTGACCGATACCGCTGTACCGCGCCTTAGGTATGGGCGCGGCGAGACGGGGGAGCAGTGCAGGCCTCTGATTCGTCAGTGCAAGCCGCTCATTCGTCACCACTCACAGCGTCCCGTCCCCCGCCTCGCCGCGCATACCTAAGGCGCGGTACAGCGGTATCGGTCAGGCTATAGCCATTTTGTTGGTATATTGGCGTGTGCTAGCTGACATACGGAAAATTTAATGTTTCTTGTACCTGCTATTGTATTGATTCACGTTCTTCTAACTTAACAGACAGCTGTGCTACTGGGGAGTTTGTTGCGCCACTTCTTCTTCCCAGCTAAAGCACTAGGAAGTGGTGAAGGGTGGCGTTTTTGGGGGACTATGTTATGTAATTTTCACGTTCAAAAAAAGCTGACTCTCAGTCTAGTTTGAATAAATAACTTTGATTTGATTTGATAAAAGTACATAGGTACTTATTACAACGTCGAAATAGTCTCGTCCGAATGTGGACAAAGTCTGAGGACATTTCAATAATCGTATCACAGGACGTTCTAAAATTTCTCCATAGCACCACGAGAAGCAGGAGTAAAGATTATTTACTAATGCGTGAACTGACAGGAGAGGACCACTCAATCTGAGTGATTTTTCCTCAAAAGACCATTACAGACATCAATCTACATGGTCTTCACATGATCTGACGAAGATTATGTCTAGGGTTAGTAAGAAACTGTGATCTCTGAGTTTGTTTCGTCTTTTCTTCCCAGAGTAGTCGGATAGGAAACGCCGAACTCATCTAGTTAAAAAAATATAATTGACGTATAAAAGTGTTTGTACGAACCTACTTACAGAAATGAAATCATTTACATTTGTCGTAAGGAATATGCTAATAAGTGACATTGGTAAAGGCAAGTTTTAACAAGTAAATAACTTTTATACGACTAACTTCTCATCACCATCCACAGCCCAACTTGACCCACTGCTGGGTAATAAGACTCTCTTTTCTTGTGCCAATTCCCACGCTTCTGTGCCAGCCTATACCAGGTTTTGCCCGCGACGGCAACAATGTCGTTCACCCATCTCGCTGCCGGTCGACCGAAATCTCGTCTTCCAGACCTTGGACGCCACTCTGGCACAGCCTTACTCCACCTGTCATCGCTGCGTCCTGCTCAACTCCATTTGAGTTCCGACTAACTAATATATGTTTATGAAATACTTTAAAACTTCTAAGAAAACTATGATGTAACATTAGCCTATACTAGGTAATTCCCGAATCCCGAGGGTGTCAAACAATCGCTCGAGACACAGATTTCAGTTCAACCGCTAGTTTCGACAAACTTAGTGCCTCGCACGGAATTTAAATCGTGTCCTAGATCTCGGGAACTCAATTAAGTGCTGGATTCTTAGCGAATAGTCGACTGTCGATTGACTATAGATTGGGCTCATTATTTTTCTTTTGTTGGGTTTTAGTAGCCTGAACATTTTTGTGACTTAATTGACTATTATTGTCACTTATTCTTTTAGCTGCATATCCAACCCACAGAATAACTTCATTTCAAAGGAAATAAGACAGAAAGCCTAGAGTATCCAAGGAAAACTTACATTTCGGACCAGCACCCTAATTGCGTAACTCACGATTAATCATAATCGGTTTCATTTTGACAGTTCAACAATATTCATTGCGTTATTTACGTTGTTGAGCAGACACATTTTTCGAACATATGAAGCAATGGTTTAACAATCCGTTTCAAAACGAAACAGATTATGATGAATCGTGAGTTACGCAATTAGGGCGCGGGATGTATCGACATAAACGAACCAAAAGGAGTATCCGAGTAGGTGGCGTTCCGTAGTTTCTGCCATGAGGAGAAGGCGTGAGTACTTAAATTTATGTATGTATATGTATGTACTAAAATTTAAAGAAGATTCAAGTATATAACAATTGCATTTGGTAATAGCGAGCTATAATTAATTAAACATAACATTGAAGGAAAAAAAAAGTCCGTCGGTGTATACTCTACAGTTACCTATTCATGTAGGTGTGCAAACAGCGTAGTATTTCGTAGCACTAAGCTACGCCGTAGCAGTGCTACGATTACGAGGGCTACGCGATTTTGAAAGCATAGTCTGTATGATTAAACTCACAAACATTTGTTCGAGAGCAAGACAGAGCTATACATGACTGATAACGCCATCCCTTTTTCGGGATGGAATCATGATGGCAAATATACATAATTATATTATTACAAAATAATGTCAATTGTCTCGCGAGTCTGTGTGAACGCGTGTTTCTCCTAAATTCTAAACTAAGCAACGGATTTTGATGCGTGTGTCAGAATAAGTGGCTATATGAATTTATAAGTGTGTCTTTATAAAACATTATCAAGCTTTAAATATCAGAATGGTTACTGCTTATTTACTGTGTATTAAGGTTCTTATGAATATGGTTTGTGGGAAAGGGTTTCATGAAGTAAAGCACAGAAAGACAAGACTAGGCATTTATTTTAATTAGGCTTGTCATTATTTAATCAGAAAGCTAGTCGTCCATTCCATTCCATTTAATTACAACTCTTGGACCTTTGTCCAAGATAACTCGGCATTATTACAACAATTACGGTATAATATTAAATAACATAACTTACATGACATCTGGTCGATCTATTCCACACAACAACGGCACTAAGACTATCCCACTAAACGTCTACCGAGCAACTGACTCGATACCGTCTCTGGATCTTCTCTGCGCCCCCGAAGGGGGCGCGAGGAATCGGTTTCGGGGCTCTTGGCCCCCTGACCGAGGTATTTTTCTCTTGGTCCCCTACTCGGGGACCCGTCTTGGGATTTTCCCTGCCCCCTTCCCGAAGGTAGGGGGGGTGGGAGTGCTCTTCTTCGCACACCTAGTCGCCTGGGGGGGGCTTAGCCTCCCCTTGGCGGTCTGTGGTGTGTTTTGGAGGTGTGACTGAGGGAGCGTCCTAAGTGCTTCACGGCGCCCGCGCGACCAGGCCCCTGCCGGGTGAGATCCCTAGTTCCCTAGGGAAGGCCCAGCAAAGGTCGATCAAGCAGCAGGGCGTCGGTTTTGTTTGACGCTCACATACAGTGGGTGCTTACCCCGTTCCTAGCTCCGCCGCCAGGTCTAGCCGGCGGTGGCGTAAGTTGCGGGGCGGAGTGGTGTATCGTGCGACTTGTTTGGTGTGTGTACGTCGCCCGTGTAGATTTCTGCGTGTTAGTGAGTGTGGAGTAGTGCGTGTGTGGTCCGCGTTTGTGGCGTCTATATTAACCTAGTCGTCACTAGCGCGGCGGTCGTTGTGTGGTGTGTGTGTGGAGTCTTTGGTACAGGTAAGTCGCGTGTAGAGGGTATGTGACTTACCCGGGCGTCTTGTCCGGTGGCGCAACGTCTGCGATGAGGTCGCGCGGGAAGCACTTGTAGTCTGGGGGCCGCGCGTGCCAGGGTGCGATGTCCTTGATGTGGTGGTGTTCTGAGTGGTCAGCACGCGCGAACATCCCCTTCGCTAGCCTCGTGCTGAACTCGTCGATGCTCTCGACGCGCAGGTCTCTGTGAATTACCTCGTTCCTCACGTACCGAGGAGCTTTGATTATCGTACGCAGCGAGTAGTTCTGCTGCGTCCGGAGCTTCTTCCTGTGCTGCTCGGCCGTGAGGGCGAGCCAGGCTGGGGCGGCGTAGGTGAGCTGCGGTCGCACGTAGGTCTTGTAGATCCCCAGCTTGACTCGCGTGGGGAGGCGTGACGTGAGCGCCGAGCGCAGAAGGTGGCGGGTGACCTTTACCCGCGCCACCACATCGCAGACGTGCGGGCCCATGGTGAGACGATTGTCAAGTGTGACCCCCAGGTACTTGGCGGTCTTGGTCCACTTGACTTCGGTCCCCATGAGCTCAAGGTTCGGTGGGTATAGTCGGCCGCGTGCCGTGACTATGATCGCCTGCGTTTTACCTGCGTTCACCGACAGTCTCCATTTGCTGAGCCAGTCGGGGAGGTCGTCTAGCGCGCGCTGCATCTTGATGGCCGCGTGGTCGGCCGACAGGGATGTGGTGATGTACGCGGCATCATCAGCGTACAGCGCGAGCTTTGCTGTGTTGGTGGCTGGGATGTCGTCGGTGTATACTGAGTAAAGCGCAGGCGATACACAGCTCCCCTGCGGCACCCCCGCAGTGACGGGGCGTGCGCTGGAGAGCTCGTTCTCCACCGAGACCTTGATTTTTCTGTCCTGTAGGAAGGAGGCGACCACCTGTATCAAGCGACGGGGCGCTGTGGTTTTGGAGAGCTTGTAGATTAGTCCGGCGTGCCAGACCCGGTCGAATGCCTTCTCCATGTCGAGGAATACTGCTGCGGCGTATTCCCGCTTGTTGACGGACGCTGTGAGGAGATGCAGTACCCTCGACAGCTGGAGCGTCGTGCTGTGCTCTGCCCGGAAGCCGAACTGCTCCGGGCGTGGCGTGATGTGCGGTAGCAGTTGTCGCAACAGGAGTTTTTCGAACACTTTGGATACGGTGGGGAGGAGCGTGATTGGCCGGTAGCTTTCTGGCTTCAATATATTCTTCCCTGGTTTGGGAAGCATAATGACCTTCCCCATTTTCCAGCAGGAGGGGAAGGCGCCGGTGCGGAGTATGCCGTTGTATAGGCGAGTCAGTGCGGCAACTGATCTGTGTGGCAGTTGCCGGAGTGCGGCGTTCGTTATTCCGTCCGCACCGGGGGCTTTCTTGCTATTCAACCTCCTTATCACTCCTTGCACCTGGCCAGGGGAGAAGTATGTGGGATCTTCGTTTCTTGCTACCGGCGACTTGAAGTACTCGCCAAGGTGTTGCTCGACTGTTGCGACGTGCTCGTGGTCGTCCGTGGGGTTCGGAGAAAATTGACGCTCCACTGCTGCTGACGGTGGTTGGCGAAGATTTCGGCCCGGTCTGCCGCCGTGTATCTAAGCGCCCCGTTGCTGTTTAGTAGCGGGCGCACCGGGGCTGGGGTATTCTTAAGTCGTCGGCACAGCTTGTGTATCGACGTCCAGTCGCTTTCCGCGGAGTCTAACTGTCTCTCCCGGCCTTTGGTGGACTGCGCTTGCAGTTCTTCCTTAACTCTGTCCGTGATCCGGTTGAGCTGGGTTTTGACGGTGGGGCATCTAGTTTGTTTCCACCACTTGCGTAGTCGCCTTTTGTCGGCGATCATGTGTGCGATGTGTGCGGGTAGCGTTTGGTAACGTCCCTGTTGATGTGCATGTCGCCGATTTCAAGGCGTCCTGTATGCAAGTGGTGATCCCCTCTGCCAGCTCGTTCACTTCTGTGGCATTTGTGACCGGTCGTGACGGGGTGGAGGCCTCCATCCTATCCTTATAGGCTGTCCAGTTCAGGTGTCGACGTGGTTCCTGTAGGGCAACTCGCACGGTTTGCTCCGATAGACGTACGAGCACGGGCTGGTGGTCAGACCGCAGCTCGTCGTCTAGAACCTCCTGCGCGATCTGGCAGGTGAGGCCGCTATGGACAATGATATCCAGGACGTCGGGTGTCTGTGTTTGAGGGTCCGGGTAGTGAGTGGGCGCCTCTGGTCCGGTCACGTCATACCCGCGGGCCTCTGCGTCTGCGAAGAGCCGTCTGCCTGCAGTATTCGTACTGCAGCTGTTCCACGCTGGGTGTTTGCAGTTTAAGTCGCCGGCAATGACTGTTGGTGTTGGTGAGGCGATTAGTTCATGTATGTCGGCCGTCACAAGTGTGTCGCCTGGCGACTTGTAGGCCGCATACAATCTCATGTCTTTGCCGGCGACATGTATTTGTACACCCAGCGCACTTAGTGTGCTGAGTGTAGGAGGTGGCAGCTCCTGGTGTACGACTCGATACCGTCATTACAATCCTTTTTATATCCTATTGTGTCAGTCATTTGAATCAGCGTATTTTATTAAATAACAATATAAAACCTAAAATATATTACAAGTATAATTAAATACTACGTAATCATTTATAGTAACAACATCCAAGTTATTTTCAAAAGTTAAGACAGCTATTTTTAAACATGGAGTCAAATGGAGATACTTGTACATTTGTTCAACGCTTCGTTAATGTGACAGATGACATTATCCACCAAACAATATTACAATATCAAATAAATAATCTAACACGTGTTTTACATCAATTATCGCATTTAATCCGAATGGTTTAAGGGAGTAAAACATTAATGTTTAAGGCGGAGATTTGTTGAAAACGCTCAAAATTGTGGTTTTTTAAACCAGTGTATCTCTTTAACCGTAAATAATTTTGAAGGTAAAAAAAAAAGATATTCTCAAGTCTTTTTTGCATACAGTGATGGAACTATAGGAAAATAATTAAATATACTTTAATGCATCAAAAAAATCATCAAAGTCACCTCTTAATTATCTTTAAAACCAGTTTATCCCTTCTATAACAATTATTATTATAGTTAAAAATATACCCAAAAACAATTTAATGCCAAACTGCATCCAGTGATGGATTTTATTTATTATCAAATAGTTAACATCTAATTTTATACGATTTTATTTGCATTTTTACGACAATACTTGCTCATTTAGTATTCGAATTTATTACAACAGATTTTAACCCGTATCGTATTGCAATAAGTAATATTATCGCTCATAACGACAGCACGACGAGTACATTCAAAATTACCAGGGCCTTAAATGACACATAATAAAGAAATATCGGTGTTCTGGAAAGTAATAACAACCATGCAAAGCAGAGGCGAGTCGCTAGCACTTCATATAACACTTTCCATCTGCGGGGTAATTACGTAGCTCACTAACTATAGGAATAGCTTTAATTTTGAGAGTTTAACAACATTTATTGCATTCATCAAATAACTTCTCCCGCTCTGGGTGGAGCAGGAGGGCGTGTCAGACTTTTACTGTCTAAAACCAACCCGTGTTCCTTCAGTTGCCCGTGTGCCAGGGGCAGCGGTATCTCTTTCGAACAACCCGCACCCCTGACAGGATGGATTATGGACAGGTGGCTACGTAATAAACAGCCCCACGGGTTGATCGATCAGGTTAAGCCACGCTTGACGCGGTTGGTCCGTGGATGGGTGACCATCTTTACATACCATGACCCTTCCGTGCCTCGGAAAGCATGTCAAGCCGTTGGACCCGGCTGTCATTTGTGGATCTTTGACAGTCGTTACGGGTCGTCAGAAGCCCGTAATTATGACATCCAGTCTTACCAAGGTGTATCATATTACCCTTAACAAGGTGTATGTTATTGGGTTGTGGAGGTCAGATAGGCAGGCGCTCCATGTAACATACTGGTATTCAGCTACATCCGGTTAGATTGGAAGCTGACCCTATCAGAGCTGGGAAAAGGCTAGGCAGATGATGATGATGATGAAGCAATGGATTAGCAATATACTCCAAAATGTTTCAAATTGTGATTTTGATAGTATGTTAGGCAACTAGGATGTTGTTCTAACCTATTGCATAAAAATGTAGTAGTATCGAATAGACACTTCAGTCGAGTACCACGGTCTTGAAACTTGAAATAACGAGCTCCATGCAGCCAACATGATGTTGAGTACGAGATTGAATAATTTATATTGAACTACGAGTAGCTAGCCTCGAATCCGTCCTCGTGAAGGTCGAGAAAAAAGTGTAGTAAAACATATAAAAAAAAAAGTAAACGTTTTTGTTCAATAAATACTTTTTTCAAAAAAAAAACAACCGACTTCCGGAAAGAAACAACAAAGTGAAAAATAACTTAAATTTCGAAAGTCGGTGACTTTGTTTATACAAATACATATTGAGGGTTGCCCTCGATTTCCCTGGGATTCCATCATCAGATGCTGACTTCGGCTTTATTTTTAAATAGTGATCGGTGAAAGATTTTTTGTAATTGGATCAGTAATTCCTGAGGTTACTTTTTAAAAACATTTTTTTTTACTAGCCTATACTGTCCCACTGCTGGGCAAGTGCCTCCCCCAAATCCTTCTAGGAACTCTTTTCCCGCGCCACTTCGAACCAGCCCTCGCGGTACGCATCCAGGTCATCTCGCCACCGCTTTCTGGGCCGACCGCGGCGGCGTCGTCCGTCTTCAGGTACCCATTGTGTAGAGATCTTTGCCCAGCGGTTATCCTGCATACGGCCGACATACATTTACAAACATATAATGTTGTAATATGCCTGGCATGTGTAGCTCTTTCCTCAAAAATCTATTTCAGTCACCATTATGAACTATGGTCATGTCTGGTCTTCAAAAGAGACTGTGTCCTCTGAGTTTGTTCATTTCCTCAGAATAATTAGATGGGAAACGCCGAACGCATTTAGTTATTAAAATATGTTTAAAAGTGTTTGTGAAAACTGACTCACGGAAATAAAATAATTTATCGTTTACTAAATATTCCATTCATACTTATCTGTCATTGAACAAACAATTATACTTTTTATAATATTAGTTTCGATCAAAGATTTGGAGAATACCTACATCCTAAATCACACAGTTACCTGGGTTACCAAAGTTACCACATAGGGTACTATTACGTAGTACGCTCCTGAAGAATAATTCGCGACGTGCACGCGGGCGAACCCGCTGGCAAAAGCTAGTTTAGACATATTTTTCATGGCCGGACCCGATTACTAAGCCTCCTTTGTGCGTCCGTCCATCCGTCCTTCCTACCATCCATCTATTTATCCGCGGGCTGTGTATCTCATGAACTGTAATAGGTAGATTATTAAAATTTTCACAGTGCATATTTATTTACCTCTAGAACAATAATTAATAAAATAAAATAAAAATTAAAAGGGTTCCAGATTCAAGAAACTTTTTTTTTTACCGACGAAAAAACGGAGGAGGTTCTCAAGTCGACGCGTATTTTTTTTTTTATGTATGACCACGCATAACTTTTTTCAGAGTAGTCCGATTTTGATAAAAAAAAAATAATGGAAAGGGTATACCCCAAAGTTGGTCCCAAATAAATTTAGAAAAAAAAACCCACCCTAAGGGTAGGAAAACAGGGGATGATTGATTGTTTACTAACAGATTTTAATACTGAGTTGTATATTACAAAACGTAATCAAAAATTAAGCATGTAGTAATTAGTAGATTATAGCCACAATTTTTTTTAAATAAAAACATTTTAACAAATAAATTAAAGCGCCGAAAAAACTGAAAAGCAAAAAACAATGAACCTGCGTTGTTTAACCATAATAAATAAGTTCGAAAGTCGGTGACTGTGGATGTGTATTTTAATTTTATGTCACCGCCTTCCGAGCTTTTTTTCTAATACATAGTGTCGAGTATTGTGCGGTTCTACGCAACCTTTATTTTGTTTGGGAAATCATCAAATGACTTTGATCCTGGCAGACATAGGGCCTAGGGGACCCCTTCAGCTATTGCTGACGCCTCTTTGAGCCGCGAGTGGAACGGAGTCTTTAGTGTGCAAGGGCGCTTTAAGGAAGTCGGTATTTAATCTGAACTAATTACCCAGGACGTATGAACATATTTTCATTTTTGCATGCATAATTTTATTTTCATTTGTACCTGTAAAACGACTGTAAATACCTGTTCCTTTTTGTAATTATTTAGCCCTCGTGGCTAATTAAATACGGTTTAGGTCAGCAAGAATGATTTATGCTAAAGCGTTTAAAAAATGGGTGTTTGAATATAAAATGCTGCGGGAAAACTCTGTTTTTTTATTCACGCGTGGGAAGACTGTTAATTATCAGTTTATAATTTTATAGGAAATTATTTTGTGTGATTTGAAAGACACGAATTCGGCAACTTTAGTTGATAGACAAGAATTTGCCCCTTTTTTTTTTTTTTTTTTTTTTTTGGGTGGTAAATCATCAAATAACTTCTCCCGCTCTGGGTGGAGCAGGAGGGCGTGTCAGACTTTTACTGACTAAAACCCACCCCTGTTCCTTCAGTAGCCCGTATGCCAGGGGCTGTGGTGTCTCTTTCGAACAAACCCGCACTCCTGGCAGGCATCGACTCTTGCGGGCCCCATCACTTTTTGTGCTGACATCTCTTTGAGGCGCGCGTGGAACACAACGCGCCGTCGACTTGGGCTTGGTCCTTACCGGAGAGCGAGCTACCCATTACTCGCCGTCCGCAAGCCCATGCCTACGGTGGCCGGAAATCGGCCTGGGATTCCCGACGCCCAGGGCGTCTCCGTATCCTGCGGCGGCTAGGGTCACGAGGGCGCATATGCTGCCTCTGCCTCACGTGCGCCGCCTCCCTCTTCGCGAGCATCACTGCTTCGCTGAAGGAGGTGACGGCTCCCCATGCCCTCTTACGATAGATTTTGACCCGATTATCTCCATCATTTAGAGAAATTATTCCGAAAGGATTTTGTGTATAATTCGTAAATAAAATTTACCTACTAGCTTTTGACACCAGCTTCGCTCGCGCGGAGTAAGAAATTATCGCACAGGAACGTACTACTGAAATAAAAAGTATCCTATGTGTTAACCCAGGTTATAATAATGTGTGTGTGCCAAATTTCATCCAAATCCGTTCAGCTATTTTGCGCTAATGAGTAACAAACATCCAACCATCTGAAACATACAAACTTTCACATTTATAATATTAGTAGGAAGTAGGTTGTTTTTTGTGTGATAAATTATTATTTTTAATTAAAGAAGTTTTACAGTCTAACAAACCAATGATATAAAGAAAGTAATATAAAAAATTGTTAATAACAAGACTACTAAAACCCACCCGTATTCCTTCAGTTGCCTGTGTGCCAGGGGCGGCGGTATGTTTTTCGAACAACCCGCACCCCTGGCAGGCAGTAAGGATAGCTTAGATATAGCACAGAAATCACCTTTATTGCGTAACACACTGTCGATCACAATCTGAATCCTTTTGATTGATATTTCTACCCAAGAACGTAAATATCGCATTGAATGTTGTTGAACTGTCAATGAAAGCCATTCGTACTGTTATTGTGTTGGATATGCAATTATCGTGCAGGGGTGGGGGGCACGTAGAAATAGGTACTGTGAAGAGTAAGTGGGTTGAAGAATTTTAAAATAAAACGCTTATGAGGTGTTAGCACAGGTATTCAATGTAAAAGTTGTATAAGTTTCTGAAACTCAAGATTTGAAAGCAGCTTACAAGTCCGCGCCTTCATTAGATTCCAAGCTTCCGGAACAAAACCTAAGTAAAATTTATTGTATGTTATTATTTCTAAAATTTCCTGACTGTTCGAACATAGACAAAGCCCAATCATTGGCTGCCAGTTACGTAAGGTTGCCTTCAGTGAGCGAACAACCTTTACAGTACAATATGTAACTGAATTGATGCACATTATGAAAGTAGTGGTGGTTCCTTGTGGTACCGGCCGTTAAAGAATAGCATCATCCCATTTCTTACCGTGTGTGTCATAGAAGACAACTATGGGCCTTACTAGAGATTGAGCAGCAGCGTTGTCTATGCATTTTACCAATATTCTACGATCGCCAACCCGCCTACCAAGCGTGGCGATTATGGCAAAACCCCCCTTTTGGGAGGAGGCAGCAGTGGACGTCTTTCGGCTGAAATGATGATGATGATGATGATGACGAAAATAGTTGGTTCAGAATCGTTTACTGTCATTTTAATAGTGGTTTGTTCATAATTTGTAGTTCATAAAAAATTTAAACTACGAAATTTCAGTCACACTTCCGCTGTACATTCAAAACAAATCAAAAAAAATCGAAGTACCTATACTACGGTAAACGTGTGCAATTTGTGCGTGGGTAGATTTGTGATGTGATCATGTGATCGTAATTTTCTGCCACAATCGTACATAACCAATTTAATAAATATACAATGTTTCAAACATAATAGTAAAAATTCAATGTATGTTTTATGATTATAACTGATATAGGCTTATTTGAAAATTAAACACAACATGGGCTTAACAAAACAACTGCAAACACATTACAAATGAATTAACCTGCTGCATTTTGCATTAAAAAAAAAAAAAAAACCGTGTCCATTTCATTTTCACTATCACTTTTTAACTCACACTAAAACCTAACAGTTTCGCTTTCGGTTAACAGTCTTCAAAAGTACGCCAACAAGGTTCCAAAAAGGAAACATTAGTCGGTTTGTTATCACGACACCGGTACAGACGAGAACCCTTCAAATTAGTACAATTCCTATGTACTGAGGGGCTTATCGTAAACATTTGATGCGGCCGTAAAAGCTTCAGTAATAAGGACGGTTGCATTGACCCGATTTGGGACATTGAGTTACAAAATAGTTACAGAAGGCTCAAAAATCGGGCACCCACACACATTGACACACACGTACAGCGATCTCAACTATAGTCTGTTCCAAAAGTTTGCGATGAAAGTGTAAACGAAACATGCGGGGTAATTGCGTACCACACTAACAATAGGAAATGTTTTCATTATGACCCCACCATTAATTGCGTTATTTGACAACCCGCACCGCGCAATTAGGGTGCTGTTCAAGTTAATTTCTTATGCCATCTCTCACTAATGAGAACTTACTAATACCTCTGTTTTTGGAAGGACTTTAAAGCTCACCCCTTTTTCCAACAATTATTGTTCGAACAACATTATTCATAAATAATTTTTAAAATCGGCCAAAAACTTATAGAAATATCGATGAACACATATAATAAAATAAAATAAAATACGAAATACGATTTATACGAATTAAGGACCTCTTCCTTTTTCAAGAAGTCGGGTAAAAACTATAGCCGATGTTTAAGATTATAAAATTAACTTCAAAATTAACCAACAAACGAAAAACATTTTTAAGGTGATTTAAAATTAGAATTTTGTTGTATTCAAATAATCAAATCAAACCACTCAATTTGTAACTGGTACTATAAATTGCCATCTACAGTTATTTTTTCTGATTCATTTGTTCCCATTTTCATAAAAGAATTTAAGAACAAAGTTCATGTCAAAAGAATGCCAGTCGCGAGTTCGCTGTAGGTACGTGGAGTGAGTCTTCGTGCGTGCGTTCACTCATTTTATGGATCTGCCCTTCTGCACCTATCTTTTTTGTGATTGAATAGTCTGTGTGCGTACGATGTAGATGGTTCGACCTTCAATATTATGAGGTACGGGGAATGTTCACATTTAAAAATATTACAGAAGTAAGTGTGTTGAATGTAAAGGTTCTTATTGACAGAACTGGTGGAATGAGCTGTTAGATTGCCAGAAAAAACATGTGCTAGTGTCCTAGCCTAGTCCGAAGTAGCATTAGGGTTACTGCATACTATAGCGACAAATAGTTTCGTCTCATTGTCGTGCACGTGTCATTTATCCCACAAGGGCATTTTATTAGATTGTCCTTCTGATACTGGACTTTAGCTTTAGTTTGTGACTTTCGTAAATTCTGACAACCAGTCTTACCAAGGGGTATCGTATTACCCAGTAACTGGGTTGTGGAGGTCAGGTAGGCAGTCGCTCCATGTAAAATACTGGTATTCAGCTGTATCCGGTTAGACTGGAAGCCGACCCCAACATAGTTGGGAAAAAGGCTAGGCAGATGATGATGATAGCTTTAGTTTGTGAAATTCGAAAATCTATATAAATAAAAAGAAAAGTCCTGACTGACTGACTCGTCAACGCCCAGCCCAAACCCTTGGACCTAGAAAGCTGAAATTTTGCACAGATGTTCCCTTTATAACGTAGACAAGGAATAAGGAACGATTTTTCGAAATTCAACCCCTAAGGAAGTTAAATAGGGGATGACCGTTCCGCGCGGGCGAAAGCTAGAGTAACAAAAAAAAAAATACATCGTGTCTTTGTCTTTTATAATGTAAAGAGTAAATTACAGGGTGATGTAACTACATTTTGTAAATCTGTTCCATAACCCAGTTACTGGGTAACACGGTACCCCTCGGTAAGTCTGGTTATCAGACTGTTGGGCTTCCAACTACCAGTAACGACAAGGATCTATTGTGTTGCTTATCCTGAGTCTGAAGATCGACCCGCGTCGGTGTTATTATTTAGCCACAAGCCCCTTAAAAACCAATTTATTTAAATATACTTTATTGTACACCACAAAAAATACATTACAAAAAAATAACTAACTAGGTAACTTTAATTTTTAAATCACAGAATGTAGTGAAAGTTTTCTCTCTTATTTACTTTGCAATCAATATGATTGAGTACTAGTGACTGCGAACAAAATGGCCGACATGGCAACCACTAACGAACCTCCGCTATTGGTGTAAATAAAATCTAGCTTTAATTTTATTAACGTAATGGGTGACGCGATGGGCTGGCATCGAATGCTCGGCCGCTGTGCCGTGAATAGTTAATAAAAACAGCGGGTAGGTTACGGTTCGTAGATCGCCTTCGGGGTGTGATTGTGAGCGAGTTCAACAATTTCCCATTTCTTCCCGTGGGTGTCGTAGAAGGCGACTAAGGGACTTACTAGAGAATGGGCAGTAGCGTTATCTATGCATTTTACCACTATACTGCGATTGCCAACCCGCCTGCCAAGCGTGGCGATTATGGGAAAACCCACAAACAATGCACAGAACCGGTCGAAATGGCTGTGCTTGCGGAGGCCTATGTCCAGCAGAGGACTTATTTCGGCTGAAATAATGAATGATCAACAAATCCAGCACATAATATTATATAAAGTCTTCTTTCCCAGAAGGGTTCGGTAGAGGTGTAGCTTTTGCCAGTTAAATGAAAGTTCCATGTAATAGAGGTGAGCCTGTTGATATTCGAAGGCATGATTAATCACGTTTGAGAACTTAAAATCTTAAATTCACGCACTGAACACAGCGCACATCCTAAAAATTTCGGTCTGTACCATGATATTTAAAAGAATTTTGTACAAAACTTTAGAAACGCGCTGTCTCGCTAGAAAGAATATGAGACTATTCAGGGGTCTATTCTAGAGAGTCTTATGAACCATGGATAATTTTTTTTTTGCCAGAGACGATTTAAAAAGAAAAAAATATTACAAGTTCGGTTTCGGTTTAAAGACATTTTATTTCTCAAAGAACAAATTACAGTTCACTTATAGAGAAACTTAACTAAATTAACAATAGGTTGTAGTTGATATTACGACGTTCAAGCAATTCAAGAAACTGAACATCACAGTTTCATTGGAAAATATGTGCTTAAATCTAGTTAAAATTCAAAACACAAAACAGTACAAGCTAATCTTATGTGTGTGTTACAAAAAATAAAATCTAATAAAATTGAAAAATCTAAACTTATGTGTCTAATATGTGATTCCTAAGGCCTTTTTTAAATGTTGGTATGCTTGTACACTCTCTGAGTTCTTTAGGTAGTTTATTGTATAGCCTAACCCCCTCCCACTGTATAGTTTTCCTGCCGTACAAGGTTCTCACTTTTGGTACTTCTAGGTCGTCTTGATTACGGGTATTATATCTACGCGTCTTTTGTGTAAATGAAATATTTGTGTGTATGTTGGTCTTAAGGATCTTTCGTATAGTCATGCATGTATGGTACGTATACAATTGTTGTAGGTTAAATAATTTTGCTCTTTTGTAGACTACTTCTGTAGGAGTATCGTAGTTGTAATTGAAGAGGACTTTGACGATTTTATTTTGTGTTCGTTGTAGGTGTTGTTGATTTGTTTTTGCAGCTTGACCCCATACTTGGATCAGATATTCCAGATGTGGCTTGATTAGTGTGTTGTAAATAGTATGTCTTAGCTTGTAGGGTACGTATTTTGCAATGTTACGTATGGCTCCGGTTAGTGGAAGTATTCGAGACCTTACGTAGTCGATATGCGCTCTGAATGTCAACTTACTGTCCACAATCAGGCCCAAATATTTTTCATACGTTGATTTTCGTAACGGTTCGTTATTTATTGTAAGATCTGGGAATGGTGGTATTTTTTTATTCTTTGCTGCGAAAATTATGTAAGCAGTTTTACTAACATTCATAGTCAGAAGGTTTTGAGTAAGCCATACATTCAAAACATTAAGGTCTTTCTGTGCTTCTGAGATAATATGAGTGATAGAATTGCCAAAATAATAAGTTATCTTTTTTAGGACGATTTGGGATTTTGACGCAAATATTTACGTCTCTAAGCCTTTTGGCCTGGTATAGGGGCTTGCTTTTTTTATTTTCATTTTACTTTTGTATTTCTTTTTAATGTTTCTTTATTCACGTTTAGTTTACTTTGCTAGTGTACTTTTTCTTTATTTTATTTTTTTCGTTATATATTTCCACACCGCTTTCACTGTAACCTTATCCCCAGTAATAAAACGTATAGGTTTGGGCGCGGCGCCTGCGATCATCATAAAACGGATCCGCCACCCGTGACCGCCACTCAATGATACATAGGATCTAGTTTGTAGCACTTTCGGGAAGCTTCATCAGCTACTAGCATGTGTGTTGATCATGTGTGTGCGGTGTGAGTGTGTGTGTGATTGCTTTTTTCGATATCTTGCTTGTAATTTAAATAAAAATGAACATTATTTAACATCATATGAGTGATTTTGATTTTGATGGAAATCACGTCACTTTGTTTAAATAGGTTCATTTTATATAAGTAGATTATTTTACAAATTATTGTGAATGAGAGAACGTTGTAGGCCTTACTGACTGTAGATTTGTAGACGATTTTCTATTCTGTTTTTTCATTCCTCTAAGTACCTGGTACTTATTGACAGACCTGCACTGTCCTCCCATACGTATTATCACTGTAATTTGAAAACATTGTTAAAGCCAATTATTTTTAAAAGAGTAACCGTGGAGTTTCTTGCCTGCTCTTCTCCATAGGAAGCAACAATTTGGAACCGTGCACCTAGCTTCTGACGTTTCATAAGTGCCCATGCAGGTTTATTTGAAATAAAAATATTTGAATATCTACCAGCCTATTACTATTCCACTGCCTCTTCTCACTCAGAGCAGGCACGAGCATTGATCTTCTGACGCTTGCTCTAGATGGGGTGTGGATTTCAGACTCATTTCTATACAAGACAAATAAATAAAATTAAAGTGTCGTTTGTGATGTCATTATCACAAACCCACATGCATTTAGTAACAGCTTGTTACTAAATGCATGTGAAACCTTGTGGTTAAGAAATTTAAACCGCACGGGTCGATCGGTCAGGCTAAGCTGCGCTTGCCGCGGTTGGTCCGTGGATGGGTGACCATCTTTACATACCGAGACCCCTCCGTGCCTCAGAAAGCACGTTAAGCCGTTGGTTCCGGCTGTCATTTATGAATCTTTGACAGTTGTTACGGGTCGTCAGAAGCCCGAAAGTCTGACAACCAGTCTTACCAAGGGGTATCGTAATAACCCAGTAACTGGGTTGTGAAGGTCAGATAGACAGTCGCCTGGTCAAGGTCAGATAGGTCATGTTAAATACAGGTATTCAGCTGCTTTCGGTTGGATTGGAAGCCGACCCCAACATACTCGTAGATGGGAAAAGGCTAGGCAGATGATGCATGTGTAAGTATGTGTATACGGTATTTATTAACACATGATCATTTTTAAGCTTTTGTCTGTCTGTCTATCCCGGCTAATCTCCGAAACGGCTGGACCGATTTTGACGAGACTTTCACTGGCAGACAGCTGTTTTTATAAGAAGTATCATACCATGTCATGTGCAGAATAAATAAGCAATGTTTCTTCCTTTTCTATCTTTCATACTTTTGTCCCGGTAGCTCGTGCCCTCATGTGGGATAATTTCCGACATTTTCCTCACGTTTTTCAAAAGTGCCTTTTATGTGCCTATTTGAAATAAATGCTTTGACTTTGTTTTCTTCTACCAATGTCGCATTATTTATTTATTTATTTAACACTTTAAGCACACAAATGTACATAGGCGGACTTACTGCCATAGGCATTTTCTACCAGTCAACCTTTGGGTGATGCAGAGACAAACAGTGGTAGGTGCAATAAATTTGAGAAATATTTTAACTTAAACGCATAAACCTAACTTAAACTATAAATATAATACATAAATACCTAACCATACATAAATATAAGCACAAATAAATGTACATAAATAAACGAATTGACTAAAAACAAATAAGACAAACAATGAGAAAACATTACCGTTGTAATGATACTGCCAACTTTTTGTGAATGTGCTCGCGAACTTTAAACTTGAAGGATAATCGGTTCCCCCCCGAGTGGGTTCCCGCATTGTCGTTGCGGGGGGGCTTAGTAACCGTGGTCTCCCATCCACGGTGAAGCCAAGAGGAACCCAACGGTGGGGCCGCTCGTCAGGGCTTTTGCCTTCAAGCCATTGACGTAGCGGCCAAAAAGTAGGTTGCGGTGAGGTGCACCGCAACTGAGGTGGGCCGCGATGTCGAATGGGAGGCATCGCGGCTGAGGGTTACAGGCTGCGGTAGAGGAGGAGTGCCGGTGCTTCTGAGCAGCGCTCTTCCCTTCCGTGGCCTGGACGGGGCCGCCACCGTTTGATGGCGGACGCGGTGGGGCCGCAGGGGAAGAGGAGTGTCGGTATTGCGTCAGCCGCTCCCCCTATCCTCTGCGGCCGAAAAGTGGTAGACGGGACGGCGCGTTGTGTTCCTCACGCGCGCCGTCAAAGATGTCAGCAACCACTGGTGGGGTCCGCAAGGGCCGATGCCTGCCAGGGGTGCGGGTTTGTTCGAAAGAGATACCACGGCCCCTGGCATACGGGCTACTGAGGGAACACGGGTGGGTTTTAGTCAGTAGAAGTCTGACACGCCCTCCTGCTCTACTCAGCAGGAGAAGTCATTTGATGATTTCCCACCCAAAAAAAAAAAAAAAAAAAAAAGGATAATCGGTTGGTTGCCATCCTGATTTCCTGGGGGAGCGCATTCCACAGAGAGATAGATTGAACGAAGAAAGAAGAGTGAATGAAGTCTGTGGGGTGAGTGGGACACTGAAGCAGACGATTGTACGATGAGCGTAGATTTCTGTTGTGGTTGGCGCAAATGTACTGAAAGTGGGGGCTAGATAAACAGGGGAAGAGGGAGAATCGAGAAATGAAAAAAAGGTGGTCAGCGCCCTTTGCTCTCTGCGCAGGCGTATGGTGCTGGTGTACTTGCCGATTTCGATTCTTTTGGCGGCATCGCGTTACCTCTTTATAACAAGCGATGCGCGCAATCGAATCCCGGATTCTGCGTCCCGCGTTACGGGTCCTAGTTTACGCGTCTGGCGATTGGGCTGATGTAGTTAATTATCACAAGACTAGCTTTTGCCAGCGGCTTCGCCCACATTGAGGTCGGAAATTCCGATCCCACGAGATCGTACTATCGGGATAAAAGTATACAGGATAAGTCCAGTGCGCAATTCAACATATCATTCTAGATCTCCCAGCGCAGAAATTTTTCGTCGGTTCTACAAAAAAAAAAAAAAATTAACAAGCGCAAAATTTCTACGCTGGGGCTCTAGAATGACATGCTGAATTCATGGTTACAGTTTGCGCACTGGTTAAAAATGTATCCTGTATGTTAATCCAGGTTATAAACTATCTATGTGTCAAATTTCATCCAAATCCATTCAGCCGTTTTTGCGTGATTCAGTAACAAACATCCAAATATCCAAACTTCTCATTTATATCTAATACCAGCTGACTCGGCGAACTTCGTACCGCCATATTTTATTTCTCCAGTCGCGACTGAGGAACCCTTCAAGTAAAATCAAATCAGTTGGATTCTCAATAATAATTAATTCTGATCAAATCTATATATTTTTATAAATTATCTTATATTCAAACCTTGACGTGACAATAAGGAACACATAAAAAAAAAGAATCATCCAATTTGTGTGCAGTCGTTCGGAAGTTATGCGCGTACATACATTTCGGCGATTCATTTTTATATAGTATATAGAGGATTAGTACGAAGATAAGATTTGCGCAGGACCTAATACCGTTTCCTATCATAAAGCTATGAACGAATGAAAGGAATGAAAGAAAACGAACAAGAAGTACGTAATTCACTCACCATCACGTAAATTATATCACCAGGAAATCATGAACAATTAGTTGAAGGAAGAATACCGGAACGACGGCCCAGCGGCGACTGGAACCGGACACGAGATAGCAACATAGCGGTCGTAATGTTGTTTTGTTGCTCTTTGGGAAATATGGAAGAAACGAACGACTGAAATGAATGAATGAATTCTTGTAGTGAAAGGAATGAGTAGCGAATAATTTCTGTTATTATTTAGCGGAGTTACCCAGTACCTGGTGTGACTGTTCCTAAATTACCCCAGGCTGATACAATTTTAGTTTCTGCCAATTAAGTTAATATTAGTTCATAGGTCGGTTCCCTCTTAGGGGAAAGGACTGCACTCATCCCCGTACGGCCCTGTGGAGCTCGTCACCGGACTGGACGCTCTCCCACCGGTATAATGTAAATGAATTCCAAATATGTAGCCTTAAATTATTCTTAACAATTCATATTTATGAAAATACATTGGATGTGGTTTCATAGTCTCACTGGATTTGGAGTTTGGAGGTCAGAACAAATCCGATCGAAAAAACCCAATAATACTTTTGTTCGACCTGAGGGGTAATTGCGAACACACTAACAGTAGGAATAGTTTAAATTTTGACAGTTAAACAACAGTACTGCAACGCTTACAACAGTACTATAGGTACGCAACCCTTCGGGGAACAAGGTGATGAAGCCGTATCCGAACAAACCTAACGTCATTTGGAGCGCGGGCGTGTGAAGTATTTTTTATCTATGGTCATTGCGTTGACAGCCCCTGCACGAGTGAAAAGTTTTCTTACATCGTCAAATTGTAAATTGTAATACTAAGATTAAATTGTAAGTATCGCAAAAAGAACCAGTATTTCATTAAGTGGAGTGGCCTACGAGAAATCAACCGATCACAAGGCGTGATGTTTTATATGAGTTCAACAACGTTCATTGCGTTTTTTACGTTGTTGAGCAAAACATTTTTTACAACATATTCAGTAATGGATTGCCAATGGTGCCGATTCTGTTGTCACAAAATTCTCTAAACTAGACTAAAAATCACCAAAATTTAGTTTATTCCTGTCAAACGACGATTTTCTATTCTGAAATTGACTAAAGTGACACAACTTAACTATATTTTAGTTTGACAGCACTAAGATTGCACTGAATTATTAGTTTAGTGAAAATGGTAATTTTGCTATTCTGTTGTTGTCAATTTCATTATTCTATTCAATCTAAAATTTTGGCTGTCTAACTAAATCTGACTATTTTTAATCGCGATTAAATAGGTGTGGAATAAAATTAGTTGTCAAGAACTAAAATTCACACCGACACCTCGACTTCTGGTGCAAAAATAGTACTGTATTTTTTTTCTTTTCTTTTGCTTATATCTCGAAAACGGTGTGTCCTATCGCAAAAATAATGAAAATTTCGACCCCCTTTCAGACACCCCAAACACATCGAAAACTCAACATGTGGATACTAATTTTTCATATTTTCCATGAAAGTGAAAATTCCATATAAATCACGTCGAGGATGCCGACCCCGGCGCGCTGCTGGCTCTAAAAAAAACACGGGGTCGGGCAAACAAGTACCACGTTGCGAAGTCAAAACATACCACGTGCGAGTCGCGAGTGTCAAATTCGATTTTAGTTGTGTCAAAATAGTTTTTTCACTTCTCATGCTCTGAAAGTGCTTCTTTGTGCAGGGTATAGGCTGCACAAAATCGAATTTTGTGCACAAGGGCATTAACGTATCTACTCATAAATTTATTATATTAAGGCAAAGAAAATGAGCCATACAGCCAAATGCAATAAGAAGTTCATAGATAGAATTTGTTATTATATAATATTTACTTTAATTTATTTGCCTTATGTGTTTTTTAAGATATAATAGATATTAAAATTTTAATTCAAGTACGGTAGGTTAGTTGATTTAAGAAAATTATTATATTATTATTTTCTGCAGCCTAATATCAATGTCGTAAGATTTAAAAAAAAAATAAGCGGCGGGAAACAGCTCTTGTTCTTTTTTCGTGCATTTATTAATTTCTTCAATTTGCTAAAATTGTTAAAAATGTCCAGTGAAGAAGAGGATTTAACAGTCTCTCCTAATACGCTTATGGAAATAAATGCACAGAGAGTTGTGCAACAGATATTACCGCCAAAGTCTCGGGAAAAATATCTCAAAGTTTACGATAATTTTGTAAATTGGAGAAAAGAAAAACTAGTAACTACGTTCTCGGAAAGTGTTCTTTTGAGTTATTTTGATGAATTATCCAAAAAACTTCAGCCGTCTACACTGTGGAGTATATATTCCATGCTGAAAGCAACATTACAAATGAAGGACAATGTTAATATACAAAATTATTCGAAGCTTACATCTTTGTTGAAGAGGCTTTTAAGTGGGCACAAAAGCAAGAAAAGCAAGGTCCTTTCAGCTAATCAAGTGGAAACCTTCTTAAATACCGCTCCAGATGAAACATATTTGGCCACAAAAGTACGTAATACACATTCCTTTCATATTTTATTGCTCATATACCTATTGCTCTTTTGTTCTAAAGTGTATAAAAGTTATTAATTTTGTTTTAGGTGGCACTTATATTTGGTATAAGTGGTGCGTGCCGGGGCATTGAACTTGCGAACATTACCGTAAATGACGTAAAGACGGACACGCTTTTGCAAGCAATAAACTTACCCGACACAAAAAACAAACGGGAGCGAACATTTGTTGTCAAAGGAGATTACCTAAAAATAATTAAAAATTACCAAGCTCTACGTCCTCAAAACGTGTCGACTAATAAATTTTTCCTCAATTATCAAAATGGGAAGTGCACTAAGCAAGTTATAGGACGCAATAAATTTGCAGCCTTTCCCAAACAGATCGCAACTTTTCTAAAATTAGAAAATCCCGAAAATTACACGGGTCATTGCTTCCGCCGGACCTCAGCCACCCTTCTAGCAGATTCGGGAGCAAACTTAACAATGCTGAAAAGACATGGCGGGTGGAAGTCTGATCAGGTTGCTGAGGGATACATTGAAGAATCCGTACAGAACAATAGCAAGATTACCGACCGTATAACAGAAGCCATTAATTTAATCCAAAGCGAGCCCGTCCCTTCTACATCCAGAGATTCCTTGTTGTCGTCAGAGCCATCTTCTCATAATATGCCATCGTCTCACAATATGTCGTCTTCACAAATTCAGAAAAACAATTTCCTTCAGTATTCAAAACTGTTCTAATTTTACTTTGAATTTTAATTAAAGAAATGTTATGTTATACTACTGTTTTATTTCCTCGCAATCGAAGTGAAAAGCAGAGTTTATAACTCGTCCACAAAACCATTTTTATCCTCGACATTACTATCAGCCCTCGCCTTCGGCTCGGGCTGCTAAAAGTCTCGGATAAAAATAGTTTGTTTTGTGCACTTGTTGTAAAATCTACTATTAAATTTAGAGATTTTTTTTTGCAGAATGGCGTTTAGATTCTCATAGTAAAAAGTAAGGAATTTTAGTTATAGTTTAGTTCGTTTAGTTAGGTGTACAACAGAATCGGCACCAATATCTTTCAAGCTGATTTAGATTCTGATTGATAGTGTTGTACGCAACAAATTATGTGTATATGTTGTCTCACTGCAGGTCAAAGATTTTTTTTCTTTTTTTCTGGTCTTATACAATCTATTGTTGGCCAAACCTTTAAAAATGAGTCTAGCTCGTCTTCGCGTTGTCGTTTTCTTCCAGTTGGGAGTGCCATTGAGTAGTTATTTTGGCCCAAAAAGTTAAATAAAACCTTTTAAGTTGTAGGTAATATTTTGATCAGGGCAGTGTTACGTCGGGGGAAGGCTAATGAAAATGTTATCCTTTCTACAATGGCATTGTTAAATTCATTATTGCTGGATATCGTCTGTTTGGCGTTTTCATTGGCCGTGAAACATGTTTAAGAACCACCGCCAAAAAACCTACTATTAAATAAAAAATTATCGCACCCAAATCGGTTCACCCGTTTAAGAGCTACGGTGCCACAGACAGACAGACACAAATAACAGTCAAACTTATAATACCCCTCTTTTTGCGTCGGGGGTTAATAAAATGAATATAGCTGCATTTATAAATTTTCACGGTTTTCCTCACGTGTTTGTTTTCGGGATTGCCCGATAAGTTTTGGACTCAAGGGAGTCAAAGTTAAAGTCACGACCTCGCCGTGTTATGAGATTGGAAAAGGTTCCACCTTCGTGACATTTTCTAGGAAATAAAAAGAAAAATCTTGAAAGATATATTTTCTGTCCTAAATAACGAAACGTTTACACGATGAGTACGCACTTAAAAAAACCGACACAAAAGTCTTTATGATTATGGCGTTGTGCGGAGTCTAGGTTTCTTTTTTTGAGTGTGGGAAATCATTAAAAAACTTCTCCCGCTCTGGGTGGAGTAGGAGGGCGTGTCAGACTTTTACTGACTAAAACCCACCCGTGTTCGTTCAGTAGCCTGTGTGCAAGGGGCTAAATTAAGAACAGCCGTACGGATTGATCGATCAGGTTAAGTTACGCTTATCGCGGTCAGCGAATGAATGGGTGACCACTGACCATCTTTACATAAAGAGTCCGACAAACAACGGGTCAACAGAAGCACAAAAGTCTTACCAAGGAGTATCTATCGTGTTACCGAGTAACTGGGTTGTGGAGGGCAGATAGGTATTCGTTCCATATAAAATACTGGTATTCAGTTGCATACGGTTAGACTGGAAGCCGACCCCAACAGTATTAGGAAGAGGCTAGGAAAATTCATTGTAATATGTTAACATTAACCCTGTATTTTTATATATTATAAGTGACATGTTTTAGTTGAAACACTAAAGCGCCGAAGACATCATTTACTTCGCTTCAAAACTATTTTAGTACATTGACCCTCCATTTATTCCCTCCACCACGTTCCACCTTCTACGGCAAAACAAAATGTCATCGCCACAAACTTTCCCCTACCATAGAGAAATAGTGTCCCCTATAATAGTGTCCAGGGAAGGGTCGCCATGCTGTCAACACCACAGGGCGGAAATGCTAATCGTTATTGTTATTATTCTGCATAGTTTTGTTCAAATTACTGTGGCTGGCGTTCAAATAAACAGGGTTGATATAGTTAGTCAGAGCGGACAGGAGTTTTTACTTTTGTAATGTAGTTATTATGCCGTGAATGTTTTCGTGTGTGTTATTCTTTGGTAAGTTTGCTGTGACTGCATTGATATAGGGGGTTTATTTATAAAACGTTGTTTAAAGTCAAGAGATGTATAAACGTCAAAAATTTACGGTACGGCTTAACATTCGCTTATTATTATTTAATCTTTGATCAGTGCGTGTTGCCAGTGATGACATATGGAACCGAAACGTAGTCGCTAACAATAGAATGGCCTCATAAGAAGGCTTGAAGTCACCCAAAGGGCGATGGAGAGGGCTATGCTTGGAGTTTCCCTCCGTGATCGAATCAGGAATGAAGAGATCCGTAGGAGAACCAAGGTAACCGATATGGCCCGAAGAATTGCCAAATTTAAGTGGCAGTGGGCAGGGCACATTGCTCGCTGAACAGATTGCCAATGGGGCCGAAAAGTTCTGGAGTGGCGACCGCGTACCGGAAGACGTAAAGTTGGAAGGCCTCCCACAAGGTGGACCGATGACCTTGTGAGGGCCGCAGGAGTGCGCTGGATCCGGGAAGCACAGAACCGGTCGAAGTGGCGGAGCCCTATGTCCAGCAGTGGACGTCTTTCGGCTGAAATGATGATGATGATGATGATCTGTCCGTGACATCACAGCGGGCCCTATCAGAATACCAGCGCTGCAACACTTTTTAAATGTCGCAGCATCATGCTCAGATAGTGACCTTTTGGCCTCGTACAGGACCTTGTTTTTTTTTATAAATCTGTAATGTGTTGTAGTTATGTTTGTGATATTCCTGTGCGAGTCTACTAAATACTTTTTCTTTCTTTCTTTCTAAACGTGTAAAACGTACGGAACAGTTTAACATTCTCTTATCATTACTTAACGGTATAAATAAAGCAAAGCGAAGCATATTGCAAAAAAAAAAAACATTGTGTTTCAAATCAAATCAAATCGTTTATTGCAAACCAAAATGTACACTTACAGGTGGTAATAAAAAAAATTGAAACAATTATGGACCCTGTCGGGCACAGCACATTTTTAAATAACTAAATAACTAGGAGAAGAAAAGCGCGTTATTAATTTCCGTTTGAATTATTTTGTTTCCTTTTAAGTTTCTATTCATTTACCTATTACATATATTAGGTCTTTACCTATGAAATTGCCGTTCTGCAGTACTGGCCATTTCAAATCAAAATAATTTTTGTTTGGCTAAGAATTCTAATTTCAAATTAATTTTATTTTAAAAACATGGATTTTTTTTTCTAAAAGTAGTCATTTCTTTATTGATTAGTGTTACATTTTCATCGCATTTCAATCTTTTTCGTCATCATGGATACGTTAAAATTCGAGTAATTATGGAATATGAGTACCGTCGTGGCAGCAACGCGGCACAAGCGGCAGGCAACATCAACGACGTTTACGGAGCTAACACTACAAACCAACGCACCACCTGTTATTGGTTTGCTCGCTTCCGTTCTGGAAATTTCGACCTGAAAAATGAACCTCGCGGTCGTCCGAAGACTTTGGTCGACAATGACGAATTAAAGGCGATTGTGGAAGCTGATGATACAAAATCTACGGCTGAATTAGCAGCAGCTTTCGACGTTAGCGTCAAAACAATATTGGTCCATTTGCGTCAAATTGGCAAGGTAAAAAAGCTTGACAAATGGGTGCCCCACGAACTCAATGATCGCCAGCGCGAAGTACGCGTCGAGACGTGCCTTGCACTGCTCAACAGACACACAAATGAAGGAATTTTGAACCGCATTGTTACCTGCGATGAAAAATGGATTCTGTTTGATAACCGTAAGCGCTCAGCAAGTTGGTTGGATCCTGGTTCAGCACCTAAACAATGCCCTAAACGAAAACTTACCCCTAGAAAAGTGATGGTCACTGTTTGGTGGTCTAGCGCCGGTGTGATTCATCACAGCTTCTTACCAAACGGGGTGAGCATTACTGCAGATGTGTACTGTGAAGAACTGAACACAATGATGGAGAAGCTGGCGCATCTCCAACCAGCATTGGTCAATCGCTCGTCTCCGCTGCTCCTGCACGACAACGCGCGACCTCATACTGCACAGCAGACGGTCTCCAAGTTGCAAGAACTGGGGTTGGAAGCTCTCCGTCATCCGCCCTACTCACCAGACCTTGCGCCTACAGACTACTACTTTTTCCAGAATTTGGATAACTTCTTGGCGGGAAAAAAATTTAATACCCGAGAGGCAGTACAAAATGCCTTTGAAGAATTTGTTGCCTCCCGTCCAGCTGATTTCTTTAAGAAGGGCATCAATAAACTGCCACTGCGATGGCAAAGATGCATTGATTGCATGGGTGATTACTTCGATTAATACAAATAAAAAATTCATGAAAAAAATTCGTTTAAATTTTTTCATACAAAACGGCAATTTCATAGGTAAAGACCTATTATTAATAACGTATGTGAAAGTCTATCTATGCATTTATTTTTTATTTTATTATTTTTGAATAATGCTTACGGTTTAGACAGTGATGCAAATCAGAGGTATAATGTTTTTTTTATTAATACTTATAGCAAAAACTTTGTACTCCTTTTTACGAAAATCACTCTCACGAAGGAGTATGAAATTTGACAGAGTTAATGTTTATATTGAGGAGGAATGCAGAAATCTAATCTATACAAATATAAAATGCTTTGTCCTGAATGGCTGACTGACGGATCAACGCACAGCCTAAACTGCTGATCGTAGAGACCTGAAACTTGGAGGGTGTGTTCTTAGTGTGACGTAGGCATCCGATAAGAAAGGATTATCCGATTTTTTTAGGGGGTGAAAAACGGGGGCAAAGTTTTCTCAATATATTTTGTTAGTCACCTTTTAAACGCTTTATTTATTTATTAACTTTGGATGACTTACAGTTTTTTTTTTTTTTTTTTTTTTTTTTTTTTTTTTTTTTTTTTTTTTAGTACCTAGTTAAAACTAACAGATTAAAAAAATTGCATGTGAGACTGACAGCCAATTAAAAGTCTTCACTTCTAAATCCTTCTTCTTATGCCTTCGAAGTACCAGGTTGTCATAACCCGGTAGGAACACACCTAATATAGGTAGGTAATTGTGTCAGCTAGAAAACGCTTTATACAGTCGAAGTACTAGGCTGTTATAACTCGGTAGGAGTACACCTAACATAGTTGTGTCAGCTAGAAACCGTTTAAATGGTAATCTAAAAAAAAAAAATGTTTTAACAAAATTAATAACGTAAAAAACCAATTCGACTTCTACGCGGACGATGTCGTGTGCAAAAGTTACTATTTTTAACCCCCGACGCAAAAACGACGGGGTGTTATAAGTTTGACGTGTCTGTGTGTGTGTCTGTCTGAGGCAACGTAGCTCCCGAACGGATGAACCGATTCGGATTTTGTTTTTTTTTTTTGTTTGAAAGGTATATTAGTCGGGAGTGTTCTTAGACATGTTTCATGAAAATCGGTTCAGCCGTTTGAAGATTATCAGCTCTTTTCTGGTTGATGAAGGGATTTGAGCATCTTCCACGGGTCTGATCAACTCGAAATTTTGTATTCTATTAGTTCAATGATATTAGACGAACAAAGTAACCTTGAACTGATGTTGGAGCAACACCTGGAATTTCTAGGATACCCAAGTTACTCACCAAAAAACAGCAGAGGTATCGTGTTTGGGCTTATTGAAAAGATCTCAATGAATAGATTATAGATAAATAGTGATCAGGACGAGGAATGAGGATAAAAAATTAGTAACAAACTTCACTGTGGGAAAACTACGCAACGCTGCGCAGGTTTAAGCGAAACATTAAGTTTAAAAAGCAAGAAATAAAAATTAAATAAAAAAATTGAAAAACCCCCGACCCAATCAAAAACTCTTAAAAGTAAAAAATTACATTTATAGACCTTTTAAGTTGAAGGTAATATTTTGATCAAGGCATTGTCAAGTCAGGGGACGGTCAATGAAAACGCCAAACAGAGGCCTAGCATTTTCATTAGCCGTCCCCCGACTTGACAATGCCTTGATCAAAATATTACCTTCAACTTAAAAGGTCTATAAATGTTATTTATTACTTAGAAGAGTTTTTGATTGGGTCGGCGGGGTTTTTTAAATTTTAAATTTAATTTTTATATAATAATGCGTTACTAAAACATTAAGATTTAAATGAATTTTGGTAAAATATCGACCGCTAGACGACCAAATAGTAACTATGAAAAGCCTTTAGTACTTGAAACAACACCAGTGCGAAAATTGTAACCATGAATTCAGCATTTCGTTATTTAAAAAAAACAGCTGTTCCATACATTTTGACCGCGTAGGTTTCGCGCACTTTTCTATGAAACAGCTGATTGTTTTTTGTATCATCATCATCATCATCATTTCAGCCGAAAGACGCCCACTGCTGGACATAGGCCTCCCCCAGGCTCCCCCATTTCGACCGGTTTTTGTATAACCGACGCAAAATTATTGTGCTGGGGGGGTCTAGAATGCTAAACTGAGTTCATGGTTACAGTTTGCGCACTGGTTAAAAACTTATCCTGTATTAAGTTCAAACAGCACGTAAAGTCGGTACTCCATTTTTCCCCTGCCTTTATTCACCCACAACATTTTTAGAATAAGGAATGGCATCTAAGCCGTTTGCTCTAGATAAACCGCATATCTCGGGATATAGGTCAATACGCAGACCCGCTTTAAATTCCCGGATACCGGATATGGTAAGGATCCTTATCTGCGCTGAAGTTGGACCGCGGTGTAGAAATTGATTTTATAAGTTCGAGTTTAGATAAAAAATGAGTGGTTTGTGCAGTTTGCGGAGTTTTTAACTGACTTCGAAAAGGTTATCATTTAGACATGTTTATATTTATAAAAATAAAAAATATGTTTTTTTTTAATGTTTTTTCAGGCACAACTCCGTCATATATAAACGGATTTGCAAAATTATTTTTTGTACGAAAGGGGTTTTCCAAAATGGTCCCATATAATTTTCATAAAGATCTGACGATTTGTTTCGGAGACAGACAACGGAACTCTTCAAAAAATGACAGCAAATCAACCGCGATTGCTGCTATCGCATAAATATGCATTGTTTTGACCCCAAAGATGATGAAATTTCGAGTTGATTTGGGGGTAGGTAGCTAAAAAAAAAAAAAATATAAAAAAAAACAACCGACTTCCGGAAAAACGCTACAAAGTGAAAAATAACTGTAATTTCGGAAATTTTGTAAAAGTTTTTGGAGAGTGTTTTTATCAAGATGTGAAACTATACAAGTTACGTACGTACTGTTAGTTACGCACTTGCTACGATCTATAACATACTTCTTTTGCCTCGTTTATGCTGGTCATAGACGCACCGGTGGCGAGTACTACGAAAGTTACTATGCAAGTAGGTAATACAGGATAAAATTTTAACCAGTGCGCAAACTGCTAACCATGAATTCAGCATATCATTCTTGACCCCATAGCGTAGAAATTTCTCGTCTGTTATACCAAAAAAAATCAGGTGTCCCATACATTTTGATCGCGTAGGTAGGTATTGCACTTTTCTATGAAACAGCTGTTTTTTTTAAAACCGGCGAAAAAATTCTACGCTGGGAGTCTAGAAAGAAATGCTGAATTCATTGTTACAGTTTGCGCACTGGTTAAAAATGTATCTTGTCTAGTTGGAAGTCTTAAAATAGACTTGGATCAGGTAGGCCGAAGCAAAGAGATGGAGATTCACAGATGACTCCGCCGTGCAGTGTAAATGTGGTGGTGTCCTGCAAACAGCATCTGCCTGGCGTTTTCCCACCTATGTCGGGATCGGTGGTGAACCTCTTGCCACGAATGCTAAACTACTGACTTAAGGCGGAGATTTCTTGAAAACGCTCAAAAAGGTGGTTTTTTAAACCAGTGTATCTCTTTAACCGTAAATAATTTTGAAAGCAAAAAAATATATATTTTCAAGTTTTTTTTTGCATACAGTGATGGAACTCAAAACATAATTAAATATACTATAATGCATCAAAAAAATCATCAAAGTCACCTCTTAATTATCTTTGAAACCAGTTTACCTCTTCAATAACAATTATTATTATAATTAAAAATATTCCATAAAATGCCAAATGCCAAACTTCGTCTAGTGATCGATTAATATTTGTTAAATAGCTAATTTAATACGATTAATAATACGATAATATCTAATTTTATACGATTTTATTTGCATTTTTACGACAATACTTGCTCATTTGAAATTCGAATTTAGTACAACAGATTTTAATCTGTATCGGATTGCAGTAAGAACTATAACGACGATACGACGAGTACATATAAAATTACCAGGGTCTTAAAGGCGGAGACTGACTTGCAACGTTTATTTGTAATGTATCATTTGAGGTGAGTATACAGGGTGTAAGGGGAACACTTCCAAAGCCTTAACGTAAATGCAAACAGATATCTATAATATTTCGCCTTAAATTGGTTATTGTGCGTCAATTTAAAACGTTTGACGCTTCTGTAATGTTTCTACTTATTTTATTTTGGCGGTGCTTTACAAAGGATGCCTAAGCCTAAAGTCGCCGCCTGGACTTGGGGTCGTTTTTAAATGTGTTAAATCTCAAATAATGGTTCATTTAACAGTTCTCACAGCATAGTGTATAAAAAATGCAAAAAAATGTTTTTTTTTTTTAAATATTTTACCGTATCGAGAATCACTAGCCCTATCACCCGTCTTCGTTTTCGGAAGCGCCCTTCCTTCCTGTATAATACATTTTGTAACCAAAACGACAATACACAAGACACGGCGAACGCTCGCTTCGATCACATGCCTCAAGCGCGCTCTATTTCTTGTTACAAAACGGCGATTCACTAAACATGGCGAACGATAGCTTCGAGTTGACTCAAGCGTGCTCCATTTTTATGCATCCTGTTCTGACAACAAGTCAGTAAAGTTTAAATAAATCGTGCGGTTGCAACGTTCGCATTGAGCGGCTCGCTGCACTGACTACTGTAACGCGTTACAAAAACTCGATACATTATAAACAAATGTTCGTCAAATCGTTGAGCTCCTCAAGTTCTGAGTTGAGCTGCATGATTACTGATAAATGCGTGCACTGATTGGATAGGTCCGCTCAATCTGTGTGGTTCTTTCCTAAAAAGACCAGTTCAGATATCAACCCACATGGTCTTGGGCACGCCACGATTGCGGCGGTAAGTCCCCTTTTTGAGGAGTGGTTTGAGAGGCGGCATGGCGTCCTCACCTTCCGCCTGACGCAGGTCCTCACCGGACACGGTTGTTTCGGGAGGTTCCTGTTTCGGATAGGGCGGGAGGAAATGCCCGGGTGTTTCCACTGCGAAGATCGCCCTGAGGACACGGTGGAGCACACGGTGGCGGCGGGCCCTGCTTGGGCGGAGCACCGCCGTGTCCTCGTGGAGGCGATCGGCGGCGGCGATCTCTCGCGTCCGGCCCTGGTCCAGGCCATGGTGGGAGCCGTCACCTCCTTCAGCGAAGCAGTGATGCTCGCGAAGAGGGAGGCGGCGCACGTGAGGGAGAGGCAGCATATGCGCCCTCGCGACCCTAGCCGCCGCAGGATACGGAGACGCCCTGGGCGTCGGGAATCCCAGGCCGATTTCCGGGCACCGTAGGCATGGGCTTGCGGACGGCGAGTAATGGGTAGCTCGCTGTCCGGTAAGGACCAAGCCCAAGTCGACGGCGCGTTGTGTTCCACGCGCGCCTCAAAGAGATGTCAGCACAAAAAGTGATGGGACCCGCAATGGTCGATGCCTGCCAGGGGTGCGGGTTTGTTCGAAAGAGACACCACAGCCCCTGGCATACGGGCTACTGAAGGAACACGGGTGGGTTTTAGTCAGTAAAAGTCTGACACGCCCTTCTGCTCCACCCAGAGCGGGAGAAGTTATTTGATGATTTCCAACCAAAAAAAAAAAAAAAAACCCACATGGTCTTCATATGATCTGACCAAGATTATGCCTGGACTTTAAAAGATACTGTGACCTCTGAGTTTGTTTCGGCCTTTCTTCTCAGAGTAGTCAGATAGGAAACGCCGACCTCATCTAGTTTAAAAAAACCTACCTACAGAATTAAAATCATTTATCATAACAACGTTGCAAGTCAATGGTGTAAAATAACATTTTGGAACACGCAACATATTTATGTATCTGACCTATGTGGCGACTGCCATCTTGCTCGGTGTTTGTAAACGTCACGTCGACGTCAAACAACGGTTTAATTCCAGTGGCTTGATTTAGCCAGGATTCTGATTGCTTCGGGACTGACGTGATGGGACCGAGTTTTATTTGCATATATTTTACGAACTAGATTTTTGCAGTCGCGAGTTTCGGTTTTTTTTTTTTTTTTTTTGGGTGGGAAATCATCAAATAACTTCTCCCGCTCTGGGTGGAGCAGGAGGGCGTGTCAGACTTTTACTGACTAAAACCCACCCGTGTTCCTTCAGTAGCCCGTATGCCAGGGGCTGTGGTGTCTCTTTCGAACAAACCCGCACCCCTGGCAGGCATCGACCCTTGCGGGCCCCATCACTTTTTCTCGCTGTCCAAGGACCAAGCCCAAGTCGACGGCGCGTTGTGTTCCACGCGCGCCTCAAAGAGATGTCAGTTTCGGTTGGTTGGTGTGGTTGATATACCGTTCGTATAAAAGATACAATCGGGCAATCCTACTTTCTACTCCTACTATCCTACATTTATTATGAACTAGCTTTTGTTTGCGGCTTCGCCCGCGTGGATGTCAGAGAATATCCCACGGAAACGTACTACCGAGATTAAAAGTTTGCAAGCGCCAATTTTTGGAGACTAAATAGATAGTTTCATGGTTCTACAGGTTTCCCATTTATACTTTCATTCCCATTTTACTCCCTCAGAGGCTCATTTCCCAAAAAAACACTGAGACACATGGTGTTTAATTTTTTATCAGAATGATAAACACATTTTCATGGTTTGAACTACAAAAATGACGATTTTCCATACTAACTTTTATCCCCTATTTAACTCCCTTAGGGGTTGAATTTCTAAAATTCCTTCCTTATTCCTTGTCCACACTATAAAGGGAACCTCTGTGCAAAATTTCAGCTTTCTAGGTCCAAAGGTTTGGGCTGGGCGTTGATGAGTCATAAATAAAAAGAAAAGTCCTGACTGACTGACTCATCAACGCCCAGCCCAAACCCTTGGACCTAGAAAGGTGAAATTTTGCACAGAGGTTCCTTTTATAATGTAGACAAAGAATAAGGAAGGATTTTTCGAAATTTAACCCCTAAGGGAGTTAAAAAGGGCATGAAAGTTCCGCGCGGGCGAAGCCGCTGTCAAAAGCTAGTATTAATATAAAACGTTTATTCTCTGTCTACATAAGTTATGAACTTAATGCTAAACTTAGACAGTAGTGCACGAAAAAGGAGCTAACTTTGTGAAAAACTGGTGCCTGAGGTAAGGATTTGTTCGAAAGTGTTACCGTGGCCCTGGCACAGGCAAGTGAAGAGACATGGGTGGGTTTTAGTCAGTAAAAGTCTGACACGCCCTTCCGCTGCACCCCGAGTGGCAGAAGTTATTTGATGATTTCCCACATTCAACAAAAAAAAAAAAAAAAAAAATACGCCGCCATCTTGATTTTTTTGACATATCACGAAAAATATCACAAATGCTTACAAACGCCCCCTGTCAATGGAATTTAGGCGCCAAAAGATCCTGTACATGTACAGTCACGAGCATTAATATGTATACACATCGCCAAATTCAAAAGTGATTTTCTTTGAAAAAGCGATTGCAACCCTGATATAACTTGGGTATTTCAGTATAGTATGGGTTCCAAAATATTATTTTCATAATAAAATAAGATTACAATGAGTAAAAGTGGAGAAAATCACTTTTAAAAGTTGGTAAGCGTATACATATTATTGCTCGTGACTGTACTCTCTTATAAAATAATGTAAAAAAAACCTTTTTCAAAAAAATAACAACCGACTTCCAAAAAACACTACAAAGTGCAAAATAAATTTAATTTCGGAAGGCGAACATGTACAGGATCTTTTGGCGCCTAAATTCCATTGACAGGGGGCGTTTTATTTTTCACTTTTTAGTTACCAATTCGAAATTTCATTGTCCTTGGGGTCAAAACAATGCATATTTATGCGATACCAGCATTCGCGGTTAATTTGCTGTCATTTTTTGAAGAGTTCCGTTGTCTGTCTCCGAAACGCATCATCAGATCTATATGAAAGAATGGGACTATTTCGGAATAAACACCTTTCGAACAAGAAGAATTTTGCAAATCCGTCTACATATGACGGAGTTATGCCCCGAACATACATAAAAAATAAATAAATATATAAACATGTCGAATTGATAACCTCCTTCTTTTTGAAGTCGTTTAAAAAAAAGGTATCGTGTAAATTGGTTAAAACCAAAACCGCTGGCAAAAACTAGTCTTTAATAAATAGCAGTAATTTGATTTCAGGCCTAGTTCAGTAACGCAGGGCCATATTTCGTCGGCAATTCCAATCTCGGTTTTCAACAGCGAATAGTGACACCCAATTGTGCTTTTCGACAGCCGTCCTTAAAGAGACGATGCTCCTTTTCCTCCCTTTTCAATACGTTTCTCTTCAGTCCAATTGACGAGTGCTTCTCAATTCAAAGTCTTTGAACATTCAATTGTGTTCAACACTGACAAATGACTGAATTCGACAAATGGACGAAAAGATTTATAGTTTTGTTGATTGAAAGTTGGAGTAGGTACGTGAAGAATGTTAGGACGTGGAAAAGTAAGTATGTAATATGGTCTAAGGGCCCTCGCCCACAGCGACTTTTTGTAGCGATGCTGTCGCGCGTTTCGTAAACGCGCGGCAGCATCGCTACTAACGCGTGTTATTCGCATTTGCAACGCGCTACAGAAGCGATGCCAACGCGTTACTAATGCGCTACAGTGCAGCATCGCGACTGTATCGATGCAAAAGCGCGACCGTGTCGGACAACATCGGGGAGAGTTGCCTCAACGGAGTCCATCTTGCAACTGTAGCGATCGCAAGTATTTTAGTGCCGTAACTGAATCGCGTTTGCATCGCGATTGAATCTGGGCCCGTGGGCGAGGGCACACAGCTAGCGACCGCTTCGCGACTGTATCGATGCGGACGCGCGACAGCATCGCTACAAAAAGTCGCCGTGAGCGAGGGCCCTAAGTCGACATTCACGCGGACGTAACAAAACTGCGGTGGGATTTTACCGCGCAACGGAACTTCAACGCACTGCCTACGCAGTGTAAGAGTTAAAAATCGAACACTGTGTTTTTTTGACGCGCAGACTCACTTGCGCTGCATTCTGTTATATCCTTAATGCTCGTTTCAACACTGAGAGTTGCGCTAGCAACCTGTACGCGAAAAAATCCCGCGACGATTAAATTATGTCCGTGTGAATGTAGACCAGCGTTTCCCAAAGTGAGCGATAACGCCCCCTTGTGGGCGCTGCAGGCCTTAAGGCGGTAAGAGACCCGCTAATTCCGCTGAATCTCCGCTAATATAGCTCACAATAATTAATTTAATTTGAAGTTATAGTGCTTTTTAAGTAGGTGAAAAAATGGGGGCGCTAAAAAATATTTATTCTGAAAGTGGGCAGTAGACAAAAATAAGTTTGGGAACACCTGATGTAGACCAAGGATATGTGATGTATAAAATGTTTTAGGTATACCTTAGTGGGCCTATTCAAGAGCGTGGTTGGCAAAAATACGGTGTTTAAAGTTTGAAGTGTCAAAACTCTATCTACAGGTATCTCGGCCTGAATTCACCATGACCAATTAACAATTCCTTACTCGTAACCACGTCAATCACACACGAAATCTGCAAATTTCGTATTAATAATATCGACAAACTGTCTTGGAACATACAGAATATGACATTTCGATTCCTTACCGTTACATTGGTTTCTAAAAAACACGATATTGACGAAGTTTGAACGTAGTAAGATTCCGCGGGGAATCATTATAACCATACAGAATTAGGGCCCTGTTGAAAATGTGAAAACCATAAAAGACCAGCAGCGGCGGGTTTACTACCTCATGGGTAGTATATACATCCGTTTCCTGGAGGAGAGTAGTTCCAAGGAGGATGCCGCCGCGCTATCAAAAGCAACAACCTCGACCGCGCCTCAAGAGGAGCTTGGTCCGTTGCTACCTGGACGTTCCCCGTCGCCTTCCGCGACGGGTAATGCTGGGGAGGCAGTGGATCTGGCGACTTCTATGGCAGCGCTGGAGGTTTTATCAACTGCGGGATCAATACAAGATCCACTCTCGTCCATTCTACTTTCGGACGAGGACTGCTTTCCGCAAGGGGAGAGAAGTGAGGGCGAGGACAGCAGCCTCTGCTCCTCTCCTTTGCGGGACTAGGATCTTGCAAACCAACCTCCAGCACAGCCAATCTGCGTCGGCCACCTTGCGCAGAGTGCTGGAAAATCAACAAGGTAAAACCATCGCCCTTATCCAAGAGCCGTGGATCAGGGGTGGCAGAATATGTGGTCTGGGTAACATCGGAGGTAAGTTGCTGCTAGACACCTCCGTAACCAATCCGCGCACCTGCATTTTTGTCCCAAAACATGTACCTAACCTTCTAATTAACGAATTCTGTTCAAGGGACCTGACAGCAATCAGGCTTTTCAGAACCGAGCAGGAACTCCCGCACATTGTACTGGCCTCGGCATACCTGCCGGGTGATGAGGACGTGCCTCTGCCAGAGCTCGCCTCACTGGTTGATTACTGTGAAAAGGAGAAACTAGAACTAATCATCGCGACAGACTCCAATGCGCACCACACGCTCTGGGGTAATGTCAAAACCAACAACCGAGGTGAGGTAATGCTTGATGTTATTCTTAGTAATAACCTTGTTTTACTCAACAAGGGCTCTGAACCTACCTTCATAAACGCGAGATCGCAAACAATAATTGACTTAACAATAGCAACCATAGGTATTTCCAACTCCATACAGGACTGGCATGTGTCCAATGAGATATCATGCTCAGACCACAGATGGATCCGCTATACCATTAATTTTAACCTAACCAAACCACAGCCAAGAAGGGTTCCTCGCAACACAGACCAAGTCAAGTTTGTCAGATTAGTCGAGGCTGAAATAGGCAGATTACCCGCCCTTCCGGCTGAAATACCAGTAACCAACTTAGACGAACATGTAAACAACATCACATCCATCTTCCTATCTAGCTATGAACAGTCGTGTCCCCTCACGGTACCAAGGCAGGGAGCTCGCCATTCCTGGTGGAGCCCTGAACTGGAAAGACATCGACGAAAGCTGAGAAGACTGTTCAACAGAGCTAGGAACACACGGTCGCCGATAGATTGGGACCACTATACAACAGCTCGCAAAATGTATAAAAAACTGATACGCCTCAGAGGAAAGAATAGCTGGAGGCGTTTCTGTACCAACATTGAAAGTAACAACCAGGCAATGAGGGTCAAAACCTGTCTTGCTCAAGAGACAGACCACTCAATAGGATGCCTGAAAAAACCAGATAATACGTACACAACAAACGACGCTGAGACAAGCGAACTACTCCTAACCACCCACTTCCCAGGATACCAGATTGCCACCCAGCAAAGTTGGGAACCACATAGGGAGAGAAGCACGAGCAGCTTAGATTGGGAAGTGGCGTTAGAAGTAATCGACAAAGACAAAATAACATGGGCAATCAACACCTTCTTACCTTTCAAGGCACCAAGACTGGACGGTATATTCCCAGCTCTACTCAGGTGGAGCCGTGATTTACTGGCTGATTACCTCGTCAAGGTGTTTCGAGCCTGCCTGGCCCACCGCTACATCCCCTTAAAATGGCGAGAAGTGAAAATAATCTTTATACCGAAGCCGGGTAGGGGCGACTACACCCAGCCCAAATCTTTTAGACCCATAAGCCTCTCCTCGTTCTTCTTGAAGACACTGGAGAGGCTGGGAGATAGAAAGATCAGATCGCAAATTTCGGTACAAAGACCTTTACATCCCAATCAACACGCCTACTGTGCAGGCAAATCAACTGAATCAGCACTCCATGGCGTAGTTTCACGCATAGGACATGCTCTCAAAGCCAAAAACCCAACCCTAGGCGCCTTCATTGATATAGAGGGCGCTTTCGACAAAACTAACTTCGCCAGCATCGAACAGGCACTTGCCAAGCACGGTGTTGCGCGAACGCTCATAGAATGGATTAATAACATGTTAAAATACCGTGCTATTCAGTTTACCGTGAACACCACCACACGAGGAATCGTGAGCAGAGGCTGCCCACAGGGTGGGGTGCTGTCACCTCTACTGTGGAATTTAGTCGTTAATGAGCTCATCGTAGAGCTCAACGCCAGCAGTCTTTACTCGGTAGGTTACGCGGACGAAATAGCAATTCTGATTTCGGGGAAGTTTGAGGGCATCTTATGTGATCTCATGAGAAGGGCCTTCAAAATAATCGAAAGTTGGTGCGCGAAGCACGAACTGTCGGTTAACCCCTCGAAAACAGAACTAATAATGTTCACCAACAAAAGAACTCTTGGACCCCACAGGCTTCCAAAACTTTTCAACACAGAACTAACACTTAAAGACGAAGTCAAGTACTTGGGGGTGATCCTTGACAGCAAACTGCTCTGGAACAAGCATCTTGACTACAAACTTAATAAAAGCACTATTGCACTCTACCAATGTAAAAAAATGTTAGGGAAAACATGGGGGCTTTCTCCGAAGATCACTCTGTGGTTATACAAATCGGTAATCAGGCCAATGTTGGCTTATGGCGCTCTGGTTTGGTGGACAAGGACCGAACTCTCGACCACCATTACCAGACTACAACGCTTCCAACGACTGGCCTGTTCAGCTACCACTGGCTGCATGAGAACCACCCCAACAGCAGCCATGGAGATAGCCCTTGAACTAACTCCCCTTGACCTGTACATACAGCAGGAGGCGGCGCTAGCTGCCATCAGGCTAATGCATCTAGGCATATGGGGCAAGAACCTTACCAGTCCACACGCTAAAATCCTGGACCGGGCGATTGAGTACCAGCCTTTCATCGCTGCCCCGTGTGATAGAACACCAAACCAACCTATGTTCAACAAAAACTATATCATACGTTCAGGACATACGTTTACAACAGTAGAGGAAGAAAGGGATCAGTCAGGAGCCAATGAAGTGCGCATCTACACTGACGGCTCAAAAACACAAGACGGTTCAGGTGCTGGCGTACACTCCCTTGACCTCAACATCAACCTTCACATACCGCTAGGCACACACAGTTCGATCTTTCAATGTGAATGTGTTGCCTTAACACAAGCCGCAACAGCAGTAAAGCGCTTAGGCATCCGGAACTACGGCATTAAATTCCTATCCGACAGCCTATCTGTGCTCAAAGCTTTGGAAAACAAACAAACTAACAACAAACTAATTTTTGAGTGCCATCTAGCCCTGGAGAGCTTATCGACGTCCAATCGTATTGCACTCCAGTGGATCAAAGGGCACAGTGGATCTTTAGGCAATGATGCCGCAGATGAACTTGCGAAGAGAGGCTCTGATATGAAAGTGCTAGGCCCGTACCCACTTCTCCCCCTGCCTTTCTCACAATTTCGTGCGTGGATTCGCCAAAGGTCGACCAAACTCCATAACAACAGATGGTCACGGGCAACAGACTGTAGACAGTCAAAATTGGCTTTACCGATTGTACACCCGCGATTAACCAAAAAACTTCTCAGCCTGAGTAGAAATAACCTTAGAATAATAATAGGAACAATTACGGGCCATAACACACTTAACAAACACCTTTTTAACATAGGCGCCACAGACAGCCCGCTTTGCAGGGGCTGCCTTGACGCCGAGGAATCAGCCGCCCACGTCATCCTGGAATGCGAGGCCGTGGCTTCTCAACGTGTAGAAATCCTCGGAACAGTGAGGTCGCTCCGCGAAGCCTGTGAAGCTCCCAGGAAGCTTCTGTGCTTTTGGCCGGAGCTAGGCTGGCTATGTTAGCCAGAATCCCCACGCACAACGGACCGAATGGGAGTCTACGTGCGGAAAAGGGAGTCCCATCATCATCATCATCATAGGGCCCTGTTGGGTGCCAGTATGTAATTTAGTAGCTCCGTAACGGATAAACCAATTTCACTCACTCATTTCAGCCGAAAGACGTCCACTGCTGGACATAGGCCTCCCCCCTAGTCCCTAGTCCCTATAGTGGTAAAATGCGTAGAGATCGCTGCTGCCCATTCTTCAGGAAATCATCTATTATTAATTTGTTTCATAGATTAAATAATTAGGTTTTTTTTTTAATGAAGATATTTACTCATCATGGTCTATTTCAAGATCTTATCACAGTTTGGGTAGAACTCCTAAGTAAGAAAGTTGTACCTAAAATATAAAAACGAAACGTCACTCATTCATACGTTCATTCAATCACTGATTAATCACGAACTCTCAAAACTACTGGATGTACACGAACATGAAATTTGGCACAGAGGTAGATTATGAGTAAGCGACGTCAGCTAAGAAAGGATTTTAGAAAAGTTCAAAAAGTAAAGGGGTCAAAAAGGCGGGCGGGACATTATCGCAGGCGGAGCCCCGGGCAGCAGCTAGTACCTAAATAACTACGTACTATGTTAAAAACATATATAACAATACTTGTTAACAAAATTACGAGAGGACGACAAATAGAGAAGCATGGAAAAAAAAGTTAAATTAAAAAAAAAAAAATGATTGGCCCTTTAAGTTGTAGGTAATATTTTGATCAAAGCGTTGTCACGTCGGGGGACAGCTAATGAAAATGTTGTCCTTTCTACAATTGCATAGTTACATTAATTATTGCTGGGCATCGTCTGTTTGGCGTGTTCATTGGTCGTCCTAAGAACCACCGCTTAAAAACCTACTTTAAAAAAAATCGCACCCGAATCGGTTCAACCGTTTAAGAGCTACAGTGCCACAGACAGACGCACAGACACACATTCCAGTCAAATTTATAACACCCCTCTTTTTGCGTCGGGGGTTAATAATCATGTAGCGACGGCCCTAAAGAAATTGGGATAAGGTGAAAAACAAGAGAATGATGATTTAAGAACAAAAAAAAAAAAAAATCTCTATCTCTCCGCTCCGCTTCTTAGAAGTGATTCACAGTTCAACCTGGACAGTGGACTATAAATTCGGGATAGGATAGGTCATCTTGTCACAATATATCATTTTGGGCTCAAGCTCGAAGCAAATTGGTTTGCCGATACTTAGCATAAATCCAATGTCTCTAGAGGTTTGACATTATTTTATAAGAGAGTACCTTTAAAGGATCTTTTGGCGCCTAAATGCCATTGACAGGGGGACGTTGTTATGCATTTGTTTTTTTTTTGTGAAATGTCAAAAAAATCAAGATGGCGGTGTAATTTCCTTTTGAGTGGGAAATCACCAAATAACTTCTGCCGCTCTGGGTGCAACGGAAGGGCGTGTCAGACTTACTGACTAAAACCCACCCGTGTGCCTTCAGATGCCTGTGTGCCAGGAGCCACGGTTTCTCTTCCGTAATACCCGTACTGACAGGACAGTCACACTTCCGCTGTACAGTCAAAACGTATCAAAATGGACGCAATTCCGATTTTGAACACTCGCCGAAAGATCTTTTTATTACACTACACTATATTATAGATGCAAATAGGTAGTTACTTATGCTTTCTGACAGTTTGATATTGAACCTTTCTCTAACACAGTTGGGAAACTTACCCCCTTGTTTATAAATGTTGCTTAAAGTTGAGTAGGTAATTATTAGCGACTGTTTAACCATACATTTTTGACGTTTATTCTAGTCTATACGCAGCGTTTATAAAATAAGAGGGTAATTGTTTATCAAATTGAAATACTACGTCAATTTGCCTTGGTACAGCCAGTTCATGCAACTGTCAAAAAAACAATTTAAGTTGTTAGTGCACTTGGTAAGCAATTAATTTGTCTGTCTTATTTACAGTTCTCAGCAGGCTTAGCGTGACGCTTTATATTTCTACTCTACTGTAGAATATAAATAGTTTGTCTACATTTCTCGGTGAAAAACTGCCAACTGTGTAAACGGAAACGTAATTTTTTTCTACTCTTCCGATGATAAAACGCTTTTCTACAGTTCTCGTGATATTCTGCTTGTCATCTTCAAACAACAGTGTCAAGCCAATTTTTATTTGCTTTAAGGGCTTGACAAAGTTAAAACTATGTAATAGAATTTCCCACAATGCTAGACATTGAGGTGAGAGACTTGCGAAGTAATAACAGCTGTTTATGTTGATAGACCAGGTTAAGCTTCCCGCGGTTTTTCCGTGGATGGGACCATCTTTGCATACCAAGACGTAGGGTCTTGGTATGCAAAGATGGTGGTATGTGCCTCGGAAAACACCTTAAGCCGTTAGTCCCGGCTGTCATTCATGGATCTTTGACAGTCGTTACGGGTTGTCAGAAGCCCGAAAGTCTGGCCACCAGTCTTACAAAGGAGTTTCGTAATACCCAGTAAATGTTTTGTGGAGATCAGGTAGGCAGTCGCTCCAAGTAAAATAATTTACTTTTACAATGTTTGTAAATAAATTTGCGCACCATGTTTCTGTCATAAAATTAATTTATCTGTAATTGCTTCACTTTCATTCTTTTTACCTATTTTGGTATGGTAATTTTATTCTGGGTGCATCGTTTTCACACATAATTATAAAATGAATCATGTGTGTTAAACATTGTACTTAAAAATATATTAAAGAGTAACGGTGGAGTTTCTTGCCCATAATTCTCCATACGGAACTACATTTTGGAAGGGGCGACTAGAATCAATTCTATTTTAATGTAAATGTTGACGTTCAAAAGTGCTTTTTAAGTGCCTATTTGAAATAAATGCTTTTACTTTGCCTTTAACTGGTATTCAGCTGCTTCCGGTTAGATTGGACGCTGACCTTGACATCGTTGGGGAAAAGCTAGGCAAATGCTAAACATTGTGGTATAAATTATATGCAGTTTGATAAGTAATAGTGATGAGCCGTTTATGAAATACTCGGAAACTATAAATTATGAGCAGCAATTTGAACCGTTTACCTAGTTAACTGTGATTCGCGTGGGATGGTAACTAATGGTAAGCAGCTGACCGTCATCCTTCCACAATAATTCTCTATTAAAACCGTCGTAGGTAGAACAAATACAAGTATTTTTAAGCCAGCCGACTGTGCACAAACATTCTGTTCAAGAATTAAAAAGCCTCCATGACACGACCTTGGAAACGATTCACGCTGTAAAAAATTTCGGAGTGGATACTACTATATGGGATCCGTTATTGGTGCACATACACACAGAAAAATTGGATGCAGAAATCTACAGTTCGTACATGGAGTGCCGAAAAGCTCCGTGAAATCTGCCATCATTCGACGAGCTTATGACATTTTTGGAGAGCAAATTTACATCTCTCGAGCCAGTTAACAGAGAAAATAACAAGCCTGGTTTCACGAAGCATGAGACCAAGGACAAGGCCAACAGTAAGGTCAAGGAATATTCAAACAAATACGTACCTAAGGAGTTCAATAAAGCTACTTGGTGAATACACACGTCGGTGTTTTCTTCCACATTTTACATTAGAATTCCCGGCAAACATCTTACACCAGCGATCGGACTCCACATCTTTATCGCCAAAGGGCGATGGAGAGGGCTATGCTTGGAGTTTCCCTGCGTGATCGAATCAGGAATGAAGAGATCCGCAGGAGAACCAAAGTAACCGACGTAGCCCGAAGAATTGCCAAACTTAAGTGGCAGTGGGCAGGGCACATTGCTCGCAGAACAGATGGCCGATGGGGCCGAAAAGTTCTGGAGCGGCGACCGCGTACCGGAAGACGTAAAGTTGGAAGGCCTCCCACAAGGTGGATAGATGACCTTGTGAAGGCTGCAGGAATCCGCTGGATGCGGGAAGCACAGAACCGGTCGAAGTGGCGGAGCTTGAGGGAGGCCTATTTCCAGCAGTGGACTTCTTTCGGCTGAAATGATGATGATGATGATGAGGTAGAACGTATGAGGCTGAGATTGTATCGGACGTTGTGCGACATGTAGGTACTAACACTTTGTTTTTACTTTTAAATCATGCGATTGCTATCAAAGCACTTTTTTAATTAAAGTGTAATTCTGTCATCGTCTAATTATGAACATCGTTTTTTTTTTGGGTGGGAAATCATCAAATAACTTCTCCCGCTCTGGGTGGAGCAGGAGGGCGTGTCAGACTTTTACTGACTAAAATCCACCCGTGTTTGGGCACGCCACGATTGAGGCGGTAAGTCCCCTCTTTGAGGAGTGGCTTGAGAGGCGGCATGGCGTCCTCACCTTCCGCCTGACGCAGGTCCTCACCGGACACGGTTGTTTCGGGAGGTTCCTGTTTCAGATAGGGCGGGAGGAAACGCCCGGGTGTTTCCACTGCGAAGATTGCCCTGAGGACACGGTGGAGCGCACGGTGGCGGTCTGCCCGGCTTGGGCGGAGCACCGCCGTGTCCTCGTAGAGGCGATCGGCGGCGGCGATCTCTCGCGTCCGGCCCTGGTCCAGGCCATGGTACGGAGTGAGAGGGCATGGGGAGCCGTCACCTCCTTCAGCGAAGCAGTAATGCTCGCGAAGAGGGAGGCGGCGCACGTGAGGGAGAGGCAGCATATGCGCCCTCGCGACCCTAGCCGCCGCAGGATACGGAGACGCCCTGGGCGTCGGGAATCCCAGGCCGATTTCCGGCCACCGTAGGCATGGGCTTGCGGACGGCGAGTAATGGGTAGCTCGCTGTCCGGTAAGGACCAAGCCCAAGTCGACGGCGCGTTATGTTCCACGCGCGCCTCAAAGAGGTGTCAGCACACACGTGATGGGGCCCGCAAGGGCCGATGCCTGTCAGGGGTGCGGGTTTGTTCGAAAGAGACACCACAGCCCCTGGCACACGGGCTACTGAAGGAACACGGGTGGGTTTTAGTCAGTAAAAGTCTGACACGCTCTCCTGCTCCACCCAGAGCGGGAGAAGTTATTTGATGATATCCCACCCAAAAAATAAAAATAAACCCACCCGTGTTCCCTCAGTTGCTTATGTGCCAGGGGCGGCGGTATCTCTTTCGAACAACTCGCACCCGTGGAATATAGTTTATGATCCATCTCGCAAGATTATAGCGGGTTATTGGAAAAACACCAACAACCTCCTAAGAGGTCATTTTACTCATCATTATGAACAACTTTTACTACCCATAGTAAAAGTTTTTTTTTTCGCGATTTCAGTTTTGGTCTCAACCAAAACTGAAATCGCGAAAAAAAAAAACAGCTGTTCCCTACATTTTGATGAGATATACGAACATAAATGTAAGGAACAGCTGATTATTTTTTTCGCGATTTCAGGTTTTGGTAAATTGCAATAAGCCTTTTCGATAGTTTATGATCTCTCCGTGGGTGGGTGACCATCTTTACATATGACCCCCGTCCGTGCATCAAAAAGCATGCTAAGCTGTTTGTCTCAGCTGAATTTATGGACTTTCGACAGTCGTTGCGGGTCGTCAGAATCCCGAAAGGTTTACCAAGGGGTATCGTCCTACACAGTAACTGGGTTGTGGAAGTCAGATAGGCAGTCGCTCCAACATAGTTGGGAACAGGCTAGGCCGATGATGCAATACTGATGCAGGCACTAGTGATAATTCAAAGCGCTGATTTCTCATATCTCATTCTCTACAACAGTAAAGTAATTAATCCTAATTTCGGTTTGGAAACATTATCCGAAAACGTCTTCTATTTAAACTGTCAGCAAGCGTGTATGAGAATATCTGTTACGACTGTAACATGTCCTATCTAAACGTAACAAAGGATTTTGCGTAAGTTGTACGTACTTCAAAGGCCGGTCGAAAGTACCATCTACTCGTACGTCCGTTTCAAAATTAAAGATGGCGGCTTTGTGGAACATTTGGAATTGGATAAAGATTGAAGTTGACCGAAATCGTAGCATATAAGGTTATGTCTACTGCTCTGATATAGGGCACAAGATATACCAATCTATAGAAAGATATTATTGAAGCATGAAAAATATTCATGAAAACGGTTCATAAATTAAATATATTTTTTCAAAAGCTTTCAAGTTTTTACGTTCATGTATAATTTACTAGCTAATGTCTGCGGTTTCACCCGCATCAGTCCCGATCCCGTAAGAATATTGGGATTCATAGTATTCTATGTCCCAATCCTGGTCATGGTCCACCCATGTGTCAAATTTCATCCAAATTCGTACAACCTTTTAGCATAAAAGCGTAACAAATCTATAATATAAAAATGAATCGCAAAATGTGTTGGTATGCGCCTATCTCAAAAACGCCTGGACCAATTTTACAAATTCTTTTTTTTAAATGTTTGTTGAAGTCCATGGATGGTTTTTAGGGTTTTTTTTTATGTTTAGGGTAGGTAGGGTAGGGTAGGTAGGTAGGGTAGGTAGGGTAGGTAGGGTAGGTAACGTAGGGTAGGGTAGGTAGGGTAGGTAGCGTAGGGTAGGTAGGGTAGGTAGCGTAGGGTAGGTAGGATAGGGTAGGGTAGGTAGGGTAGGTAGGGAAGGTATTTTGTATGAATGACTATTGGACGGACAGGACAACGTCTGTCGGGTCAGCTAGTAAGCATGTAAAAACGGATCTTGTTTCTCTGTATTTAGTTCAGATTTAATACTGTGGCCACGCAATTCCTAACTTGTGTTTTTTCTATGTTACCATTGCCATTTTCCAATGCTTTAAAATAAACACTGATACAAGATTTGTATAGTCAATCTCGTAATTGCGTTACCACCCTAAAGCTGATAGTCACCTGCTATGTCATAAAATCATAAGATCTTGTTGTTTTTGTGACAGTTACATAGTTTGATAGTTGTTAGCGAATTATTTAATTTCCTGTTTACTTTTGTACTTTACATAGGTAACGGGTGAAATGTGGGTGTACTTCACCTGAACTTCTGCCTTTCAGGTTTCAGGCGTGATTTTATGTTAAGTTACGTGTTGTCAAAACTGATTAAGACTTTACGAGGTCGTGTAAACAAATTCTAATAGTTATTTAATTGTCCATTGCAACGTTTATTTCTTATTTGATTCCGGCAGTTAGTACTAATTAAACAATGCACGATAATATTCCAATTTTATACAAACAGTTCTGCGAAAACTGTGACGACCACATACTATAGAGGTAGGAAAACGGGTGGTACATAATGGCGGTGTTTAGCCGTCATGCATTAGCAATGGTAGAAACATTTAATTTGTAAAATTATGCGTTTGATTAACTTGTTTTCCTAGTACATTTGACTGCTAAGTCTGACAATTTAGCAGTAAAAACAGCTTATTAGTCTAGTCGCATGAATTAACCCGACACGGACGAATCGTCACTGGTAAGAAATACAATATTTTCTATAGCTCTAACTCACACGAAATTTATTTATTTGTTGGCGAATCGGCAATTACAGAAATTCGTATCAGGCAACTGGTACGTTTTGTATTTTATTAATGGAATAAATATTAGTGTAAAAAAGAAAAAGAAAGAAAGAAAGAAAAAAACGTTTATTTGCGGTAAACATGACGCAAAAAGAACAGGAATACAAAAATAAGAAAAGGTTGAGGGAAACATGCGTCACGTCCACGCAAAACGGCTATCGCTCAGCATTATGCTGCGACCCTATGCAAGACAGAGCCCCAGCGCTGGTTTTCAGTGACAGCCGGCTTTGACGTATTGACGTCGCCCGGTGCCTCAAACAATTAATAGGACACTGAACTGGTACAGCGAAATTATATAAAAAATAATATATTTAAATGTAAATATGATAGAACTAAACAGGAATATAAAAAATTATAAAACAAAATATAAAAAAGAAATAGACAAACATGCTACGAGAATATCATCCTCAATAAACTTTTACTCTTTATGTAGTGGCAACATTTCGAAGCGTCATCCATAGAGTTAATGTGCGTGTACTTTTCCTTATTTTCCTTTTCCGTTAACTGTTTTTTTGAAACGTGCTAGTTGCCTCATACGCATTTTCGGAAATGTCGATCCACCAACAAAAAAAAAAAAATACGCTTCCTAGGGCGAATTTCACCAAACTTTCGTACCAAGAATAAGTCTTATCCTGAGAATAAATTTTGAATTTTTGACAGATCTTCCATAGTAGAATTGTCAGACGTTTTTATTCTACGAATAAAAGATATCTGACTTTGGTAAAATCATTCCCTAGTTCTAGTTTTAAAACAATTTATATTGGATATTTTTTAACAAACCTACTTACAGAATTAAATTCATACATCATTTACGAATATCCGAAAAAGCGTCCCAAAGCAATCCCATGCTTCCTTTAGCACAGACAGTGCATGCACATAATACGATTATTTCGCAGCTCGAAACGCGTTTAGCAGAACAAAGTGGACGATGTTCAAAATCAAAACCTCGTTTCCAATTTATCAACTGGAACAACAGGAGGTGGGCGTTTCTGTAAACAAACAGAGTGCTGTGCAAACATTTTCCTGTAATTAAATAATACTGCTTTCTGACTAAACGATGTATGAGGGGTTCACGAATATTGATACTCGAGTGGAGCTGTGTACTCTGCACAGTACAAACAGATCTAGCGAAATAATATCCGGTTTTTTTTTATTTGGGGATATTATCTCGCAGGTCAACCTATGAGATTTTTAGCAGCTTAACCGGTTTGTCCCGTATGTGTCGCCGGCGTAAAAGATTAGCACCATCCCATTTCTTCCCGTGGGTGTCGTAGAAGGCGACTAAGGGACTTAATAGAGAATGGGCAGCAGCGTTCTCTATGCATTTTACCACCATACTGCGATCGCCAACCCGCCTGCCAAGCGTGGCGATTATGGCAAGACCCCCCCAAACCTGGGGGAGGCCTATGTCCAGCAGTGGACGTCTTTCGGGTGAAATGATGATGAACTGGAATTGCCTGTGATAACCTTAACAAATGAAGGCTACCAGCCAAGGCATCAAAAATAAAAATTATAGCGACTGCTCGCTAAGGGCACCCCCTGTGGTGTACGGAAGTAGGGGTATAATTCGGCGTTCTGCATCACTTCCTACTGGTGTAGGTCATCAAGTGCATGTCGAATTCAATCACAAAGGCGTATAAGCATCGCTCGATTCGCAATTGTTATGCATCGGGAATCCGATCCGCTAGGACGTGGTACAACGAGCTGTACCTAGTTAGCTGTTGCGCATCTGTTTACTTGGTATGAGATGCGCCGACAATCGTAACGCTTGCGTACACTTTTCTTTTTGTTCACATACGGCCCTTTAATAACACTGTACAAAGTCCTTTCTTTTTTACAAGTAAAAATATCCAAATACAGCTAAAGGAACGCACTGATACTGGCACAACTAGTATTAAACTGAAACTTAAAGCATTTGCAATTGCAGCATTTTGAATTGTTACATTTAACTGGTGTCTCGTCGCTAAGTAATAATACCCGCTCTCTTCAATCTTCAAGGTTAAGCAACGCTTGCCAAGGTCAGTCTGTGGATGGGTGACCATATTTACAAACAAAACTCCTCAAAGCCTCGGAAAGGACGATCCCGGCTGTCATTCGTATATCTTTAAATTCGGATAGCCCGAAAATCTGACAACCAGTCTTGCCACCCCCTGGCATATCGGGTTACCCAGCAATTGTTTTGTAGAGTTCAAATAGGCAGTTGCTTCATGCAAAATACTGGTATCCAGCTGCATCTAGTTTGACTGAAAGCCGTTCATATAGTATGAAAAGGTTTGACAGATTAATATTTACCCTACCTCAAAAATAGCTCAAAACTCAAACTCAAACCATTTATTTCAATTAAACCATTTACAGGCAGTTTTGAACTATCAAAAACTCTATCAGTTGGAAAGTTGAGGCTAGTTGCCCATTCTAAAATGTATAATATCTCTATGGAGATGAACGGGCAAGAAACTCCAAGGACACTCTTTTAAATAATGTTAGGTTTTACAAAATCTTGGGAACATTATTCTTGTTGCTTCTTGTGAGAACAATGTAAAAAAAACAATTCTAAATATAAGCTTAAAATAAGTCATGGAACTAGCTGTTCAGGGAATCGATTCCGCGGGAAATAACGATACAGAATTGGGGCCCAGTATGGTTATATTGATTCCCCGCGGAATCTTACTACGTTCAATCTACGTCAGTATCGTGTTTTTCCCCCTCAAGTGGGTTCCCGCATTGTCGTTGCGGGGGGACTCAGTAACCGTGGTCTCCTAGCCATGGTGAAGCGAAGAGGAACCCAAAGGTGGGGCCGCTCGTCAGGGCTTTTGCCTTCAAGCCAATGACTCAGTTGCGGTGAGGTGCACCGCAACTGAGGTGGGCCGCGATGTCGAATGGGAGGCATCGCGGCTGAGGGTTACGGGCTGCGGTAGAGGAGGAGTGCCGGTGCTTCTGAGCAGCGCTCTTCCCTTCCGTGGCCTGGACGGGGCCGCCACCGTTTGATAGCGGGCGCGGTGGGGCCGCAGGGGAAGAGGAATGTCGGTATAGCGTTGGCCGAGCTCCCTATCCCCTGCGGCCGAAAAGTGGTAGGCGGGATGGCGCGTTGTGTTCCACGCGCGCCGTCAGAGATGTCAGCAACGGCTGGTGGGGTCCGCAAGGGCCGATGCCTGCCAGGGGTGCGGGTTGTTCGAAAGAGACACCGTCGCCCATGGCACACGGGCCACTGAGGGAACACGGGTGGGTTTTAGTCAGTAAAGGCTGACACGCCCTCCTGATCTCTACCCAGACCGGGAGAAGTCATTTGATGATTTCCCATCCACCAAAAAAAAAAAAGTATCGTGTTTTTAGAAACCAATGTAACGGTAAGGAATCGAAATGTCATTTCCTGTATGTTTGTTTTTTTGGGTGGGAAAGCACGTGTTTCTGTGTGATAACTTTAACAATATTTTTTTTCTTTCTCTACAAAGCCGAAGTTTTCTAGAACGCGATGAGCCATATGCTAACGGATGAAGGCAGAACCTTTGCGTTTGACACGTTAAAAGCTAAAATCTTAAGTGAATGCTTTGAAACTAAATATCTTTAAAAGTGTTTGTTTAATTTCCACTCCGTGGCTCGCTGTCAAGGTGGGGTCGGCTACTGTGCGTGACGTGGATAAAGTCAGGGAAATTAATTGTTTATCAATTTGAGTTCAAACTTAAATTGTCCATCTTATTATCATCATCATTATTTCAGCCGAAAGACGTCCACTGCTGGACATAGGTGGTGTTTACGCTGACGCGGCGTTCGAAGGACCATATGCGGGAATATAACTTTACGTGGTGAAATATTGGACGACACACAGAATTGAGCAAAAGGGAAAATTGAGGTTATGACTCGTAAGGAAATAGGGATGGATGGACTTACTTGGGAATCTTCTGGACGAAACACGTTGACTCAAGGACAGTCTTAGCAGACGTCCCTCGTGTTCATTGATTTTCTTCCTTTTACTGTGGTGCACTTTCACTTGTTTATTAAATGTCACACTTGTGTCGGCCAACACTTATAATAGGCCTCCCTCAAGCTCCGCTCCTTCGACCGGTTCTGTGCTTCCCGCATTCCGCGGACTCCTGCGGCCCTCACAAATGTCATCGGTCCACCTTGTGGGAGGCCTTCCAACTTTACAACTTCTGTCTTCCTATTATCATAATCAGCTTATAATATTCCCAACTCTGGGACACTGGCCTGTTCTCTGTGAGAGTGAGGGGGTCCAGTGTGGGTTGGTAGATGTCATATGTCTTCGAATGTGTGGTGATGAAATTATTTACACAAAGTAAAGCTCCCGACTGGGATTGAACCGACGACTTGTAAATTGTACAAACATTAAACATTCAACACAACTGTAATTCTTTAACAGTTGTTTGAATTGACTATAACAAAATGACGTACGGTGTCAATTTGATAGACAATGAATTTCCCTGACAGGTCATAAGATATTTAAAGTACATCTTACTATCTCTTGTGGTATTGCGTTTAATTGAATGTCTTTATGTGAGTGAATTCGATAAACAACGAATTTTCCTGATAGTTCATGAGATATTTTTAAGTACATTACTATCTAAATGGTCTTGATTAAATGTATCTTTGAAGTGGGGTTGATTACCATTCGTTGCTATAAACCTACAAATACATACCTAGTGTCAGAAATTGCTTTTAATGTTAATTGTTTTACCCAATAAATAATAACAATAAAATACATTGTATGTAAATTGGCTATCAGAAACCACAGGTAAATTGTTCGACTGTATACATAAGTCAAAAGGGTAAAAACCACACGTTACAATAATATTTAGCGACGATTTAATATTTACAAAGGTGTTTAAACGTAATTGAATAAACATGACCACTAAAAACTTGTATTTGGCAGCCCTATCTATCACCCTGATAACAACGAAAATATTTTAAGAGAATCATTATACCGCCATTACAAAATACGTAGATAAATACAGAAGGTCAATACATTTAGCGGAAACGGGTACACGCAGACAAAACTGTCGCCACGTGCTACACACTCAAGAGCCAGTTTTTTTCTTTTTGGGAATGATTTCTCGCAGTTCAACCTAGACGGTTATCGGCTGTTTAACTGGCGTCTTACCTGTGGCTGCCTGAATAAAATAAGGCCTTGGAGGCCAGAGTTTAAAAACTTACAATTAAGCGATTGCCAGCGTGCGTTTTAGTGCCAGTGATGACATATGGAACAGAAAAGTGGTCGCTCACAATGCGCCTCATAAGAAGGCTTAAAGTCACCCAAAGGGCAATGGAGAGGGCTTTGCTTGGAGTTTCCCTGCTTGATCGAATCAGGAATAAAGATATGCGCAGGAGAACCAAGGTAACCGACATAGCCCGAAGAATTGGCAAACTTAAGTGGCAGTGGTCAGAGCACATTGCTCGTAGAACAGATGGCCGATGGGGCGAAAAGTTTTGGAGTGACGACCGCGTCCCGGAAGACGTACAGTTGGGAGGCCTCCCACAAGGTGGACTGATAATCTTGTGACGGCCGCAGGAGTCCGCTGGATGCGGGAAACACAGAACCGGTCGAAGTGGCGGAGCTTGGGGGAGGCCTATGTCCAGCAGTGGACGTCTTTCGGCTGAAATGATGATGATGAAGCGACTACACGTTAAGGGCACTTCTGTGGGGTACGGACCTCAGGTTAGAATGTCACTGGTAGCGAGCAGGAAGGGACCGGTTGGATCGGAATGGAATTGCATCGTTTGACCCCGCATCGACTTTTTGTTGATAGAGGACGCGTTCCGGATTTTGAAACAAAAAGTGACATATAAACAATTATACATACAGATACACCCAAACAAATGACAGTCACGAGTGCGCATGCACTCGGTGTACGGGAAGCTGTCTATGTGTGCGTGTGTTTCGTCTCATTGTACAGAACTGACCTTCTGTGACCTTATATTTTGTGCCGCCATGCTTCGCTCCATAATCGAGGTTGTTTTTCCTCGTGGCAAGAAAGAAATGTTTGCTATCCATTAGAGCTTCGCTCAGTCGTGAATCTCTTGTTTTAGAAGCGAGGAGACAGTGGACATTAATCACTGATACCGCTTTATTAAACCGAGTCTAATGGGTTTTTTGTGAAGGAAGAGGATTGAATGAAAATAAGGATTGCTTTGGTTAGTTCGTTCGATTAGAATAGGCTTGGCTTTTTTTCTGGATGTGTTTAATCATTGATTATTTTTGCTCTGATTTTTAGGAGATGAAGTATAAGGTCCTGTTTTCAGTAGGATTTTTCGCAAACAAGACAGTCCATGTGATTGTTAGTAGTCATGGAGACCCGTTCTGTAAAACACAGGTTGCAATTACCACAATGAATCAATGACAGAGCTGAATTGACTCATCTACATAAATAAAAATAAAAGTCCTGACTGACTGACTCATCAACGTCCAGCCCAAACCCTTGGACCTAGAAAGCTGAAATGTTTCACAGAGGTAACCTTTACAATGTAGACAACCTCTAAGGGAGTTAAATAGGGGATGAAAGTTCCGCGTGGGCGATGCCGCTTGCAAAAGCTAGTTCCATAAAGAAATGTACGGTAGTTGAGATGTGCTTACTTGGAGAAGCCTCAGATCCACTAGTATGCTCCGTTTGAAATAAGCTTAAACATTTAAATAAACATCTTTCACAGTCCGTTCATCTGATTTTAACTTCTATTGCGTTGGTAGCACGATAAATGGTATCTGCAATAAAGAGTGGTATTGTAACCAATTTTCTGCTTTTAATGCCATCCTTTTGCCTACGGAATAGATGTCAAAATCGGTTGAACGGACTGTGAAAAGGTTTATTTAAATTTCTAATCTTATATGGACATTAGGTACCATTGAAAAGATCAGGGTATCACTGCTTAATATTTTGAATAACATATGATGATAAATTATGTTTTTAATTTCTGTAGGTAAATTGGTTAATTTTTTTAAATTAAAAAAATGAAAAAAATACTATCGGTGTTAACTATCCGAAAATTTTGAGAAGAAAGGCCAAAAGCAAACAGAGGTCACCGTCTGTTTTAAAATCCAGAAATACTCTTGGTCGAGCCATACGAGACCCATGTAGATTACACTTAATGAAGTCAGTTTTCACCTCAAAAACTCGGTAACATCTGATACCGAATTTTTGAGCTGAAAACTGTCTGTCTGTGTGCGTGCGTATCTAGGCAGGTAATTTAGTTTTTAATTTTCAAAATGTTAATTTAAAGAAATTAATTCAATCATTGAAGTCTGGTCCGGACCAATATCATCGAGTTTTAATCATTTTTCACGTATTTCCTTTCGCTCTGCTTTTTTAGCTCATTAAAACTTTGTGTGCTCGTTAAAAAACTTTTGCTAACGAGTTCTGCATCTATATGCCGACTCCCTGACTATTATACCTACATATTATATGTTTGTGTTGATTTGCACTGAAAATGTACAATGGTACCTAGCCCATTAGAGTTATACAGAAAAAGTTTTTATCCAGTGCGCAAATTTTAACCATGAATTCAGCATATCATTCTAGAACCCGCACAAATTCGCCAGATATACAAAAAAAAAAAAAACACCTGTTTCATAGAAAAGTGCAATACCTACGCGGTCAAAATGTATGGAACAGCTGATTTCTTTTTTGTATAACCGGCCAAAAATTTCTGCGGTAGGGGATCTATAATGATATGCTGAATTCATGGTTAAAATTTGCGCACTGGATAAAAACTTATCCTGTATGTAGTAAATGATAAATGATTTTATTTCTGTCAGTAGGTTTGTACAAACACTTTTACACGTCAATCATATTTTTTAAACTAGATGAGGTCGGCGTTTCCTATCTGACTACTCTGAGAAGAAAGGCCGAAACAAACTCAGAGGTCACAGTCACTTTTAAAGTCCAGATATGATGTTGGTCACATTAGTACGTAAGTTAGTAAGAACCACCATACCTATCTGCTGGGCATCTTTGCTTTTTCGTGCAGATGAAATAACGACTTAAAATATTGCCGCGGGATATTAGCCTGTACTGAATTTTGAAGTCTCGGTGTTGCACCTAGCGTTGAGAATCCAATACAGAGCATATCACAAACTAGAGGATTTTATCCAAGATAAGAATGCTTGGAAACATGATGGTCCTGCTCCATAGGACAATCTAGAGTTTAGACAAAATCAAAATGGTTGCTAATTGAATTGTGTATTTAATTATGTTTATGATATTGATTTACACTCAGTGATTACTTTAACTCACACATTGACTTGTTAATGTTCTAGGAAAATCGTAAACATACTTTTAAAATGTTTGTAAATATGTGAGCACCATGTATCTATCATGAAATTAATTTACCTGTAATTGCTTCACTTTCATTCATATTACCTATTTTGGTATGGTAATAATTTTATTCTGGGTGCATCGTTTTCACACATAAATATATAACGAATTCATGTTAAATATTGTCCTTACTTAAAACATTTTAAAAGAGTAACGGTGGAGTTTCTTACCATTCTACTCCACACGAAAATACATTTTGGAAGGGGCGACTAAAATCAATTCTATGACGTTCAAAACTGCCTTTTAAGTGCCTATTTGAAATAAATGCTTTGACTTTGACAACAGAGTGCATCTCGGGGCATCCAAACAACAACATTCGTTCAATTTTAAACTCGCGGTGTGTTGAAGATACAGTGTGCGCAAAAAACTCCGCCACGATATCTTTACGTCGCGTCGGTACAAACGTGAACTGACATGGGAATTTTCCCTGTTTCTGAGTGACGTGTGTAGTGTACATATTATACATAAGTGGCTTTAAAAGGCTTCGTATTCCAATTACCCGCACCTATCAGATCACAATTTACTTATTAGTGTGTTTAGGGGCTTAACAGAAAACAATAAACGCCACCGTCCACTGCTAAATGCGATGTACACGGAGAGGTTTGACACGTTAGCTGCGCATTGCATATGTTTGCCAGCCACGTAGCCGTGCGTAGCGTGGGACGACCTCGCCTACAGGTTCATATATAGCGAAGCTAAGTACACGTGTGTAGCTTAGCCGTGGTTCGCCGTCGCGCACGCTGTGCACGGTCACGCGGCGCATTTTAACTGCGTGCGGTCGGTTGTTTGACAACGTGGGTCTACGTTTCCGTTGCACACACTATACACTAATATTAAAGCCACGACTATGTTCAACTTAGAGAGCAGTGATGGCACAGTGGTAAAGATCGCGACTTACGAGTCGTAGGTCGTAGGTTCGAACACGGACAGGTGGTTTACTTTGTGTAAATTATTTCATCGCCACTGCTCTCAAAATGAACGAAAAATCGTCAGGAAACCGGAATATTCTAGAACCAAAAATTCTAAGATATGTGACATCTACCAACCTGCATTGGGCCCAAGTGGTAGATTACGGCCCACATCCTCTCACAGAGAGGAGACCTGTGTCATGCCAGTGAGAATATTATAGGCCGATCATGTATGTACAACTGTAAGCATAGCATAGTTTTGAACTACTATTAGATAAGAAGAAAAGCCACCTGTCGTAAACAACAGGTGCATACGTGCGCAACAGAGCTAAACAATCGTCAAAATGGCACATGCGTTGTTTCCCCGATCGTTCCACCTCTCGCAATGATCGAGCATAGCGTTGACAGCGTAGAGCTGCGTGGCCGCCATATTCGAACACGCCACACGTGTGATAATGACGTTGTTCAGCTCGTATTCGTGCGTAGCCTGTGCGTGGGTTGCAGTGCACGTTATCACATATATTCTTCAGGTTTTCTTGCAAAGCGATGCTAGACATACGTGCGTAGCAGTGGGGCTGTGGCTGTGTACTGCTGGAAAAAACACGAATGGGAGGACTCCCACTCGTATTTTTGCCCTAAACATAAGCCGAGTCGTAGGCGAGTTTCATAATTCATTCCGATCCAATCCGTTTCTTGCTGTCTTCCAGCAACGCCCTAAGCCGAGATCCGTACACCAGGGGGAGGGGGGGGGGGTGATCTTAGCCTGTAGTCGCTTAGTCTATAAGTTTATAAGCCCTGGCTGAAGGCCTCAATTTATTCACGTAGCCACAGGCAGGTCTGGTTAAGCAGGTTGACCTGCGAGTTGTCCCAAAAAAAGGAGTTAGATAATTAGTATCACACCACTTTTACGAATTTACATGTCTATCGATCTTAAACAAAATTTGACCTTTTCTCGTCTGAATCAAAATGACCCCGCCACCAAAACTTATCCAATCAAAGACCACACCTACCTACCCTAACGTTACACATCATTGAGCATTTAATTACTACTAATTGCCCCTTAATGAGTTGCCGTTGTGAAAATTAACAGAATATAATTATTGCTTACTGAAGCAAGCCGGTTGACTTGGCAGACATAATGATTCATATGCTGTCGGGAACAGACATCCAATTAAGTGGTCCTGTGAGGAATTGATGTATTGATGTGCTTCTGTTCTGAGTGGAGGAAAATGGCGTACAATAATAATTAATATTTTTGATTGGGTCCCGGTTAATAATAATTGGTCACGCCTGAGTTTTTGTATTTCGGTATAATCCTACTATCCTTCCATAATATTGTAAATATAATATAATATTATACAAAATAACGTTTATTTACCTAAAAAAAAACAAGGCATTATAGTACACGTTAAAAAAAAATACAGTTAGATATACAAAAATAAGTACTATATCTACAAACGTGTTTTACAATTTTGCAGTTTTAAGATATGTAAGCTGAAGATAATAATTTTAAGGTAAATAAATGTGAATGGTGTGTGTGGACGTGTGTGTATCTGTGTGTGTGTGTGCTTGTGTGTGTGTGTGTGTGTGGGTGAATACGAGGGTGTTTGTGTCTGTGTCGTATTGGCTTGCCCATGTTGTTAATGTTTGTGTTAAGATGTTTTCTGTGATTAATAATTTATGTGTGTATCCTTTGTTGGAGATACTAAATAAATAAATAAATGTGAAAGTTATTGTGAACCTAGCTAACCCGACACACGTTGTCCTGTTCCTATCTTAACTATGAATATATTTTACGCGCAACTTTCTTATTTTTTTCTACCATAAGAACCTTCTCCTGACAATAAGAAACACAACAAAAAAAAAAAAAAAAAAATAGTAAAATTGGTCCAGCCGGTCACGTGTGATGCCGTGACCAAGGGATATAGGGATTTATTTTTATATACAAGATATAATACTAGCTGACTCGGCGAACTTCGTACCACCATATTTTATTTCTCCAGTCGCGACTGAGGAAATATAACCCTTCCGGTAAAATCAAATCAGTTGGATTATCAATAATTTCACAATAATTCTGATCAAATCTATTTCTTTTTTATAAATTTTCTTATATAAAAACCTTGTCCTGACAATAAGGAACACATAAAAAGAAGAATCATCTAATTTGGTGCAGTCGTTCGGAAGTTATGCGCGTACATACATTTCGGCGATTCATTTTTATATATATACTCGTAGATAATAGATAAATTAGATATAGACAAAAGTTTTGATGTTTGTTTCTCAATCACAAACAGCTAAAGGGATTTGGATGAAATTTGGCACACAAATAGTAGATATATTTAACCGGATACACATAAGATACTTTTAAGCCCGGTTGTACATTTCCGAGGGATAACGTCCACCCTTCACGTGGGCGAAGCCGCGGGCAATAATTGGTACAAAAATAATACTGTGGCGATGTTAATTATTATTTTAACTGTTATACGGTCTCACAGGTGTCGCGGGTGAGTCGGTGCCATGCCGGTGTCTTCAAGAGGATTTCCTTCACCATGTTGTGACGCATGGTGAATGGTGATGAAATAATTTTCACAAAGTAAGTGTGTAGGTATTTGAGTTACCCCGGCCTACTTACATCTCGCACTTCGCAGCTGTAGGAAAGATTGCTAAGGCTTAAGTGTATCTCAACTTAAGGATGTAGCTAAGCCTTGATATTGGAGTAGAAACGAGACCGACAAGCTTACCACAGGAAATCCTCCACTTACATCACACACACGCCCAAAAATAAAACTCAAGCCCCTTTATTACAAGACAATGTTTTCTTTACATCAAAGGGGTAATTGTGTAATACAATATAAGTAGGAATCGCTGCTATCATTTTGACAGTTCCACAACGTTCATGGCGTTGTTTGCGTTGCTCAGTAGACATTTTTTTCTAAATATGCAGCAGTGGATGAACAAATATACTTCAAAATGATTTAGATTCTGATTAATAGTGTGTATTTCGCAAGCAGGGTGTATCCGTATGGATTGAGGAGTCAGATCTCATATTTAAATACGGGTACCACCATTGTTTAGTAGTAAATTACCCGAATTTGTAGGCCCGATCCTGGAATTTTTTGTAAAACCCTTTCAAAGTTACAGGTAGTTTAAATGTGGCTCTTCAATTCAGGCTTCTGGATTGAGGAGCCACCTTAGAACTCGAAAACTAGCCGATGGATATTTCTGAAAATGTGTTAGCAATTAGTTGTGTTTATGCGTAATCTGTATAAAAATAATGGGTTTTGTACGGCTGAATTTGAAATAGCTACTTTGATTTATCTGAAAACTCCATAAATTTCCCCGCGCTGTTTCTCGGAAACCAATGAAGTAATTTAAAAAGATTTTTAGTAAAATTTAGTAGTAAGTTTGTTTTAATTTGTAGATGAAAATAAAATGCACATGTTTCATAATTTCAAACTACCAAGCCAGTTTCTTAATTAAGAATTCAATAGTTATAGAAATGCAGTTCTTTGTACAGAACTGACAACTTACAATCACGCCTTGTTTACACCCACATTTCGCCAGCTGTTTAAGTCTTATGTCATGTAATAGGGGCGAGCCTATTGCCATCAACCGGGCACAAATCCGTACTCCAAGCTGCTACTGAGAAATTCCAGATAGACCCAATAACACTTTAGTCAACCTGTTAATTGAACCCAGGACCTTATGCTCGTATACGGTGGGAGGACTGCCCTGCCTGGGCGGAGCACCGCCATGTCCTCGCGGAGGCGATCGGTGGCGACGATCTCTCGCTTCCGGCCCTCGGGGCTTACCCTCTAACTCCGTCAACGAAGATACGGGCCTGTCTGAAACTAGTTCAAAACTTCTTTGTGATTCCTACAGCCAATTAACTAACTATTTTGGACGGGCAAAAACATATCGGGAGTAGAGACAGCTGTATAATCGTGTTGTCATTCATTCTTTGTTTGGACTCCTAAATAATCTTCTGTCCGTAAGTGATACGGAGTTGGAAACGCCCGTTACTTCGACCAAAACGACGGTCTTAGTGCTTAGGGAGTAGACCCCTGATCCAAGCGACGATACGGAGCGAGAGTGCATGGGAAGCCGTCACCTCCTTCTGCGAAGCAGTAATGCTCGCGAAAGAGGAGACGGAGAGCGTGAGGGAGAGGCAATCTATGCCCCTCGCACCCTTAACCGCCGCAGGAGACACCCTGGGCGTCGGGAGTCCGTAGCGAATCTTACTCACCCAAAAAAAAAAAGTTTTATTATCAGCAATAGCGCTTGCGAACACTAAACCAACGAGGCAGACTCATAACTTAGTCCGGTGCTAAGTTCTCATTTTTGTTTTATGAACTTTAAATAAATTAAAATGTACATGGAAATGCAAAAACTGGCTCAGAACTTTAGGCTAGACCTAAACTTAGCTTGCGTTGTGTAATAAGAAGATAAGACGCTAATAATGGCTAGCCACACAAAAATTCTTAATACCCCCCTATTGTAGAGACGTGCGATAAAGTTGGTGTGTTCGATACACAACGATTAAGTTCATTGTATGGGGCACGCGAGCGTGTCCGAGGCACGCGACCACACTTGGACTTAAACTTATAATGACATCGGTACTAGTAAGTGGTCGCTGTTTGATAATTTACAGCTACATAATACAGCATATTTCGTGTGGTGCCAGACGTATTTTGCATCCCATTTCCACCCGTGGGTGTCATAAACGGCGACTAAGGGACTTTGTTGAGAATTGGTAGCAGCATTCTCTATGCATATTACTACCATATTGCGATCGCCGACCCACCTGCCAAGCGTGGCGATTATGCACCCCTCTTGGGGGAGATCTATGTCCAGCACTGGACGTCTTTCGGCTGAAATGATGATAATGACGACAGCACGAGATAAATATTAAGAGTGCACGGAACTTCTGGCGATAAATTGAAGTGTGGTGGCTCTGGCTACAATGGGCGGTTTGTGCGCTAATTTATGTATTTTCTTCGTATTATAAAAAACAAATACATATTTAGAAAATTTAAAACGTAATAGAAAATCTGTAGTTTTGTTATTATTAAAAAAAACTGATGACCTTCTGTTAAGGACCTAACAGAAGGTCTATTTACGTCGTGAACTATTTACGCCGTTCTAAGGGCTTATTTTGGTTTTTAGATATTACCTACTTTGGTTTTATTTACTATCGAGGAAACTTCAAGTAATCTTGTTTATAGTCTGAAGCCTTTGATATCTAACATATTAATTATACAACTAAAAATTAATAAGGAACTTGCTAGAGAATGGGCAGCAGTGTTTCTCTATGCATTTTTAAAACCATAATGCGATCGCCAATCGGCTTACTAAGCGATTTTGGCACCTAGAACAAATATCTCATAATGTCCGGACTGAAAGCCGCAGGAATTAGCTGGATGCGAGAAGCACAGAACCGGTCGAAGTGGCGGAGTTTGGGGAGGCCTATGTCCAGCAGTGGACGTCTTTCGCCTGATGATGATGAACACTAAATTAGGTGGTAATGTTACGATTTTTTTTTCTTAAATTTTAAAGCTAAGTCTTTTAATAATACTATGTAGATATATTTTTTGTAATTAAATTAAAGGATTAAAGTAATATTGATAATTTAATTGTGTCTTCTTCGTCTTAAAATTAACTATAGCAGTCCACTTCTGGACACAGGCCTCTCCAACAGTTTGCTACTAAGCTGGATTGTCGGCGACTTTCATCCAATTGCCTGGCAATTGATTTTTTTATCAAATTCACACACAATATACAACAATTTTCTGCGCTACGGGCAGTTTGTGCAACTGTCAAGGAAAGAAAGTTGTGATTTGAATATCCAAGTAATTTCCAGTTAGGAAATGATTTGAGGTCTAGGAGGAAGGAGTCTACGAAAAATATTTACAATGAGCTTACATGGCACTGCTTACGATAGAAGTACTCGGGTTTATTTAAAATCTAAACTTCATTTTAATATATTCACACAAAAATAACGTAAATTCTATGTAGGGTAAAAAATTACATAAAATATTTTTTTCATCCGTTTCACTTGGGTATAAACACCTATTGTATTCGTAACATCTATCCGCTTCCCATACAAATTCACCAAGTTTTTAAATAAATAATGGGTAAAAATTACAACTATCCTTTACAATTTTCGTTTTTTACGTAGATCATAATTTATTGGTATTACGCATAGCCAATGACATCGTCAAAGTCGCGGGAAACACATGGATGAGAGGAGAGACGCATGGAACCGAGAAGTATGACGAAAACGGGGGAGGCCTATACCAAGCTGTGGGTGATTCCAGGCTGAGATGATGATGATCACCCATAGCTATGAATCAAGTCTTAAAATTTAGTTCTACATAAATATTATGGGGTTGTATTTATAAACGTTGCTTAATGCTCCGCGGGATCCGACCGGTTCACATGTTATGTACCGTTACAAAAGAAAATTTATTGTGTCTCATTAGGAATGATTCTCATTAGACCGGGCTGTGCCGTGTCCGCGGCCCGGACGGGTTACGGAATTGAAACGTTACATACATTTTGTATGAAGTAGTTTATATTACACAGTGCATGATTTGTGTCCCGTCCGGGCTCGGACGACGCTCGTCTATACCATGGTTGTTGCACGGACACGCCCCGTCCCCTCCACGTCTTGTGATCCGGTGTAATATAAACGTGCAGCACGGATGGCTTCCACTCCGGCCCCGGCCCGGACACGGTACGGTGTAATGAGAATCATCCCTTAGCCGATCTTGATAGGTTAAACTTAAGTAATGTTTAGCGACTGTTTAGTCATAAATTTTTGACGTTTAAACATCTTTTAACTTTAAGCAAAGTTTACATTTAAATGGGTATGTGGGAAAGAATATTTTCAATTCTAAAATAGTTCCAAGTTACGTTACGTTTACTCGGCCCGTTCGTACTAGGCCCACAGTTTCAATAACTTTTGGTAAATAAAGTACCGAAACAATCGATAGCTAGCATTTTATCAGTATTTTATTTATTTTCTTCATTAATGCCCTTTAAATGAAGTAATTATTTTACCCTTGAACAAATTTAACCAAAACTCGAGGTTGTTGACGCCGATCGAAGAGTTGCGTGCTGAAATAGGACCCATTGAACTGTTATGATGAATTAATTCTAATTACCAGAACATTTCTTTGGTATTTAGGTGCAGTAATGTTAGGATTAGCCCTTTTTTTTTGTATTTTTATCGACATCCGTGAAGGGCAACATCGTTAGGAAAGTGTACTTTAATCTACATACATGGGTAAGCCGGAAAACGCGGTCTCGAAAAGCGTGGTGATCATAAGTTCATGCCATCTTTATGTAAGATGACGGCTTTGCCCGGCAGTGGGAAAATAATAGCAGGTATTATTATTGTAGTTACTATTGTTTTACTGGGTGGCAAGTTTCGACGCGCAAACTATAACCATGAATTCAGTACCTACATGATTCCTTTAGAGTAGAAATTCAGTACCTAAATGATTCCTTTAGAGTAGAAATTAAGTATCCACATGATTCCTTTAGAGTAGAAATTCAGTACCTACATGATTCCTTTAGATTAGAAATTCAGGGTCTACATGATTCCTTTTGAGTAGAAATTCAATACCTACATGATCCCTTTAGAGTAGAAATTCAGAATCATGAACTGAATCTGCGGTAACAGATCGCACGTGGGCCAGCCTATTTATTTTTATGCCCCTTATATTCATAAAAATCTGGAACTTAACACGAATATTGCGTTCAGGATAGGAACAGCGAAATACTAGTAATACATTTTCCTACGTTTGTTTATACAGGGTAGCCCGGTTACTGTCATCCAAAACGGTGTTTTGGAAGCCACTAGGAACTTTCCGATATATCCCAAGCATAGCATACATAATCCACCTTCAATGCTCCCACTGCTGGGACGTATGCCTCCCCTCAGTGAGAGGGAACGGGCCGTAATCCAAGAGCGGACCTAGTGCGGGCTGGTAGATGTCACATGTCTTAGAATTTTTGGTTCTAGGACATGCCGGTCCCTCACGAGGTTGTCCTTCACCGTTTCAAGAGCACTGATGATGAAACAATTCACTCAAAGTAAATCGCCTGTCTGGGTTCGAATCCATGATCTATATTTGTAAGTCGCGGCCGTCACCACTGGGCCACCACTACCTTCATGCATGTTCAGCGATTTTCGGAGTTAGTAGAAAGTTTAGGAGAAAAATTTCTCAAAGGGATGCATTTTAATATTTAGGAAAAGAGTTAAGTAAATTACACTATCGCAATAGGTAACCCTATACAGGTACCTACAGACTAACCCCTCTGCCAGGGATGCGGGTTGTTCGAAAGAGATACCGCTGCCCCTGGCACACAGGCTACTGAGGGAAAAAGGGTGGGTTTTAGTCAGTAAAAGTCTGACTCGCCCTCCTGCTCCACGGTTGGGAGAAGTTAATTGATGATTTCCCACACAAAAAAAAAAAAACGCCAGTTATTATAGATGTCAGAGGGATCATAAATAAATTAAATAAATAAACTTTGTTCGACAAAATTCTCTCGAGATTTTGATAAAAGAAATTAATAGAGCGCGGCAGACACTTTCTTAATTTATTGTAAAATAGACTCTTATCTAGGTAACACTGAAAACGGGGCAACCTTTAGATCAAACCGGTTTTTAAAAGTTAGTTGATTGTATCTAATTTGTAGTTAACTACATATACAATCTCCTAGTCTCAATTCTGGAAAATTGTCTTTGATTGGAGTGCCCGAGTGTCGTCTGTTCCAGAAAAAAGAAATACAGTGTCAGAATGCAGCGAGCCCGATAGCTGGGTTGTTTCTTCAAAAAATAACTGCTTAGTGGTAAATAAATAATTCTGTTCCATCATCATTAGGTATCTTCGCAGTCAGGAAATACTTATCTTAATACCTTCTTCCTGTTACAGGCACTTTGCACGATTGTCTACCCTTGTAGGAAGACCTAGAAAGGTTATCTACATACTGTTCAATCAATAAATTACAATTTACCTAAACTATCTATTGCTGTAAAAGTTTGACAATAAAAAAAAATTGTTTTTATTTTTCACTTTTTAGTTACAGTATCTACCCCACCACACCAATCCGAAATTTCATCATCGTTGGGGTCAGAACAATGCATATTTATGCAATAGCAGCAATCGCGGTTGATTCGCTGTCATTATTTGAAGAGTTCCGTTGTCTGTCTCCGAAATGTATCATTAGATCTATATGAAATTTAAATAGGACCATTCCGAAATAAACCCCTTTCGAACTAAAACAGAATTTTGGAAATCCGTTTATATATGACGGAGTTATGCCTGAAAAAACATTTAAAAAAACATGTCGAATTGATAACCTCCTTCATTTAAAGTCGGTTAAAAACGAAAGTTGTATCGCACATCCTTACGCTGTAGGATCAAATTAAATCAGCTGGCAATACTTTACCCACGTGTTGGGCAGCGACATCGATTACGAACAAAAAAAAAAAAGAAACATCATTCGATGGGCGAAGGACAATGCCCGTAGTCAATCGATCAGATGGTTTTGTAAATTTTCGTGGAACACAGATATTTTCCAAAAACCACGAAATGATTCCCAACACGTGGGTTAAGGTGAAACAAGTCCACATTTTTTCCATACATACTTCGGGAGGGTTTTACTCCACTGTTTGACAATTTACATCACAACTTAAACATGGTATGGTTTTGTCTCATTATTAATATTGTCGGTACGGAAACAGAATACGAAAAAAAAGCCATTAAAAAGTTATGACCCAACAAAGATTCGTTTTTCTTGCTAATTTAACCTAACTTTGGGCGTGTTTAAGTAATAAAAGAAGTGTAAAATCTCCAAAACTAAGTCGGTACCGACAAAGCTAAATTATCGAAATATTCAATAAACTTAATTGGTCATTGATTTATGCAGTGGTTTCCCCTTTCTTCCGAAAGACTTTTCTTAATTTTTTACGCGCCTGTTTTACTGTAACTGATCCTGCAGCTCAAGCAAGAATGTTTTGCGTGTAGACTAACGTCTAACTGCTCATCACGGGTACTACCTCTGTCGGACACGAAGCCTGATGAGACAGCGTGCTCTTCAGCCAGGTCCACCAGTGAGTTTGAGCCCGCGACTAGTGTCCCCTTAAGTCACAAGCCCTGTTCAAATAAGGTTATTTTAACTAGAGAAATACTATGCCCGATCTTGGGATTCTGTAGGTAAATTTAGAGGTCTTATTCGTGGAACTGTTTTGGACATTTCTTCGTGATATTCTTAACTCTTATAATAAGAGACAATTATTTGTTTTAATTTTTCATGCCTGTTTAGTTTATCACGATGTAATATTATTTAACTGTTGAATTGTAAGCGAATATCGCGTTAGTTTCTCACGTCTTTATAAAATGTGGAAAATTGTCGTGGGTATACATATTGTATACACTCAATATGTAGCTCAAATTTTGTGTAATACTGTAATGTTTAATCGTTTATTTTCCCAAATACGTACAGATTCATCATCATCATCATTGCAGCCGAAAGACGTCAATTGCTGGACATAGGCCTCTCCCAAAAGGGGGGTCATAATCGCCACGCTTGGCAGTCGGGTTGGCGATCGCAATATGGTGGTAAAATGCATAGAGAACGCTGCTGTCCATTTTCTGGTCCAGTCCCTTAGTCGCTTTCTACGACACCCACGGGAATTAATGGGATGGTACTATTCTTTTACGTCCGGAACCACACAGAACAGATTCAGTACCTTTTAAATATTCAAGTAAAAAAGTTACATCTTCTGTTGAACCAGTCACCAATTTCTCTCTACATAACTCAAACTTTCAGGGACACCAACTTTACATCTAATGAACTTCAATAAAGTTGTCTAAAACATACTCGTAACTGTGCCCAAAACTAAGTTTTAATAAGTACCCCGTTGGCTCGTCTAATAACCTTTTTTCCACCGTCAAGTTTACGGCCCACAACGCCAATAAAACTCCATCAAGTAAGGTGAAGGAACGTGCACGTATAGGAACTGCTCTGCGGCTTAAGAGCCCACGGCTATACACCAAGAAAAACAGAATTACAAACGAAAATTCCCCTTACACAAGCAAAAATTTAGACCAGAAACTGGTTTGACTGATGACCCAAGTATCGGATTACAGGACACCGATAAACAACAGATATAGACTTTGGCAGTTCAAACTCGAATGTTGACATAAACTTGGTCCACCAAATCACGTCCCGGTTTGTTTGGAGTCGACCTACTGTGGATTCGGGCGCTGTGCTACGCGGAAACGGCGGGGTGAGGGGCGGAGCGTCGTTTGGTCGCGACGCTTAGTCGGGCGCCGGGCTCGTGCAGCGCCGGACGCCGCCACTTACGCGGCATGCGGCCCGCGCTCGCCGCGATCGCGGCTTGCTGCGTGGTGACACGCGCCGAGCCGTCTGCGCGCCTCGTTCCGCGCAACACTACCCCCCACCATGTCCTCGCGTGTTCTGATGGGCTCGTCCTGCCTGCTTGGATGCCCCTCGAGGATGTACCCACCTACGAGATCGCCTTCCGAGGCGTCATCTACTTCATCTGCCTCATGTACCTCTTCATCGGAGTGTCCATCGTCTCCGATAGATTTATGGCCGCCATAGAAGTTATAACGTCCAGAGAGAAGGAGGTGCGCGTGCGACGAAACGGCAGCGAACAAATCGTTGTAGTTAGAGTATGGAACGAAACCGTCGCTAATTTAACCTTGATGGCATTAGGTTCGAGTGCACCCGAGATCTTATTATCTGTCATTGAAATAGCTGGGAAGAACTTCGAAGCTGGCGATTTAGGACCTGGTACCATCGTGGGTTCAGCTGCTTACAACTTGTTTGTAATCATAGCCATCTGTGTTAGTGTGATACCAGATGGCGAAGTTAGGAAGATCAAACATCTAAGAGTGTTTCTTGTGACAGCAACGTGGTCCATCTTCGCGTATGTGTGGCTCTATCTCATACTAGCCATCATCTCACCGAATGAAGTCGAGGTTTGGGAAGGACTTGTTACGTTTCTCTTCTTCCCTGCGACGGTCTTAACAGCATACATCGCCGACCGTCGGTTACTCATGTACAAGTATCTGAAGAAAGGCTACAGAGTGAACGAAAGAGGAGTTATTGTAGAAGGCGAAGGCGATGGTTCAGTTGAAATGGCTCTAAAGCCAGGAGGAGAGGATTTCCTCTCCGAAGATGATGAAGGAAGGGAACAAGAAAAGTCCAGAAGAGAATATGTAACGGTACTTAGAGAATTAAGAAGACAACATCCTGAAGAAGATTTAGAAACTGTAGAAAGAATGGCCCTGGAGACGTTGATGTCACGAGGTCCGAAGTCGAGGGCATTTTACAGAGTTGCTGCCACTCGCAAAATGACCGGCGGAGGTGATTTCTCTAAAAAAATATCTGAACGAGCTCAAAGTGATCTGAGCGAAGTGAAGGCAGAGTTGCAACGGAGAGAGTCAGGATCATTATCACTTGAGTCGCGTGGACCTAACGTCCGCTTTGATCCGGACCACTACACCGTGATGGAGAACTGTGGGACCTTCGAAGTGAGAGTTGTGAGAGCTGGTGACTTGAACGTAGAAGTGTCAGTGCAGTACACCACCGAGGATGGCACAGCAGAGGCCGGGTCAGACTACATCGCCGCCGCAGGCTCTCTGACCTTCAGACATGGGGAGACAGAAAAGACCTTCAGCGTTCAAGTGATTGATGACGACGTCTTTGAAGAAGACGAGCATTTCTACGTGCGTTTAACATCTCCTAGGGGGGCTTGTCTAGCATCTCCGTCGACTGCAACAGTAGTTATTTTAGACGATGATCATTCTGGTGTGTTCTCCTTCCCGCAACGGGACTTCGAGTTGACGGAGTCTGTGGGGACATACGACTTGAGGGTCGTGAGGACAGCGGGCGCCCGCGGCAAGGTCAGGGTGCCGTACTGGACAGAAGATGGCACCGCCAAGAACGGTGTTCAGTACGAGTCTGCTCAGGGCAGCGTGGTTTTCGAGAACAACGAAACTGAGTGAGTACTTATTGCTTATAAATTATTTATCTTTTTTATTGAACGTTTTCAGGGTTAAGTTCAGAGAAAATCCCTCTGTTTTACATATTTATTTCGTGATGAATGAGACTACTATAATATTTATGACCTTATTAGATATGTGTAATACTCAATAATCAAATGGATGTGTCATATTTATGAGTCAAATATAAACTACAGTTGAAGTGGGGAACTCCCATCGATTTGAGCTAAATTAGGAAATTATGTTAGGTACGTGTTTTCGTCGAATTATCGCGTTCCACACCCCACTGCTTGCGGGTGTTGGATTTTAAGTCTACTAATACTTTAAGTTGTTTCATAAAATATTAAATCTGTAGTGTTTGTAGCATTTACTTGAATACGTAAACAATTGATAGTTAATTTGAATGTTCTGATTCTGGTTATGTGCAATCTAATAAACGATAGATGAAACGTTTTCAGAAATGATTAACTATTCAAAGCAGTTATTGCAGACTGTGGCTTCAACCAATTTCCTTATTAACCAAATTGACAAATGACTTGAAAATCGTTATTTTCGGCAATTAGCTTAATGTCTTTTTCCGCTTTTGGTGAATTCCGCTGGATCAAAGAAATATTAACGAGGCTCGCATTATGGGTAATTACGTCGACACGGAAGTCTTGCTAAGCTGTTCTTGTATCCGATGTGCAATACCGAAAAACTGAGACTATACGGCTTCTCGCGAAGCCGTGTAAGTGCCAAATGAGGTATAGATTGGTCGGGCCGATTAGTGCCGGGTCGTTGCGTGATCCGACGGCCGTTGCTCGTCAGTGTTGTTCTGAAATAATCCCTTTTAGATAATCCATTGGTCTCGTCACCTTTGCTATCTAGTAGGGTAAATGTTTTTAGTACCCTTGTATATTTTGAACGGAAAACTGTATCAAACTAAAGTGTTTGTTACACTTTATAAAGAGTTGCTGTGTCATGCAGCTTTAATTAATTTCAGGAAATTTGTGTTTTTCGAATACTGTGAAATATAAAGAACTCTTTCAAACAATTTATCGATCCTATATTTTACTATGACTAAGGGCTGATTTTTCAATAGTCAGATAATTTTTATCTGAACAATAAATTTGACAGTTTTGCATATATTCTATACAAAAGCTGTCAAACCGCAATGTTTATTCCTGAAATGTAGATTTATTTCTTAGTCTGGGATTTCATCAAATAACTTCTCCCGCTCTGGGTGGAGCAGGGGGGCGTGTCAGACTTTTACTGACTAAAACCCACCCGTATTTCTTCAGTTGCCTGTGTGCCAAAGCTGACTATTGAAAAAACTGCCATAAACGAGTCAATCGTGCTTTTGATTTGTCTTTTAATTATTTCGTTTTTTGTCCAATATAATTCCTGTGTAGATAATGTACTTGTTATTACAATAGACAACGGATCCAGACTAATTCCTCTTGATTAATTACTGAATACCTATTCTGATGGGGCACTGAATATGACTAGAATGACAAGGTACAAAATTGATGACCATAGGATTAAGCATTGGCGGTTCTTCCACACAATTTTACTAGATAATAGCCTTTTTCTGCTATCACAAACTGTTCAAACCCTTTTTTCAACCTGAATAAAATATCTCGGAAAGTCATTGCTGAAAAAGCACGTAACTTTAGATCAAATTTTCGTAAGAATAAAGTGGTTTTTGCGTTGGCATGAAAGTTGCTGATTCAACTGTGTCAGCATAGGTCTTAATGTTCTGATCGTTTAATGCTATCGTGAATTCAGGGATATAAAAAGTATAATGAATATTTTTTAGTGATTTATGAACTCAATTGCCTATAACTCATTTTTAAATTAGCAATTTCTTTAGAACGAAAGTATCTTTGGCATTTAATATATTAAAAGCCTTTTCCCTTCGAAGGAATTGAATGAATCGAAAGGGAATACTTCCGACATCTTCTAATTCAGAATTTGAATGGAACGATATTGACATTCATTTCAGTATCAAATTGACGTTTATTCGAAGCTTTGATTTGATTCAAGCTCGGAAATTTGGGGTAATAGGTGCATGGTTTCTTACTGAAGCTGAAATACAACGTTTATATATAACGCTAGATGTCTATGTATTGGGTGATGGCTCAGATTATAAAACAAAGGCAGATAGACCGCGCGGAACACCAAGAGTGAAGCCAAAAAACCAAATACTTAAAGCGTCACATTGTATTTAATGCGAGGCTTTAGTATTTGTTTTTTTGACTCTTGGGTGTTCATGTTCATGGAATAGTCCTTATTTGCTGAGCCTTTTCCCAACAATGCTGGGGTTGGCTTCCAGTCTGGTTATTCAGCTCATTTGGTTAAATGAGCTGAATACCAGTATTTTACATGGAGCGACGGCCTATCTGACCTCCACAATCCAGTTACTGGGTAACATGACACCCCTTATTTTGACTGGTTGTCAGACTTTCGGGCTTCTGACGACCCGTAACGACTGTCAAAGATTGACGAATGACAGTTGGACCAACGGCTTCACGTGCTTTCCGAGGCACTGAGGGGTCTTGGTATGTAAAGATGGTCACCCATCTATGGACCAACCGCGGCAAGCGTAGCTTAACCTGATCGATCGATCCATGTGCTTGTTATTTACTGAGTCACTAGCCCCTCGTATAATAGTATGTATCATTATTTTAATTGCTAAGTAGTTGGGTTTTTGCCCCAAGAATCGCACTGTCATGATTTATATCTAAGAGTGAACTATCTTGGGCACGCCACGATTGCGGCGGTAAGTCCCCTCTTTGAGGAGTGGTTCGAGAGGCGGCATGGCGTCCTCACCTTCCGCCTGACGCAGGTCCTCACCGGACACGGTTGTTTCGGGAGGTTCCTGTTTCGGATAGGGCGGGAGGAAACGCCCGGGTGTTTCCACTGCGAAGATCGCCCTGAGGACACGGTGGAGCACACGGTGGCGGTCTGCCCTGCTTGGGCGGAGCACCGCCGTGTCCTCGTGGAGGCGATCGGCGGCGGCGATCTCTCGCGTCCGGCCCTGGTCCAGGCCATGGTACGGAGCGAGAGGGCATGGGGAGCCGTCACCTCCTTCAGCGAAGCAGTGATGCTCGCGAAGAGGGAGGCGGCGCACGTGAGGGAGAGGCAGCATATGCGCCCTCGCGACCCCAGCCGCCGCAGGATACGGAGACGCCCTGGGCGTCGGGAATCCCAGGCCGATTTCCGGCCACCGTAGGCATGGGCTTGCGGACGGCGAGTAATGGGTAGCTCGCTGTCCGGTAAGGACCAAGCCCAAGTCGACGGCGCGTTGTGTTCCACGCGCGCCTCAAAGAGATGTCAGCACAAAAAATGATGGGGCCCGCAAGGGCCGATGCCTGCCAGGGGTGCGGGTTTGTTCGAAAGAGACACCACAGCCCCTGGCTTAAGGGCTACTGAAGGAACACGGGTGGGTTTTAGTCAGTAAAAGTCTGACACGCCCTCCTGCTCCACCCAGAGCGGGAGAAGTTATTTGATGATTTCCCACCCAAAAAAAAAAAAAAAAAAAAAAAAAGAGTGAACTATCTGCAGCTTTGTATTATTTTGTCGAGGCTTGGTTTTTATGAAGCGTCTAGACAGCAGTATTATTTCCTGTTTTTTATTAAAGAATAAAATATATTTGAATTTCATATTCCTTATCAAAACAGGAAAAATGGAATTGTAACATTTACAAGCACCAGAATAAAAGCACTACGTGTGAATGTATGGCATTTCCATGTGGTTTATTTTTCGGTTTCGTGGATTCACGTTCAAATTAAATAAAATAACATTGTAGGTATATTGTGTAAATAGGATTTCAAAATAAGTTTTACATTCCATTTAAAAATAAACTGGATGGAGTAAACATATCCTGCCTGACATTAAAAAAGAAATGAAAACAAACTCAGTCATTGCATCATGATAATATTATCAAGAAAATGTGATTTTCATATGATCGTCATGAAAATAAGATACGTCAAGAGAAATCTATGAAACTATTTGAAGGGAAGTCTTTTTTTTCCACAATTATTCCGGACTAGCTTTTGTCAGCGGCTGCGCCCGCGCGGTACTTTCATCCCCTATTTGACTCCCTTAGGGATTGAATTTCGAAAAATCCTTCCTTATTCCTTGTCTAAATTATAAAGGGAACTGTACAAAATTTCAGCTTTCTAAGTCCTAGGGTTTGGGCTGGGCGTTGATGAGTCAGTCAGTCAGTCAGGACTTTTCTAAGAGACAGCAAAGTTTCTCGGACCCCGTGACTTTTATAATGATTGCAATCGGAGTCATTATTTTAATTGTTTGAAGTTTTATCTAGGGATCTAGACTTTTGACGGTAGCTAAGGGGATTAACGTATGATTTGATTTCGTATTTTTCTACCTATCATGTTACATTTTATCCCGAATTTTGACTAACCTTTCTACATGAAGTATGTGTTCATAAATAAAACTATCAAGTTCTAAGTAGGTGTAATTTTAAAATTAATAACCAGGCGAGAGCACTGGTGGCTTAGCGGTGACGGCTGCAACTTACAAATTAGGGGAGAGTGTGTATGAAAGAGCCATGTTTTGAAAGAGCCGATGCATTATCTCATACTTAAAAAAATCGTACCATAATTCAATTGTACTATTTATATGGCAACTCTGGACAGCTACCACCCACAGACATTTGATAGTTCTAGGAAATCAAATGGCGTCATAAGACTACATTGAAAATTTTGAAACTAAAATGTAAGCATTTTTGGGTTTACTTAAGTTTTATTGACAAGAAATGTAAAATATAGTTTAACAAAATGAATGTGCCGTATTGTTAGGCATATAATTGGCATTATTTTTTCGGAAATATTATTGATATTATGTTGAGGTAAATTTGTACAGTTCGAGGTTTTATTATTATATCATTGTTCGAGGTTATATTTTTTAATACATAATGTTTTGAAAGAGCCAATTGTCGAGTCCATGAAAGAGCCAATATACTACTAGCTTTTAGTTTAAAATTTCCGTCTTTTTGATACCTATAGCATACTGTTAAATCTTTTAGACTATAAAAACATGTATCCGCGAGCTTTAGCACCGAATCCCCTACCCGACTACGAATTCCTAAAATCAGGACCTAGACAGAGTTCTAAACCTAGCAATTGTAAATTAATTTTTGAGTTTCGAAAAATCCTTCCTTATTCTTTGTCTACATTATAAAGGGAACTTCTGTGCAAAAATTACGTTTTCTAGGTCTAAGAATTTGGGCTGCGAGTTGATGAGTCAGTCAGTCAGTCAGGACTTTTCTTTTTATTTATATAGATCATTATTTGCGGCTGATCAACGGCTGCGATTTTCAATTACGTTTAGATAATAAATAATAAAAGATTTTTGGGTCTTTTAAGAGACATTAAAATTGAAAAAAAAAAAAACTAGTTTGTTTCCACGATGTGGAATCTGGCTCTTTCAAAGCACACGGTACCTCTTTCATTGACAGGTTGTTTTGAAATAGCCAATTTCCATTGTTTTTAAATTAGCTATATTTCAGTTTTCTTACATTGTTACTTATTTTTTTTATTTGTGTACCATTTTTTTTTTTTTTTTTTTTTTGGGTGGGAAATCATCAAATGACTTCTCCTGCTGAGTAGAGCAGGAGGGCGTGTCAGACTTTTACTGACTAAAACCCACCCGTGTTCCCTCAGTAGCCCGTATGCCAGGGGCCGTGGTATCTCTTTCGAACAAACCCGCACCCCTGGCAGGCATCGGCCCTTGCGGACCCCACCGGTAGTTGCTGACATCTTTGACGCCGTGCGTGTGGAACACAACGCGCCGTCCCGTCTACCACTTTTCGGCCGCAGGGGATAGGGAGAGCGGCTGACGCTATACCGACACTCCTCTTCCCCTGCGGCCCCACCGCGTCCGCCATTAAACGGTGTCGGCCCCGTCCAGGCCACGGAAGGGAAGAGCGCTGCTCAGAAGCACCGGCACTCCTCCTCTACCGCAGCCCGTAACCCTCAGCCGCGATGCCTCCCATTCGACATCGCGGCCCACCTCAGTTGCGGTGCACCTCACCGCAACCTACCTTTTGGCCGCTACGTCGTCGGCTTTGAGGCAAAAGCCCTGACGAGCGGCCCCACCTTTGGGTTCCTCTTGGCTTCACCGTGGCCGGCATCCACGGTTACTGAGCCCCCCCGCAACGACAATGCGGGAACCCACTCGGGGGGGATTTGTGTACCATCACTATTAAACGGACTATTGAAAAAAAGTATTTTTATTTAGAAACAATCAGCCTAAAATGATTGTTTTTGATACTTTTTAAAACTGGCTCTTTTATCCACACTCTCCCTAGGAGCGATCCGCGGTTTCACCTGCGTAGTTCCCGTTCCCGTGGAAATACGGGGATAAAATATAGCCTATGTCACCCGGGGATAGTGTAGCTTCCCAACAGTGAAATAATTTTTTCAAATCGGTTTAGTAGTTTCGGGGCCTATTCAATCCAAACAAACAATCAAATCTTTCCTCTTTATAATTTTAGTAGATTATTAGTATAAATAAGTTGTACTACACTTTACTTTGTGTCAATGATTTCATCACCATTGCTCTCAAAACTGTGAAGGAAAACATCATGAGGAAGCCGGCACGTCCTAGAACCAAAAATTCGAAGACATGTGACATCTACCAACCAGCACTGGGCACGCGTTGTGGATTACAGCCCACTCCCTATCATAGAGAGGACACCTGTATCCCAGCAGTGGGAACATTATAGGCTGATTCTGCCAGACTGTTGGGAAAAGGTGTTCTTTCCCTTTTCTCAACTCTATCCTGAGCCAATAAAGGCGTGAACTCAACCAGCCAACCAAAACTCAAAATGTAAACCCAACGCGATTGCTTTCCAAAATTACGCTGATCCTAATTCAATAAACACAGCTGCCTTATGTCTGCCTTATTTATGTTCCCAGTTATAAACATAATTTCTACGTAATAAGTAAGTCTACCCTTGTATCAAAAACCGTAACTTCGGTTTTGATTATGTTAGCTCCGGAAAACTTTGTACTTTGTAGGGACAATTTTATTTTCCCATCTCGACGTAGAATTAACAAATGTTTTTGGGCTTATTTACTTACTTGCTGTCGATGTTGGTATACTTTTTAAGGTTTTTTGTACGTTAATCGCCAGATTTTGTTAATATTCAACCAGGTTTGGCGATGGGGAATACTGCTTTGTACTGATAGCTGTTATGTTAAGTCAGGGACATTAATCGTTTACTAAATTGACTAACAACTCAAATTTCGCCTTAAATTCTAATCACAGCTTTCTTGATTTCCAAATATTAATAATTTAGTGATTTTAAATACTAAATATAAAACTGTTAGTTTTTTGCCTCAAATGATGTTTTTTTTTTACGAAACGGCAAGGAAGTATAATACACTCGAGAGCAATGAATTCGGGTCACATAGAGATACCTGAAAGTGTCCGAAGTTTTGTTAATGTATTTTTTATGAATATAATACAAAGTGACACATCCATTTTATTACTTTCATTTAAGGTAAGTACATTTAATTGTCTATTAAACACAATTAATTTAAATAAGCATTCTTATTTTACGAGACTTTCAAGTATCTTTGAAATTTTTACCAATCGAAAATCCCATCAGGTACACTTCATGATAAAACTGTTTTTTTTTTTTTTTTGGGTGGGCAGTCATCAAATGACTTCTCCTGCTGAGTAGAGCAGGAGGGCGTGTCAGACTTTTACTGACTAAAACCCACCCGTGTTCCCTCAGTAGCCCGTATGCCAGGGGCTGTGGTATCTCTTTCGAACAAACCCGCACCCCTGGCAGGCATCGGCCCTTGCGGACTCCACCGGTGGTTGCTGACATCGCCGTCCCGTCTACCACTTTTCGGCCGCAGGGGATAGGGTGAGCGGCTGACGCTATACCGACACTCCTCTTCCCCTGCGGCCCCACCGCGTCCGCCATCAAACGGTGGCGGCCCCGTCCAGGCCACGGAAGGGAAGAGCGCTGCTCAGAAGCACCGGCACTCCTCCTCTACCGCAGCCCGTAACCCTCAGCTGCGATGCCTCCCATTCGACATCGAGGCCCACCTCAGTTGCGGTGCACCTCACCGCAACCTACTTTTTGGCCGCTACGTCAATGGCTTGAAGGCAAGAGGAACCCAAAGGTAGCTTTGGGTTCCTCTTGGCTTCACCGTGGCTCCGGGGGGGCTCAGTAACCGTGGAATCCACGGTTACTGAGCCCCCCCGCAACGACAATGCGGGAACCCACTCGGGGGGGATGTTAAAACTGTTCAATTCAAAATAGTGTATTTTCCAACCATTGTAATACGCTACATGTTTTGCCCATAACTGTTAACAATATTATCTGTGGCCAACAAACGGCCACTAAATAACATAACCACACTATACATGCTGATTTATTTAACAATTTAGCTTCCTATGGCCAGGCCTGGCTAGTGGAGCACACTTCACTGCTTTCCCAACGTGAAATATTATTCAACAAATTATATTAAAGGTTTATTTAAACAAAATAGCTGTAGGCAAGGTATTATTTGCATAAAACCTTATTCCGCCTTTAGACTAGCCCAGGAGTCAACACATAACATCACAACCTGTATTTATCGAAGGGTTAGCAGAGGTGTAGGTACCTATAGTACGACCAAATGCATCCCTTAATTAAATGCATGATTTTTACTTTTTAGCAAATTATTTTTTTTTGGATGTAAGATTAGCTCTAAAAATATTTTTTTTAATGGGTTGGTGGAAATTTACATCTTTATGGAATCAGAACTAACCTATTGGCAACAAAATGAACAGTGAGATATTAAAGGTAAAAAATATAATCCCGGTACTCTGTGGAAATGAAAAACTGGCATTGAATTTGTTGATGGAAATTGCCATCACCATACATCTAAGGGTGCATGTTATATGAGGCGGGATTTCACTATTGAAGTAGTTGAGGCTTTGCATATTTTTTCAGTCTGGCAGTCAGTCACGATACTGCTTTATAAGACAAAGAATGGGACACGTTATCAATCGGTGTTTCATTGTGCAAGTTATGCAATGTGAGCATAGGTTTCAACGGCACTCATTTAGAGGTTTTTAGGTTTGATTTTATTTTAAGTTATAAAAAAAAAGCGGGTTTTCTTCAGATTGTCGGTCTCCTATCGTCAAAATCCTAAGATTCACGTATTGTTTGGATATATACCAATAGAAAATAAATTGGTAAGTAGTTTAGATTAAGAAAAAAAAAAAATTCAATCGGTACAAAAATATAATTTACGAAACACAAAATTTGTTTGCAAAAACCGTTTTTAAAAAGCCATTTTGAACTATCTTAAGCTATTTTTTGGAGTATATTCTGTTGGCTTTGTTGAAGGAATCAACTTTATTAAGTACTTCCACCTAAAATAGAATTTGATAATTTATCAAGTTCAAATTCAAAGTAAGTCACACATACATATCACGTCCATACATATCATTCATATACGTACACTACTAACTTAGCTCACTAAAAAGGTTTGCATCCCAGTCACATATTTGCCTCGCTAAAATGCACTTTCATCGCTCACTTTGCTAGAAAAATAAACTTAACTTACACAACACATACTTACTTAAAATTCTAAGTAGGAGGTTCTTCCTAATATTGCGGTGAAATGTTACATAAGCTACTGCAAGCCACACCTGCACGGTTGTTAAGTGAAGTAACTTACATTGTGCTTAAGTTCAAGCGTAAATCTTGATTGGCTGTGGTGGTACGCAGGTTGCTTAATCTAAGTTTAGAGCTTAATTTTAACCGAGGGAAGTTGGCTAGTTTATCTAAGTGTATTCGTCTAGACTAATTGCGTATACTCATCTTTAGCCATATTTCCATATTAATAAGATAAGTGTCAAAGTCTCTGTTTCTGGCGTCAAGGGTTTTTCACCCCTTAACGGCTGAACAGATTTCTATATAATTTGGCACACATATGGATCACCTGAGTCTACTCTCTTAGCACGAAGTCCATAGTTACGGACTGAAGTTACGGGCGTTTCCTACTCCATATCATCTTCGGACAGCAAGTTAGTTTTGGGTTCCGAACTGAGAATTAATGACAACACGATTTGACAGTTCTCCTTAATCCCGATGTGTTTTTGCCCAAAATCAAAGTATTATTTTTGTCTGTTTAATATGACATGCATTGAGGTGTAAGCATATTTCAAATGCGCCCGTTCATTGCTAGATCAAACCGACTTAGAATGTTGAAAAATTACAATTCCAAAATGGAAGAAATTTATGGTGACAAAAAGTTAAATTTTAAAATTTAAAAAACCCGCGACCCAAACGATAAATCTAAAAGTAAAAAATATATATTTATTGGCCTTTTAAGTTGTAGGTAATATTTTGATTAAGGCATTGTCAAGTCGGGGGACGGCTAATGAATTTTCTTTAGCCGTCCCCCGAGAGTAGGCCTAGCATTTGCAATGCCTCCTCTGTTTGGCGTTTTCATTGACCGTCCCCGACACCACACACACAGACACGTCAAACTTATAACTCCCCGTCGTTTTTGCGTCGGGAATGAAAAACTTATAACGCCCCGTCGTTTTTGCGTCGGGGTTTAAAAATGAAATCGTGCTTCCTTTGTTTTATCATAGAAAACTTAATTGCCAAAATTGATCATTATTAACACAGCTGCTATAACAACATCACGCTTGTTTACCCAAAAGGATTAGGCAAAGGTGTATCTATTCATATTACACCCGATTTCGCCAGTTATAAGTCCCGTGTAATAAGGGGCGAGCTTATTACCATCAACTGGGCATGAATCCTCCGGGCTACTAATGATACAAAATCTCAACTATTCAAGTGATTTCTACATTTAAATGCGAAATGAACTAAAGGCACACCCCTGCCGAGCCCTTAGGGGAATAGAGGCGTGATGTTTTACTATGTTATGTATATTTTGGTTATCCCGGAGTAAATGTACTTGTAAAAAATGTACTCGTATTATAACGATAAAAATTCTAACTTGATTAGGTACCTCTGTCTTGTGCGGCTTACAAACAACTAAAGCGAGTCTAAAGTATAACTTTTTTGGCTAGGTGCTTGTTACTTGGTAAACTTTGTAACTTGAACCGTAAATAGATTTTCTATGATACCATAAAGTTAGTCTGTAAAATTGTCTGCCCTGAATTTTACCGTAAAATGTTTTTGACGATTTTCATTTATTTATTCAACCATTTATGTATACAAATACAAACAGACAAGAAGAAAGGAACATAAAAATACGTATAGTATATAATACCAGCGTACCTGCGATGGGAGAGTAGATAAAGAGAGATGTAGACAACGTGTGTAAGAGTAGGATGGAAAACAAGTAAAAACAATACTCTAATTTAAATATAAATAATATGCAATATGAAAATATACTATACATAGTTTAGTTAGTTTAGTTTAGTTTGTTTAGTTTAGTAATTTTAATTAATATTATCACGGTTTATGCACCATCTCTTCCTATCAATTTGTACGCCACTATATGCGGCTGAACATGTCAGAACTTCATTTATCTCCTAGTTAACTTGCATGTAATGTATCATGTACACCATGTTTAAACAAATAAAGAATCTTATTTTATCTTATCTTACCTAGATCTGTCAATTAAAGTCAGTTTTCGTGTTCGTCTGTGTGACCGCGATTTTATTCTAAACTACGCAACGGATTCTAATGTGTGGTGTTCACGATTATTTAGAGATTTCTTTCTGAACATTTATCTGTATCAACATAAACATTTATGTTTAACTAAAATACAGCGCAGAAATCTCCATGTTTTTTGCAGCTTATTGCAGATATGCGAAGCAAGGACGGGCCAATACTAGTATCGGTACAATAGCTCTACCTGGCAGCTAGTAGGTACCTACAATGGTTTATTAAAATACGAATGATACGGCGCACCCTGAGTAGTCAACTCCGCTGCAACCTTAAAATAAAGAAAGTAAAATGTTTTATTTGGGCACAGTAAATATGGAAAGAAAGAAAGAAAAAATATTTATTGGACTTGCACAAAAAAATCTAGTAACAACCCCAAAGCTCTTTGGAAAACGATAAAACAAATCACCAATACCACCAAAAAGAAAACTAGCCCGGTTGAACTGTTGGATATCTGTGATAACCCTATTTCATCCGTAAACGAAGTGTGTCGATTTTTCAGTAATATAGGCACTAACCTGGCAGAAAAAATCTTATCCCAATCTCACGAACCTACAAACCCACCTAACAGTTCATGTCAAAATATTTCATCCAGCCCCGCCAACTCTCTTGTGATACTTGAGGTTAGCGAATCAGAAGTGGAGTCTCTAATTCTGCAACTGCGAAATGATTGCGCAATAGGTTGGGATGGTATATCCCCCCGAGTGCTAAAGAGTTGCCGCCAGACCTTAACGCCACCATTGACGTATATCTTAAACTGTTGCCTTCAAAAAGGCATATTTCCTGATGCGCTAAAAAAAGCTATCATCCATCCGATTCATAAGGGAGGGAACAGAAACTGTGTCAATAATTACAGACCCATATCGATCCTATCAGCACTCTCTAAGATACTAGAAAGGATCATAAATAATAGTTTAAAAAAATTCCTCACCAAACATCGGCTCATAGCTGATAATCAGTACGGTTTTCGCACAGGAATCTCAACTGAAGATGCTGTTCTTGAGCTGACGCAGTCGGTTGCTAAAAACCTTGACAGTAGAGTTAAAAGTCTTGGAATCTTCCTCGACCTTTCTAAAGCATTTGACACAGTATCTGTTCCCAAACTTATCTCTAAATTGGAACTCGTAGGGGTACGAGGAAACACCCTTGAACTTTTCAAAGATTATCTTCACAACAGGACCCAACGAGTAAAAATTGGAGAGCATATAAGTGAAGAATTATCTATCACGTATGGTGTTCCTCAGGGAAGCATTCTAGGCCCCACCCTCTTCCTAATATACGTCAATGAGTTGTGCAGAATGACCATCCCCAACACCAAGATCATTGCGTATGCAGATGACACCGCAGTCATAGTTTACGGACCTAGGTACTTGGGATAGCGTTAAGAGCTGCGCAGAAGCGGCAATAACAAGTATTGTGAAATGGCTAAACCTAAACTGTGATAAAACATCGTACATTCCTTTCGCTATCCGGCATAACAACCTGCCCGACAATTCCTTCTCCATAACAGCGCACACCTGCTCCAAACAATCCCCACAGTGCTTATGTCCGACAATTACAAGAACTGATAATGTGAAATATCTGGGTGTCCAAATAGACGGAGGATTACGATGGGACAAACAGGTCGACGCCATTACAACTAGATCTATGAAACTTTTGCATGTTTTCAAATCCCTTAGAGACTCGGCTGCGCCTGAAACCCTGAAGATGGTGTACTATGCATTATGTCAATCCGTCATAAGATATTGCATCACAGTATGGGGTGGTGCAAATAAAACCAGTCTTCTGAGAATTGAAAGAGCGCAGAGAGCCGTTCTGAAGGTGATGTCGCGCAGACCTTATCGTTATCCCTCTACGCAACTATACGCTGATTCCAAAGTACTTTCAGTGCGCCAACTTTTTGTACTGAAGTCTACTGTTAGGAAACACGCTAGCGTTCCACCAACTGACCCTAAAAAAAGGAAGAAACTACCCATAAGTACCCCTCACAAAACCGCCTTCGCTCAACACCAATACTACACATTAAGTACATACGTCTACAAACAAATTCACAAAAATCTAACCATTGTCGATCTTAATAAATATGAAATAAAATCAAAATTAACGGAATGGCTACTGGAACAGGACTATCAACAGACAGAATCTTTACTCAAGTACATCGCCTAACTACCTTCATACCTCCAACTCCACACACAACACACACGTACACACACACACACACACACGCACGCGCACGCGCATTCGCTCGCGCACACACACAAACACACACACACACACACAAGTGACACCTTAAATTAGCTTTTTCTTTATATTCAATCGCTCAGGTAGATCGACACTGTCTACTTTATCTTATAACATCACATTCTAAGCTGAATCACTGTCTCTCAAGATACAGGTTTCCTAGTTTGAGAGGCAGGGTTTTCCATATTGTGTACAGATTTCAACTCCTAGATTTGTATTGCATTGTGTTACTACCCAAGCTCATTTTAATTGTCTTTATAAAAACAAGTTTAATCTGTATTTGTTTATAAAATAAAGTTTTTTTTATTTTTTTATTTACAGGAATATCACAAACTACTACAGTACAATACGATTATTAAACATTTAAAAAAGAAAAACTAAAACACTACTATCATCATCATCATCATCAGCCTATAATTTTCCCACAGCTGTGACACAGGCCTCCTCTCTGTGAGAGGTATTGGGCCGTAATCCACCACGCGGGCCCAGTGCGGGTTGGTAGATGTCACATGTCTTCGAATTTTTTGTTCTAGGACATGCCGGTTTCCTCACGATGTTTTCCTTCACCGTTTTGAGAGCAGTGGTAATGAAATAATTTACACAAAGTAAAGCGCCTATCTGGGTTCGAACCTACGACCTACAACTCGTAAGTCGCGGCCGTTACCACTTGGCCACCACTGCTCTCACTACTATGCTACACTACTATTAAAATTAACATAAGATTTTAACAACAACAAAATGTAAAATAAAAAACAAAGTCCTGTACGAAGCCAAAAGGCACATGTTAAAGTAACACAATTAACATTATAGCTTTGGTTCCTCATCAGCATTTCAGTCGAAAGACGACTGCTGGACATAAAGGTCCCCCAAAACGGGGGCTTTTCCATAATCTCCGCGCTTGGCAGGCGAGTTGGCGATCGCAGTATGGTGGTAAAATGCATATTGAACGCTGCTGCTCATTCTCTAGTAAGTCCCTTAGTCGCTTTCTACGATACCCACTTGAAGAAATGGGATGGTGCTATTCTATAACACACACACGGAACTAGTTACTGCGATATATTTTACCACGGCTGTTTTACACTCTGCTGATTAGTTTTCGTTAATTTATTTGCTGAATAATCTGTTACATTTTGGATCGGTTGATAGTGCTTGTCTACAGGTCCTAAATTAATTAATAATAAAAAAAATAATAATAAAAAAAAAATAATAATAATAATAATATAATTAATTTTGTTCAGTCACGCCTTAGGTCTACATAAAAAGTCAATACTAAATAGAGTATCGTCTATAATTACCTTGGCGAGGTCACGTTCAGTATAAGTTGGTGGGTTTCTCAGAAATCACTTATTATTAGCTACTTTTGCATTATGAATTTAAAAGAATTTCCAAAAATCAATCAACCTGTCTAGTTTCTCCCCCGTTTCTCAACTTTGCTGGGGTCGGCTTCCAGTCTAACTAGATACAGCTGAGTACCTGTATTTTACGTGGAGCGACTGCCTATCCGACCTCCACAACCCAGTAACTGGGTAATATTATACCACTTGAAAGAAAGAAAGAAAGAAAAATTATTTATTGGACTTGCACAGGAATATCACAAACTTACTACAGTAGGTATAATACGATTATTAAAGACATAAAAAAGAAAAACTATAACACTATTAAGCTACACTACTGTTAAAATTAATATAAGATTCAAACAAAAAAAAAAAGGGAAAATAAAAAACGAAAAAGTCCTGTACGAAGCCAAAAGGCCACTATCTCAGCATGATGCTTCGACATATAAAAGTGTCGCAGCGCTGGTATTCTGATAGGGCCCGCTGTGATGTCACGGACAGATAAAGAAACAAAAAGGAAATAGATTTAACTATGGCTGGTTATTAGATTTTCGGGCTTCGGACCTATAACGACTGTCAAATATCTATGATTGAAAGCCGGGACTAACGGCTGTACGTGCTTTCCGAGGCACGTAGAGTCTTGGTATGTTTAGATCTTCACCCATCCACGAACCAACCGCGGCAAGCGTACCTTAACCTGATCGACTTACCCGCCATTTGAGGGGCTTGTGGTTTGGCTATAACAGCCGTACCTGTTATAACTTAGCCACAAACCACTGAACTACCAACAATATGGGTACGTAAATGAAAAGCTAGTTGACTTGAACGGTTACCTAGTTTCGTTTAGGTTCAAGCAAAACAGGGTAAGCTCAGCGTAATTAATGCATGTGACGTAAGTCTTGTACTTAACGAACAACATTTATAAGACGTCAGAAAGGTGAGAAATATAATATCACATTAATGGTTAGTATTTAAGTGCAGGAACCAATTTATTGTTCCGTGTGGTGCCCGGCGTAAAAGAATAGCAACATCCCATTTCTTCCCGTGGGTGTCGTAGAAGGCAACTAAGGGACTTACTAGAGAATGGGCAGCAGCGTTCTCTATGCATTTTACCACCATACTGCGATCGCCAACCCGACTGCCAAGCGTGGCGATTATGGTAAAACCCTCCCGGAGCCTGGCCTATGTCCAGCACTGGACGTATTTCGGCTGAAATGATGACGATGATGACCTATTTATTTATGTATGTAGTGTTTACTTACGAAATTTTAAAATAAATAATAGATTTAATTATTAAAAAAAACACGTTTTTAAAAATCAAACTAATAAAGCAGAAAATAATTTTAAAAAGCGTGGGGTGCTTTTTGAGGTATTTATATTATCAATTAATATCAAGCACCCCACGCTTTTTAGTTTTTTTTATGTGGTATTTATTTTCAATTTTTTAGTTCTGCTTACAACAAAAGCGTAATTCTTCAGTTTAAAAAAAAAAATATTTTTTAACATTATGGAACAAATTCATGAAGTTATTGAATTGTCATCGGTCTTCGATAAGTCTACCAAGTTTAAATGAAATCTGACCGTTTGAAGTGGGTCAAAATCAAGTCTAGAGGAGTCGATTACAAACAAACAGACAAACACACAGGTAAAGCTAATAAAAGCGTGTTAAAAACCTAATTATATGGCTGTACTTTTATATTAGGCCCGTGTGGTAGATTATAGCCCACTGTCTCTCATCGAGAGGAGGCCTGTGTTCCAGCAGTGGGAACGTGATTATGTATCATCATCATCTGCCTAGCCTTTTCCCAACTATGTTGGGGTCGGCTTCCAGTCTAACCGGATGCAGCCGAATACCAGTATTTTACATGGAGCGACTGCCTATCTGACCTCCACAACCCAGTTACTGGGTAATACTATACCTCCTGGAAAGACTGGTTGTCAGACTTTCGGGCTTCTGACGACCCGTAACGACTGTCAAAGATCCACAAATGATAGCGCGGAGCAATGGCTTAACGTGCTTTTTGAGGCACGTAGGAGTCTTGGTATGTAAAGATGGTCACCCATCCACCGACCAACCGCGGCAAGCGTAGCTTTACCTGATCGATCGACCCGTGCGGCTTTGTTACTTAGTCACAAGCCTCTTCCCACTGCTGGGATACAAGCCTCCTCAAAAACAAAATAACAGGAAGTGAAGCAGTGTTGACAAAAAGAAGTGCTAAACTATGGAGATGGGCATGTTATACAACAATTAGTGGGCGAAACAATACCAAACTTAATTAAACTACTTAAAAGTTAACTTACGGCTTATGTTTGTCGGTATCCAATAAAACTTTTTCGTTCACCAACTTGCGTACAAACTAACCGCTTGTAAGTGGTTTCAGTGTTGCCATACTGCCACCATTTTGAGGGGATATTTTGTGTTTTCCGTTGTAATTGTATCCAACCTATTAGTTTAGGGTCAATTAGGATGGATCTTGACCGCTCGGATGGGTTTAAGGGCAATGATATATTGTTGCTTATATAATATCACTAAAAACCAATTGGTTTCATTGCTTTGATATCTTATTGTATCGATAATTGAATTAAAAAAGCAATTAAATTTAACATAACAATAACTATTTCTGCATGTTATAATAATATTGTGTAAAGTTCAAATACAATTGGAATAATTTTTGAATAAAAAAAAAATATAAAAAAACATAAAAGTACATCACCTCAAAATGTCGCAGGGGTAAAGGCTACGTGATCGTAGCACGCTACGAGCTACGCCGTAGCGCGGTGTGTAGCGTAGCGAGACGATCGTAGCATTCGTAGCACGTATTCTTTTGTACACAAAAATTGTTTATTGTTCCGAATAGCTTTTTTAATACGAATTAGATTATGCAAGTATTGTTTTTTTATTGATTATTGATGATGATGATTTTTGATACTGATTCCTTGACAAAAATATTTGAATAGTATTAAGTTATCTCGCACTTTGTATGATTTTCGCGCTATGATTTTTATTATTTATATTACAATTTTTACCTTGATAAACTTACTGTACCTAAGTTATAAGCAATGAGGTGGTGTAAATGATAATTCAAAGCGCACATTTGTATTGTCCCTGTTATATGCATCATCATCATCATTTCAGCCAAAAGACGTCCTCTGCTGGACAAGACCTCCCCCAGACTCCTCCACTTCGACCGGTCTTGTGCTTCCCACATCCAGCGGATTCCCGCGGCCTTCACAAGGTCATCGGTCCACCTTGTGAGAGGCCTTCCCACTCTACGACTTCCGGTACGCGGTCGCCACTCCAGAACCTTTCAGCCCCATCGACCATCTGTTCTGCGAGCAATGTGCCCTGCTCACTGCCACTTAAGTTCTATGCATATGCATGCCTCTGTTGGAGATCCAATAAATAAACTAAGTACCTAAGGAGGAAATGATCTAAAGATTTTAATCTTTGGTATTAAGCAACGATTCCTTTCAAAGTCATCTACCATTATTACTTGTCACTCGTAATTCCAAAAACCTCACTTCCCTTCCCAACCTACTTCAAAATTCTAACCACATAATGACAAGTAGATTACCACCAACGAAATGCTTGCCAAGTCTGACCACAGCCTAACACGACAGAATTCAAATTACTCAAGTCGCTAACACAGTTATATCATCTCAGCAGATTAGGGTTGACTCAGTCGGGTCCTCGGGGTTCAAAAGACCAAATTAGGGCAAAAGGACCAACTTAGTTCGTATTTGGCGTAGTAAGAGATTTTGTCTTTAGTTTCATTTTCAATTATTTACTCACTAAAGGAGTCTGGACTTGAAGAAAGTTATAGGATATTTAGTTAGGTATTCGTTTTAGATTGAACTAGAATTATTTCAATAAAGTCAGAGGCAAAGCATTTATTTCAATGAGGCACTTAAAAGGCACTAATTAAATGTCAACATTTATATTAAAATATAATTGATGCTAGTCGCCCCTTCCAAAATTTATTTTCGTATGGAGAAGAATGGGCAAGAAACTCCACGTTACTCTTTTAAAATGTTTTAAGTATATATGACATACATTCATCATTATTAATTTTGTGTGAAAACGATGCACCCAGAATGAAATTACCATACCAAAATAGGTACAAAGAATGAAAGTGGAGCAATTACAGATAAATTAATTTTATGATAGTTACATGGTGCTCACATATTTACAAACATTTTAAAAGTAAGTATACAATTTTCATAGAATATTAACAAGTCAATGTGTGAGTTAAAATAATCACCGAGTGCAAATCAATTTTTAAATTTAATTAATTATAGAATTTAATTAGCGATCAGTTCGATTTTGTCTAGACTATTATTATTAGAATATTTAGAAAGAAAGAAAGAAAAAACACAGGTAAACATGATGCAAAAAGAAACAGGTAAGTATACAAAATAAGAAAAAGTTGAGGGGAACATGCGTCACATCCACGCAAAACGGGTATCGCTCAGCATTTTGCTGCGACCCTATGCAAGACAGAGCCCCAGCGCTGGTTTTCAGCGACAGCCGGCTCTGACGTAAAGACGTCGCCCGGTGCAACAAACAATAATTAGGACACTGTATACCCTTTATGAAGTTAACATACATACATAATCATACTATAATGTTCCCAGTGCTGGGACACAGGCCTCCTCTCTGTGAGAGGGTATGGGCCGTAATCCACCACGCGGGCCAAGTGCGGGTTGGTAGATGTCACATATGTCTTCGAATTTTTGGTTCTAGGACATGCCGGTTTCTTCAAGACATTTTTCTTCACCGTTTTGAGAGCAGTGGTGATGAAATAATTTACACAAAGTAAACAGGGGTTCGAACTTACGACCGTACGTAAGTGGCAGCCGTTATCACAGGGCCACCACTGCTCATTTTAATATTTAATTGTATCTAATTCCTTACTGACTTAAACACGAAAGTTTGTATGTGTATGGATGTTTGTTACTCAATCACGAAAAAACGGCTGAATGGATTTAGATGAAATTTGGTACACAGATAGATTATAACCTATATTAACACATAGGACACCTTCTGTCCCGGTAGTACCTACGTAGTACGACTTCCATGCGGGCGAAGGCGCCAGTGGAAGCTAAATAAAAAATGTCATGTACATTTTTTTTTTTTTTGGAATTGGCATCTCGCATTTGACCTTGAGAGGCCGTGACTGCTCAACCGGACTTTCCTGTGAAGGTTTTTAGGATTCTAAAAGCCTCCAGCCAGGGCGTAAACCTACTTAAACCTAAAACGACTGCGCACTGAGGGCACCCCCTGTGGGGTACGAACCTCGGCTCAGGGAGTCGCTGGCGGGGGGGGGGGGGGGCAGCTAGTACTATCAGGGACAGGCTGGATCAAGATATTATTTTCATGATTATTAGACGGGGAATTTAAAGCTACTGGCTCAGCTGCGGCGCGGGCTGGCGCATCAACGAGCAAGGGACGGTCGGGGGTCTGATCGCTACTCGGGAGTCTTCGCGGGGCGCGAGGACCTCGGCGTCATGTACATTTAAATAAATAAATGTTATAATAATCATCATAATTTTAGATTTACCTTATTTATACGAAACTTTAAGCATACAGGGATCAATTACATAATTATTAACATGACGACACTCTAACCCTTATCATGTATTTAGGGTTCCGTAGTTAAATGAGCTTCCTAATACCTAGGCGGGCTTGCAGGTAAATAATAACAAGTGCACGGGTCGATCGATCAGGTTAAGCTACATTTGCTGGGGTTGGTTTCGTGGATGGGTGACCATCTTTACAAACCAAGACCACATCAGTGCGTCCAAAAGAAACCAGTCTTACCAAGGGGTATCGTATAGTACCGTGCCTCGGAAACCTGGCTAAGCCATTGGTTCTGGTTGTCATTCGAGGTTCTTTGACAGACGTTGCGGGTGATCATAAGGCCCTAAGCCTGGTAATCAATCTTACCTAGGGGTATCGTTTTACCTAGGAACTGGGTTATGGAGGTCAAATAGGCTTTCACTTCATGTGCCCATTATGCCTGGAGGGTTTTATTTAGATTGTAAGTAACGTTTCTTTTTTATTTATTATTATTTATTTTGTGTTATTTAAAATGCAGACCAAACAGGAAGTCTTCAAAAAACATTTTAAAGTTACTTTATAATTTTGTTTTATCACAAAACATCTATTTTATCCAAACAACAATGAAATCTTCGTAACCATGATTTGAACAACCATGACGTGTCTAGAACCCCTTTCCTATCAGCTCGACTCACACTTGGCAGGTCTCATTTGTTCCTTCTGGTGGCCCCTTAGGACCTTACATTAGCAAGTTTATAATGGAGCCGCTATAGTCTCCGCCCCTTGTGAAACCATTTGTGGCTTCACGGAGGGACTTGTGCCGGTGTAGGCTTTCAGGGTATTTATTCTTTCAGGCTATAATGTTGGTTAGGTAGGTGCAGAAAATGGTGTTTGAAAAAGGCTTTTAGTGTTTTTGTTGGAATAGTGTTGTTGGGAAATAATTACCTTGTGGAGAAATCTGTAATTGGGTTTGGAGTATTATAATTGCCAAACAGAGCCGGGGCCAAATTTTATTTAATTTGATGGAAATAAAGAATACCATTTATTTGGACATCGTGAACCACCAAATAAAATAACAAAAAACTGAAAATAACTACAAGAGTGTGTGCCTCACGGCTGCACCAATAACGTTCATTTCAGAATTAATGCTAATTTCGCATTTTATTATTCCTACCACGGGTTTTCAGAAGTCCCAAAGTTTGGCAACCAGTCTTACCAATGAGTTTTGTTGTACCCAGTAACTGGGTGGTCAGGAAGGCAGTCGCTCCATTTAATTACTAATATTCAGCTGTATCCGGTAAAACAGAAAGCCGATCGCAACAAAAATAATTTAAGTCATTTACTCAAACCAGGCTGAGAATCAGCATTTACAAACGTCAAAATTACATAAGACAGTCCCCCAAAACGCTGCCCTTCACTACTTCCTAGTGCTTTAGCTGGGAAGAAGAAGTGGCGCAACAAACTCCTCAGAGGCACAGTAGCTATCTGTTCATAGTTAAGAAAAGCCTAGGTCGATGATGAGAATAATTCTTTCCGTGCACTCAAGGCAAAAAGTTAACTCATTCAAGAGCCGTACATTTCCTGCCCAATTTCATGCCACACTATTAACGATTTGTTCCGCACGTCTAAGTCCCTTGCGAGCTGGTCTATTTGAGCTTAAAACTACACTACTTACAAACTTAGGTTCAGAATAACTTAAACCACTGAAATACGTTTAAAACGACGTCGGTAAAGTAGAACCAGCAGGCATCAAACTGCTTAATTTGAATCAAATTATTCAGGGCGCCTCGGAGTCGGCTCAACTATCAAATTTGTAATAGCTTTGTACTGACGTTGCGTTGGCTGTTTGTGTATGTGAGTTTAAATGTTTGTAAACGCACCCACAATACAGGAGAAATTCCCAGTGTGGGGCAACGTTTTTAATAAAAAAACAAAACAAAAAAAACAAAAAAACTGACGTTGCACTATATAATATTATGGTTTTAGACTAGGTTGTCAGTTTATACTAGTTCAAGGGGAATTTTGGTCGAGAGTATAAAATTCTGAATAACAAAGATGATTGGTGTGATGTGATGTCGCGTGTGGTTTAGAATTTTGGTGTAAATTTAGTTTTTTTTATATTTTTTTATTTATTAACTAGCTTTTGCCAGCGGCTTCGCCCGCGCGGAACTTTCATCCCCTATTTAACTCCCTTAGGGGTTGAATTTCGAAAAATCCTTCCTTATTCCTTGTCTACATTATAAAGGTTACATCTGTGCAAAATTTCAGCTTTCTAGGTCCAAGGGTTTGGGCTGGGTGTTAATGAGTCAGTCAGTCAGTCAGTCAGGACTTTTCTTTTTATTTATATAGATGTTGACGTGTAACTAGCTTTTGGAGGTCATAGTCATAGTAATTTATTCATAAAACAAGTAACTTGTATCTGAACTTATACGGGTAATTCTCATGAAATCCCGAAATTAGGTCCTTAAAAACTGACAAATAATATTGAAATAAATTTGTATTTATTTTCTATGGATTTCGTAGTACTAATGTTACTGGATTTTAATTATATAGTGGTCCCCATAATAAACGTGTTTTATGCGAATTATGAATATATATAAAAAAAAATGAATGTGAGGGAATGACGACTTAGGTGAGGGAATGATCATTACAATGAATTCATGAACCTGGGGAAACAAAATAATGTTAATTTTTATATCATCTATTTATTTCGTAATCAAATGTTATTTTCTTACATTACTATTACCGTGAAAATGAAATCGCGGCACAGCTGACGGACCTCCGGTGGGGTCTCATGGCGACATGGAGAATGCAACCCAGTGCTGGGCACGCCACGATTGTGGTGGTAAGTCCCCTCTTTGAAGAGTGGCTTGAGAGGCGGCACGGCGTCCTCACCGGACACGGTTGTTTCGGGAGGTTCCTGTTTCAGATAAGGCGGGAGGCAACGCTCCGGGCTTTTTGTTTCTATTGCGAAGATCGCCCTGAGGACACGGTGGGGCATACGGCTTGCTGTCCAGTAAGGACCAAGCCAAGTCAACGGCGCGTTGTGTTCCACGCGCGCCTCAACGAGTTGTCAGCATCAACTGATGGGGTCCACAGGGATCGATGACTGCCAGGGGTGCGGGTTGTTCGAAAGAGATACCGCTGCTCCTGGCACACAAGCAACTGAAGGAACACGGGTGGGTTTCAGTCAGTAAAACTCTGAAACGCCCTCCCGCTCCACCCTAGAGCGGGAGAAGTTATTTGATGATTTCCCACCCAAAAAAGGCATACAACTGTTCGTCTTTGATTATTTGGCATCTCCAGAATTTGTTTCCTCTTTTCGTACACTTTACCAAATCGCTTTCTTCAGAAACTGATAGTATTTCCCCTGAATAACTTTTTCATCCCATTTGATAAAACATAATAACTTTAGAGGAATAAAATATCATTGCAAATAACATCATTTGATGAATGTCCACCATGCTTATGATGTTTTGACATGGTTCGTGTTTGGACTACACTGCACTTTGCATTTTTTTGCGATTTTAAGAAGATTAATACCCCATGTGAAAATGTTCACATTTTCTTACACATTCAGTGTATGAAAGGCTTCTTAACTCCAGGAGATCACCAGTAAAGACAAACTGGCGAACTTTTAGGTTCCATAGAATGCAGGACGGTGTGTGACTGTTTGACTAAGTCTTCTATCTCTGCGATGTTAGCAGTGGTAACTTCAAAGAGCATTATTGAAGAACATCTAGCCAACAAAATTTCTTTGAGTGAACTCAAATTTACGATGACTTAGCCTTGGTCTTGATGTTTCTTTTTTTCTTCCGTAATTAAGTCTTTCTTGTTCAGGAAGTATTTCAAGACTTACAGGCTCGGATTTAATGTTCTCCCTACGCTTCCTATCATATTCTTTCTTTTTTAATTTTGCTTCTGCTTCGCATACCTTCTTTTTTCTTGGTATAATTTGATCCTACAACAAGATCGCAGCAATAATTCAGGAGTTAGTTAAAGCAAGCAATCAAAAAGCAAGCTAACCCAGTCAAAAATCATTCCCTCATAAACCATCATTCCCTCACTACAAATTTATATGAGGGAATGATGGTGAGGGAATGACGAAATAAAGAATAATCAAAAAAAGCTCGAGACATAACCTTACTTTTTTTAAAGTTGTTTTGTTAGGTTTATTACTCCCAACCACCTACTTCTCTATGCATTTTATAATGGTTTAGTATTAGGTCTTTACCTATGAAATTGCCGTTCTGCAGTACTGGCCATTTCAAATCAAAATAATTTTTGTTTGGCTAAGAATTCTAATTTCAAATTAATTTTATTTTAAAAACATGGATTTTTTTTTCTAAAAGTAGTCATTTCTTTATTGATTAGTGTTACATTTTCATCGCATTTCAATCTTTTTCGTCATCATGGATACGTTAAAAATTCGAGTAATTATGGAATATGAGTACCGTCGTGGCAGCAACGCGGCACAAGCGGCACGCAACATCAACGACGTTTACGGAGCTAACACTACAAACCAACGCACCACCTGTTATTGGTTTGCTCGCTTCCGTTCTGGAAATTTCGACCTGAAAAATGAACCTCGCGGTCGTCCGAAGACTTTGGTCGACAATGACGAATTAAAGGCGATTGTGGAAGCTGATGATACACAATCTACGGCTGAATTAGCAGCAGCTTTCGACGTTAGCGTCAAAACAATATTGGTCCATTTGCGTCAAATTGGCAAGGTAAAAAAGCTTGACAAATGGGTGCCCCACGAACTCAATGATCGCCAGCGCGAAGTACGCGTCGAGACGTGCCTTGCACTGCTCAACAGACACACAAATGAAGGAATTTTGAACCGCATTGTTACCTGCGATGAAAAATGGATTCTGTTTGATAACCGTAAGCGCTCAGCAAGTTGGTTGGATCCTGGTTCAGCACCTAAACAATGCCCTAAACGAAAACTTACCCCTAGAAAAGTGATGGTCACTGTTTGGTGGTCTAGCGCCGGTGTGATTCATCACAGCTTCTTACCAAACGGGGTGAGCATTACTGCAGATGTGTACTGTGAAGAACTGAACACAATGATGGAGAAGCTGGCGCATCTCCAACCAGCATTGGTCAATCGCTCGTCTCCGCTGCTCCTGCACGACAACGCGCGACCTCATACTGCACAGCAGACGGTCTCCAAGTTGCAAGAACTGGGGTTGGAAGCTCTCCGTCATCCGCCCTACTCACCAGACCTTGCGCCTACAGACTACTACTTTTTCCAGAATTTGGATAACTTCTTGGCGGGAAAAAAATTTAATACCCGAGAGGCAGTACAAAATGCCTTTGAAGAATTTGTTGCCTCCCGTCCAGCTGATTTCTTTAAGAAGGGCATCAATAAACTGCCACTGCGATGGCAAAGATGCATTGATTGCATGGGTGATTACTTCGATTAATACAAATAAAAAATTCATGAAAAAAATTCGTTTAAATTTTTTCATACAAAACGGCAATTTCATAGGTAAAGACCTATTATATTTACGTTTTGTTTTTTAGGTCGTGAGGGAATGACGATCAAAAATGTAATTTAACAAAAATAAAAATTATAATATTATTGCAACACAAACTCAACACGTTTTTTTTTTTTTTTTTTTTTTTTGGGTGGGAAATCATCAAATGACTTCTCCTGCTGAGTAGAGCAGGAGGGCGTGTCAGACTTTTACTGACTAAAACCCACCCGTGTTCCCTCAGTAGCCCGTATGCCAGGGGCCGTGGTATCTCTTTCGAACAAACCCGCACCCCTGGCAGGCATCGGCCCTTGCGGACCCCACCAGTGGTTGCTGACATCTTTGACGGCGCGCGTGAGGAACACAACGCGCCGTCCCGTCCACCACTTTTCGGCCGCAGAGGATAGGGAGAGCGGCTGACGCTATACCGACACTCCTCTTCCCCTGCGGCCCCACCGCGTCCGCCATCAAACGGTGGCGGCCCCGTCCAGGCCACGGAAGGGAAGAGCGCTGCTCAGAAGCACCGGCACTCCTCCTCTACCGCAGCCTGTAACCCTCAGCCGCGATGCCTCCCATTCGACATCGCGGCCCACCTCAGTTGCGGTGCACCTCACCGCAACCTACTTTTTGGCCGCTACGTCAATGGCTTTGAGGCAAAAGCCCTGACGAGCGGCCCCACCGTTGGGTTCCTCTTGGCTTCACCGTGGATGGGAGACCACGGTTACTAAGCCCCCCCGCAACGACAATGCGGGAACCCACTCGGGGGGGAAACTCAACACGCTCACGTTAATTTCGCCATACTCTTAAATTGACAGTAATACCAACTTTCTAAAACGAATGGAAACGTTCATATTTGATTAAAGATGTGTTCATAAATCGAGTGTCAGTTAAATGTGAGGGAATGAATTATTTTTAAGAGACACGTGTATATTTTCTTTTTTTAAATGCATGTATTACTTTATGAACCATTTTAAGGTATTTTTTATTAATTTATTGTATTTTTAATCAATCAGTCACATTTCCAAGACTTTTATAAGATGTTTTTGGTTGTTTGATGATTTAAAAGTTTTGAAATTGGAGCTTGGGACATAGTGAGGGAATGATTTTAGACATATTATTGTAGATGTATTTTCTTTTATTCACACATTTGGTGCCATAATGATAAGTGAATCTTTTAGCCACAGTAATAAAGATTACAATAAAATATTGGTAACCGTTATATGTTTGTTAGATTTTTGATAAAACTTGAAGGACAAGAATTTCGGAATTTCGTGAGAATTACCCATACACAAAATTACATAATCACAAACAATAAAAAATTAAATAAAAATATAAATCGGAAATTTTCTCACAGGATCGTACTAACGGGATAGAAAGTCACGGCTGATAAACTATCTGTGTGCTTTTCTTTCTTTCTTTCTTACACATACAAAATTTCACATTTATAATATAAAGTAGGATGTAGGATGTATTTAAAATAAGTAAGCCAACTACATGAACACATAAAACAATTGAGCATGTCTACTATCGTAAAGACGACAAAATATTGGCATCAACACAATTTTGTCTACCCTCGTCACCGCGTAGTTTCGTATTATTGTATATATATATATATATTTTGCTAAAAAGACCGGAAAAGGTAAAGAAATGTCAACACAATCACAGACCCACAGTCTATAAAGACGAAAGAAAATTCGCCGAGCAATAACAGCGTACAGTAATGTAACATGACGCCTTGTTTCCTCAAAGGGTTGGGCAGAGGTGTACTTATAGGACACATTTCGATGTAATAGGGGCGAGCCTATTGGCATAATATAGCATAGCTCCACTCGACCCACCCCGTCGCAGCGAATCGCCTGGACGTGCGAGTACTTCGTATTCGTGACATTTTTTCTTCTTGCTCCGCTCCTAACGGCCTTGGCGTGATGTTATATATCGTAAAGCCTTCCTCGATAAATGGGCTATTTAAAACTGTAAGAAGTTTTCAAATCGGACCAGTAGTTCCTGAGATTAGCGCGTTCAAGCAAACGAAACTCTTCAGCTTTGTAATATTAATATATATAGTATAGATAATCAGCCTGAAACGCCATTTATAATTTCCACCAACTAGTCATAAATCCAGACTTTGAGCTGTTACTGAGAAATATCAGATAAAAAAAAAACAATAACACTTTGACTGATCTGGGAATAGAAGCCTCATGCTCAGTGGTACCGCTTCTGACCAACTAGGCCATCGATGCAGACAGACGAACGAGGTAGACTGAAACCTAAACTTGCATGGGCACTTATGAAACGTCAGAAGCTAGGTGCACGGTTCCAATTTATCGCTTCCTATGGAGAAGAGTGCGCAAAAAACTCCACGGTTACTCCTTTAAAAAATAAATAATTGGCTTTAACAATGTTTTCAAATTACAATGATAATAGGTATGGGAGGACACTGCAGGCCTGTCAATAAGTACCTGGTACTTAGAGTAATGAAAATGTAGAATAGATAATCGTCTACAAATCTACAGTCTGTAAGACCTACAACGTTCTCCCATTCACAATATGTAAAAGAATTACTTAGATAAAATTAACCTATTTAAACCAAGTGACATGATTATTTACGTATTGTACAAGTAGTTCCCACAATACCAACGATTTTGTCAAATTAACCCGTGGAAAAACAAACTGAAAACTTATAACATTGGAATAATCTTTAAAAAAATCTAGACTCCAGAAAAAAATCAGGTTATGTAAATACTTGGCCCAATAACGGAATAGAACCCGTGGACATTAGCATAGGAGGCGGAAATTCCGTTGCTCGAGAGGTGAACCATCGAAAAAGTTAAATTTAGTTAGGCAAAACGTCTATGCATGAAAATACCTACATAGTTACTTCAATAGTATGTCAACGACAGATTGAGACATTCTTCCACAATAGATTCCCATCATTTATCGAGGAAATCCTACCCTCGAAACGACCCCATCGATTTGCCGTAACCACACGACATGTGCACGCCTCTATCTTCGCATAGACATAAGAAAATGTTAGATTCCCCCATCGCAAAGTCAAAATAAGCTCAAAAAATGTCGGATTCCCCAATATGGGGTACTACACAAAATCTCAAATATTTCAATGGGAGACGGCACATTTATTCCCGGTGTCCCCCGACCTTTCATAAGAGATGCAATATACCCTTCTCCCGATTTCACCCCTCCTCATATTGTTCATTTATTTTATTCAGAAATTCGCGAGATTTTTCGCGGGTTTTTGTCAACGTTTTTGGAAGGAAACCCCCAGAAGTTGTTGTTGAGCGTAATTTATTATGATTGTGTCGTCACTTTCCGTTTTTAGGAAAGAGTAATAGGTGTTCTGTTTAAGATTTTTTACGCTTTTGTGGTGTTTAATTTTGGAGGGAAACAAACTTGAAAATGGGTTGATGAAAACTAGGGCTTAATTTTGAGTCTACCGTGTTTGTCCGTCCGTCTATCAGTGGGTGGTAGACACTTGAAATTTTCTTCGTCTTGATTATTTTCTAACTAGCCTCCGCCCGCGGCTTGGCCACGTGAATGTCGAAAATTATCCCACGAGAACGTACTACCGGGATGAAAACTATTATATGTGTTAATCTAGGTTGTAATCTATCTGTGTGCCAAATTTCATCCAAATCCGTTCAGCCGTTTTTGCGTGAAAGAGTAAAAAACATCCATACATCCAAAGGTTCGCGTTTATATTAGTATATATTCTAATACTTCTTGTGTTGTTGTTTACATAGCAAGTACTGGTATAGGAATTGGTGTGGGGTAGGTTATTTATTTATTTATTAGCTTTATTTTTTATCCCTTACATATAGTTATGTGGTGCGTACTTATTTATTTATTTGTTAGTAATGTTAGTTTTTTTCTTAAATAAGGTTAGTATTTTTAGGTGTAAGGGCCGCCTATTGCGGTGAAAGCCTCCTCCAAACCATTCCAGGTGTCTCTATCTTTTGCCTGTCTGGGCCATAAGTTTCCGGCTATTTGTATAATGTCGTCACTCCATCTTTTAGAAGGTCTACCCTTCCTTCTTTTTTTATCTCTTGGGTACCAAGTTGAAATTATTTGTGACCATCTTTCATCCATAGCTCTCTGAATATGGTGTGGGGTAGGTACTGTAACTAAAATGAGAAAAACAAAAAACATTTTTATAAAAACAATCGACTTCCTAACAAAACACTACAAAGTAAAAATTTACTTTTTTCGAAATTCAGATCCAAAGACACATACTTTCAAAATTAATATTAATTTTCATTTTATAGTGTTTTGTTTTGCCTTATAAAGAGACTTTCAACTTTTTAAAATAATGTTCTTTTAAAAAAAAAAGAAACATTGCCCCGCACTAGGAATTTCTCCTGTATTGTGGGTGCGTTTACTCACATACACAAAAAGCCAGACCCGGAACAACGAATTGTAGGTCTTACAAATATTTGTTCCGTGCGGGAATCGAACCCGCGATACGCAGCGCAGCAGTCAATCGCTTAACCACTGCGCCAACCGTGCCGTCGTTCTGAAGATGCTATTGGAGCCTCCGCGGAACCTACCCATGATTGATGCTATCCTCTTTCTCCTATACATGAATTTTGTTTGTATAATCATGTAGAAAACACGTTATAACCTCGGTATTTATTTCTGTTCGCACCAAACCCATGATTGATCCGTGCCCAAATTAAAACATCGCGTGTACATCTAAAATAACACGAAGGTTATTTTAACGCTCCTTGGTCATAAAATAATTCTTTCGAGACCTTTCCTTAGGTCTTCAATTATGTTTCGCTTCACGTGTTTTCCTTTACGTGAATTGTGAAACTAGCGATTGCCCCTGCTTCGCACGGTTTTTACGACTTGGCAATACAGCGAGATTTCTTTATTACAGACAATAACCTTCCGGAATAAATCCTCTAAATGGTGGTGAAAACCGCATCGTAATCGGTTGCGTAGTTTAGAAGAACAATGCGGTCACACAGACAGACACAAAACGATTTTAATTTATACAATTTGACCGGGCAGACGTTGTTCTTTCCAATTTTCAATAATTCATACAAAATTCCCAATGATGAAATTGCAATTTCAGTTTTCTCGATTGTTTGGTTTGTCCTTTCGGTTTATTCTAATTTTCATTTTTATCAAACGACTCCCGGTTTTATTGACTGAGCGAAGACAGTAGAAAAAGTTATTCGAATCGGTTGAGGTCTTTTTGTTAAATTACTAGCTTTTCATCCCCTATTTAACTCCCTTAGGGGTTGAATTTCGAAAAATCCTTCCTTATTCTTTGTCTACGTTATAAAGGGAACCTCAGTGCAAAATTTCAGCTTTCTAGGTCCAAGGGTTTGGGCTGGGTGTTGATGAGTCAGTCAGTCAGGACTTCTCTTTTTATTTATATAGAAGATAGATAGATAGCGAGACTAAAGAACTGTTATTTATCTAACTAAGTATACAGTTATATTTTTTTTAGAAGTCAGCGTAAGTATATGGTATTTTGGGATGAAAAGGAGAAAACTTAAGGTGTTGGGGTGATTAATGGGAGCCTTAGAGGTGTGACGGGATTGATTGAATATTTTCCGTCTCTTTTGTATTTTATTTGTAAGTAAGAGATAGCACTATTTTATCCATGCATACGTGCTGCTTACCGTTTGACAATTGAGACGTTTAAAGCTTCTTCAAACAGGCGCCATGCGACACTTGTAATTTCCATGTAGGTTTTATAGAAATTGTTCTGCGTGAGTCGCGTCGTGCCTGTTTGAAGGAGACTTTAAGCTTTGAATTCCTATGAAGCGGTGAACGGTCACATAATAACGGCTGGTCGAATACAGAGCGTTTCAATATCAGTTAATAAGATAATCATAAATTTTGCTCAAACATGAGTACAATACATACAACAGAAATTGTCAGCATGCAAGATATGTTAAGTGGAGTTGAAAGGCCTCCCACTAGGTGGATCGATGACTTTGTTAAGGCCACAGGAATCAGCTGGTTACGGGAAGCACAGAACCGGTCGAAATAGCGGTGCTTGGCGGAGGCCTATGTCTAGCAGTGGACATCTTTCGGATGAAATGATGAAAAGATGCCTTAAACAACACTTGGCACCATTTAGCCGTACCGTACCGTAGAAGTGTTTGGCACCTTAATGACAAATTCAAACAGGTTAACATGATATATTTTCAACACGGCCATTATAATTTGACGGAACCGTTTTCCTAGAAAGCCAATCCGTTTAAAGAAAGAAAGAAAGAAAAATGTATTTATTTATCACAGAAACACGTGCCTATAGATGAAATAACATATTAAAAAAAAAACATGATAACAACACAAATATTTTTAAACATAGGCATACAGAACATAAATAGTCGGCAGCTGCACGCCGTGACTGTGACAAGAAGGCTTCCACTCAGCATGATGCTGTGCTATGGGACCCACAGCACAGCGCTGATTTTCAGTGGTCGCCCGAAAACAAAGTACGAAAATCAAGCCAGGATTTTTACTAATTAGATAAAACAAGTAACAAAGTAAAATAATAATAATGAACAGTAGCAACAATAATAATGCAATGATGATGATAATAATGTAATGTACAGTAGTTTTTATCAACAAATCACTATAATTTATAATATATTGTGTTACCCATTTAATTGATGTTTGAACGAAGTTAGTTGACATTGTACTATATTATTTTCAATGTCATGATTATAGCATTTACTACGAAAATAACTCGATTACAAATCGATTCGGTCATCAAATAGTTCGGAATCGAAAGGCCGAACCAAATCGGGGTCAACAACCAAGAAGTTTTGATCGGAAAATTCTTATTACGGGTTTCGAATTTACGGTTAGACGCTCGATTTTCTGAGAAATATAAGGAGACCAATGCCGATGAGCCAACCAGTATCTATGTATGGATTTCCTAGCTTCCTTTGCTTTCATAGTTTTCTCTATCACGTACCATTTCAAATATTTCTGCCTCCACATTTTCTAAGGTCACGTTCGAATGGTTGTGTCCTAGATTTTTTTCCTTTTCTGTATTTCTTCCTGGATTAGAGTTTAAATAAAATGTACACCATTTCGGCTTCCAGGATTTTCTGTTGTTCATAATTTCAGATGAATATTAATGTGCTCATTTCTTCAGCTGTTCCGTTTTCTTATGATTAACTAGCTGCTACCTGCGGCTTTGCTCGCGTGGATGTCAGAAATCTTCTTCTTAGCGTGTCGATGGCAAAGATAACTAAAGAATGTACATAAAGTGTACAGTTTTTTAAATTTGTTTGGCCCAAAATTCCGCAACCAGAAATAATTCCACGCGAACGGGACAAAATACCTACGAGTACTTTATGTTACTCCTTATAACATCAGTTATCTGCCAGTGAAAATTCCAACAAAATCAGTACAGCCGTTTTGGAGATAACCTGGAACAAACAGCCAGATAAAAATAAAACAAGGATGTTTTTTTGTTATGAGTTCTGTATATACTTTCATATGCATTTAGTAAAAAGTTGTTATTTTGACATTATGAACAGACACTTTAATTTCATTTATTTGTAGTATAGAAAATGGTCAGATAAAAAAAATCTTGATATTCAAAAACTACACATAATAAACCAGTACGTCAATATTGTCTAAAACAACTTAATATCACAAGTCGGAAAATTTTGAAAGAAATTCCTAAATTATTACTTCATAATAAGAAATGTTCAAACATAGTATTATGTTTGCAAAGTTCTTCTGTTATACAACGCAATGCAATGAACATTGTCGATTTGTCAAAATTAAACCCTAATGCCATTGTAAGTGATTACCCCTTCCTTCTTGAGACGGTTAAAAATTCGGTGTGTTTTATTATTATAATATAAAAAATCTAATTAGGGCGTTTGTTGGCGTGTATTAATTCCGGGACGTGTTGTATCGAGTTTATTGAATATACCTACATTAATTGAGAGCAGTGGTGGCCAAGTGGTAACGGCTGCAACTTACGAGTTTGTAGGTCGTGAGTTGAACCCAGCCAGGCGCTTTCCTTTGTGTAAATTATTTCATTACCACTGCTCTCAAAACGGTAAAGGAAAACATCGTGAGGAAACCGGCATGTCCTAGAACCAAAAATTCGAAGACATGTGACATCTACCAACCCGCACTCGGCCCGCGTGGTGGATTACGGCCCAGTCCCTCTCACTGAGAGGAGGCCTGTGTCCCAGCAGTGGGAACATTATAGGCTGATGATGATAATGATGACCTACATTAATTTGTAATAAACAGATTGACATTCTGGATGCTTTTCATGTACTTCAATACCACCTTCTTTGCGACGTTTTTTGACACTATTTACATGATTCTTGCAATTCCTTGACTGAAATCGTATAACTTGCTAAGTTGAACCTTAGTATTTCTACAAAATCTCTACCTAAACACTTGCCGTCCCTGTTTGGCGCCATCTGTGACGGTATTGGAGATGAAGCTCGGTCATAGCAAGCCGTATTAAGGCGAACGTTGCACAGCAAGGCTGCTCGGTCCTAAATTGTATGTTGGTGAAACACATTTTACCACCATTCTCTAGATAGGTTTTGGCTAACATGTAATACAGATATGCTTTTAACCTGAAGGCCAATTCTTGTAATTAAAAACGTTCAAAATCTAGTCGCAGTGTCATCTCGGCGACAATCAAATGTCAAAAACTTGTCATCAAATGTCAAAATGTATGGAAACTCGAGGTGTTTTTGATTGCGAACGTTCTTAAAATTACGAGAATTGCCCCTCTGTTCAGGAAGGTAGGTCAGCATAAAGATTATTTGAATTGTGTTTAATGTAATTATTATTATTTGTATTCGCAACGCCGACATCTGACGTCGTCTAAAGTTTTCCGACGAATTTCGTGAACAAGGAGATTAAAATTTCTTTGCTTTGTCTCCGAATCGGGTATGATGTTAACAATCCCAATTTATTGATAAACTAGTGCATAATCCGCCTAAAATGTTCCCACTGCTGGGACACAGGCCTCCTCTTTGTGAGAGGGAATGGGCCATAATCCACCACGCAGGCCCAGTGCGGGTTGGTAGATGTCACGTCTACAAATTTTTGGTTCTAGGACATGGCGGTTTCCTCACGATGTTTTCCTTCACCGTTTTGAGAGCAGTGGTGATGAAATTGCGTGACTGAGTAAACAGTCATCCGAACATCGAAACTTTCACATTTATAATATTAGTAGGATTGTTAGGATATAATTTCCCTGACTGTACGTAAAGCAACAGCAATTATAATAAATGAAGGTAATTAACGCGCTTAAGGACGTCAATCATTATTATGTTAATTTAATGCTCTAATTAAACCAGCATTCATTATTGCTGTTTGCCGCGGAAGCCTTATTTCACACACTCATTAAAAGGCATAGAAACATTAATCTTTGGTGTTTACATGGGTAACTATACTGTAAATGTTTTTTTACAAACATTACGTAAACGTTTACTGGTGAATACACGCTTAACGGCGTAGGATAGCCTTTACCAGAAGGGGTCACCATTAAGCCTGGACTTAGAGACCCTGGGCACTTGACATTTTACCCCCCACCATTCCGAAGCCATTTTTAAAATTTACCCACGAAAATGCACTAGTATTAAAATAGATTTTTTTATGTATGTTCGGGCATAACTCCGTCATCTTTTTTTTTGTTCGAATAGGGATTATTCCGAAATGGGTCTATTTAAATGTCATGTACATTTGATGATGCGTTTCGGAGACAGACAACGGAACTCTTCGTAAAATTGCAGAAAATCAATCGCGACTGCTGCTATCGCATAGACATGCATAGTTTTGACCCCAAGGATGATGAATTGTTCTGTTGTTCTGGGGTAGATACTTTAAGTAAAAGGTGAAAAATAAATAAAACGAAATTAAAATACATAGCCATAGTCACTTTTATACAAGTTAATTTTCACTTTGTAGTGTTTTTCCGAAAGTAAGTTGTTTTTTTTTTGAAAATGTTTTTATATGTTAACTGTGTATTCGCGAATTTCACACATAACAATTGTATTTTTTCCAAAAACTCCAAGCCACTAGCAGATATTTACTTCTCTTTCCAGCCAGCTACGGAAACGTTGATAATTTCAATTGGCGAAGTGAAAACCTGCTTCGTTAGCTTTTTCTTTTATTTCTAGAACAGTGTCGATGTTTGTATGTCGGGCACATGTCGCTGAACGAACGGTATTAGGTGTCGACTAACTTTTCACTAGAAGGACACGACGCAAAAAAAAAATCTGTCGAAATGTCCGCGAAGCGACAATATGGAAAAATGTACAATAGCGGAATGAGATAGGCATTAGGTGTTTTTTTTTTTTTTTTTTTTTTTGGGTGGGAAATCATCAAATAACTTCTCCCGTTCTGGGTGGAGCAGGAGGGCGTGTGAGACTTTTACTGACTAAAACCCACCAGTGTTCCCTCAGTAGCCCGTATGCCAGGGGCTGCGGTATCTCTTTCGAACAAACCGCCTTTGTTCTATTTGTTGATTGTGACTTTGGTCGCAGAAAAACTTTAACAACCATTTTTATGTACATAACACTAAATGTTGCCTTTTCCCAATTATGTTGGGGTCTGCTTCTAGTCTATCCGGATGCAGCTGAATACCAGTATTTTACATGGAGTGACTGCCTATCTGACCTCAACAACCCAGTTACTGGGTAACACGATACCTACCCCTTGGTAAGACTGGTTGTCAGACTTTCCGGTTTCTGACGACCCGTAACGACTGCCAAAGATCCCCAATGACAACCGGGATTTTTTTGTTATTTTTCACTAGTCTTGTCAATTTTTTTTAAAAGCTGCACAAAATAGATAACAAGTCTTCAGTTGCTTGAATAATGTAATAATTACATATAATGTTACTAACTTATATAATAATTAAACACAATACAAAGAACCTGTAACGGCACATACCCTTGAGCCTTCTATAACAGATACGACGCCCTATTATCCTGAGTAGACTTCTAGGTATTCATTACTTAGTTATTCTGCACAGTGCCGGACTAAGCCCGGACAGAGCCTGTAGCAAATTCTACTAAGGGGCCCTTGGTAGAACTTGCTTTGTTTTAGGTTCGAAAAAATTTACTTTAACTTTTACAAAAGAAAGAAAAAAGAAAATACATTTATTTAGCACAGACTAAAGGCACACAATATACAGCAGAAACTAGATAAAGGAGTGGGTTTCTTTTTTAGCAGTAGTCGGATAAATGTTTTAAAAAAACGTGTTCTTTTCTCTGTGGTCTTTAATACTGAAGTGCTTGAACATAAATACTTTGATTGATTTATCGAATCGATTTATGAATTAGATTGGACTTCTTTCGACTATGTATATGTATATATACCTTCGACGCAGAGCCTGTTACCATGGATTCTGAAACCCATGCGTCGAAATTTTTCGCCGGTTATTCAAAAAGAAATAGCCCTTCCCTACATTTTGACACGTAGGTATCGCGGTTTTCTATGAAATATAATTTTTTTATTTAATACCCGATGAATAATCTCTATGCTGTCTAGAATCATGTGCTGAATTCATACTAACAGTTTGCGCATCGTCCCTGCTACCCTGTATACATAATATTCCATTAGATACATTAATATTGTTTCATAGATTCATAATATTCTATTGGACTTACCAGTGTGGTATGGGTAACATGACTTTTTTTTTTGTACGTCCGAGCGTGGGGTGTCCAAAGCGCGGGGGCCTGTAGCTTTTGCTAAACCGGCCTAATCCGGCCCTGTTTACATACAATGTCCGAGGTGAAGTGTAACTACTTAAAATGTACACGATGTACACTAGTTAGGATGTACAGACTCAGTACGTTTTCAACGACGTTGGTCAGAAGTTTGGCAAACAAATTAAAAGTTCTTTGAGTGTATGTCCAGTGCATAAAATGCAGCCTTTTTTTTATTTGAGTGCAGAATTAGATGTTGAGGTCAAAATGAACGAAAAATATAAGACATAAAAAAAAGATGGGTATTTTTAAGTGTTGATTGTTGAGCTATGAGAAATATCGTGATGGCTTTGTGGTTAAGGCCTTGAGTCACTTATGCACGAGGGTGTGGGTACAAATCAGGGCAAGCACCAAATGTGACATATTTAGTGCATAACATCATATATTTTTTACTTTCTTAGTTTGTCTTGGAGATTACTTACATAGGTGAAGGAAAACATCGAGAGGGTTTAACGGCACGGTTGGCGCAGTGGTTAAGCGATTGACTGCTGCGCCGCGTGTCGCGGGTTCGATTCCCGCACGGAAAAAATATTTTTATGAACTACAAGTAGTTGTTCCGGGTCTGGCTGTTTGTTTATGTGTGTTTAAATGTTTGTAAACGCCCCCACAATACAGGAGAAATTCCTAGTGTGGGGCAAAGTTTTTCTAAAAAAAAAAAGACAAAAAGACTTCGGCGACGGTGATCTCTCGCGTCCGGCCCTGGTCCAGGCCATGGTACGGAGCGAGAGTGCATGGGTAGCCGTCACCTCCTTTTGAGAAGCAGTGATGCTCGCGAAGAGGGAGGCGGCGCACGTGAAGGAGAGGCAGTATATTCGCCCTCACGGCCCTAGCCTTCGGGAATCCCAAGCTGATTCCCGGCCACCGTAGGCAAGGGCTTGTGGACGGCGAGTAATGGGTAGCTTGCTGTCCGGTAAGGACAAAGCCCGGGTCGACGGCGCGTTGTGTTCCACGCGCGCCTCAAAGAGATGTCAGCACTAACTGGTGGGGTCCGCAAGGGCCGATATCTGCCAGGGGTGTGGGTTGTTCGAAAGAGATACCGTGGCCCCTGGCACACAGGCAACTGAGGGAACACGGGTGGGTTTTAGTCAGTAAAAGTCTGACACGCCCTCCTGCTCCACCCAGAGCAGATTTGGTGACTTCCCACCTTAAAAAAAAAAGGGTTTGGCTTGAAGTTTACATAAGTTTGAAATCGGCAATCCGTCTCGAGCATACGTGGTGATCAATATTGCAGTGGGTCAATAACAGGCATGGTATTAATTCATTAATAGGTAGATATCTATATAACATCTACCAATCCGCACTGGGCCCGGTGCCATACGGGTGGTTTACGGCCCGCTCTCTCTCACAGAGAGGAGGCCGGTGTCCCAGCAGTGGGAACAATAAAGGCTGATAATGCTATTAAAATGATGCCAGGGTAAGTGAAGGTGACTACGAAAATGGGGTGTGTGTCGGATCAGACGTAAATTGAGATTCTTCCGATTTTATATTTGATAAATATTAATATTAATTCGGAACACCACGCTGCGTTCCACAACAGGTATAAAAGACGTAGGCAAGAAGGCTGCCAGGCTCAAATGGGATTGGGCGGGTCACATCGGCCGTATGCAGGATAACCGCTGGGCAAAGATCTCTACACAATGGGTGCCTGAAGATGGACGACGCCGCCGCGGTTGGCCCAGAAAGCGGTGGCGACATGACCTGGATGCGTACCGCGAGGGCTGGTTCGAAGTGGCGCGGGAAAAGAGTTCCTGGAGGGATTTGGGGGAGGCCTTTGCCCGGCAGTGGGACAGAATAGGCTAGTAAAAAAAAAAAATTAATAAAGGTACAAAAAATGCATTGGCACTTTCGAAAAAAAAAAAACCAGTTGGCAACTGACAAAACTTGGAAAAAAGCCATCAAATCTGTCGTTATAATCAATAATAAACTCAGTCAATCACTCTTTTGGATCCAAACTCCTTTGATGGATTTAATATGGTCGTCGTCCATCTTGTTAGGTCTATTTCATTATATTCTTTACAAAATTCACGACAAACCAATTTGGGGTCATTTCTCTATTCAGATATAGATTATATACTTCCTTACAAAACCCATGCCAGATTAAATTTCAGTTATTCACAAAGTTTCTTATAATCCTGTTAACGTGGCCATATTTCCCGTAGCCAAACAGAAAACTGATCATTCCTGTCTCCCATTACTGGCCACATCCCTGGCAACATTCCATGGCCGAAGGTACGCACGTCCACTCTATTGCCAAATTTAGAATGCTAGTCACGAATGATCTAGATAAGGCGTTTAGCCCCGTCTGGGAAGATTAAACAGGTAGGTATTGGAAGAACTTCTAATCGTGAATTTTGTCTGCTGAAATCGAGTGCCAAATACAGCCAGAAAAATTAATAAATATCCTACGTCAATTTGCCGTGTTGTAACACTTTTACATGACGATCATATTTTAAAAGCAAGATGAAGTCGACGTTTCCTAACTGACTCTTTTTAAGTCCAGATATAATATTGGTCAGGAGGAGCTTGTGGCTAAGTAACAATAGCTGCGCGGGTCGATCGATCAGGTTAAGCTACGCTTGCCGCGGTTGGTCCGTGGATGGGTGACCATCTTTACATACCAAGACCCCTCCGTGCCTCGGAAAGCACGTTAAGCCGTTGGTGCCGGCTGTCATTTGTGGATCTTTGACAGTCGTTACGGTTCGGCAGAAGCCCGAAAGTCTTACAACCAGTCTTACTAAGGGGTATCGTATTACCCAGTAACTGGGTTGTGGAGGTCAGATAGGCAGTCGCTCCGTGTAAAATACTGGTATTCAGCTGCATCCGGTTAGACTGGAAGCCGACCCCAACATAGTTGAGAAAACGCTAGGCAGATGATGATGACGTAATCTTGGTCAGATAATGTGAAGACCATATACATAGATTGGTGTTTGAAATGGTATTTTGAAGAAAGCACCACGCACATTGCGTGGACCTGTCCTGTCAGTGCACGCATTTGTCCAGTAATCGAGCTGCTCAACTGATAATTTTTACGTTTCAACGAATAATAAATACCAAAGAAAGGACGTTTGGTTAGGCCGTATACATTACTCAAACTGCTAGACCATGGTTGACTGTGTGCCGGGAAAGCAGTAAAACAATTTCTCCACTTTATTTCATAGTGCGTTAAAAGCTTTTTCAAATGCAGCGCTGACAGTTATGAAAGGAAGAATATTTTTTAATATAATGACTTGAAAGTTGAAATAGGTAGTTAGGGAAGGTATTTGTTAAGTAATTTGACATACCGCGTTTTATATTCATTTAAAATTTTAGTGATAGTTTGATTTTAATATTAGGTCTTTACCTATGAAATTGCCGTTCTGCAGTACTGGCCATTTCAAATCAAAATAATTTTTGTTTGGCTAAGAATTCTAATTTCAAATTAATTTTATTTTAAAAACATGGATTTTTTTTTCTAAAAGTAGTCATTTCTTTATTGATTAGTGTTACATTTTCATCGCATTTCAATCTTTTTCGTCATCATGGATACGTTAAAAATTCGAGTAATTATGGAATATGAGTACCGTCGTGGCAGCAACGCGGCACAAGCGGCACGCAACATCAACGACGTTTACGGAGCTAACACTACAAACCAACGCACCACCTGTTATTGGTTTGCTCGCTTCCGTTCTGGAAATTTCGACCTGAAAAATGAACCTCGCGGTCGTCCGAAGACTTTGGTCGACAATGACGAATTAAAGGCGATTGTGGAAGCTGATGATACACAATCTACGGCTGAATTAGCAGCAGCTTTCGACGTTAGCGTCAAAACAATATTGGTCCATTTGCGTCAAATTGGCAAGGTAAAAAAGCTTGACAAATGGGTGCCCCACGAACTCAATGATCGCCAGCGCGAAGTACGCGTCGAGACGTGCCTTGCACTGCTCAACAGACACACAAATGAAGGAATTTTGAACCGCATTGTTACCTGCGATGAAAAATGGATTCTGTTTGATAACCGTAAGCGCTCAGCAAGTTGGTTGGATCCCGGTTCAGCACCTAAACAATGCCCTAAACGAAAACTTACCCCTAGAAAAGTGATGGTCACTGTTTGGTGGTCTAGCGCCGGTGTGATTCATCACAGCTTCTTACCAAACGGGGTGAGCATTACTGCAGATGTGTACTGTGAAGAACTGAACACAATGATGGAGAAGCTGGCGCATCTCCAACCAGCATTGGTCAATCGCTCGTCTCCGCTGCTCCTGCACGACAACGCGCGACCTCATACTGCACAGCAGACGGTCTCCAAGTTGCAAGAACTGGGGTTGGAAGCTCTCCGTCATCCGCCCTACTCACCAGACCTTGCGCCTACAGACTACTACTTTTTCCAGAATTTGGATAACTTCTTGGCGGGAAAAAAATTTAATACCCGAGAGGCAGTACAAAATGCCTTTGAAGAATTTGTTGCCTCCCGTCCAGCTGATTTCTTTAAGAAGGGCATCAATAAACTGCCACTGCGATGGCAAAGATGCATTGATTGCATGGGTGATTACTTCGATTAATACAAATAAAAAATTCATGAAAAAAATTCGTTTAAATTTTTTCATACAAAACGGCAATTTCATAGGTAAAGACCTATTATAAAGATAACTTTAGTTGATAGTCCATTTGCTTCAAAATTAATTTCCCTGGATGTCTTCCTACAATCGTAGTGAAAAAATTATATTATTTTTCTATCAGCTATTACACATAGATTTTTTACCTTAGATCTGCAGGAAACAGATGATTATGATGCAAAGACAAAATTGCACTCCACTGAAGTAGCCAAAGCAACATAACTAAGATTCAAGTGTGTCATCTAAACTTTAATAATCTAAAATAATTTGTAATAAAAACAAATCTGAAGAGGAAATGAGGGTACGTTTACTGTATAATTTAAACCCTGCAAGACAAAATATGCGTTGTTTGTCAAAAAAGTGGTCCTTGTTCCAAACTCGCATAATGTAGCTTTAGCTTAAAAAAGGTTGAGTCCCCACTTTAATCGAGCCAACTTTATGCCAGATACGGTTTATACAAACAAGGTCTAAACACACGACCGTAAAAACCTTAACTGCTCAATTTGCATCGTCCATCTGTACCGGACTAAGGCCGACCGTCCACGACGCTACTCAAAAGTGACGTTTTGCAAAGTTAAATCATCAAAGAGTAGCGAGGATGTCACAGAACGAGTGTTCAATGGAAGGTCGTTCAGGATGCAAGCAATCACAAACTAGTTAGCGGTTTAGTAATTTTTTTCATTCAAAAAGAATGCAACTATGAGGAACAATATAATAATTAAGTTAAGCAGCGGTTTTGCTGGGATAAAAACTAAAATTAAGTCGCAAAAATACAGTAAAAACGTACCATTTAAACATTCTTTAGAGCATGGTGCTTTAAAAATAACCTTAGAAAAGTTGGAAGTGATTTCGATTCCTCTTTATCTACCTTAGCGCATCAACCCTAGTTAACTTGCATGTAATGTATCATGTACACCATGTTTAAACAAATTAAGAATCTTATCTTATCTTATCTTAACCTTAATAAGACATCCACCTTTATAAGACATCCACCTAAATAAGAAATCCACCTTTATAAGACATCCCACTTTATAAGACATCCAATTTTATAAAACATCCATATTAATAATACATCCACCTTAATATGACCTCCACCTTAATAAGACATCCACCTTAATAAGACTTCCACCTTAATAAGACATCCACCTTATTAAAACACCTGTTAAAAACAGCACTTTTTGAATTTTATCATGACATTATAATTTTCCCAGTTGCCTAGTTTGAATTAATGGCTTTCGATTTAGATTTTTGCTACTTTTGAGTAGCGTCGTGGACGATCGGCCTAAAGTTTAATAAAACCGTTCCAATACAACCTTTAATACAAAACGTTTTCAATAAAGGCTGGTCCTTCTGTTCTTTTCCTCGGAGGCTGTTTGTCCTAATGCATAATCAATGCACCGGGTATTAAACACAGTCTGTTGCCAACTTTACCCCTTGAAATTGTTTTCTAGTGGCCTTACTAACGGTCCTAGAATTGCTCGTGTAAATCATATTATTTTCATGAAGGAACGAAGATTTTTTGGTACATTTGACTTGAATAGTCCGGTAACGATGAGACTTGAACTTAAGCAAGTAAACCTGTGAAAAGATCTAAGATTAACGAGTAATATTTGTTTAGGTGCCGTATGTGGAATATCTAAATTGCTGCTCGCTAAAGTACGATTCAGATCGGTGCTATAAGTGGACTACCTTACCAAAAACACTGATAAGTTCGCAATCAAATTAATTTCGCTTGAGTGAGGTTTATAGTGAACTTTCACAGATTAACTTAACAGAGGCTTAGGTACCATAATTTTATGCAGGGCAGGTTAAGATGAGGTTTTAGTTTGGAGTGTAAATTATTCAAAATCACGTGTTATGATGATATGAGGTGATTTTAAGCTTACCATTGCCCTGCTTTAAAATAGTGTGGTATGCCCAGAGCCTCGACAGAGTGAAGTGTGTAGTTTAGCGATAATTATGCAACGTTAAAACTGTATGTTAATGACTTAAACAAACGAGCTTCTACAACAAGGCACGACGTGATACTTGTGGAACAATGTTCATGAAGTTTTCTCAGAAATTGGTCTACGAGTGTCGCGCCGCGCTGTCTTGTCGCGTAGTTTTTATGGTACCAAAAGCATAAGTCAATCCTGTTGTTTTGTAGTCCATTTTCTATTTGATTATGTAACCGATACTTGCAGACAGGCCTACACTGTCCTCTCATACTTAATCTAACTGTAATTTGTAAACATTGTAAAAGCCAATTACAAAAAAAAAAAAAAAAAATACCGCGGAGTTTCTACCGGCTCTTTTCCATAGGAAACGACTAATTGTAACCGTGCACCTAGTTTCTGGCGTTTCATAAGTGTCCATGTAGGTTTATGTGGTTAAAAGATTTTGATTTTGTTCTAAGTCGTAGAAATACGAAACGTTTTAAAGGCGGTTGCCACTTGTCTAGGCTCTCTGATCTCGAAAACATCTCACCTCACTTACGTTTGAAAGGTAGAGGTCTCTATCTAGTAGGGTTGCCGCCAATATCGCATAGAATCGCTCATCGCACGTGTTGGCACGGACTCCCAGGGGCCAGGCGCCATTCTCACAATGGGCTTGAATAGTGGGACAGTCATTTGACTTGCTCTTTTTCTTCCTGGTTTGTTAAGTCCTTCTGTCTATACCAGTAAGGCGGGCTATGCTGTTTGCCTTCGGGATTCAAATGAAGGGTTTGAACGATCACTAAAGGTTTTGTAGTGATGTCTGGGTAATATTTTACATACCGTTTTTATTTTTGATGACGTTGTGGTTGAAAAGTTTTACCACGATATAAAGTATTTTTTAAAATGTTTTGTGTATTTGAAACTTATCTATACTAAAAATAAAGCTGAAGAGGCAGGTACCAATTGGGTTTAAAAATATTTTGGTTTTTGATAGCCTAATTTTTAAGATAGGTTGTAGGTTTTAGGGTATGTATTTAATATATACGCTACAGCCGTTAGAAGACGAGAAGAAACAAAAACAGTATTAAAATGAAAACGGGGTAATAGCGCGGGTGTAATGGGATGCAACGCGATGGGTTGGGTGCAAAAGATAGTCATTAATTAGATTATGAATTACCTACAATTGAGCTGTCATTAGAGGTAAAAAACATGATAACAAAGAACATTTTTGAAGTGAAAACTTCTTTAGCGGCGTTGTAGGTACACTTTTTTTGTAATGGGTAAAAAATGTTAAACTCGCGTCAGGACACGTGTCCTGATCAAAAATTCGTAAGACGGATGGAGTAGACAGCCAGCGCGGCGTAGGAGAGGAAGTATCCCCCTCTCTTTCTACGGCGCGGCGAAAATGTATGCCTGCGCCTGCTGTTTCGTTTAGGCGGCGCAGGGCGCTTGCGCGAAATATAAATTGTCATGTTTGTGTACGATAGCGCAATAAATAAATATTGTATTCTACCACATAAATGATAGTACTTTAATACTGATAATTAAAGCAATTCGTGCAAAATTATTCCCTAACCATTCCAAAATATCGAAAATGCACAACGTTAATATTCAAGTTTTCACTTCTGCCGGCACTCCCGGAGTGCAACCCGTCGTTTTTTTTGTGACACTACACCTAAAATCTGCAAGTATAAACAAACGTGCTTGTTTTTTTTATTGTTTTTTATTATTTACTTATTATTAGCTGCTTTTGTCAAAAACTAAATTGAAACTTCACTAAGGTTCAAACTACAAAACTGTCACATTAATCCTAAAAAAAAAAAAATACACCTTGACGTTTTATGACGTGCAGGTGACAAAATCAAAAGTTATTTATGCATAATACTAAAAACATAATATAAGTAAGTTATATAATACATAAGAATCCCTAAACACCCGCCCTTGTAAATGACCTTACAATCAACCTTAGTGTGATAAATCAATTAAGTACGAAGTCGACTACTTAAATAAGCAACAATGTACAAGGACAGAGTAATCACTGCTATCACACGCCGAAAACTCAAATACCCACATTCCACATAATATTTTTCAACTACCGCCAGACCGTCATTTGTGCGTCATAAAAATATACATAAAAACTTTTACATTAGGTTTACGTAACAACATTATAATAACACATGAACAGGCTCTAGGGTTTCTACTGAATTATTATGTACCGCTATTTGTTTTGTACACAGGCCAGCACATCAAGTAACTCCAATCTGTTAAATTTCTTTGACACAGTTTCAACTTTATTACAAAAGCGTATGTAATCCATTTGTCTATGGTCGGTCCCAAGCCTTGACTGACACTATCAGTCAATGGACAAGATTGTGAAAATTATCGACTTGAATACGGGACTTTAAGCCACATTGTATGTGTGCATTTTGTTTCATAGTTAATTTTATTTTGTGTAATGTGCGTTTTGTTTGTGCAGAATAAACAGTTTTTCTTTCTTTTTTTTATTTCTTTAAGGTTCATGTTCAATTGGGAATGTTTGACAGTTTGGTATAGCTTGATGTGCTGGTGTCTGTACTAGCTTTTCCTTTGGATTCTCCCACGTCTTGGTCGGATTGTCCCGCTGAACTTGGTTAGGTTGTCTCACGGGAACGTGCTACCATGATACTAAGTATCCATTTCAGCATGTGTTAAATCCAGAGTGAACATTTTCATCAAAATTTGTTCAGCCGTTTTCGAGTCATTGAGTAACAAACATACGAACATACAAACTTTCATATTTATAACACACAAGCTTTTGTCAGCGGTTTCGCCCGCGTAGAGGTCGGTAATTATATCCCACGGGAACCTACTATCGGAATTAAAAGTATCATATAATGTTAATCCAGGTTATGAGGTATTTGTGTGCCAAATTTCATCTAAATCCGTTCGGCCATTGCGCGATTGATATCCAACATCAAAATGTCCAATCATCTAAATATCCAAAAATCTAAATATCCAAATATCGAAATATCCAAACATCTAAACATTCATCTTATAATATTGTTAGGATATTAGTAAAGTTTTGAGCATACATTGTTCTGAGTAGGGACTTATCTCAAGGCGTATTGTTATATTGCTTTAAAAAAAATCTTCTGTAATATCACTGTTCTAGTCGGGATGAAGAATTTCTGATGTCATTACTTTTGAGTCTAAGTAATGATGGACTGTTCTGTGTTGTTAAAAACAGCTTTCGGAAATTTGAAACTGAATAACTTCTAATAAACTTATCTTGCTAAACTTACTCTATTTACCTTAGAGATTTCATTTCCGAGAAAACGTTAATTTACGTACGCACGGGTCAACAGCAAGCAGTGTGTTGATCTCTTGCTCCATAAACATTGCTAGTCTAACAGCGCCATCTTGAGGCAGAAACAATACCACACGCTACATCATTCCTATCTTTCGACTGTGATTGGTACTCATTTAAAATATTGCTCCCACACCCCTCTCCTTTGGGCACGCCGCGATTGCGGCGGTAAGTCCCTCTTTGAGGAGTGGCTTGAGAGGCGGCATGGCGTCCTCACCTTCCGCCTGACGCAGGTCCTCACCGGACACGGCTGTTTCGGGAGGTTCCTGTTTCGGATAGGGCGCGAGGAAACGCCCGGGTGTTTCCACTGCGAAGATCGCCTTGAGAACACGGTGGAGCACACGGTGGCGGTCTGCCCGGCTTGGGCGGAGCACCGCCGTGTCCTCGTGGAGGCGATCGGCAGCGGCGATCTCTCGCGTCCGGGTCTGGTCCAGGCCATGGTACGGAGCGAGAGGGCATGGGTAGCCGTCACCTCCTTCAGCGAAGCAGTAATGCTCGCGAAGAGGGAGGCGGCGCACGTGAGGGAGAGGCAGCATATGCGCCCTCGCGATCCTAGCCGCCGCAGGATACGGAGACGCCCCGGGCGTCGGGAATCCCAGGCCGATTTCCGGCCACCGTAGGCATGGGCTTGCGGACGGCGAGTAATGGGTAGCTCGCTGTCCGGTAAGGACCAAGCCCAAGTCGACGGCGCGTTGTGTTCCACGCGCGCCTCGAAGAGATGTCAGCACAAAAAATGATGGGGCCCGCAAGGGCCAATGCCTGCCAGGGGTGCGGGTTTGTGTGAAAGAGATACCACAGCTCCTGGCATACGGGCTAATGAAGGAACACGGGTGGGTTTTAGTCAGTAAAAGTCTGACACGCCCTCCTGCTCCACCCAGAGCGGGAGAAGTTATTTGATGATTTCCCACCCAAAAAAAAACAACCCATTGGCTTTCATTCTAAAAATCTTCAACATATTCTACTATACATCTTGATTTTCACCAAACCTCACCGCTTCTGCTACACAGTGCAAGCTGTTTATAAAAAAAAGCTAATTTCTGCGTATAAAAAATAAGCCCTTTCTAAATTTTTGTCTACCTCTGTTACAAACATGACATTCGATTATAAACATCAGAAACAAGAAGTCAACATCAAATTTCGCCAAATTAAGTCCTTGGTCAAATATTTGTGACATATGCCTCCAAGCCAACCTTCCTAACAACTTGTTATCAATCACTCCTTTGTTACCATATGAGTGATAAAGCCAATATTGGGATCCTTCCTTTATATCCCCCCTGGGCAAAACAGCGTTTCTTTTATTTCCCTCTTGTGTCCGATGAAATGGCGTCGAAAGCGTATGTTACGCCTATGTTTTCTCACATACGTATTTTTCCTTTTACGAAGTGATGAAATTGGGTTTTTGGCGTTGTTATTGCAATAAAGTGGATTAATTTTCTTGCTGATTTCGAGAAGAGGAAAATGTTATGTCAGTTGTTTTTAAACCTAGAATTGGCTTAGTTCTTGTAAAATATCACCTTACAGTCTTATGCCTATAAAGTTCAAATTACTGGGCCCTCCTGTCTGTGAGAGGGAATGGGCCGTAATCCACCACACAGGCCAGTGCGCGTTGATAGATTTCCCAAGTTTCGAAGTTTGGTTCTAGGACATGCCGGTTTCCTCTCGATGTTTTCCTGCACCGTTTAGAGAGCATCGGTCGTGAAATTAATTACACAAAGTAAAGTGTCTGCTCGCGCTACACGTCGGCATAGTCTATTATAGTTATTTTAACAATTCAACATCATTTTCCCCGAAGGGTTAGGCAGAGGTGTACCTGTAGCAATAGCAAACCCACATTTCGCCGTCAAACAAATTATTCTACGTCCTCTAACCTTAACTATTATCTTTGGTTAGCAGCCAGACAGTCAGTCAGTTAAGGAATAGAATGATTACATTAATTATATCATTTCTTTTTTCTTGTCTTATCGTTGCTTATGGTACTGTGCCAAATAAACGTCTTTTCTTTATTTCTACCCAAATTATACATTTTCACATATTTCTTTCGTCTTTGTACGTCTTTGTATTGACCTCCTGAAGAAAACCCAAGAACATAGAAATAGCTACCGTACCGCCACGGAGCGTACTACTAAGTTAGCGAGTTCAACTCTTATTTTCCTAAAGTGTGCCTTCCGTACGGCTGTCAAAGTTTGACAGTTTTTCCGCTGCGAACCGACTAAGTTTGTAAGTCAGGACTGCGAAATCCGGGGTGGGTGTTAGAATTTCTTCACTGTAATGTTTTATAATTTGAAAGCCAGTATTTAAGAAGATTTCTTGTTATTATTTATGTTGAATTTTTAGGATAAATATCAGTAGTGAAACTGAACGTGATCATCAGCACATTTAAACTACGTTCAAGAGTAAGCAGTGGTGACTTAGTGGTATCGCTCCCGACTTACAAGTTGTAGATCGTGAGTTCGAACCCTGGCAGGTAACGATCTCAAAACGGTGAAGAAAAACAATATGAGAAAACCGGTATATCCTATAACCAAAAAATTCGAAGACATGTGGCATCTACCAACCCACACTGGGCCCGCGTGTTGGATTATGGCCCACTCCCTTTCACACAGAGGAGGCCTGTGTCCCAGCAGTGGGAACTTTATAGGCTAATTATGCGTTCAAGAGCTGTTACTGTCAATATTCCACAACAATAATGACACTGACAGTTTTTGAACGCGGTTAAGATATGCTGATTACGTTTATATTTTTTGTGGAATGTTTTCAACCTGCTGAAATAAGGTGTTTATTTATGGATAAGTTTTTATCCAGTGCGCAAACTTTAACCATGAATTCAGTTTATCATTCTAGACCCTCTACCGCAGAAACTTTTCGCCGGTTATAAAAAAAAATATCTGCTGTTTCTTAGAAAAGTGCAATAACTACGCGGTCAAAATGTATGGAACATCTGATTTTTTTTTGGATAACCGACGATTTTTTTTTGCGCTAGAGCGTTTAGAATGATATGCTAAATTCGTGGTTACAGTTTGCGCACTGGATAAAAACTTTTCCTGTATATACATATTTTTTAACCGTTGCCCATACTAGGAATTTCTACTGTATTGTGGGTGCGTTTACAAACATTTAAACTCACATTCACAAACAGCCAGACCCGGAACAAATACTTGTAGGAATATGAATGTGTTGTTGTTGAATATTTAAACATTATATAGTCGTTTCTTCCCGTGGGTGTCGTAGAAGGCGACCAAGAGACTTACTAGAGAATGGGCAGCAGCGTTCTCTATGCATTTTACCACCATACTGCGATCGCCAACCCGCCTGCCAAGCGTGGCGATTATGGCAAAACTCGGTGAAAACTTAACGGACGTCGTTCGGCTGAAATGATGAAGATGATGATATATGTAGTACTATATGGTCTACAATGGGTATTAAAATAGGTAGGTACCTAAGTGATTGCTAAAAAAGCTTGACCTGAGAGAATTCTAGGCTCGGTCTCCAGGTAACACAAAATTTAATTGAGATTTTCCTAAGGAAATTTCTTATACCTTTTTGATTGGTAACGCTGGATTTAGAGCTGAAGGTTGAAAATTTAATGCCTATAGTGTTAGTGAAATCGGGTATTACACCCGGAAACTGTTTTTTTATTTTTTATGTTGCCCCACACTAGGAATTTCTCCTGTATTGTGGGTGCGTTTACAAACATTTAAACTCACATACACAACCAGCCGGACCCGGAACAATTACTTGTAGTTCGTACAAATATCTATTTGTTCCGTGCGGGAATCGAACCCGCGACACGCAGCGCAGCAGTCTATCGCGTAACCACTGTGCCAACCGTGCCGTCGAAATAGCCGATTGCTGGCAATATGTTCGTTCCTTATTACATATATCTACAATTCCAACCTACTTATCCTTCCACACTTTCAATTACAATCTGAAGGATTTTGATGAAAATTCCTAATCCATTGCTTTATTATTGGAAAAAATTATCTGCCTGACAACGCAAAAAACATCATGTACATTAGGGCACCGTCAAAATGAAATGCATTGCCCTTGTAAGTGTGTTGGGCAATTATCCGGCAGTAATTGTTTAGCAATGTCAAGTTAGGCTACATAATTCTAGCTCATATATCATTGTGGTCAATGAATGCCACTCTGTGTGATATGCTAAGCTTCTGTACGTGACGCCTAGCTGGTGGTTTGTGATCCTCTTTATTATATTAAATATTATATTATTACATAAGTTAACAGTACCCCTTTTATTGCGAACAAAGGGTAGGCAGGGATCACGACTATTTCGCCAGATGTTTATGTCCTATGTAATATGTAGATGTTCTATGTTAAGGGGTTTGGTTTCCGCACTTTTCTTGTTCTGTTCTTCAATTGGACCAATGTGCGCGGGCCTGGACCTAGAGAAAAAACACATTTCTGTTAGCGTTCACGCCAAACGCTGCGCCAAAATGTATGGGAATGACATTACCTGCGGAAAGCACACGACGTGACCTTTCCGCAGGTATTGTCATTCCAATACATTTTGGCGTAGCTTGAGAAATGCGTTTTGTCTAAGCTTGCAGGTCTGTTAGGAATGTACGATTAAGATCTGGTTATAAACAGCCCTATTTTCACAAACCGGCCTATTTCTACTCTTGGCTGCTGCTGCGAAATTCATAAAGTCCTCTCTCCTTAAAATGAAAACACTAATGGGAATAATTTCTCACTATCAATTTAACGAAAGGGGAAACTGGGCCTTGGACCCACACTTTGGAGTGGAACGAGTTAATTCACAACTTAATCTAACAACATTTTCGAGACCTGGGCCCTGTTTAATGTAACTGACAACGCGACATATTTGTCAAAAATTACAAAATTGACACATTTGCATGAAATTTTCTCGACATGTTAAACAACGCTTAAAATGTATGAAATAAACTTTTGAAACTGTCTAAAACCTTTCACTGTTGGTTTTATGAAATAGGCCCCTGAGGAACGAAACGATAACGAGGTGCATCCTCGATAATATGGTTTCGTTCCCCAGTGGGCCTTGACATAAATTATCTCCCATTCGCATAAAATAAGTATTGTACAAAATAACTACGGCTCCCACAAATAGGCGAGATACGCCTCTCTTAGAATAATTTCTATGATACTTCATGGAAATTGTTATACAAGAGCCACGTCGCAGAGTCGCGTCGCATCTGTCTAAAGAAGCCTATATTCTACAAGCCATACAAATGTTTTATCTGCACCAAGCATACAGTTCATGGGTTAATATGATGATGAGGTTCCTGCATCCAGGACCAAGTTGGAACCCTTATTAATGCATCAGTACGGCAGCCTAGTTATTGGAACAGCTCAGAATTAATTCAAGTTCTCTCACTTCGGCAAAGCTACGAATACTTGAGCAATTTTACTTATTAACTAAGTTTGCGTCGCGTTGCAAAATCTAGTTTTTGTTTACTTTTCAAGCAACTTTTTTTGTTCACAGTGTGGCTCGAATTTTAAGTGGTGTTGATTTAGCGGTAATTTGCACCGTTATGTTTGAATTTAGGAATTTATGTTGTGTTATTTTATATTGGTGACTAGCTGTGTCCACGGCTTCGCCCACGGTCGTAAATAAAATAAATTATTCCACGGGAGCGTTACAAAGTTTCCGTGGGATAATCTATTTTATTTATTGATAATTTCCGGCAGATTTCCGAGAGGCTTGTGGCTAAGTAACAATAGCTGCACGGGCCGATCGATCAGGTTAAGCTACGCTTGCCGCGGTTGGTTCGTGGATGGGTGACCATCTTTACATACCAAGACCCCTCCGTGCCTCGGAAAGCACGTTAAGCCGTTGGTCCCGGCTGTCATTTGTGGATCTTTGACAGTCGTTACGGGTCGTCAGAAGCCCGAAAGTCTGACAACCAGTCTTACCAAGGGGTATCGTATTACCCAGTAACTGGGTTGTGGAGGTCAGATAGGCAGTCGCTCCATGTAAAATACTGGTATTCAGTTGCATCCGGTTAGACTGGAAGCCGACCCCAACATAGCTGGGAAAAGGCTAGGCAGATGATGAATTTCCGACAGCAAGCAGCCTATGTTATTCCTTTTAAAATAAGCTATTTGCATGTGAAAGTCCCATCAAAACCAGTTTAGTCGTTTTTTTTTGTTATAAGAACCGTAGACGGTTTCATATGCATTTAGTAAAAAGCTGTTTTTCACATTAAAAACATACACTTTAATTTTATTTGTATATGTATGTTTACGTATAGATTTTGTGAATAGGTAAATATTACTATTTTGGTTTCAGACTCATGTTTGGCATGAAATTAAGAGGAAACCATGGTTATTTTCCAATTCACCAAATAAAATAAAAACATTTTAATGGGAAATATTTAACTGATCCTCTAAAAAAGAATTGAAGCTTTTTGGGCTACTAATAATGCACACTTTACAAAAATAATTGAGTTTTTCTTTTCAAAGCTGGCCACAGGAACAAAACTAGTATACTCCATCCAAGCGGGTTAGGTAGGTTAGAACTGATCAGCGAGAGCGCTACATACAAGTAGGAAGCAGTTACTTGACTATTTGATATTTTCAGTACTCCAAAAAAGAGGCTAATAACATATTTAGGAAAGCAAAATAGGTATAATGTGAAGTTCGATTAATTCATTCCTATTTAAATTAGGCTGAGAATCAGTACTTTTGAACGAATCTACAAATCTAGTACATTAGATTAAGAAACATCATCATTTCTGCCGAAAGACGTCCACTGTTGGACATAGGCCTTCTCCAAATTCCGTTACTTCAACCGGTTATGTGCTTCCCACATCCAGCGGATCCCTGCGGCCTTCACAAGGTCATCAGTCTACCTTGTGTGAGGCCTTCAAACACTACGTCTTCCGGTACGTGGTCACCAGTCCAGAACATTTCGGCCCCATCGGCCTTCTGTTCTGCGATAAATGTGCCCTGTCCACTGCCACCTAAGTTGGGCGATTAAGAATATTCGTTTAGATCGAAATCAGATTGGGTCTTTCATGAGATTTACAGTTAAGAAAATGGCGTGCTTATCAGTATTGTATGAATCTTTCGTAATTTTGGTTAAATGAGTTTTAAAAGTGATATCAGCTCGTAAATATTATATCCTATATCGTATAAAAAATTTGATGTGCAAATATGGGACGCAATCTTGGTATTAGAAGATATCCCGATTAAACATTTTGTACAGCTAACCAAAGAAATTCTTTTGCAAACAGATTATGATATTTGCACTAAAAGGTAATTTCATTGTTACTGTGCATATTTACGAAAGCAATGTAAATTATTTGGACATTTAGCGACGTAATAAGTCGATGAGCATTTTGGAATTTTATATCATTAACAAATATCACCAAGACATATCTTCCCGTGGGTGTCGTGGGGGACTAAAGGACTTACTAGAGAATGGGCAGCATCGTTCTCTATGCATTTTACCACAATACTGCGATCGCCAACCCGCCTGCCAAGCGTGGCGATTATGGCAAACCCCGCAAATTGGGGGAGGCCTATGTCCAGCAGTGGACGTCTTTCGGCTGAAACGAGGACTGAGAGAGACAGAGAAGCGGTTGCACCTGTTCTGTAGGTGGCACAGCCGTAAAGGCCCTGACTTACGAGTTTGTAATTCGTGGGTTCGAGAACCTAGGCAGGCGCAGAGCAGTACTGACGAAATTATTTACAAAAAGTAAAGACATTGTGTGAATAATTTCAACATTACTACTCTCAAAACAGTGAAGAGAAACATTGTGAGAAAACCGGCATGTCCTAGAACAAAAAAAAAAAAACTATGATTTGTAACATCTTCCAACTGGGGCCACGTGGTGGCATACGGTCCACTCCCTTGCACAGAGAGGAGGCCTCTGTCCCAGCAGTGGGAACATTATAGGTGGATGATGCTATGGTTGAATGGTATCTGCACGACATAAAACAACAAGCTCAAGGTGAGTTTATAGATGTCACAAGTCTTTGAGTTCTTTGTTCTAGGATATGCCGGTTTCAGCTCTCAATGAAAAACTGTCAACTGTCTATACGGAAATGTCATTTTTGTCTACTCTTCCGACGACGAAACTCTTGTCTACGGTTCTCGGGCTGAGCCTGCAGTGGTGATAAAATAATTTACGCAAAGTAAAGCGCCTGGCTGGGTTTCGAACCGACAACCGTTATTACTAGGCCATCACTGCCATAGTTACCTCTTTTTTCCAAAAACTCTAAAATATTACTTCGCTTTTTTTACTTATGTCCTTTGTCGCCCGTAAATATTACAAAGTGATAGGTTTTCCTCTAAAATGCTGTTACGGGAGCATATTTTATTCAGCAGCCATTATATTGTGTCTAGCAAGCGCCATTATTTTGGATAAGACTTTACGCTCATGTGGAATATTGTGAACACAGTTTAGCGGGATCAGAGAGGTATAACTGCATAACACACTGACATTAGGAATGGCTTCCATTTAGAGAATTTGACAAAATTATTGCGTTATTTGTCTTGTTGCACAACTGAAATAAACAAAGAATACATTTTACCTAAATACCTAAAGTTCCTATGTCCATAGTACTTACAACCGAGTTGCCGTTGTCGATTTTGTATAAACACTTTACGAACATAGGAATACAGTTCACGGTACAACAACTCGTTCGATACTTTAACACTTTTTCAACACGTTTTTGAATAAGACCCATTTTGTCTAAGTTAGATACTTTTCAGAGGTGCAAAAATGAACCATAATAGTTAGCCCTTACAAATATGTTCAAGACACCATTTGACTGTTACATAACAAATACAACGTAGGTATGTGTGTACAGGCACCTAAACCCGGACAACCCCCATCCATAGCTATGCTTATATCCGGGCAGTCTGTATATCGATAGGTTCGTGCCTATATCCGGGCAAACCCAACGTTCAAGTCGTTAGGATAAGCCTTCGATGGCGCTGTTAATATTCATAATAGTACAACTATTGTTGATCGGTTTGCACGTCGTTAACGTGTTGACCTAAGAGAGTAGAATAGTCTGGGAAATAATCTTTGATAGGTATACTCGTATAATAGTAGAGGGGCTTGTAAAAATAGCTGCACGGGTCGATGTTAAGCTACGCTTGCCGCGGTTGGTCCGTGGATGGGTGACCCTCTTTACATACCAAGACCCCTCCGTGCCTCGGAAAGCACGTTAAGCCGTTGGTCCCGGCTGTCATTTGTGGATCTTTGACAGTCGTTACGGGTCGTCAGAAGCCAGAAAGTCTGACAACCAGTCTTACCAAGGGGTATCGTATTACCCAGTAACTGTGTTGTGGAGGTCAGATAGGCAGTCGCTCCATGTAAAATACTGGTATTCAGCTGCATCCGGTTAGACTGGAAGCCGACCCCAACATAGTTGGGAAAAGGCTAGGCAGATTATGAAGTATATAATAGTAAGCAGTGATGGCCCAGTGGAAAAGACCGCGACTTACGAGTTGTAAATCGTAGGTTCGAACCCAGACATGCGCTTTACTTTGTGTAAAATATTTCATCACCACTGCTCTCAAAACGGTGAAGGGAAAAATCGGCATGTCCTAGAACCAAAAATTCGAAGATATTTGACATCTACCAACCCGCACTGGGCCCGCGTGGTGGATTATGGCCTACTCCCTCTCACAGAGAGGAGGCCCGTGTCCCAGAAGTGGGAACGTTATTGGCTGATTATGATGAGGTATAGCTGGGTTTGTATACAGCCAGGTTCTTACTATAACATCACGCCTGTTATCCTCGAACGGTTAAGGAGAGGTATTCGTATAGTACACCCTCATTTAGCAAGTAGGGGCGAGTCTATTGCGATCTCACACAAATTTAGACTCCGACTGCTACTGAAAAAATGAATGATGGTAGAATTCTCTGGGAAGATGCCTTTTGTAGGTATAGCAAACTAACTTGTATTCAGGTAGGTTCTTGAAAGCCAGAATTTTAGGTTGCTGAATGGATCTGCTGTTAACCTCGATACGCTTGATGGAAAGCGAAAGATGAGGTCTATAATGAAACGAGCGTGCCCAGAAGATCTCTGTTCACTCTTGCTTTGAAGGCAGACGGGTTTAATGTGGAATCCGAACACAGACGCTCTGGCAGAGAGTCCCATCATCATCATCATCATCATCATTTCAGCCGAAAGACGTCCACTGCTGGACATAGGCCTCCCCCAAGCTCCGCCACTTCGACCGGTTCTGTGCTTCTCGCATCCAGCGGGCTCCCGCGGCCCTCACAAGGTCATCTGTCCCACACTACAAATATTATTATGATTTTCGCTAAATCGTGAGATGCTGAATTGGCATTGAACTCTAACTAAATTGGACTAAGTTCTACCAAAATGAACCCAACCCAAAATCTCTCATTACTTGAGTGAGTTGCGTCACACAAATACAATATTCCTAATGTAGTATATTATTAACCATCAAAATCAGTCCAGTATATATCGAAAAG